>JAUNZM010000272.1:0-675542 GCA_033459285.1 Clamator glandarius | reverse complement strand
ATCATGCACTTTTATAACTGAAATAATCAGATGGTCATTACAGTGATTATATTGTCAGCGAAGCCATGGGCTGGGGCACACATTTTTGGACATTTATAGGATCATAGAAAGGTTTGGGTTGGAAGGGACCTCAAAGCCCATCCAGTTCCACACCCTGCCATGGGCAGAGACACCTCCCACTGGATCAGGGGCTCCAAGACCCTTCCAGCCTGGCCTTGAACACCTCCAGGGATGGGGCAGCCACCACTGCTCTGGGCAACCTGGGCCAGGGCCTCCCCACCCTCACAGCAAAGCGTTTCTTCCCAACATCTCATTTTAATCTCCCCTCTTTCAGCTGAAATCATTATCCCTCATCCTATCCCTGCCTTCCCTGATCCAGAGCCCCTCCCCAGCTTTCCTGGAGCCCCTTTCAGTACTGGAAGCTGCTCTAAGGTCTCACCGCAGCCTTCTCTTCTCCAGGCTGAACAACTCCAACTCTCAGTCTGTTCTCATATGTGAGGTGCTCCAACCCTCGTGGCCTCCTCTGGCCTTGCTCCAACAGATCCATGTATTTCCTGTGCTGTAAATTACAGTTTAATTTGGTCTTTCTCTCTGGACCGTATAGTGACATTTCCCACAAAGCATACGCTTGTCATTCAGTGCTCCAAGTGGAACATCATCTAGACAAAAATAGTTGCTGTTCAGTTCTCCCACTGTTTTCACCACCTTTGAATGGGATGCTTGGTGGAGTCTCCAGTGTCTCTCCCATGTTGGAGAACAACAGCCCTAGTATCTAGTGATCCAGTGGGATGTGGCAGGGGGGTTTGAACTGGACGTTCTTTATCTTCCAACCCAAACCATCTCTCCATTCTGTGATTCTATGATCTCTGTTACCATGCTCTGTCATGAGGGACAGAAATGGGAATCTTCTGTGCTTACAGCCTAAACCTGCAGGGTCTGAGCTGAAAGCATCTCCAGGTGCATTTCCCAGAGCCTTTCAATGATGAGTCAGTAACAAACATTGTTCCATGGGCTAAGAAGAGACTAGAGAGGTTTCAGTAAAGATTTAATAGTTTGGTAAAGACAGTTTGGTTTGAAAACCTTATTAGATGCTTGGTGGCAGAAAACTCTGAAGTCATGAAGCTCTGACCATTCACCAAAGGCAATAATTGCTGCCATTTGCTGTATGACTGGAACAGACCCGACATTTAATGGAAAGAATTTCCAGGTATTTTGAAGTAAACAATTAAAAAAATGAATTAAATGAAGAATAACCTTTTAGTTCAAGGACACAAATGCGGCCTGTTTTGGTACTAGAAGAATGTAGAATGGGCCCATTAAAGGATAAGGGTTTCAGATAATTACAGAGAGGATGCTTGGCTCTGTGTGCCCATTAGTGCCAAAAGGCACAAATATTAATTTGTATTAGAACTGATTACTGAAATGACCCTCATCCTTCTGGTACTTAAAAGTGAGCTGCACCTACATTTGGTCTCCTGGGAGCAACAGATCTGAAGTGTCAGTATTCACAGACTCTAAGTCATATCTAAGCCAACATCTCCCAGTAGCACTCCTGGTAGCATCAGCCAGTGGTCTGTGCTAAGGAAACTTGCCTTGCCTTAAGCACGCTCGATCTTACATGAAATGGGAGACCACACACAACGAAGCATACAACCATGTATTCTCTTCCAGGGTTATTCCCATATGAGATTTTCATTGAGTCATAGCACATGCTGTTATCTTTGGCTACAGAAACCCTGCAGTCATGAAGCCATTAACGACTGTGATGGCACAAGAGTTAATGTGTAAATAATTTCAATAGGGAGTAAAGAACTCATGTCCAAAAGGCTTCTGAAAAAGAAAAGCTCCAGGAAACATAAACAGTGGAGATGTTCTCCTGCAGAAGCATGCCTTACAGGAGATAGATAACTTTTTGTTTGTGAATTGAACCAGCAGTGGCCCAGGTGGCCAAGAAGGCCAACAGCATCCTGGCCTGTATCAGCAGTGGTGTGGCCAGCAGGAGCAGGGAAGGGATCGTGCCCCTGTGTTCTATGCAGGTGAGGCTGCACCTTGACTCCTGTGTTCAGCTTTGAGCTGCTCAGCAAAAGAAAGACATGGAGCTGCTGGAGCACATCCAGAAAGAGAGAAATGGAGCTGGGGAAGGGTCTGGAGAACAAATCTTACGAGGAGAAGCTCGAGGCCCAGCTGCACGGGGCTTGGAGCAACCTGGATCCAGTGGGAAGTGTCCCTGCCCATGGCAGGGGGTGGAACTGGATGGGCCTTGAGGTCCCTTCTGACTCAAACCATTCTGTGATTCTATGATTCCATAAAAAGAGCAATTAATGGTACTGTTCAGTGTTGCTACTTTACTCATCTGTAAGTAGTAAACAGGCTGATGTATTAACAAAAAGCAGCAGCTATGCCTGGTCTGCAAGGTGAGCTGACCGAGGGGAATTATGTCCATCAATATGGTGATAAATGTTACAGGATCTGGAAGGTGGATTTCTGTTAGTATGAGATTGCTCACATATAAGACAAAAAATTAACTGTTAGAATGAAAAAAAGAAAGGCAGGTAAGCAAGACAGCGAGGCAGAGGGGTTTGCTTAGCCTGCGCTGGCATTATATATTAGGAAATTCCACTTTCTCCTGTACGGGAGGAAATTTTCATTGACAAGAGGCCAGAAGATCCTTGTTAAAATTCTTGGCCTGGATACTGGCGTGCTGATCTTGGCAGCTGCTCGGCTGCAGAGGTGGGCTCTGCTGGTAGGATCATGTCTCTGATAAGAGGAAGCTATTGGAAAACATGGATCTATTGTCTCAACTGCAACCAGAGAAGGAAAAAGCTGATGTAAAAACCTTAATTCGAAAGTTGCCTTTGTGGAATAATTATTTTCACAAGAGTATTATAATTAATACCGTAATTGTGACTTTATGATAATGTGAATGGTTTGCAGTGTAAACACAAAGCGTGTAGAAGTGCAGTCACAAAACATATGTTGTGATCAAGTTCATGCCTTATGAGAACTGAAATAATTGTGTGTTGATTAGCCTGAGGAGTTACGAGGAATTTCTCTTAATGACAAGAATAGCTATCACTTGCCTGAACAGCTGCCACTTGATGTGCCAGCGTGGTGACATCCCACCCAGGGGACAACCCTCCCTGGTAATGGGCTTGATGCCTCTGCCCCAGTCTAGATTTGTTATCTCCACAAAATAGCAGGGCTGAAGGGAATAAAGTGAGTTTGAGGTGGCTCAGGTGCTCTTTGCTGCTTAATGAATGATAGGTAGGCAGAGCAGACAGCAGGGACACCTCCAGCATCATCTACCAAGCTGTGAAAAGTATGTAGGGTATTAGGATTCAAGCTTAAAGATGTTGCTCTGTGAATTAAATGTGAAGATACCTGGTGCTTCTTTCTAGACAAAAGGGGTTAATGAAGAAGTTAAGCTGACAAATACTGCGCTTTTATAAAGGCAGTACAGAAGAACTAATGTAGAAGTGCTTTGAAATCACCTGAAAAGCTTGATAGAAAGGGAAAACATCCTAAAAATGCTCGCTTGGAGAACTGAAATTGTTATAAATCTAGCATGAGAAATGTTCAGTATGAGAAATATGCCTTGCATACAATTATTTACTGAGTACCTAAGGGTTAACTAGCATAGCAGGATGTGCACCTAAATGAACCTATAATTAACTGTGTGTGGCTATTGGCTAAACATGTTTGGAAGCAATATGAAGTGATATTATTTTGCAACTAGTACTCCTGCCAGTACCTGGCTTTATTAGTTTAGCACAAGAGGTGTTTTCTGATGAGTTGTCTGGAACAAGTAAGACCATTCCTTTGGTTTCTATCACTCTCTGGAAACTTCTCTCTCGACAGCTTAAACATTTGTCAAAATGCTCTACCTGGTTGCTCCCAGTTCTTTGCTATTCGATGCCAGCCCCACTTCATTCAAGTGCTTCCTGACCAGTGAGGAGACTTACATGGAAGATGAAGTTTGGTGGGAATGAGTCAACCCTGCACCATTCCTGTCTATGTGTACATTAGCTGTGACAAGGGTGAATTCTAGTTGTGTCAGTTCCTGTTTTCCCTGTTTTTTTATGCGAAGAATAACTCTGGCGCAAGGTGATGGTCAACAGTGACATCCCTGCCTGGATCATAGAACCATGGAATGGTTTGAGTCAGAAGGGACCTCAAAGCCCATCCAGTTCCACCCCCTGCCATGGGCAGGGACACCTCCCACTGGATCAGGTTGCTCCAAGCCCCATCCAACCTGGCCTTGAGCACCTCCAAGGAATAACCCCCAAGATTTTTAACTCATCGTGCTCCTAAACTGAGGATCATCAGCAAGTTTTAGCACATTGTCTGGGAGTAATTCCGATTTCTTCAGAAACAGCACATTAAAACATAACCTGTAAGCAAAACCCCCTACTTCATCCTACGATTTACCTTGAGGCATCAACATTTAGAATCCCGGAGTATGGATGAAGACCACTGTCCCAAAATCAACACACTGGACATAGGATGCCAGGAGAATTCTCTTGACTTTGAAGACACCCAGGTCAGCAGACACCAGTCAGTTAGGATTTCATTGATGTCATTAACTCTGATCCCTATATTAACTGCTGGACTGAGCTCCTCGACTGAAGTAGGGATCAGGGAAAATTACATTCTTAACAATCATGATCATCACAGTAAAACGGCAACTGGTTCAAGGCCAGGTTGGATGGGGCTTTGAGCAACCTGATTCAGTGGGAGGTGTCCCTGCCATGGCAGGGGGTGAAACTGGATGGGCTTCAATGTCCCTTCCAACCCAAACCATTCCATAATGATTCTGTGAAAATACCACATAGGTCACTGTTTTAGTGAGGGCTGGTTTAGAAATATCAATATTTTAGAGCAACTTTTAACTTGTGACCAGAATATATGGAGGGTAGATATGACCTAAGAAGAATTGTTCCTTTGGTGACATGTCCAAATCCAGAAAAACAGTTGTCTCATTTTCTTTGTAACTTTTCTTACTGTCAGGGAACACCATGCTGTTTCTTTGTTTCCAGACTCCTTGACCATGCTCTTTTATTCACTTCTGGCATGGACACGTGATCCAGTATCTTTTTGGAGAGGAAGACGTGTACTGTAGAAAACTTACATCGTGATAAGAAGGCAAACTAGATAATATAACCAACAACTCTGTCTGCAATTCTGTAACACCATCCTCCTTTCCAGTCTATTTCAGCTTCAGTTTACAAAGTGCCCAGGTAGGCGAGACAACAAGACTATTCAGTATTTCGCAAGCTAAAATCCATCATAGCCCCAGTGTCAGTTTTGCTTGGACAGCAGCAAATAATGATCCTAGACAAATTTTCCCTTAATCTCACAATCCCAGTTAAGTAGGGGCTAGGAAATCACACTTTTGCTTAGAAAAATACAGAATACAAAATTATATTGTAACCATCTAAGGAAATTCAACTATATTCCAACAAGAGAAATCAGAGTTTTTTTTCAGAACTATTTTTTCCAAGGTCCTTTTCATGACTGATCTTTAAACTTCCTACATGATGACACTTACTTGGCTCTGTGCTGATCCATTCTAATCTAGGTGATAATGGGTCTCCCAGGAGTTATTTTTTAAAAACAAGTAGTTTATCAAACACCTTGGCAGTTAAGTTTTCCAATTATTTCCATTTCTGTTGTTAAAATATTTGCCTTGCTTTTAAATAGAAAAATCCACAAAACTGAAGTGCAAGTCAGACCAGTCTTGCAGGCAGATGTACCGAGAACCCATCACAACAGTAACTCCTCAACAAGCTGTCAAGTACTGGGGTTTTGTCATTAGCAACCCAGAAAACAGAAAGTCCCATGGCAAGAACACTTCATCTCCAACTCTATTTGCCAATAGTACAGTAGGAACATACTATCACAGAATCATAGGAAGTCCTGAATTGGAAGGATTCCACAAGCATCATTGAGTCCATCTCTTGTCCCTGCACAAGACACCCCAACATTCACACCGTGGGGCTGAGCGTGTTGGCCAAAGGCTTCTGGAATATTGTCAGGCTTGGTGCCGTGACTGCTTCCCTGGGAGCTGTTCCAGTGCTCCACCACCCTCTGGGGGAAGAACCTTTTCATTATGTCCAAGTTAATCCCCCCCGGGCACATACTAAGGGGCATGGTTTAGTGTTTGATAGGAATGGTTGGACTCGGTGATCCGATGGGTCTCTTCCAACATGGTTATTCTATGATCTTCCTGCCATTCGCTCAAGTCCTATCACTGATGGCCAGAGAGAAGAGCTCAGAGCCTGCTCCTCCTCCTCCCTGTGTGAGAAAGCTGCTGAGCTCAATGAGATCTCCCCTCAATCTCCTCTTCTCCAGGCTAAGCAGACCCAGTGCTCCTCACACGCTTCCCCTCTAATCCCTTCACCGGCTCCACACCCTCCTCTGGAGTCTCTCCAGTATATCCAGACCCTTTTTATCCTGTAGTGCCCAGAAGTGCCCCCAGTGTTCAAGGTGGGGATGGATCAGTGTGGAGTAAAGCAGGACAATCCCCTACCTCTCCTGGCTGGTGATGCTGTGCTGGATGCACCCCAACATGGTTGCCTTCTTGGCTGCCAGGGCACTGCTGCCTTGTGTTCAACTTGCCCTCAAGAAGAACCCCCAGACCCTTTCCCAAGCCTGCTCTCCAGCCTCGTGTTGCCCACTCTGCATGGACCCCCAGGGCTGCTGCATATCACTGTTTCCTGATAGATAACTCCCCTAAGCATTAGTTTGGTAATTCATAGTTGAGAAAAACTTTTAAAACAGGACTTCCTGCTGATGGGAGGAAGGGTGGGTAAGAAGGTTTTGTGTTTGATATTACACAGAAAAATTTGTCACCAACCACATCCCTAAAGAGTATGCGAAACTCAACCTGAAGCTCTTGGTTCCAGCTCGTGAATTAATGGTTTCGATTTACATGTTGATGACCAGGGAGAAGGAGAGGTGAGGGTGCAGGTACTTTCTCTCTGGGGAAAACTGGAATGTGTTCATGAGAGACGTTAAAAATCAAGGAATCCCACAGACTGGCTTGCTGTTATCAGATATGATGGAAAAGGGAGGGGGGAGCGTGAAGAGAATACCTGGCATGAGACTGGCTCTGAGGAGGCACTCTCTGACGTGGCAGAGTGGATTTCTGCCTGGATCATTCCTCTCGAGTCTGTATCAGATTTTGCTGAGCTATTAACATCAGCCATTGCCACATCGTGTTGGGGTTGTTCAGCCTGGAGAAGGGAAGGCTGCAGGAGACCTTAGAGCAGCTTCCAGTGCTGAAAAGGGTTCCAGGAAAGCGGGGAAGGGGCTCTTGATCAGGGATTGCAGGGATAGGATGAGGGGGAACGTTTTTTAGCTGGAAGAGGGGAGATTGAGATGAGATCTTGGGAAGAAATGTTTTGCTGTGGGAGTGGGGAGGCCCTGACCCAGATTGTCCAGAGCAGTGGTGGCTGCCCCATCTCTGGAGGTGTTCAAGGCCAGGTTGGCTTTGAGCACCCTGACCCTGTGGGAGGTGTCTCTGCCCATCACAGAGGAGTGGAACTGGATGGGCTTTAAGATCCCTTCCAACCCAACCCATTCTGTGATTCTATGATCATACCCACTATCTCTAGAAGCAGTATCATGATGAAGATAAATAAAAACTTAAGAACCTTCTTTGAACTTTCAGGGGCTGTGATTAGATTTGAAGTGCTGTCAGAGAAAAATATTGAGGAAGGAGGCAGTGATTACAGATCCAGACTTCGAGCCACATGCAGAGAATCCACTTCCATGGCTACCTTTGCAAAACTGAGAGGGGTTTGGCAGGTGTTTCTTCTAGGAGTAGCTACAGTGCGGTATGAGGTGTTCTCCTAGATGGACGCCTCAGTGGCAGAAAGCTGAAGTATAATGACACCTAGTTTTATCTCACATAGCAGCCTCTGCAGTTTCAAAATAGGCAGGGCCTTGGGATTTAATTTGAGAAAATCATTATTAGGCTGTGTAAGAATCTGTCTCAGTAAATCATTAAATCTCTTCTTTTTTTTTTTGAAAGACAGCAATCTTTTTATCTTAAGCCCAACTCTTCTTCAAAAATAACAACTATGAAAGCATCTTGTGACATTTATTTTCTACTGCTTTTTTCATTCTAGAAATGGTGATAAATTGATTTAGTACACGGCAAGTCAGGAAGGTTATCAGAAGTGTAAGGAAAATATGTAGGAGAAAATATTTTATGCTGCATTCCTCTCTGCTTTTGCTGGCCTCGCTCTCAGTCTTCTGTGTTCATTTGTTACTCTGCACAGTGCTAAGCAGTGAGTGAAGGGCACAAGGTCTTGTGTCCTCAAATTTAAACAATACAACTTGCCCAGTGAAAAAGAATCAGGGAATCGTTAAGGTTGGGAAAGGCCTCTAAGACCATCAGGTCCAACCATCAACATAACACCAATATGCCTCCTAAACCATGTACTGAAGCACTACATCTACGCATTGCTTGAACCCCTCCAGAGATGGAGACTCCACCACTGCCCTGGGCAGCCTCTGCCAGGGCTTCGCTGTTATCAGTAATGAAATTTTTCCTAATATCAAATCTAAACCTCCTCTGGTGCAACTTGAGGCCATTTCCTCTCATTGTATCACTTGTTACTTGGAAAAAGCACATCTCATTCTGTTTGTGTGTCCTGACGACGGCGCATGAGTACTACGACTGTAACAAATACCAACCAATAGTTTTTCTTTACTCTTCCGATATATTGTGGAAATAGAAGCTGTTCAAGGCCAGGTTGTATGTGGCTCTGAGTAACCTGATCCCGTGGGAGGTGTCCCTGCCCATGGCAGGGGAGTGGAACTGGATGGGCTTTGAAATCCCTTCCAACCCAAACCATTCTATGATCTGCCACAAGCTGAAAGAGGCAGTTTTGCATCGTCCATTAGCTTCTCCAGTCCACAGAAATGTTGCGACCACTCTCCAAGCACTGCTCTGTTCTTTGGAGTGAAAAACTCACTCTTATTTTGCCAATAGTTGTGTTTTCTTTGACCTATAGTACAGGTACGTGTGCAAGCACTTGTAGAAGGCAGGTATTTCCTAACCCAGGTGATCTCATGTCAGACAAAATTAGGAAAGATTACTGCCTTGGTGGGACAAGAATCAGTGTGTGTTGTCTCACTAATTATTTCTGCTTCATGTGCATGCTGGAGGCTCAGTTATTTCTCATGGTGCACTGGAAGGTCCCTGGCTCTTTGGTATTGGCAGTGGATTGACTGCAAGGCAGGATTTTGTTTCTATGGAAAGTCCTGTTGGTGCAGGAGAACACACTGGAGGTGCAATGGTCACTCAATTTCATAGAATAATAGGATCACTAGTTTGGAAAAGACCTTAGAGATCGTCAGCTCCAACCATACCTGTCGACTACTAAATCATGTCATCAAGCACCTCATCTACCCACTTTTTAAACATCTCAATCACCTCCCTGGGCAGCCATTCCAGTGCCTGAAAACCCTTTTTGTGTCCAATCTAAACTTCCCCTGATGCAGCTTGAGGCCATTCCCTCTTGTTCTATCACCTGTTACTTGGAAGAAGAGGCCAACATCCACCTCTCTGCAATCTCCTTTTAGGTTGTTGTAGGGAGCAAATAAGGTCTCCCTTCAGCCTCTTTTTCTTTAGGTTAAAGAACTCCTGCTCCCTCAGCAGCTCCTCATAAGACTTGTTCTCCAGCTCCTTCACCAGCTCTGCTCTTCTCTGGACATGTTCCAGGACCTCAACATCTTTCTTGTAGTGAGGAGCCCAGAACTGAACACAGGATTTGAGGTGCAGCCTTACCAGTGCAGAATACAGGGGGGAGAATCATCTTGCTGGTCCTGCTGGCCACACTGTTTCTGATACAAGACAAAATGCTATTGGCCACCTTGGCCACCTGAGCACACTTCTGCTCCTGACTTTGTGCTGGAAGTCCTTCAGGATAGCTCTGGCGTCGAATGCTTTGCTGTTCTGGTGCCCAGATTCACGTCTGTGCAGTACCTGACCCCACGTAGGAGGGCACATGGGGTCCCAGGCTGTCCTGGCAGATGCGTTTGGGATGTCAGCTGCCTGCAGAGGATGGAAACTTGGGGAGGTGCAGACCATTTTGACTTTGGGAACAGAGACTTTGAGCTGAGAAAACCCACCGCCCGAGGATGACCAGTGTTTCTGAGCTTGCCAGCCACACAGCAGCCTCTCTGTTTGCCCAGACCCAAGCACCCACAGCACCCATCCCAACATACAAGATGCTCGCCTCCCATGCTCGCCACCCAACAAATGCGACAAGAATCTGGAGGGTTCGCCAGTAAATCTGTCTACCAAAAAAATGAGAACAACAAATGTGACACAGCATTAGAAGACAAAACTCCTCCTCATCCATCAACCTCCTCCTGCTCCTCTTCAAGTATTTTTGGTTGCCTATGAAGGACCCCTAGTAATTGGGCTCAACAAGTTAATGCTCAAATCTCTCACATTCAGACACAACCAGACCTTTTTATCCTAACTGGTGGCACCTAGCCTTAGCTGAGACCAGAAAACCAGAAGCTTGTTCTGGTTGGCATTGTGTCATGTGGAGCCCAAAACCAGCACGTGACACAAGGCCACATGGTTCTGCTCCAGCCACTTGCTCTGCTCTTTCCAGTGGAACCTCTCTTTCTCCTCAAGACCTCAGGCTGTAAATGGGATGTTAATGAAATAAACCAAAAGACAATTTAGGCTATATAACTCCATTTCAGGGAATAAGCCCATCCTGGAGAGATGACACTAATCCATGACGTATTTTGTATGAATGTTTCAAGTCAATTTGGTGGATCCTGATGGAAGGCAACTTAGAAATATTTTGTTGCAAGTTTGGACATCATACCAGGACACAAGACTTGACCAAGATCAGTCATTGAATTAGGGCTGAGAAACGCATCCCTGGCTAGTGTCAAATTGAAAAAAGAGAGTTTTTAAAAGGTACAAATGAGGCTAAAAGAATTTATGTTATTTTTCCGGTTTCTGTGCTCTAACTCCTTTTCCCTCTCCTCATCTGTCTTCTAAGTGTTCTATCTTATGAATGAGTGAGCAATGGAAGAAGTATGCAGTGGCTGAGAGAGAAACTTGAGATAACAAGATAATGCAAAACATAAGCCAAAGCTTGAGCAGAACTGCAAGTTAAGATGTAGACCTGAGTATGTCTTTCTCATGCCTGAGTTTCAGGGCAGTCATTAGGTAGTTTGCATGAAAATCTGATTTAAAAACAGTAGCACAGAATGGGACCCAATATACGCTAAATTCACATCTGCCAAAATTGTGGATCTATGCTTCCTAGGGGTTTTCACGCTGCAGTCAGACTATGTGTGCTGATACTTCAGTCGCAGACTAAAATGGAAAAGGAATTATTTAAACACCTTTGCAAGCCCTGTCTTCATTGAAAAGGGGCAGAAGAAGAACAATGAGTAAAGAAGCAGCTACAAACTCTCCTAAGGTTAGCCAATAGCAATTCCTTGTGCCTGGCTGACATGGGAACAGCCTCAAGACCCAAAGGTATGGGGATAAGAAGTGACCACATGCAGTCTTTAAATGACTTTCAAGGCTGCCAAGGACAGGACGGAGCTACACTCGCCAGTGCTACTGCACTGCTTACAGTCTGCTGACTGCACAGCTGAAGATGTGCTCTTTGTCCTTTCCAGCCTCAGTTCAGGCTGAGATATAAGACTTGAAGACCCAACACATATGCCCAGCCTTCCCCTTGGCTCCTTCACGGGCGGCTGCTGTGCATGACACCTCCTGGGGATAGTGTCTGCGTGGTACATTTTCCAAACATCTGGAACTGGTAGGGGGAAGCTATAACAAAGGGTTAATTCAAATTTCGATATCACTGATCTCCTTCCAGCCTTCTAGGCTGCCCGGGTTTGGAGCTGCACGCATCAACTCGGGGTTCGCAGGGGAGAAATTATGTGGCCACTCCCCTGGACCCAGATAATCCCTCTGGCTGGGCTTCCCAGTGCTGCTATCTGCCAGGCTAGGCAGAGTTTAATCATCAGAATTATCCTGTTCTCCTTCAAGCAAAGACCAGGAGGAAATTAATTGCTGGAATCAGGTATGTGTTCTAGCATTAACCCAATGTAGCTGCTCAGTGAAGGCAGTTATAGGGCTCAGGACTTTAGGGACACAGGTGGTCTCCAGTTTTGTTTGGCAAAGAATGGTTTGGTAAACAAACAGCAGGAGCGAGAAGACACAAAGAAGAAAACATGAGACAAGGTGGAACAAGTCATGTTGTTGAGGTGTTGGAGATGCTTTTGAAGTATGAAGGAGGGAAAAATAATTTAACAGGAATTGATGACAAAACTCTTACTCTTTATGGTCTAAGATAGACCTAGTTTTCTAGCAAAGTAGCTGCGGCATTTTGCATGCTCCATTATACACATGAGACAAGGCAAAATTTCCTGAAACCCTCCAGAAAATGTGAAGAACATAAGACTATGGTACATCAAAATCATACTTCGATTTCCAAATTGGAGCATGAATTTGCAACATTTAGAATGGATGATGCTTGTATGAATAAATGATCACCTGCTCTGGACTGTTGATTAACATGAAACCAACAAGAGCATCAATAGAGTTTATCTGCTTGTTCATATCTTAAAGGAGGCCTCTAGGAAGGCTGGGGAGGGGCTCTTGATCAGAGAGGGCAGGGACAGGAGGAGGGGAATGGTTTTCAGCTGATAAAGAGGAGATTGAGATGAGATCTTAGGGAGAAATGTTTTGCTGTGAGGGTGGGCAGGCCCTGGCCCAGGGTGCCCAGAGAAATGGTGGCTGCCCCATCCCTGGAGGTGTTCAAGGCCAGGTTGGATGGGGCTTGGAGCCCCTGATCCAGTGGGAGGTGTCCCTGCCCATGGCAGGGGGTGGAACTGAATGGACTTTGAGATCTCTTCTAACCAAAATCATTCCATGATTCTATGATTTTGTCTTGCACCAGCTTATGTTGTTTTCAGGTGCAAGAATTGAAATGCAGTTTGTTTTTGAACTTCTCTTTAAAAAAATCATGTTCTAGTACCTATTCTTCAACCTCCAAAGCAGTCTAATGTTCCTAATTTCACTGCTATATACCAAGAAATTGAACCAAGGGACAAATCTGAAGCACTGTATAGTCATATTGCAAATGAAAGTGAAGAGAAGCTGTGGTTAAGGAGGTTCTCATTTTACTTTTGGTCCATGGGCTATGAAATCAGGGAAAGTTATCTTCTCTGCTTAACTCAAAAGGCAAATGAGCCTTTAGCTCTGCAGGTGGAACTCAGATGACACTGGTAAGCATTTTCTACTGGGGACAACAGCATCCAGAGAAGGGCAATAGATCTGGGGAAGAGGCTGGAGAACGAGTCTTATGAGGAGTGGCTGAGAGACCTGGGGATGTTTAGCCTGGAGAAGAGGAGGCTGAGAAGTGGCCTCATTCCCTTCTGTTTCTCCCTGGAAGGAGGTTGTGGTGAGATAGGTCCTGGGCTCTTCTCTCAAGGGCAAGTGATGGGACGAGAGGAAATGTCCTCAAGTTGTGCCAGGGGAGGTTTAGGTTGGATATTAGGAAAAACGTCTTGACTGACAGAGTGGTGAATCCCTGGCAGAGGCTGCCCAGGGCAGTGCTAGAATCTCCATCCCTGGAGGGGTTAAAAAATCTTGTATATGTTGCACTTCATGGTTTTGTAGGTATGGTGGTGCTGGGCTGGTAGTTGGACTGGATGATCTTAGAGGTCTTTTCCAACTTTAATGATTCTTTGACTCTATGATTGTATTAATGCATCATTCTCTGTTCTTCCAAATACAGATTCTAGAAGAAAACATGAAGTTAGAGTGCAAGTGCCATGGGGTCTCTGGATCCTGTACCACTAAAACATGCTGGACAACCCTGCCTAAATTCCGGGAGCTGGGATACATCCTTAAGGACAAATACAATGAAGCTGTTCAAGTTGAACCAGTGAGAGCGAGTCGTAACAAGCGCCCCACTTTCCTCAAAATAAAGAAGCCCCTTTCCTATCGCAAACCCATGGACACAGACTTAGTGTACATAGAAAAATCTCCCAATTATTGTGAAGAAGACCCCATCACTGGCAGCGTGGGAACACAGGGGAGAATGTGCAACAAGACAGCCCAGCAGTCCAATGGCTGCGATCTGATGTGCTGCGGTCGTGGGTACAACACGCACCAGTACTCGAGAGTGTGGCAGTGCAACTGCAAGTTTCATTGGTGCTGCTATGTTAAATGTAACACGTGCAGTGAGAGAACAGAAGTTTATACCTGTAAGTGACCACAGGGCTGGACAGGACACCACGGCCCTGGCCAAGGATCCATTTGCACATGCACTCTACACACCTACACCAGACTGTAGGAAAGACCTGCTCTCCCCAGAAGAAAGGGTGAATGGAGCCCTCTCTTTTCTTCTTGTGTTTCATTGCTTATATGGGTACACATTTCAGACTCTTATGAAAGTCGACCGAGAAACAAAAACCAACCAACCCCATCTTGAGCCATGTGACACACAAAACGGAGAGAAAAAGGTTGTCTTGGCTAATCTGTGCCTCTAATGCAAGAGGCATTGACTGCCTTGTGAAGAGACACCAGTCAGACAAGTGTCTGGGCGTGGTGACTCTTGGACTCAATAAACGGTGGTCAAAAACATCAGTGTACACAGAGCAGGGAGGGGTAGGGCAGAAATCCTCAAGAAAGGGCTTTGCACGGCATGGGATGGACAGTGACCCATTGTGGATTGCCCACATGAGTGTGTGGATGACACAGACTTAGGCTTCTACACTTGTGAAAAGCTTCTGCTGGTCTTGCCCACCTTTCCACTTCTACGGCGAGTAGAACTGTTGGCGTTTTCTGTAGACAGTGCTTTATCTGCCTGTTGTGTGTGTGTGTGTTTGCGCTGCAGATTTTAGCACAGGGATTTGGGACAGTTTGGCATAATAATAGCAATATTTAACAATTTATTCAGATAAAACTAATATTAATTTATTTAATTAAAAAGAACTCTACCAACACTTTGGGAACTATTCTGCAATCCAAGTAGATAGCTGGCTTTCGTTGTGGAATAATTTTGTAGGAACAGCAAGGACAAACTGGAGCTGTGTATATTATTCTTACCTAGGACATTTCTATTAGTTGGACTCGCAGGATCTGTTCTACAGTACTGGATGGTTAAAGACAAAAGCTAGCATCTTTATATATATGTACATACACAAACACACACTGCTGGGTTTGGTTTTGGTGTTTTGTTTGTTTGTTTTACTCCTGTTTGCTGCTAGTTGTCTGGAACAAAAGTCAAGTGGTAGGGGTTACAAATCTTTACCAGTTTTGTTGTTTTTCTTTAGTTAAAGAAAGAAACATTAATAAAATCCTGTTTGGAATATGCCTAAAAATAAGAAAATCCAGACAAACTTCCATCTTTTGGAAAAAATCAACCATAGGATAAGAGAGTATATTTTGTAAGAGACTATTTTTATATAAATATTTTATTTATACTACGTCTGCTTGTTCAACCTGTCCTTTTTCGCAAAACAGGCATACAATTTGTAATTCTTGGGCTATTTAACAGAGAAAGGGTAATTAGTTTGTGGACACAACAGCAGCAAGCTAGGTACATTCAGCTGCAGTTGGTGGCTGGGTCAGAAAGGAGGATGAGCTTTCCCTCCGGATATGTGCGCAAACCCGCAACTCAATCTGCAGAACACGCAAAACAAGAACAGGGGATGTAGCATCAGGTTTTGTCACATGGCTTGAGTTCACGATTGCTGTTAACTGGATGCTCATTTATCCCATTCAGGGAAAAAAACCAATCCGAATTAGCTTCCCACATGCGTCAGTCATTAAACTGTGCTGTTATGACTAGCAAATGTGCTGTGTGTGCTGTCACTTAAACCCCTCTATTGTGGTACTGTCAAATTGGATTTTAATCAGTGGAAGACTGTAGACTATGACTGTAAAAACTAGCACGACACACATCGTCTGATTCTCAGAGAGAGGATACAAAGCTTACTTTTTTGTCCAGCTCTTTTAGGCATTTACATTCTTCTTTCCCGCTCAAAAGGCCAGAGAGATCAAAAATCCAGAAGAACCTCCAGGCAAATTTAACAACTGCTCACTTGTTTTTCAGAGCCCATCTAAGCCATTTTGCATTCCCTTTATGGGATTTGCTTTTTAGCACCACTAATTCCTAGATATTTGAGTGGTAAATAGTTCTAAGGTTTTAGAACCATTCTGTTCCTCCTGCTTGACTCATTTGTGACCGATTGAAAAAAAAAATCCAATTTCTATGTGATTTTTCATTGGGTAAGAAACACGGCCCAGTGCTATAGATGATACTGAGTGTTCTGGGATAGAGCAGGTTCTTCCTTACTTGCTGCTACAGGATCTGATGCCTTTAATAAGGCCAAGAGAGGCAGCAGTGAAGCAGAGTCCTGAGGATAACAGCGAGTGTTACAAGGAGTAGAGGGTACAGATCTGTCACGTCGCCATTGATCTAAGGCAAAGCTCCTACATAAGACTGCAAAACCAGAAAAAGTAAACAGATATATCACCAAAGACACAGCCAAGTCTCACTGTAACAACCTAAGCTTTTAGAGCTTGTCAGAAGGTAGCATGGTGGTTTCTTTACCTCCCTTCTTGTCTATGTGGTATCTAGGTAAGAACACAAGACCGTGCAGTGCCTGATCCTAGCAATGTGGAATTACGGAGTCATAGAATCGTTAAGGTTGGAAAAGACCTCTAAGCTCATCTAGTCCAACCATCAACACAACACCACAGTGCCCACTAAATCATGTCCCGAAGCACTGCATCTACATGTTTTTTGAAGCCCTCCAGGGATGGGATGGTTAAATATACAACTTGATTGCAGCCCTGCCACTTAACATGAAAGAGAACTTTGATGCAATGCAGAAACCAGCATGAGATATCAAAACAAAATGATTGACATAATTTACTTTACAAACATATGACTTGCCAATATAAAGCAGTTTTGGGGGATTATTCAGTCACTGCTTTTACTTCTAAATTCCCCACATCAAGAATTGATAAGACATAAAATGCAAGTACACACAGTCTGGATGTTAATTCCAACACCGCATTATGGTTAAATAATTCAGATCTAACATCTCATCTTGGAATCTCTCCCTCCTCCAGTTTGTATTGGTTTTTTACTTAGTCAATACCACACCATAGTCAGTGGATACTGTATTCTAGTCAAAAGTGTGTTTTCATCACCAATTAGAGTTATCTAACAAATTATTACTTCTGCCGCATGATTTTGCCATAGAAAATAATCTGTAAACCTCCTGGTTCCTGTGTATTTCAGTACACAGTGATGTGCAATGTACAGCCAGCACACTCATTATTGAAGGACAAGTGTCTTCCAACAGTTTTATTCACAGTAATAAAGAACTAGATGCACAATGAGATGAATTTGGTACACGTTTTCCCTACATCATACAACATTGCTGTTGATGGGTGCATTAATTAGAGCAAATGTCAATTCAATAACTGGAATAACAGTTTGGGAATTATGAACTAAAGAGCAAGGAAAACCAAGCGCTGCCCTCAACTAGAAAGTATTTGGAAATTTGACTGTGTCATCTTAGGCAGGAGAAATCTGGCCCAGCAGGATCTGCTATGAGTCTGGAGTGAATTGGTGGCTCATAAATGGGCTTGAATGGCATGAAGAATAAACAGGAGAAGACAAGAGATTTATGATTTTGTAGATATTCCTCTCCCAGACAACAGTTTGTTCTTTGTCCTTGGGGAGAGAAAAGCTCTGTTTTGACATGGTGAAGAACCACACAATGGGAGAGAAATGCACACAACAGCAGAAAACAGCTCTCAGAGGAAAGTACAGCTTCTCGTCTCTTCTAACCCAGACAAGTGCTGGATTGCTGTCTGCATTAATGACCAAGCTGAGGCTTTCGAAGGAAACACACTGAAGAAGTAGGAAGAGTACGATGAGCAGGAAGAGGAATTGGGAAGCTCACCTCCTCCTCATTTCATAGTAGAGCCCTGATTCTTGAAAATGAAGCAGTTCTGCCTTGGGATTCCTAAGCAAGTTTCCAGGATTTTACCTCTCAGTCTTCGAAAAGGACAACTAACCTGGATACAATCAGCTTGAATACTCAAAGTTTAGGAACAAAATGTGAATCGGTCAATTAATAGGTTTTCTTTGCCATGTATGCACAAACCTAATGGAGATATGTCTTTCAACAGTGATAATTAAACTGAAAACATCCTTAAAATGTACTCTTAAGTGGCTCATTTGGTGAAGTTATTGCAAGGGTACACAGCTACCTTGAAAACGAAAACAATGAACATGTACCATATCAGAATCATAGAATCACAGAATGATTTGAGTTGGAACAGTCCTCAAAGCCCATCCAGTCCCACCCCCTGCCATGGGCAGGGACACCTCCCACTGAATCAGGGGCTCCAAGCCCCATCCAGCCTGGCCTTGAACACCTCCAGGGATGGGGCAGCCACCACTGCTCTGGGCAACCTGGGTCAGGGCCTCCCCACCCTCACAGCAAAACATTTCTTCTTATGATCTCAGTCTCCCTGGTTTCAGCTGAAAACCATTACCCCTCACCCTACCCCTGCCATCCCTGATCCAGATCCCCTCCCCAGCTTTCCTGGAGCCCCTTTCAGGACTGGAAGCTGCTCTAAGGTGTCCCTACAGCCTTCTCTTCTCCAGGCTGAACACCTCCAACTCTCAGTCTGTTCTCATGTGGGAGGAGCCCATGGATCATTCCCATGGCCTCCTCTGGCCTCGCCCCAACATCTCCATGTCCCTCCTATGCTGAGGATTCCAGAACTGAACACAGGGCTCCAGGCACTTACACAAGGCTCTTAATGAAGTGGTTTGTGGATTACACAACTGTTTTTAAATGACCATACTTAAAAATCAATTTGTTGAATACGGCAAGACCGCAGACTGCAGACAGAGTGCATGTATTCAAATCATCATTCAGTATTTCTGAACACATTTTTACACTTATCATTACAAGAGGTATCCAGAAATACGCACCGTTAATTTCCAAAATGAGTGTATTAACTAATCCTGACCCCAAATTCTAACCCAAAGATTTGAATGAACATGAAACTCTCCAACTGTGTTGTTGGTAAAAGGCCTAAACTGCAAACTCAATGACTGACACACCCAGACAGGTCTGGCCAAAGCCCCCAGATACCATTGCTGTCAACCAAGTGTTACACAGTCAGAGTCAGGTTTGAATGTTCCAAAACTGTCCAAAACTGAAAAAAGCCTCTATTGAAGCTTTGAAGCTTTATGAAATTACTGATTTTTCCACTTTATTGTTATTAGATAGTCATAGAATCATAGAAGGGTTTGGGTTGGAAAGGACCTCGAAGCCCATCCAGTCGAACCCCTGCCATGGGCAGGGACACCTCCCACTGGATCAGGGGCTCCAAGCCCCATCCAACCTGGCCTTGAACACTCACAGGAGAACATTTCTTCCTAAGATCTCATCCCATCTCCCCTCTTTCAGCTGAAAATCGTTCACCTTCATCCTATCCCTTCACTCCCTGATCAAGACCCCCACCCCAGCTTGCTTATAGACAGTTACTGGCTAATGAATTATTTTTCTCTGACCATACTAAAAGCAGCCTGATGTAGTTTGATGGAAATTCTTTTTCTTCAAATTACTATTGCCATCATTTGGAGAATCTTTACTGTTCACAACTGAGAATCCCATCCCTGGAGGGGTTCAAGGCCAGGTTGGATGGGGCTTGGAGCCCCTGATCCAGTGGGAGGTGTCCCTGCACATGGCAGGGGTGGGACTGGATGGGCTTTGAGGTCCCTTCCAACCCAAACCACTCTGTGATTCTGTGAAGAACTAGTCAAACTAGGAGACATATAAGGAAAGCTGCAAGATAAAGAAATTGATGACCTCTTACAGATAGGGCAAAGCCCAGAAAACCTTTGGAAAATAGAGGGAAAAACACCTAAGGAGGAAACAGCCTAAAGACCACAATGCGTGGAAGGCGAACTACCAAATCCTCCAATGAACACAGAAAGAGCTTGTCTAAATGGACAGATTTTAGCCAAAGCTAAGCCTTCCTGGATGTTACACAGCTCATAGGGCAATTTCATTTGACTCAAGCCAAATCCAGACATCTGTTCCCTTGAATTAGCAGGAAACCTGCTTCATGTTTCTCATGCTTAGTTTCTTTCCTAGCACCTTTTCTTTTGCATCTGGAAATATGCACTGCGAGCATCACATCTATCCACATAGAACATGTTTTTCAAATGATTTAAATTTGATCTGGACTGTTTTAAACTACAGAGGATATTAAATACCTGGCAAGAAAGAAGCTAATGAAGAAGGTCAGTGAAGACAGAGTACAGGTAATAGGCTTAGACCACCATGCTGTCACACAGGGCTGGAAGATATATGATTTATTATGAAAAAAATCCCACTTTTTCACATATTTTAAGAAAAAAATCAGGATAATTCCTTTTTGGCCATCTTTAATGCTGTAGTGCCAAGCTGCACCAATGTCCTGTGCCGAGCCTGGCCTCAGGCAGCCACTGTTATCCCCATAAAGAGACAGGAAATCAGGAGACAGATCTGTGCCCAGTGGGCACAAAGGAAGCCAGTGAAAGACATAGGGCTACAGCCCAGATTTCTCAGCTTTTGCTGTCCTGTTTTAAGGAGCTCGAGCAAAGACTGATTTGCTTCCATTTATAAAATACATCTCCAGATTTTAGTGTTTTGGAAATACATTCAGGTTGCTTCTAGCTGAAGTGAGGAGGCTCCTTCTTCTCAGCCTCATTAAATGCTGAGCACATGGCGAGTAACACAACCTCCACATTAAGTATGAGTCACGCACCAGGGAGATGGTGGAAACTTGGGCTCGTGTTTTGTCTTCTAAGTCAAATAATCAACAAAGATGTGAGGCAAAGGCCTTAGCAAAGAGTAAACTTTCTAAATCAGAAGATGTGAAAGCAGTTCCATGGGGCACAAACTGAAACTCAGCGCAAGGGCTGAGGGTCTCCAGAAAGCAGTGACAGGTTGCTGTGATGCTTCATCACTGGAAACATATTAACTGGTTAACAGATATTCTGACGGGAAGCATTTAATAGGACAGTGCTAAACCAGGCTCTATTTTCTACCACCAAAAGAGGGGGATGCAAGGTGACTCACTTGGGTCAAGGAGTTGTACTGACTAAGTACAAATTGTGAGAGTTAGAATAGAAACTGGGAGAAAGAAATGGATTAAAACCTTTCTGAGAAGTTAGAAAGGCAATTTATCTGCTTCTGTCTCTCCTTTTGTACTCGGCTTGGGTACCAGTAAGAATATTTTGACGCTTGCCCATCTTTTGTTGCAAGCTGCATGAGTTGAATTCAGATCAAACAGTAAAGAAACAAACTCTTCCCAGCACATATATTGTGTTTATTTAGGCCACATCAGCTTGGCCAGAAGTGCAAAATCAATCAAAACCTAAAAGGAAGCTGGCAAACTGTCAGTGCCTCGGCACATCCTTGCCGTGCTTCCTCCATGAGAAAGGCCACAGTGAGGGGCTGAGAAATTCTTAGCATTCATAATGTAACGTGGGTTTTGTAACAGCGAGATGAGATAAGGTGATGAACAGGCTTTAATTAATGACTACACACCAGAGTTGTCATTTTGATGACTTGTTTGGGCAGGAGTGGCAGTGGCCGGGTGATAGATTATTCTCCCTTTATCCCACCACAATGACATCTGCTTTATTCACCGATCAGCCACCAGTTGCTACAACAACGCCAGTGTGCTTTAGAAAATGTTGTTGAGCTGCTGAGAGAATCTTGGCTACCCATTAGCAAAATGTTAACTATGCAAAACCAAAGAGCGTTGGGTTTTGTTGGAGGAAAGAAGTCAATGCTCCACGATAAGTAAGAATGTCAAAAAGAATTTACATTCAAAAAGTAGAGAAGGGGTTTAACGCATGATATCACCATGATTCAAAAATCCCTCTGGAATTCATTAGTGAGACATTAAGCCCGAAGAATAGAGAAAATAAATAACGCGCTTTAAAAAGAACGAACAAATACACTTTCCTCTGAGCAGCATTTTAACATGTCCGTTACCCTTTCATTTTTCCTGTTCATTGTCTTAGATTTTTACAAAGTAATCCTTCCTAATAAGGTTTTATTTATTTTTATTTGTTTCTTTCCTTCCCACTTAGCAGTTTGAGGAGACACTTGATGCTGTTAAACCATGCTAGGAAACTCATTTGGCTGCCTGTAAAGTCCCTTGCTCTCACTTCAGTAGGTGAGAGAACCTCACCCTCCAACATATTCCTTAGAAAGCCAATTATAGGACGATATTTGCAGGCATATTTGGAAGGAATAGCTTTGTCCTCCAGCCGAAGAACACAGCATTGCATTTGAGAGCCAAACAGGCTGAAGAGACAGGAGCAATGCTGGGAGCAGGTGAATGGTCCCCCATATAAGTTAACTGTGGGTGGCATGGTGAGCAGCCCTGTGGAAGAGGATCTGGGGGTTCTGGTCATTGGGAAACCAAGAGAGCAACTGTGTCCTGGGGTGCATCCAGCACAGCAGTTCTCTCTGGTGATCAATGACAGGACCCAAGGGAACAGCAGGAAGATGTGCCAGGGGAGGGACAGGTAGGATATCAGGAAAAGGTTCTTCCCCCAGAGGGTTGTGGAGCACTGGAACATCTCCCAGGGAAGCAGTCACAGCCCCAAGCCTGACAATATTGCAGAAGCCTTTGGCCAATGCCCTCAGCGCCACGGTGTGAGTGTTGGAATGTCCTGTGCAGGCACAGGAGTTGGACTCAATGATTCTTGTCAGTCCCTTCCCACCCAGCTCATTCTACAATAGTGAAGACCTGGTCAGAAGCACTGAAATCTCCATCTGCTAAAGCAGCTGCATTGTGGAAGATGTATTTGAGCTGCAGTGTTTAAAGTGAAACTCCTCCAATTTCTAGGAAAGCGTTGCTTGTCATCTCCCAAGTGATTGATGTCGGGCTGCCTGCCACTGACGGTGGTGTTAATATATGTTGGATGGCATCTAACATAGAGCAATGGTTCCCCTGCTCCCGATTCCTGCTTTCTTTTGAAATAGAACAGGTCTATATGTCTTGGTCATAATTTTTTTTTCCACCTCAAAGTCAAGTGAATATAATTCTTAATTTGTTTTCCAACTGACTCAAACAATTCTCTTTCCTTTGTCTCCCCAGCAAGATCATATCGATTTTACAATGTGTTGTACTTCGAATTTAACCTCATTAAATGTTTATAACGTTAAGAGACTAATGGCATAAGCCCTGCCTGTGGTGTTTATAGGCTTTATGGAGAGACTGAAGGCCTGTAAGGACTGAAGTTCAGTTTGATTCCTTGAGAATTAATTTCAACACCTATTCTTATCTGTTAAACAGAAAATACCGTGGCAGAGGGTTTGGAACTAGATGATCTTTAATGTCCCTTCTGACCCAAACCACTCAGTAATTTCAGGGCTATCGTGTTAATTTAACCACAACTTTATCAACCACATCTACAATTGGAACTAGAAATCTAAAACCTGTGATAGATCATGGGAGTATTGTTTTTCTGTCACAGTAATAGGTCCCAAACGTTAATCTAATTATCTAGGTACAAACCAAGCTCAAAAAATTTTAAGCTACATATTACTGGAAGAATATATGTGGAAAATTATCAGTAGCCATTTTTGCTGTGTTCTAAACCCTTGTTATATTCCCCTCCCGAAAGTGGCTTACCAGGTCATATGTGGCCTGAGGTTGATTATCACAGAATCATAAAATGCTTTGGGTCAGAACGGACCTTTACAGGTCATCCAGTCCAAGCTCCCTGCAGGAGGGGTTTTTAACAGGGGTTTTCATGTTATGGCTGCAAAACTGCATTTTCAAATGAAGAATGCACCTATGCTGCTCACTGCCGTCCTGTCCAACTACCATATAGCTGGTTTTCCTCCTCAGTTCTGAGCTTTCTGCTTCTGCCAGAGACTCTTTCTAGAACTGCTGATCTTCAGTCTGTGGGAATTAAATGGAGATCATGAATTCTAGTATTAGTGCTGAATCAGTGCTGGTCGAATTATGTTCTGATGCAATGTTAATTTGCAAGGTATTACAGCTGGGAAGTGGTTTGGGGTTTTTTTAGGTCATCATTTTGGGGCCATTTTGGTTTTTTTTTACTGTTTTAGTTTGTAGTGCACCAGGTTGCTCAGAGAAGCTGTGGCTGCCCCATCCCTGGAGATGCTTAAGGCCAGGCTGGATGGGGCTCTGAGCAGCCTGATCTGGTTGAAGACGTCCCTGCTCACTGCAGGTGCTTGGACTGGATGAGCTTCATGTTCCCTTCCAACCCAAACCATTCTATGGTTCTGTAATTCTATAAACAGAGCTTCAGAAGTGCCAGTAGAAAACTGTGTTCAGAACTTGATGGCTGCAGGAAGCCATCCCTGATGCCCACAGCTGAGCCTGCTTCTCTGAGCACCATCTGTCCTATTGCCCAGGGGAGGCACTTGCGAAGCACGAGAAGAGATGTACCCCTAGCACTGTTACAATAAGGACTAAAGAGAACACGTACAAAACAGGGAACGAGGTGTGTAATGGGTGACTAACGGGTTACTTGAAGCTTTTTAACATGTTGCATCATCCCTTCCTAACCGTACCCGGGAAGCAGCAGACATTCTAGTATAACTGAACAGTAGATTCAATTCGGCTCTTGGTTGGTCTCCTCTATACTGGAATGAGCACGTGGGACTCCGAGCTGTTCTTACAGACTTAATGTAGTTAAGACTAAGTTCAGCAGCTCAGCACATCGACCTGAAGCACCAGTGATTCGCTTGGGGTTTCATCTTTGCAGATGCTGAAGTTCACTTTCAACTTGAAAGAAAGTGCAAAGCACAAATGGCAATTTTCGAAAGGACTCTGTGTGTTCACAGACCTGACAAGCAAAAATACCCCCAGTGTTCACCAGCATTGTTGTCATGACTACAGATTGAAATCTCTATCTTCCATGCGCACGGTATGTAATCTGAGAAAAGTCCAAAGAGCATCCTTAAAAAGCCACCAATATCTGCTTGCTATCTAGAGCCTGGAAGGAGAAACAGTGTTGACTGCACTGGCTCAGCCCTGGAGCTGATCTGCTCGGTGTTGTTGAGTTCTCAGGCACTGGAACAGCTGCCCAGGGAGCTGGATGAGTCCCCATCCCCGCAGGGACTTAAAAGATGGAAGATGAAGTGCTCATGGATCTGGTTTAGTAGTGAATAAGTATGGACAATCTCAAAGGTGTCTTCCAACCAAGCGATTCTATGATTCTCTGACACTTGGCCACCACCAGCACACACCTCCAGCCATTCTTTCCCCTACATTTACGTGCAGTATGGGCAAAGGGGGAAGCTTCTTTCAGAGGTCTCCAGCTAAAAACCAGCACATCTCCTGCTGCCCTACGGACAGCCCTTTCCAGCTAATTATATACTAGGATCTTTATTTCCTGAAAACATATATTGCTTTACCAAGAGGTATGGATAACATCTTCATCTGCCAGAAACAGGATTAGTTTTGACAGAGTTATGTTTACAAACATAAAATTTATCACTTTTTTTCTTCTTTTAATAGCACCTGTGTACACCTGGAACAAGACAGTAGCTAATGATTTATGTTGGACAGGAACAACGGCTGCTTTTGCTGGAACGATGCCATAACTTAGTGTCTGCTGGTCTGCCCTCTTGGGTCAAGACAACACATCAGTCAAGTAAATCACTTAAGTAAATTATTGAGAACTTAAATTGACTTTTTCTACATAATATGTAATTACTTCCTTGAACCAACATTCCCTTACATCACTGATCTAAAAAGCTTTCTATTTATTTTTTAACCAAATATTGATTGAATTTAAATTACAGCCAGCCTGTACTATTTGTCTGAAGTTCCCATTTTAGCGAACAGACTTTGCAACAACTTTGTCAGCCTTTGCTTGCAGTTCCTTGCCACTCACATACTTGCATCGCTCAGCACAGAGAGTATCAGAGCTGCAGATTTGCCCATCATATTCACAGATCAAAACTGACCCTGATACATCTGCTGACACCCACAGAGCCAAGACTGTTGAAATGAAATTTCTGGAAGGCCTGGATATGCTGAAGGTAGTGCAGCAGTACAGGGAGAGATGAAAGACAAGTCTGCAACATCAAGTTCTCACCAAGCTGTTGCGAAGCAGTGAGGATTTTTGCAGTAGCTAGCAAGACAATTAAACCCCAGAACTGAGAATTTCTGTAAAATTTCCATGGGATCAACAGAGAACTAGAGTCCCCCATGGCTGTATCTGCTGCCAATTGAGCTTCTACTTTTATCACAAGCCTAGAATAAAACCCAGATGCAGAGATTTTGTGCACTCACAACCCAGAAGGCCAACCATGTCCTGGGCTCCATCCAAAGTAGCGTGGCCAGCAGGGTGAGGGAGGGGATTCTGCCCCTCTGTTCCCCTCTTGTGAGATCTCACCTGGAGGATTGTGCCCAGTTCTGGAATCCTCAACATAAGAAGGAGATGGAGCTGTTGGAATGGGTCCAGAGGAGGCTACAAGGATGATCAGAGGTCTGGAACACCTCCCATGTTAGAACAGGATGAGAGATTTGGGATTGTTGAGCCTGGAGAAGAAAAGGCTCAGAGGAGATATTATAGCGACCCTCCAGTACCTGAAGGGGCTACAAGAAAGCTAGGGAGGGACTGGTTACAAAGACATGTAGTGATAGGGTGAAGGGCAATGGCTACAAACTGGAGAGGGGCAGATTTAGACTAGATGTAAGGAGGAGATGAGAGCAGGGAGGCCCTGAAACAGTTTGCCCAGGGAAGCTGTGGCTGCCCCATCCCTGGAGGTGTTCAAGGCCAGGCTGGATGGGGCTTGGAGCAGCCAGATCTATGATTCTATGATTTCTCATGCCATTACAGCAAAAGAGGTTTTGGCAGATGAAGTTCTGCTCCTGAGCTCTCACCCTTACTTCAAGTACAAAGTGCTTACATATATGGCATTGCAATAGAATCATTGGAAAAGGTTAGAAAACACCTCTAAGATCATTCAGTTAAACCATTAGTCCAATGTAACTGTGCCTACTGAACTGTGGCAAATAGCGTCAGAGCTCAGCAGCTCTGAGTCTGAGAAACTTGGCCAGGTCAGATGCTTTACCCATGATCTACAGCATGAAGATAATTAAGCTAACAGGATGTGAGCCTGGATCACCGGAATCATCTCAGATCATAAAGTCATAGAATCGTAGAATGATTTGTGTTGGAAGGGACCTCAAAGCCAATTGAGTTCTAGCCACCCCCTGCCATGGTCAGGGACATTTCCCACTGGATCAGGTTGCTAAGAGACCCATCCAACCTGGCCTTGGACACCTCCAGGGATGGGGCAGCCACCACTGCTCTGGGCAACCTGGGTCAGGGTCTCCCCTGCCTCACAGCAAAACATTTCTTCCCAACGTCTCATTGCAATCTCCCCTCAAACCCTCTGAGCATATATATATCAGAACGTTGTGGTGTCCCATCCTCAATCTTCCTCCTCAAATTACCCTTTAAAAACCTACAAAAAGATAATCACTCTGTGATTTTCCTGGTTTTGAGCATGATCAAGTGGAGAAAAGTACCAATCATTTTCAGAATTGCCTGCATGCAAGTTTAGTGGAGAGGAGGAGAGGCAGGAAGGAGACTCTGGACATGAAAAAGGAAGTTTTCAGGTTGGAGGAGCCTCACAATAAGACCTACCCCGTAGAAAGAGATCATGGACCCTGTGCTGCTTTGGGGATAAATAAGAAATTAAGATTTGAACCTGTGGTCAGACGACCCTGGGCTGCAAAGTATGTCTGGCTTTAAGCAAAACCCGAGGAGACAGCTGCTGGTCCTAGCAAGGCCTAGCAGAGATCAAACCTGTCAACGTGCAGTCTTTAATACTCCTTACTCAGAATCATTTCTGGTTAAAATTGGCAAAAGTGGTGAATATAATTCTCTTAGTATTTTATTAGCGAGATGGGAAGTTAATAGGAAAGGGCAGCTAAAAGTATTTCTGCTAAGGCTAGAAAATACATTAAAGTCAGCGTTGTCATGGATTACACCCAAGGTCACAGGATTCAGTCACAGGAATTGATTGGTGCTATTTACAACTCAACAAATTGCTTGAAGCAAGTGTGACATCATGTCATGCACTGTTTACCAGAGGAACTACATACAGTCAGACTATAAAACAGCTCAGCAGTCCATGTGCTAATGTAGTTGGTGTGATCTTCAGTGAGACAAATTATAATTCTTATCTCCTAATTTAGTCATAGACATGGAATGGCTTGGGCTGGAAGGGACCTCCAAGCCCATCCAGTCCCACCCCCTGCCATGGGCAGGGACACCTCCCACTGGATATGAGGTTCCAAGCCCCATTCAACCTGGCCTTGAACACCTCCAGGGATGGGGCAGCCACCACTGCTCTGGGCAACCTGGGCCAGGGTCTCCCCACCCTCAGAGCAAAACATTTCATCTAAATCTCCCCTCTTTCAGTTGAAAAACATTCCCCCTCATCCTGCCCCTGCACTTGCTGATCAAGAACCCCTCCCCAGCTTTCCTGGAACCCCTTTCTGTACTGGAAGATGCTTTGAGTTCTCCCTGCAGCCATCTATTCTCCAGGCTGGACAACCCCAACCCTCTCAGCCTGTCCTCATACGGGAGCTGCTCCAGCCTGTGAATCATCTCCGTGGCCTCCTCTGGCCTTGCTCCAACAGCTCCGTGTCCTTCCTGTGCTAAGGACTCCAGAACTGAGTTCTGAAGAACTTTGTATTCTGTATGAAGCTGCAACTGTGTGAACCCAGGAAAGCAAGAAGTTTGTTGTTAGCCAACCTTACACATTCCTGAGTGCTCTGCTGACTATTATTTATAGCAAAACCTTTTATTGAAATGTGAGATTAGAGAAAACTATTTAATGCATTTAATTGCATTTTAATTAAGAATAATTTTAAAAAGCAAGGTTCTACTTGCATCTGTTGCAACAGCACAAAGTCAATGCTCTCAGGACATCAGCAGACAATGCAGTGGCCAAGTCAGCTCATGTCCATGTCCTGAGAACTTCTCATTAGCAGGCAGTTTTGAACACTTGGACTGAATCTTGGTTTCTCTCTTTACCACACATTACCCCTTCAACTTTTACAACTCAAGAGGTTAGTTTTTTGCTGGCATGTTTTACATTGTTTCAGTGCGTCAGTGTGCAGATATCAGGGAATTCTAAAACAGGAGCGTTTTCAGAGGGAGCCTAAGGTCTGTGAAGACAAACAGCTGAAGGACAACATTCCCCACCTGCCCTGAGTGTGGGAAAGACATTGAGCTGCTGGAGTGTGTCCAGAGGAGGGCAATGAGGCTGGGGAAGGGTCTGGAGAGCAAGGGTTACGGGGTGTGGCTGAGGGATCTAGGGTTGTTTAGCCTGGAGAAGAGGAGGCTGAGGGGGAGACCTCATTGCTCTCTGCAGCTCTGGGAAAGGAGGTAGCAGTGAGGTGGATGCTGGTCTCTTCTCCTAAGTAAAAAGGGATGGGATGAGAGAAAATGGGCTCAAGTTGTGCCAGGGGAGTTTTAGATTGGATATCATGAAACATTTCTGTACTGAAAGAGTAATGAAGCCATGGCAGA
The DNA here is from genome assembly GCA_033459285.1 of Clamator glandarius. NCBI lineage: Eukaryota > Metazoa > Chordata > Aves > Cuculiformes > Cuculidae > Clamator > Clamator glandarius. The sequence goes on along the minus strand of JAUNZM010000272.1, from coordinate 645,894 downwards.
GGCTGCCCAGGGCAGTGGTGGAGTCTCCGTCCCTGGAGGGGTTCAAACAATGTGTAGACATGGCACTTCAGGACATGATTATGTAGGCACAGTGGGGTTGGGCTGGCGGTTAAGCGTAGACATCTTTTCCAACCTTAATGATTCTATCATGCAAGGACAAAATTCCCCACCTGCTCTTATGGGGGTATGAAATGGCCCGTGTCCGCCACACGGGATCCAGAAGAAGTCTGGAGATACGAAAACTCTCAAAACCTTCAGAGAACAGGGAGCTGGAGCTGGCTTTGGCTCAGACCACCAGCCTGGTGCAGTGGCTGAGGGAATCGCTCCTGTCACGGTGATGTGTGCTCCCCCTCACCCTCTGTGTCCTGCTCTGGCATCGTGCAGCTCCTCTGAAGGGACTGTGCCCCCAAGCACCCGCTGAGCTGCTCTCAGAAGAAGTGTCTGCCCTTCTTCATCTCCTAATTTAGTCATAGACATGGAATGGCTTGGGTTGGAAGGGACCTCCAAGCCCATCCAGTCCCACCCCCTGCCATGGGCAGGGACACCTCCCACTGGATATGAGGTTCCAAGCCCCATCCAACCTGGCCTTGAACACCTCCAGGGATGGGGCAGCCACCACTGCTCTGGGCAACCTGGGCCAGGGTCTCCCCATGCTCAGAACAAAACATTTCATCTCAATCTCCCCTCTTCATCCCTGCCCTTCTTCCTCAGCAGTGCAGTTTTTCACAATGAAGAGGGTATTTTTTTCAAGAGCCAAAGGAGTCAAATCCCCTTTCATGTCATCGCATGTGCTTCAAGGTGCTCATGGACTTGGACCAACCGGTTTGTACAACCAGACTTTTCTCCTCCATGTTGGAATCTGTAATTTTCTAATGCATTACATTACACAGTAAATTGAATGTGGGTTTGGTTGTTATTTTTTTTTCCCTAACCTTTATGAATCCTCTTGAGTGATCTGTGGATGGGATCAGCAAACAAATTTTGTTCTAGCTCTCCAAATCCTGACACATGAATTGATTTCAGCAGGACACATTAAGTGAATGATGGATCTCTGCCAAAAGGGCATGTAGGATTTTGCTAGGGGGAGGGGAAGAAGAAGGAGATGTCGCTTTTTGTCTTTTTTTCTCCTTCTTAGCCACTCTTGTTAGGAAAGGGCAAAAGCACTTAAATTCATTGCTCTCAAAGTAAATTGGTTTTCTTTTCCACTCTCTCAGAAGTCCTTTTTCTTCCAGGCTTACCCCATTGTTGCCTTCTTCATCCTTTAAGCAAAGAGAGGCGAGATGTCTGCTTGCCCCGAGAGCCAAGGCCGCCCCGTGAGTGACCGTAGTGCTCCTCCAGCAAGAGGCACGCCTCACGGGGGTTCCTTTTCCCACTGGCCGCCTTGGCATCGCTGTCCCCGCCGTTTGCTTTCTAAGGCTCAACTGACAGTTTCTCAAGCCCATTAAGGCTGGCAACAAGAGCAGAGCTGTTGTAATAAATGACAGGAAGATCACAAGCTTGAGGGAGCTTGTTCCTCTCTGTTTGCAGCTCTCTTGAGAAGTTTTCAGAAGCTGCAGTTATCACCCTGCTCTGTATGCCAAGCCAGAGCTTTTGATGCTAATTTGTTGGCACTACAGACTCCCACTGCGAGCGATAGATCCTATGACCTTCTTCAGTTACAGATAACACAAACTACAGTTATATTTAAGTGGCATATTGGTTAACCCCAGTGGCTTGCAATGCTTTCCTTTGACTCAATTTCTCTCCTTAATAAAGGGTTATGTTACAAAGGCACCTTGTAGCTTCTCTCAGGGAAATCTAGCCAACAAGCTGTTTCTTGTGAGCAATTTTCTGCACCGAGCTCCTGTTTTAGCCAGGCTGTTCATTACAAATGCTCTGAACCGCCAGTAGCAACAGAGACATTAACATCACATTAGGACAGAGAGTCTGGCAAAATGCTTCCAAAACTGGACACATTCTGTAGTCTCTGTTATTGCTGCTATCACTTTCAAAGCCTCTGAAAGGATTTGTGGACAGAATCACTGTATAAAATCCCCATATCCGTGGGACCATGGGGTAAATGAAGGCCACTAACTAGATAATGGCAATGGGGGCATGATTTTTGTCTTAAAGAACACAACTACCACACTAAGAAAATCCATGAAGCCCAGCTCCTCTTGTATTTTGGAGGAGCTGGGTAATGTTGCATCCAATTTTCTCATACATGTATGCATGCATTTCAACATCCAGTGCCTGATACCAAGAAACCTTTGCCACAACCCTTGAAAATGCGTTAGCAATGACACACTAGCTGCTCCCATCTAGATCGGGGCACGTATCATAACATCCTTGGAAGCCACCATCATGGAGCTGTAACCAGCAACCAGGTGTCATGAAGCACATTATATTAGCATTATTTCTGTGCTCGTTCAAGGGGAGAATGAATGCCTAGCGGTGAGAAAGCCTCCCTGAGATGAATCTCAAGGCAGTGATAGTCAGTATCTCAGCTCCTGGAGAAAGCTGTGAACTAAAGTCTCACAGAATCATTTGGTTGGAAAAGATCTTTGACATCATCCAGTCCAACTGCACCTGACCACTACTAAACCAGATCCCTGAGCACCTTGTCTGCCTGTCTTTTAAATCCCTCCTGGGACAGGGACTCAAGCTCTGCCCTGGGCAGCTGTTCCAGTTCCTGAGAACCCTTTCAGTGAAGATTTTTTTCCTGATGTCTAATCTGAACCTGCCCTGCCACAACTTGAGGCCATTTCCTCTCGTCCAATTGTTTGTGACTTGGAGAAGGGACCAGCATCCACCTTGCTACAACCTCCTTTCAGACAGTTGTAGACAGTGGCAAGATCTCCCCTCAGCCTCCTCTAGGCTAATCAACCTCACTTCCCTCAGCTGCCTCTTATAAGACTTGTGCTCCAGACCCTCCACCAGCCTTGTTGCCCTCCTCTGGACATTATCTATCTATCTATCTATCTATCTATCTATCTATCTATCTATCTATCTATCTATCTATCTATCTATCTATCTATCTATCTATCTATCTATCTATCTATCTATCTATCTATCTCATATATGAGTCAATCATGAGCCAAAATTGTCTTAAACCCTCTAAAAGCAGATGTAGTTAGATAAACAAAAAGTCATTAATGAGTTGGCTACAGATCTGCTCATTCATCTCATTCCTCATTATTCTTTTAATGAATGTTGGTTATTAGAAGCTGGTCATTAACCAGCTTGTTTTTGTCACCAAGATCTGTCTTTGTTTTCCCAGGGACAAGACTGCTGAATGTCTGTCCTGTTCTCTGACTTGCATCTCATTGAAGGTTATGAACTGGATTAAAACAGTATGAAATGAGGAATGGGAGTTGAGTAATTTCAAGTATTAGCACTACATACTTGCTTAAATGAGGCAATTAATTAGGATAATTTCTACAACATGTGTAATTGTATAATGTCTACGTCCCAAGCAGAGAAATACTCAACTTCACTGTGTTGTAGTAAGTCTGAGCATCCAAATATCTTTTAATCCTTTCAGTGAGATTTATGATCATGCAAAGGATGCATCTTCTTATTGCTAAAACAAGGCATTTGCATGTGAAGGAGATGCCAGCACCTGACATATTTAGAATGATATTTAAACCCCCACAGCAATGCACCTACATGGCAGCATGTGTGCTCTTAAACAGGTGACTCTCCTGGGAAGCATTTTCTCTATCCTGGGTCCTATGAGTGGGGCTCTGATCAAGACGATTCAGTTGAAGATGTCCTTGCTCCGGCAAGGGGTTTGGAATTGATGACCTGTAAAGGTGCCTTCTAACCTAAACCATTACGTGGTTCTGTGCTACAGTGTATGGGAAGAGCAGAACAGTGGCAGTTTAGAAATGCAGGAATCGTCCACAGGGGTTGAGTTTTCCACTTCACTTCCCCTTTTCTTCCAGTCGCTAAAGGCAATGACCACCATACAGCAACCAGTAAGACAGACAGGTCTTAAAAACTAACAATCAATAGATGATCAGAAGATCTCCCCAAATGCCCAGTGCCAAGTATAACTCCATTTCTAGATCACAGCAAAGAGAGAGATATCAATCTGCTGGACTTCGTGACTCGTTTGATGGCACTCCACTCAGTTACATGATGTAGACAACAGCACTACCCTTTGTATTTTATGCAGCTGAAAGCAATATTGCAACTGTGTCCTGTTCCAAAGTGATCCCTGAGCTGCGGGTCTCTTGCCTCGACATTCACAATTCCTGGCAGACCTGGTAGCTCCTTCACCTGTGCATGTTACTTGCCTTCTCCACCTTCTTAAATGCTGAAGCATCTTGAACTCTTTTTAGATTGGCTCAATTTCCTTTCTGTAGCAGGCTCAATATGAAAGGTACCTTTCTTGGACTGAAATAAGTAGCATAGTATTTTTTGGGTGTTTTCATAGTATTTTCAGTATTTTTCATTGAATTACAGAGCAATTTGGGTTGGAAGGGACCTCAAAGCCCATCCATTTCCACCCCCTGCCATGGGCAGGGACACCTCCCACTGGATCAGGGGCTCCAAGCCCCATCCAACCTGGCCTTGAACACCTCCAGGGATGGGGCAGCCACCACTGCTCTGGGCAACCTGGGCCAGAGCCTCCCATCCTCACAGCAAAACATTTCTCCCTAATATCTCATCTCAATCTCCCCTCTTTCAGCCTGAAACCATTGCGCTCATCCTATCCCTGCCCTTCCTGATCAAAAGCCCATCCCTAGATTTCCTGGAGCCCCTTTCCATACTGGATCCCTTAACTGTGTTATGTCCTGTCATACAGATGTGCCATAGCCTCATGTTCTAAGTAATAGAAGGGGATCTCTACTACGCCCTTGGGTAATGCTGACACGTGTGTTTGTTGTGGTCTTACACGGAAGCCTAGAAAACTTTCCTTTCAGGCTCCTGCTGTGCTTGTGATTTTGAGTGTGGCAGCCAAAATATTTAAGTTGAATAAGAAGCTTTTTGACTTTTCTATTCCAATCTTTGGAGAACAAACTGGCACTGACAGTTATGTCACCATTATCATCTGCCCTGAGACTGAGCTTTCTGAGCCATTTCAGCACAAATTCTCAGCTGCTGTTTGAAACTCAGACAAAATCAGTGACTAATGCTGTTGTGAACTAAATTCAGGTTCTGTAAGGGTGTTTTAGAATGCAGGATTTGTCTCAGAAGAGATTATCTCCCAACATTTAAACATCTCAGTATTTTCTTAGATTTCATTATCTTTCATTTGTTGTGATTTAATCCAGGAAAAGGGAATGACTGGGTCTTTTTGAACTGTCTCTTCCAATGGCTTCTTTGCCACAGGACTCCCTATTCACTCTGTCACTTCTGAAACCATTAAAAATGCCTTTTGATCTCACTGGACACATGCATTTCAATAGCAGGGACCTCCTTCTCCTTGTTCCCCATATTGCATGTTCCACCAGGACTTAAGCCGGTCTGCAGTTCAGAAGATTCTCAGAGAGAGGAGGAAGGGGTACGTTCTGACTTCATGGATGATACTGACAACTTTGAGTTCCAGTAGAGTCAAAAAGACATCACAGTCTGTGACAAAAGAGAGCAGCCTTGAATTCCATGGGCTATATGAGTTGCTACCCCTCTTCCAAATCTCTTAAATAGCTTCAGATTCTCCCCACAGCACATCCTTACTGGTCTTGCTCAAGTCCTTAACCAGCAATCAGTAACTCCATCAAATCACAATAGCATCAAAGGGATATCCAGGTCTTCATGGAATTACCCTGGTGGTTTGTCACTTCTGTCTTGTCACTATTTAAGACTATATCAATAGCTGGACACTAAATGAGGTTGGATACAAAAACACTCTGATCATAAATATATGAGAATTTATGAATTATACTGTCCAGGAGACAATGTAGTCAGTGTAGGGGAACCGCCTGTCCTGGTGCAGGGTTGTGGGTTACCTCATGTTCTCCCTGTTCTCTTGGTGCTAGATCATTGTAGTGATGGGACAATGCATAATGGCTTTCAGCTGAAAAGGATGAGATGGAGATGAGATCTTGGGAAGGAATGTTTTGCTGAGAGGGTAAGGAAGCCCTGGCCCAGGCTGCCCAGAGAATTGGTGGCTGGTCCATCCCTGAAGGCGTTCAGGGCCAGGTTGCTCCAAGCCCCATCCAACCTGGCCTTGAACCCCTCCAGGGATGGGGCAGCCACCACTGCTCTGGGCAACCTGCACCAGGGCCTCCCCACCCTCACAGCAAAACATTTCTTCCCAAGATCTCATCTCCATCTCCCCTCTTGCAGATGAAAAATGTTCTCACTCATCCTGTCCCTGCCCTCCTGGATCAAGAGCCCCTCTCAAGCATTCCTGGAGCCCCTTTCAGCACTGGAAGGAGCTCTAAGGTCTCCCCAGAGCCTTCTCTTCTCCAGGCTGAACAACTCCAACCTTGGAAGACAGATACATTTATTTTGCCACTGAAATATATATATATATAAAAATCTCCTCTAAAATGTGCTATGTATGTAGCCTGAGATTTAAGTTCTATTTTTCATAAAACTCTCATAAAACATAATTTTGATGCTCAAGGCCTGAATGCTGATTACTAGAAGAAGAGAAGTGCTCACACCAGGCAAAGCAAGGAAATCCCATAGAAAGATAGAATGCCCTGAGCTGGAAGGGACCCATAATAATCATTGAGTCCAGCTCCTGTTCCCTGCACAGGACACCCCAACATCCACACTGTGGGGCTGAGGGTGTTGACCAAAGTCTTCTGGAATATTGTCAGGCTTGGTGCCATGACTGCTTCCCTGGGAGCTGTTCCAGGGCTCCACCACCCTCTGGGGGAGGAACTGATGTCCAACCTAACCCTCCCCTGGCACATCTTCCCATCATTCATTCTGTCTGCAGAGTCCCATGTGTTGAAATTCCAGTGAAGTGATTTGCAAGTCATAACTGGGGTCAAAATTAATCTGCTGAGCTACTTTTCATGTGTATTTACAATCTGTGCACTAGGGGTATCAGACTGTTCAGAGCTCTTCATGTTAGCAGTTGTTAACTCACTCAGGTTTGTAAACACTTTAAGAAATTCTTGCAACTTAAGGAAATCTTATTATGATGGGGAAAATTCCTATCCTTTCTCCTCATACTAGGCAGCCAGAAAACTAGGATGCTTTAAATTCCTTGAATTTAAAAGAGTTTGAGATGTACTTTGAAATAAGAAATGCATTTCCTTTTCCTGTCTCAACCTCCATTTACTCTGAATGGCTGAGGTTACTCTAAAAACGTTTTACATTTAACAGAAAATTTATCAGCAAGCAGATCAAACACAGAGAATTTCAGAATTCAGAGCCTGCTTTTCTCTTCCCTTCCCAGCTGCTTTTATGCCAATGAAGAGAAAGGAGCTGGGGACATCATGTTAGGAAGAAAGCCCAAACCACGCCGATCTTGCAGGTGTATGGATATTGGAAAGAAGATGGAAAGATGGTTATCATTCCTTCTTGGCATAAACCCAAGAATTTTTGCCCTCCTGTGTGTGACAGCACAGAGCCTTGGTGAACACAATGACTCTCCTCAAGACACTGAGGCTCCCGCCATCATAAGCCTGCATGCTGGAACAAAACCTTGGTCCTTCCACAGCCACACCTCCTGTCCCAAATGGTTATTTGGAATTGAATAGACCAGAAAAATCATAGAATGTTTCGGGTTGGAACGGACCTCAAAGCCCATCCAGTTCCACCTCCTGCCATGGGCAGGGACACCTCCCACTGGATCAGGGGCTCCAAGCCCCATCCAACGTGGCCTTGAACCCCTCCAGGGATGGGGCAGCCACCACTTCTCTGGGCAACCTGGGCCAGGGCCTCCCCACCCTCACAGCAAAACATTTCCTCCTCTCAATCTCCCCTCTTTCAGCTGAAAATTATTCCCCCTCATCCTACCCGTGCACTCCCTGATCCAGATCCCCTCCCCAGCTTTCCTGTAGCCCCTTTCAGCACTGGAAGCTGCTCTAAGGTCTCCCTGGAGCATTCTGTTCTCCAGGCTGAGCAACCCCAACTCTCTCCGCCTGTCCTTATCTTTTAGCACTTTGTCTTAAATTCACACATCCCCATGAAAAGTTTTGCTGAAACCTTTGCAATCAGGTGAAATTCAGTGCAAGTGTCTCCAAGGTACCTAGAGCATCTGGAGAGCCGGGCAGCCCAGCACAGCTGAACTTACCCCGGGGAGGCAGCATGTGGAGCACAGTGAGCTCTGCCCTCAGTGCGGTCGTGCCCTCGGTCCCACTGCTGAGCTGTTTGCTGAGGCCAAGATCGCAGTCCCCAGGGGAGCTCTCATTCCTGGCATTTTTAAGGGAAGAAATTCTGACACTTAATAGAAGCAGAACCAACAGCTGATTGTTTTTCCTCCTTTCTTCTACCAACAGGTGAATTTGCGCTGGATCAAAATGGGAGTTGGAATGAAAAATAGCCACTTTTGCTCTGCGCTCTGTAATTATTCAAAGCCATTAAGAAGCTCTTGTAGAAAGGAAAAGCTGCTGTGTTATTTTCAGTTCTTTCCCTTGTTCATCACCTGTGGACCATCTGAGGCACTGTTTGTGCACACCAAGCTGGATCCTTAATGCAAAGTCTGTACCACACGCTCCATCTGACTAAGCTTTGTGAGGCTGAACAGTTCCGTAACAGCCTCTGACATTTCTCTCTCCCCTTATTTCTTCTCTTTTTCAAATTCCATCTCAGTGCTTGCTTGTGCTCTGGTGAATGCAAGGTGCTTCCTCTTCAGAAGCTGACTGTGGCAAAGACTTAGATTGTTACCCCTTTCGAAGAAAAATGCCTCTTGACAGCTCTTTGGAATGAATGGGGAGTTACGTACAGGGGTGACACTGGCAGAAAGAGTTGGCTCTCACCGTTCCTTGAAACTGCATAATGAATGAAATGTTTAACAGAAGAGAGGATGTAGGGCTGGCAACCTGTATTAGTCGAAGGGCTTTTTCAAACCATCTGTCCAGGAGCTTTAGCCACTACTGAATGAAAATTCGTTTTGAAAGCAAAAGGGACAGACTCTCTAATCTTCCCACTCTTCATCCTCCGCTGCAAGCTGGCTGAAGGCACTCGCAGTGCTTGGGGAAGGAGTGTGTTCCTGCACTAAAGGAGAGCAGTTTTGCAATCACTGAAAATTGTGATTCTGATAATAGTGACACCAGTTACCAGCATTTAGAAATGTAAAGTAACGCTACGGACTGATCTAATAAAAGTCAGCTACCCTTTATGTGCACTTCAGAGTGCAAATTAACAGAGTTTAAAGAGAGTTTCAGTCTCTTTTCTAAAGCTAAATCTGTAGTTCAGATTGCCAGTCAGGAGTCCTGACTTTCAGCCCCTTTGTTTAATCACTGCTCCCAACCCCCCCTGCTGATGCTGGCTTTGGAGGTACCAACCTGAATGATTTATGTTCACCTCTATCAAACTGAAGGGCAGAACAATTCCCATGTTGTGGGGAGAATTTGCAGTATTTACTCTTCATAAGACATGGACCAAATAAGAAGCTTTCTGGTTGGTCAGTGCGAAACTGAGATTTGTGTGCAAACATTGCATTTAACAATCTGTGAAACCACCAAACCACAGTACAAATTGCAGACTTGTGAGCTCTCTACCATCACAGCTGTGAGAAGATAGTAAGAGACAGATGGTTTCATCAAATCATAGAGTTGTTCAGTGGGGTAAGACCTTTAAGGTCATTGAGTCCAACAGTTCAGGTCCACTGCTAAACCATCCCTGAGAACCTTGTCTGCCCATCTTTTAAATCCCTCCAGATATGGGAGCTCATCCACTGCCCTGGGCAGTCATTCCACTGCCTGAGAACCCTTCCAGTGAAGAAACTTCTCTTGATATTCATTCTAAACCTGCCTTGGCACAGCTTGAGGCCATTTCCTCTTGTCCTTCAGACACAAGAGAAGATGAAAACACAGTTATGCTCTGATGAAACTCCTCGTACTTGCAACCCACTTGCCACCCAACACTTCTGATTCAACACAAGTGCAGGAGAGAATAAAACCATGTTTAACCACCAACCAACCCCCTGTAACCAAATGTGGGAAAATGACGTGTTAATTTATGCAACAGGATCTGAAGAGCAATGTAAAAGGAAAGAAAACCATCCAGGCAAATGTCTTGGGTGCGCCCCGGCCTACTGGATCCGTGCACCTGGCAAATCAGCAAACTAAAGCAAACAACTGGGGGAAGTCAGTTCATGTTTCTGAAGAAAAGAAAATAAGACAATTTCCCTCACCCCCATTAGAAGTTTGCATTATTGCACTTTCCCAGGGCTATTCCATGCTAGTTGTTACCATCGTTCCCAGCCGTTGTTTAGACAGCTTGAGCAGTGGCAACAGAAGCGAAGCAGCTATTTATGCAGTTGAAACTGTAGCGTACAAATGCATCTTTGGTCCTAATTTCAGCAGGAAGAGATTATATGGAGAGAGTTAAAACAGAATCAACGCTGAGGGAAAAATTAGCCCTTGAAAGCTTTATCCCAAAATGCTAAAAGTAGCATTGGAACAGTGTTATTCTCATAGTGGAACCCCACTATTTAGGTTGCGTGGTTTCCATCTGGAGCCCAAATAGCCCACACAAAATTCCAGCCTGGAGAAAAGGCTGGGGAGCTCCAGTCCTGCTGGTGGAATATTGTGCAATCTGCTGGCAAAGGGCCTGTTTCTTGGTTACAGCGGGTATGTGTGCATGGCGAGAAGTAAGGTGACATTTGGAAATGTTTGCATTCCTCTGTTGGCAAAGGAGGGAGAATCTGTGTGAACTGCACACTGGTGAGACAGCTGTGGGACTGGAAGGCATCAAACAGACCCACTGACAGGGATCGATGTGGTCCTGCATGGGTGGTACACAAGCCAGAAGCAAAGGTGGTAGGAGCCCCAAAGGGACTGAAACTGAGACCCTGTGGTGAACTGTCAGCTTATCCTGGGGCCCTACAAAGCTGCACTAAGAGACTGGCGAATCTGAGACCAGGCTTGGCTTGAAGAGCATGGAAAGAAGGACTCGTAGATCTTTAGAGACCTGGTGGAGTGGTACTAGTGAGGAAGCTGCACAGCCCAGAGTGCAGCAACCAGAAACAGCTCACAAAGAAAGTAGTTTCATAGAATCATAGAATGATCTGAGTTGGAAGGGACCTCAAAGCCCATCCAGTTCAAACTCCCCTGGCATGAGCAGGGACACCTCCCACTAGATCAGGATGCTCACAGCCTCATCCAACCTGGCCTTGAACACCTCTAGGGATGGGGCAGCCACCAGTGCTCTGGGCAAACTGGTACAGAGTCTCCTCTACCTCACAGCAAAACATTTCTTCTTAAGATCTCTTCTCTTTCAGCTGAAAATTATTCCCCCTCATCCTATCCCTACATTTTCTGATCAAAAGCCCCTCCCCAGCTTTCCTAGATCCCCTTTCAGGACTGGAAGCTGCTCTAAGGTCTCCCTGGAGCCTTCTCTTCTCCAGGCTGAGCAACCCCAGCTCTCTCAGTCTGTCCTCCTATGGGACCTGCTCCAGTAATGGGATCATCTCTGTAGCCTCCTCTGGACTTGGTCCAACAAATCCATGTCTTCCCTGTGCTGAGGATTCCAGAACTGAACGCAGGGCTCCGGGTGGGGTCTCAGCAGAGGGGCAGAATCCCCTCCTTCACCCTGCTTGTCCCAGTGCTTTGGATGCAGCCAGGACATGGTTGGTTTCTGGGCTGGAAGTGCACATTACCAACTCATGTTGAGCTTTTCATCCACCAACACCCCAAGTCCTCCTCTCTAGGGCTGCTCTTGTTCCATTCTCTCTCTCGACCACTTTGTTATTACCTTTGTAGCATTAGTTACCATTTATCAAAATATTTATGTACAAAGCACAAATTTATTGAAGAACTTAGTCCTTCGCGTACTCAAAGTACCTAGTAATTGCCTGGCTTTTCAAAACAGTACATTGCAGAAAAACAAAAGAAATAAAATAAAGGTAGAAGGTACCACCTACCAACTCCATCAGCGACAAACTCATCCAAGGAGGTGTGTGTGTGGCAGACTGTAATTCACCAGTGGGGGAAAGAGGTGACTCTGACTTGTGCACCACTTTCTCCCCTGCATTTATTATGATTTAAGCAAAGGTGGACAAATCAGATAAAAACAACATAATGAAAGAGAGAGGACATGCTCCGTCTAAATGGAAAGGTAGTTTGAATGAATAGTTGTAGAAAACAGAACATATATTCTTGTTCATGTGGAACAAGTATCTACGGACTAAAATGACTGAAAAGGTGTATTTAAAACTGGAAAGGGAGAGGCAATTTAAAAATAACTATTTTATCCGCTAGCGAGCTGATAAGGCAAGTGACGTGACTGAATGCAGCTTTTGTTTAAAAGCAACTGTACAGATAAGAACTAGAATCCTTGCAGAGATGCATGGCCAGGCTACGTTACTAGCTGGACACAACTTGAAAACCCCAACTCCTAACTAAAATGGCAAATAGAGAAACACAGCCCTGTCTCGCGCCAGCTCCCGGCCCCGACTCCACCGAGGCACCTGAACAAAGGCCTTTCAGAGGTGGTGTAATTTAGGCTCCCCCAGTTAGTCGGGATGCTCAGGTGTATAGAGGGGCCTCACGGAGCACCAGACAGAGACAAATTCACATGGAGTAAGCGAAGCACTTTGCTGGCATGTGGACATGGGTTCCGGGGGCTGTTCCCAACACAGAAGACAATCACTGGCAGGTAATAAAGGAGGCATTTATGTGATATGTCAGCGGTTAGCGCAAAGCTTAAAAGAAATGAGATCATGTAGCAAGATAGCATTCGCTGCTTTTCCCCCAGGGGTGGGAGTGGGACTGTTATTACTGTGAGCCATTGTTACCGCTACTTCTTTGAAATAAAACGTGACACAGTATCGTCAGCTGATACTTGTGCGATCGCAGCTATCATAAATTGCGCGTTCCAGAATATTCATCTCCAGTTACACCAGGCAACTGCCACACAAGCGTGCAGCACAGAGACAGACTGGTCCCCAGGAGAAAAGCCCTCCAACAACCCTGAGCTAAGGCCACCCCCCACCAGACACCGCCTTACCCTCAGGTTTTCAAAGTTAAAACCAAAAAGAACAAACTAACGTAAGAACAGGTTAATCCAATGGGGTTCACTTCCCTCGCTGTGTAGCTGTAGCAATTCAGCCCAAGAAGGTGAAATGATGTGAAGGTGATGTGATTCTATTATTCTATGAAAAGACTCGAGCTTACACAGTTCTTCACGCCCCATTGAATGGGCTCTATAAGGCTAATTTTCCATTTTCTATATTTCACCCAGAAAAAATAAATCTGAAATAATATTTCACTTGAAATCCCAATCTAATTACTTGTTGTAACAGACAGTGTCTTACAGAATCATAGAATTATTTGGGTTGGAAGGGACCTTAAAGATCATCTAGTTCCAACCCCCCCGCCATGGGCAGGGACACCTCCCACTGGATCAGGTGCCCAAGGCCCACCCAACCTGGCCTTGAACACCTCCAGGGATGGGGCAGCCACAGCTTCCCTGGGCAACCTGTTTCAGGGCCTCACCACTCTCATCTCCTCCTTACGTCTAGTCTACATTTGCCCCTCTCCAGTTTATACCCATTGCCCCTCGTCCTATCACCACAACTGGATGGACATTAAGGTCCCTTCCAACCCAAACTATTCTATGATTCTATGACACGTTTGTGCCACATTCATGATTAACAGAGTAGATTTTCTTAGTCATCTCCCTGCCTAACAATCTTCAAACTGACATTTTATTAGAGATCTCTCTGTAGAACAGGGTGTGATGAAGCTCCTAGAAGAGGACAAGCTGTGCTGCTTGTGCATGGAATGCGTTTCTCAAATCAAGAGCAGACAGAAGCAGAGGGGCTAGCTGTAGAAATAGGAAGGTGGATGATGGAAAGCAACAGTGATGCTGGGGCATAATATGAGTTTTGTTGATCGCTCTCGTCACATTTCTAACTTGAAACTGAATCAAAGGAGAAAATGTTACTATAAAGGAAGCACTTCAGAATCATATTAGATGTTAGAAGAAATTTCTCTACTGACAGAGTGGTGAAGCACTGGCAGAAGCTGCTAAGGGCAGTGGCGGTGTCTCCATACCTGGAGGGTCTCAAAAAATGTGTAGCCATGGCACCTGGGGACATAGTTTAGCAGGCACGGTGGGGTTGGACTGGATGAGCTGAGAGGTGTTTTCTAACCTTAATGATTCCATGGTTCCATGATAGGCAGTCAAAGGCAGACTGGTTTACAATGACAGAAAAAAAATGTTTATAGTCACGCTGTGACAAGAAGAAAGGGAGCAGGGGAAATTTAAAATATGAAGTGTAAAAGTGGGCAAGAAGAGCAAAAAATCAGCTGATACATTTGGAGATACCATAGAATGGACAATACTAAGTACATAAGGATGTTCAGATGGTAAAAGCGAGGGCTTAACTGTTAAGCCAGTAGAGCAAGCTTGTAAACAGTTAGACCCTGGTGGGGGACAATTAACAAAAGCAAGTATGCAGGTTGTGAGGGAGGGATGTGATCTGGCTGCCTTGGGGGTGGAACTCGGAAGATGACTGGGAAAGTTTAAGGAGGAATATAACCCACCTACCTTGGACAGAGGAAAGGATGCAATCAGCGAAGGGAATTTCACCATTTCTGGTAACAGAGCAGAGAAGGAAGGAGAAGCTAGAGGTAAAGCAGACTAGTGAGATCAGACACAAGAGGTGAAAAGATAATGGCATAAATTTCAAGAGTGGAACAATTCTGTAACAGTAAGGGAAGTGTCACCGTAAGCCAAGAAATAGCTTATGGTCTTCATCGGCTGGGAAGGAGGGATAAAGTAACAGAAAATGAAGTAACAGGTGCAGTAGTGAGCTCTGTGATCCAAGCTAAACTCTTTCCCTTTTAACCTGCCCTAATTTCTGCTCATTGTATTATATTCACGCTGCTTCATTTGTTTATAACTGCCTATTAAATTGGGGCTTCTACCACTATCCATGTACGCTTCATCTCCACTCTACTCTGCAGTGGAGTTTCCACTCAGAACTCCAAAAGCCTAACGTCCCCCTGCCCCGATACACACACAGAACAATTCTATAGATTAATGGTTATTTGGAAAAAGAATGCATTCCAGTGCAGAGAAAACTCAGATCTCAATTGACTGAAAAACGCTGTTTCTTCCTCCAGGCAGCTCACAAAATTAAGCAAGTAAGTGGGATTTTATTTCTAGCTTTTATACAGAGCCACAAGATTGCTATGCAAGCTTGAACAGGAGATTCTAGTTTTACCCCCATTTATACTTGCACAAAGGCACCAGGAGGGAAGAGGGTCTGCTACCAAGGCAGCAGACAAGGCAAAATAACCCACAGCTTCTCCTAGTAATCAGTGCTAACACCATGTGGAGTTATTGACTTTGGGCAACAAGGCTGGGGAAGAGTCTGGAGAACAAGTCCTGTCTAGAGCTGCTGAGGGAACTGGGATTGTTTTGTCTAGAGAAGAGGAGGCTAAGGGGAGACTTTATCGCTATCTACAACTACCTAAAAGGAGGTTGTGGTGAGGTGGGTGCTGAGCTCTTCTTCCAAGGAACAAGTGATGGGATGAATGGAAAAGGCCTCAAGTTGTGCCAGGGGAGGTTTTGACTGGATATTAGGAAAAAATCCATTACTGACAGAGTGGTGAAGCCCTGGCAGAGGCTGCCAAGGGCAGTGCTGGAGTCTTCATCCCTGAGGGGTTAAAAAAACCCTGTGAACCTGTAGATGTGGCACTTTGGGACGTGGTTTAGTAGGCACAGTGGTGGTGTGTGGATGGTTGGATTTTATGATCTTAGAGGTCTTTTCCAACCTTAATCATTCTATAATTCTATGAAAGATCTTTTAGAACAGCTCTGACATTGCCCAAAGACCCTTCAAAGTTGATTCCCATATGCTGTGAGCTTTGCCAGGAATCCTCTCTGCAGCCCTAGAATCCCGGGAAGTCCCTGTTGCTGTAACACTGGTTAAAAATGAATCAGAAGAGTTTCCTCCTCCCTTTCTCTGCAGTCCAGCTCCAGTGGGCTCTAAAGGATTTTTTAAAAAAAAAAAAAGAATTAAAAATTAGCATGAAAGCCACTCATTACTTCATAATAACTCAACAGATTAAAACCTTTCTATATAACCATGCAATTCTACTAAATATTAAAAAGCACAGTCTTGGAAAGAGTGGGAAGTCAAGTATGAGAATCCTATGCAGAAGACTCCTCCTCGTCTCCTACAGCCGGGTAACTGACCTTGATTTTCATTATGTTTTCAGGCTGGGACATATAACTCACTTTGTGGTTAATTATCTCACGCTGGAGTCCATGCCAGTGGTTTTTGTTTTAGGGCTGTTGTGGGCATAACAGATCCATTAGAGCTTCACTGAGCACAGGAGCAGACTGAAGCTGAAGAATTTACCAACTCAAGGTAATTACAGTCAGCATGAGGACGAAGGAGGGACGAAGAGAAGGATCATTTGTTTTTGCTTCCCTGGAAAGTGCCTGACTATAAATGGATGGAAGTGCTAAGGTGAGAACAACCTGACATTCCTGTATAAGGAGACAGGGTTTTGTAGCTTCCCAGTCTTCAATTCCTCTCTTGCGTTTGCCATTTATTAAATAACTGAGCTACCTAACTAAGTAATTAATGGGCAGATTAACTCATGATTTTGTGGGAGAGATGAAAAGTGTGCTGTTTCAGAAAGATGACCAGCAAATGAGCCAGCAGTGCCCTGTCAGCCGAGAGGGCAACTGTGTCCAGGGGTGCATCCAGCCAGGCAAGGGAGGGGATTGTCCTGCTCTGCTCTGCACTGAACCAGCCCCACCTTGAGCACTGGGGGCAGTTCTGGGCACCAGAGAATAAAAGGATCTGAAGGTACTGGAGAGACTCCAGAGGAGGATGTAGAGTTGGTGAAGGGATTAAAGGGTGGGGGGGAGCTGTGTGAGAAGCAGCTGAAGTCACTAGATATGTTCAAACTGGGGGAGAGGAAATTGAGGGAAGTGCTCTGCAGCTTTGTCACAAGGGGAGGAGGAGGAGCAGGTGCTGAGCTCTTCTCTCTGGTGACCAATGACGGGACCCGAGTGAACCGCAGGAAGATGTGCCAGGGGAGGGTTAGGTTGGACATTAGGAAAAAGTTCTTCTCCCAGAGGGGGGTGCAGCACTGGAACAGCTCCCAGGGAAGCAGTCATGACACGGAGCCTGACAATATTCCAGAAGCCTTTGGCCAATGCCCTCAACCCCACGGTGTGAATGTTGGTGTGTCCTGTGCAGGGACAGGAGTTGGACTAAATGATCCTTGTAGGTCCTGTCAGACTCAGGACATGCCATGACCTGATGAAATATTAGGGAAAGTGATAAGAAGACGCAAAGGATACAATGGAAAGAATGGAGGAGAACTTATGAAGCAGCACTTGCAACACAGCACAAAAGTCTTGGCATAGGACGCATAACAATTACAGATAATTCTAACTGTATTTCAAACAGATTGAAAAGAGCCTTGCAGTTTAACATATGCATTAGGAAAGGCTGAAATGCATGTAATTACCTGAAGCAAAGATGCAACCTCTGCAGGATGGCAGGTTCCCTTGGCAAGCACACTTAGCTATCACTAGGGCAGAATTCAAAGGACGCAGGCAGAAGCTGCCCATTTCTTATACAAAGATGTGTTGCAATCCTGCTGCTTTATGAAACTAATTAGATATGTTCCAGCCAGGGTCCTTGAGAGCGGCAGCTTAGAGACCTTGACCCCTCCCCAGGCTCCGCTTGCTGTAAAAGACTTTGTCTTTATGCACAAAGGAGTTTCTGCTGAGGTTAGAAATCCTCCCGCCTGTGCCTGCAGCTGTTGAGGAGCTGTCCACAGCCAGGCTGGGTCCAGGCTGCCCGCATGCCTCAAGCTCCTCAACGGAGCTACAGATTTAGCTCCTCTCTCCAGCAACACCCCGCTGTGTCCTCAGGCCCATATGAGAAGCGCCACAGCTTTCTGTCAAAACAGAATATGCTGGGCTTGACTCTGCAGTTCCAATGGGAACAGGAGCTGTCAGTCCTCTAAGATCTTCAGTACCAGCTCAGTCTTCTGCACATCCCACAAATCACAGAATCATTGAATGGTTTGGCTTGGAAGGGACATCAAAACCCATCCAGTTCCACCCCTGCCATGGGCAGGCCACCTCCCACTGGATCAGGGTACTCAGAGTCTCATCCAACCTGGCCTTGAACACCTCCAGGGATGGGGCAGCCACCACTGCTCTGGGCAAACTGGGCCAGGGCATCTCTACCTTCATCATGAAGAATTGCTCCCTAATGCCTAATCTATATCTTCCCCCTTCCAATTTAAAGCCATTCCCCTGCATCCTATCACTCCAGGCCCTTGCAAAAAGCCCCTCCCCAGCTTTTCTGGAGCCTCTTTCAGTACTGGAAGCTGCTCTAAGGTCTCCCTCAAGCCTTCCCTTCTCCAGGTTGGACAACATCAACTCTTTCAGCCTCTCCTCATAGCAGCCCTTGGATCACATCTATGGCCTCCTCTGAACCCATTCCAACAGTTCCATATCCTTCTTTCACTGGGGATTCCAGAACTGAGTACAAGACATCAGGTGAGGTCTCACAAGAGCAGAGTAGAGGGGGAGAATCCCCTCCCTCACCCTACTAGCCGCACTGCCCACAAAGTACATGGCTTCTGAAAGCAACCAGGAAAATCATGGTGCTGCAAGGTGTTGCTGTACTAAAGACTATCAAAGTTCAAAACATGTAGTCCCTTAAAGACAAAAAACTGCCCTATCACACTGAAATATTTCTTAGCCATGGCACAATCTGTAGATTCTCTTTGAATAAAAGCAATGGGATCCAATAGCCATTTCTTTTCAGGCAGACGTGGTCACCAAAACCACCTTAGGCAGATGCCACTCTTTCTGTTTGACAGCAGAGTTGCCCAGATTTCACTTGTTTTTTTGGCACTGTTGCTGTTCACCAAGGTTTGCAATCTTAGAAATCAGGGCTAGAAGGAAGGAGAGAAAAGACTATGCAAATGTTATATTTCAGTAGTTTTTTTCACAGCAAACGCCAAGCTGTCATGCACACAGTGGACTTTTTGGTTCTTGATCTCCTGTCTACTTGCATGCACTTGCATTAAGAGGGAGATACGTCTCACCTCCAGGTATTTGTTTGCACTGTTATAAAACCTCCCCACTATAATTCCACCTGTGAGAATTCAGTAGGAGGTAAATACATTGCTAATCTTTGTGCCAGAAGGTTATTTTAATATCTGTATAAAGCGTTCTGCACAATGAGCTGAAGATGTGCAGCTCCTGAACAAATTTCACTATTCTCTGCTGCAGAGGTATGTGTGTGAGCTCCTGGAGAGGCACTTTTTCTGCTGCAGAGGCTCCTCACATTTTGCACCGCTTGGCCAATTCAGCTCACAGCTATAGGACAGCAGAGTCAGCCAGCCAAGCAGCTCTGAGCTTCCTCGATCCCACTGAGCCCCAGTTTGCTGTCTCCTAGGAGACTGAATCCCTTATTTCCCAGCACCTACATTTTACTCTGCAGCTGCAAGAAGGATTCATTCTACACTGTTCTGCAAATACTTCAAATATTCAGTTTGCAACAGCTTTATCAAAGTGTGCGATAAAGCTTTTCAATATTTAAGCACTTCTGCGATTTCACTTGGAATTTACTTCAAGTACGAAAAATAATTAGTACAAACACGTCTTGTGCTGTATAAATATTTGCCCACATTTGGTAAATGTTTGAATAGATAATTTCTGAAAGGAAAATTGGCAATTCCAGCTTTTTAGGAAGAAAAAAGATCTCTCTACTTTATTCATGGTGTTATAGGAAATTAATGGTTCTATAAACTTTCTTCAAAAGGCTTAAAATAGCATGTTTTGCAAATTCACTTCATTTTAAATGAACCTGACAAATTTTGAAAGCAAACATCATTGGAGTTTGACTGATTTTGGTCAAAAGCCTTCTTTGCTATTTGAATTTTAAAGATTGGCTGACGTCTTCTGTCAGCTGCCTCGTTCTGTCTTTGAAGCCTCTTAGTAAAGTCAGGGGTACCCACAAACAATAGAATTAAAATCTGTCTTTAGGATCGGCAAACCATTCAGAGCTCTGTCTAGCTGCTTAGCATAGGCTGTGCTCGGCCCCAAGAGGAGAATAGGCTTCTAAAGAAGCAATAATTTTCAGATCGTTGTGCGCGGTGATAAAGCTCCCTGTCACATTTTTCTTCCCAGTTACTGAAGTTCCCATTCAGATGAATTGTCACAGCTTCTTCAATCCAAACAAGCACCCTTCCGGCCTTGTTTGCATTAAAATGTGATAAAACTAAAGGTGACTTTAGGACAGCTGTGCAGAAAAGTGGATTAGGTCAAAGTGACAGCGTTTGTTAGGCCGGGCCACAAAGGTAGCGCAAGATTTGTCTAGAGCGCTAATGTGGGAGAAGCAGGAGTTTCTTAAACCCAGACATTTGTAATAAGGCTACAAACAAAAAATAGTATTGCTTTCATCCAGATGGAGTTTCCCCGTGGCAATAGGCCAGCCCGTTGAGCTGCTGTCACAGAAAAATTCGCAATGGCACCACAAAACAAAGTGCCTTGTATTTTCCTCCCCTCTTGCCAGCCATCAAGCGCTGCTGTCAATGCCGGGAGCCTCGGGGAGGCGAGGGCTGTGGCTCACGGATTCCTCATGGACAGACAGATGGACACTGGCTCCCCAGCTCAGTGATGAGATTCCCAGAAGCAAAACGGTTCTGTAAAGGTTCTGTTTTGAAGGGAGTGGGAAGGCCGGCAGGCCTGTTGTCCTTATTCACAGTAGAGCAGTAATCGCCAGGGCGTTTCTCACTTCACCATCTTTTATTTCAATTCAAGGGGCAAACTCCACCAAAGCAACCCACCATGGCAACAGCACCCTTTGCATGCCACCTGCTGGCAATTCTCTGCATCTGGCCAGGATGGGGGCTCAGCACAATTTTCTCCATCAGAAGAAACTTCTATTACGTCAAAGGTCGGCAGAATAATCGGGTGACCGTCCCACATACAAGCACACTGGGCTATCTGAGTAGAACTAGGAAGAAGCCATCAAACCCCATGTGCTCTCCACAGCTCTGCTATTTATTTCTTCAGCTCATTTATGGTTCCTAGCCCTCACAGAGAAAGAAGCACAGAGATATGCCACTGATCTTCCCAGCACAAGAATAAAAACTCCGAAGAAATACACAAGATGCTATCCTGTAGCAACAGGAGTTATACTTCAGGTTCTACCTGATCCACCTTTACAAGGTAAAAGTAATAGAAAGCTTTCATATTTATAGGATTTCTTTTCAACCTCAATTTTACAGACAGCTGTCATTATTTCCATGCCCTGCACTACTGTCACTTCCAGGAAAAATGGCTCCTTCGGCAAGGCTGGTCTGTGCCACAGGATGCTGCTACCTCACACCAGACCAAGAACAGTAGGGGAGAGGGAGATCCCTGTGGTGCTAAACTGAAGGAAAAATAATAGGGAGCACATTAAAGACTCTTGAATAAGTAAGAAATGACTGAAAGAGAAAGCTCTGCATTAGGTCAGTCTTGCTAGCAGAAGAAAATGCTCCTGTGATGTGCACCAATACTATAAACTACCTTGGAGGTAGGTCACTCGGAATCATAGAGTGGTTTGGTTGGAAAAGACCTTTGAGATCATCTAGTCCAAGTGTACCTGTCCACTACTAAAGCATATCCCTGAGCACCTTATCTACCCAGCTTTTAAATCCCTCCAGGGATGGGGACCCTACTACTTCCCTGGGCAGTGTTGCTGTCCCAGTGGTTGCAAAGCAGAAGAATATTTTTATTTTCACATGTCTAACCAAAGTTAATTCTTCACAGTTCTCTCGATTGTTTCCTTCAGCTAAACATATTCTGTTGAAACAACCACCACTCTTCAAAGGACATAACGGACACAGGACGAATGGTAAATGAGCTGCCAGTGCCAGATGGCTGTTTGGCAGAAAGGGTACCAAATTTTGGTGAGGTACACTGCTTGATTTGAAGTGGTTGCCTAGAGTGAAGATGTCAGGCATCTTTCAAAGACAGCTATTTAGTATAAACTTAGACAATCATAGAATGGTTTTGGTTGGAACCTCAAAGCCCATCCAGTTCCAACCCCCTGCCACTGGCAGGGACACCTCCCACTGGATCAGGCTGCCCAGGGCACATCTAACCTGGCTTTGAACACCTCCAGGGATGGGGCAGCCACCACTGCTCAGGGCAACCTGGGCCAGGGCCTTCCAGCCCTCGGAGGAAAATATTTCTCCCTAAGATCTCATCTCAATCAGCTGAAAACCATTCCCCCTAGTCCTATCCATGCACTCCCTGATCAAGAGCCCCTCCTCAGCTTTCCTTTCAGTACTGGAAACTGCTCTGAGATCTCCCTGGAGTCTTCTCTTCTACAGTCTGAACAACCCCAATTCTTTCAGCCTGTCCTGTGCAAAAAATTATTGTCTTCTGTATCTACAGGAGGACATGCCTGCAGTGACAGCAAAACTGACTGCATTGGCAAGAATGTCCAGTCAACCACTGTCTTGTGGAGCTGGCTCTCCTAAGTGTAGTCTCATAGCAAAACAAGGAGGAAACAGAAGCTACTCCTCATTTCCAACAGGGCTTCACAAAACCTCATGGAAAAAGAAGCCTAAAAGATAGGTCTGTCTGGTGTGGAGTTGAAATTTTTTGAAAGGTTTCAGGAATTCCAAAGGAGAGAACATCAAAACAGAGGGCAAAAATCTGACATTAGAAATGAATATACCCTGGAAATGTGTCTGAAGCGTAGCCAGATGAGAAGCTAGCTGACATTTGCACAGCTCTGTAGCTTGGCAAATGCTCTCACAGCTCACTACATACACCACATGGATCCAAAGACAGAAAACTCAACAATTTCTGGTGTAGCACATGGGTGGGAGAACAGAGCTCAGCACGTGGACCTTCTGGGCCCAACAATGTAACAAGAAAGAGATAGATGAGAGAGATTCTAATTACAAAATTTGCCACAGTAAAATACAGAAATGTATTTTCCATGGGAATGAATCCCTAGACTATCAGTTACTGGGGACTGCACGGCTGAAGAGCGAGCATTATTTGCAGCAGTGAAGGTATTTCTTCCACAGAGAATTTTTAGGCTCTCAGACTTCAGGATTCTCCTCCTTTGGTAATATTTCTCCCCATGGAAGTTTCAAGACTTATTCCCTTTCTATCACTTCAAAAGTATTGCTAGGCTTGAGTTTGAGCTCATGTTAAATTACGACTAATTAACTTCAGCTCATTTATGCCTTTGTAAACACTAACTATTCAATCCATGCATGCAAATGAGTGTGGATTACCCTAGCTTTAACCGAAATGAAACATCGGCAGAGCACCTAATTGGTATCCCATTTGAAGAGGAGCTTAGTAGGGTCTCCCAGGACCCTCACGGCCACAGGCTGACACAGAAAAGCAAAGCGTTTGGCAATGGAGCTTATGAAGCTTTAGGTGACTTCTCTACTGAGATGCCTCTGCACTACATCAGCCAAGACCTTCTGGAGTTAACAGACCAGGAGCCTCATAAGGAAGGAGCAGACAGATTGCTAACTAACCTAACTCCAGTTCCAGTTCAGCAACATCAGCAGGGTTATGCATTTTTTCCATGTTGGTCCTCCAGGATAAAGCATGGTGAAACCTTTTCCTGCAGCCCATTTAGCTCTCAATAGCAAAGTATACAAAGATATTTTCAATGGAAATAGGCAATAGTGCAGTAAAGAGAATTTCAGGCCTCAAAACTTCATTAGTTTTTGAAATTTTAAGTCTGGATTAGAAAGACTCAGCATTATTGTTCTATCTGTTGCATCTTGTGAAGTTTTCTGCTGCGTCCTCATTCCACTATTCAGGCTGTCACTGTCATAGTTTCACTGTCAGTTTTCCACACACAAAGAACAAATGGTAGAAGTATTTATTTTACAATAAAAAGCATTGGACTTTCATCTTTACTGGCTTTGCACATATATACTTAAAGGCTGGGCTATTCCCATTTGCTTTTTGTAAAAAAGAGAAATGATCTCCATTATTCTTCTGGTAGAAAAACCAGTTCCTGAGATTTTAAACAGCAGATCAAATGAGTGACGTGGTTTTTAACTGTAAAGATGTTGCTAAGACATCCTTAAATTCTGTTTAAGGAAGTACAAGAATTTATAAATTGTATATTCTCAATTACAGAGGCAGCTAAAATAAAAAATCCAATTCCTAATCACTGAGAGGAAACACACAGACGTTAAGGGCATTACACAGATCTGCTAGAGTGTTTATACATGGAATCATCTATAAATGCAGCCATTCCTTAGTTCCAAAGATAAGAATTGCTTTCTTCCTGAATAGTACTTCTCATTCCCAAAATATGCTCTAGAAATGTCAGGTACCATGGCTTAAAGAGTTCATGTCACCTCATATCAGGCTGCCAAGAGAAGCGGTGGCTGCCTCATCCCTGGAGGTATTGAAGACCAGGTTGGATGGGCCTTGGAGCCCCTGATCCAGTGGGAGGTGCTCCTGCCCATGGCAGGGGGTGGAATTGGATGGATTTGAAGGTCCATTCCAAGCCAAACCATTCCATGATTCTAAGTCCTTGAAAGAACCTGAAGAGATTAAATGCTCTTTGGCTTGGGTCAAGTCTTGCCATTCCTGGTTAGAAGAAGTTTTCCAGGACGCAGGCTGAGAAACGTGGAGCTCCCTCCAAATATCTGGTGGGTGAGAATGCTGCCAAGAGAGGCAGCCTGAGGCCTTGCAGATGTGATGGGTGTTAGTTGCCAAGTTCATGAAAGCAGGAACAGCCTATTTTTCAAAGAGAGGAGGTCCTGCTGAACCTGAAGACATCTCCCATTGCCCTGGTGCCAGCCTCAGAAGCAACACAGCCCTGCTGTCAATTACACAAGCTCTGCAATGGCTTTTGAGCAGGTGCCCAGGGTCTGCAGGTGCCTCAACTCCACCAGAGAGTCAGTCTCTTCGCTCCACCCCTCCAACCTTCAAAGCCTCCAGGCTACTTCTGTGTTAGGGGCACTCTTCAGAAACTTCTCTGGGGAAGAAAGTGCATTTCACTACAGCATCCACTATGGGTGTTTACACACATCCTATGCACACAAACCAGAAATACATCATATACCAACAGAAATGAGATACAGGAAAATCAGAGTAAGTTTATGCATGAACTGCAGAACTTCTGTGGGATCCTACTGGTCTGTGTAGCTGGTTCAGTAGATATTTGAAAGTCAAGGAGTCATTCACCCTACCAACAGAAGAACAATGCATTTTCATCCACCCCAAGCTGTTTCACTGCTTGTTAGAAACTACTGGGAAGGAAAAAAGGGGAAGGAACACATAGAATGATCTGGGTTGGAAGGGACCTCAAAACCCATACAGTTCTACCTCCTGGCATGGGCAGGGACACCTCCCACTATATCAGGTTGCTCCAAGCCTCATCCAACCTGGCCTTGAACCCCTCCAGGGATGGGGCAGCCACCACTGCTCTGGGCAACCTGGGCCAGGGCCTCCCCACCCTCGCAGCAAAACATTTCTTCCCAAGATCTCATCTCAACCTCCCCTCTTTCAGCAGAAAACCATCCCCCCTCCTCCTGTCCCTGCTCTCTCTGATCAAGACCCTCTTCCCAGCTTTTCTGGAGCCCCTTTTAAGAGAACAAGAGCTGCACATCAATGTATTTTCACTGTGATAATGGAATCAGGCGTAGAAATCACTGAAAGGATTCAGTTCTACTGTGGAAATAGCACAGTGTTATTCCTTTGCTAATTAGCCTGGCCAAGTAGAGGGCCACGGTGCTACCACTACACAACCAGAGGGCAAAAAGTTGATCCTTCTTAAAAAGGTAATAAATCTGAAATGACTGGCTCTAATAACTGGCATAAGGATATATATTCTGGAGTATAAAAGCCTAATTCTTTAGATGTCTACTGTTTAATGGAAATGCAGACCTTGCAAGCCTATAAGCATGGTAAACTGAGCCTCACTCCTAAGAATGATCTTTAATTTTGTGTTGATTATTAATAATGTCTCTTTATGTCATCACACCCCCCCCCTTATTCTGAATAATGTAAGTACTGCAATGACACACCCAAATATTTTTATTCCCTGATTTCTTAATAATTATGACCTTTATTATTCTTATATAGGGATCTTCACCTTGTTAGTGCTGCATTCTCCAAAGTAAGGGAATGAATTTATTGTTTCTGCCGACTCTTGC
Organism: Clamator glandarius; assembly: GCA_033459285.1. Lineage (NCBI taxonomy): Eukaryota > Metazoa > Chordata > Aves > Cuculiformes > Cuculidae > Clamator > Clamator glandarius. The sequence goes on along the minus strand of JAUNZM010000272.1, from coordinate 619,636 downwards.
CTGTTGATTCATGCCCCCAGGTCAGAAGTACATATGAGCTCTAATCACGTTGAGATGACGTCAGTTTAAGTTTTTCCCAACCTGAAGGCAAATGCCTTCTCCATCACCAAAGTGTACTTGCATTTCAAGGCATCCAAAGTTAAACCTCCAGGCTTTGGATTCAAAGTAAACGCATTAAGCACAGAAGAAATAATTTGGTGCAACAGTTTGAGGATACATGCTATTTTACTTACAGTCAAAGCTTTTCCTTCTGTTTTCTCCTAGGAGAAGTGAAAGAAAGAAAGAAAGAAATGTGATACACTTCCACAGATACGATAAATGAAACCAGTTCAGCTTAGCTTTCTGTTTCAAGGAGTGCATTTTTACAGTCAAGTGAGGCAATACTTCACTCTAGAATAAACATAGGGAAGTTTTGCATGCAATTCACTTGAACCTTTCCTTAAGGTGGAAGCTAACACTTTAAAATGTCTTCAGTGTCAGTGGTTCAAGAACCTAATATATCCTACCCATAACATGTAACTTTCTGTGATTCTCTTAATGCCTCCACATGCCTCAAAGAGAACACAGGTTGAGAGTTCAGCCTGGAGAAGAGAATGCTCCAAGGAGATCTTATAGCAACCTTCCAGTGCCTGAAGGGGCTACAAGAATCATAGAATCACTAGGCTGAAAGGACCCACTAGATCATTGAGTCCAACCATTCCCATCAATCACTAAACCGTGCCCCTCAGCACCTCATCCACCTGTCTTTTAAATACCTCCAGGGAAGGTGACTCAACCACCTCCCTGGGCAGCCTGTTCCAGTGCCCAATGACCCTTTACATGAAATATTTTTTCCTGATGTCAAGCCTGAACCTCCCCTGGTGGAGCTTGAGGCAATTCAAGCAGAAAGCTTGGAGGGACTGTTCACAAAGGCTTGTGGTGATAGGATGAGGGGCAATGGGTATAAACTGGAGAGGGGCAGATTTGGACTAGATATAAGGAGGAATTTCTTCATGATGACAGTTGGTGAGGCCCTAGAACAGGTTGTCCAGGGAAGTTGTGGCTGCCCCATCCGTGGAGGTGTTCAAGGCCAGGTTGGATGGGGCCTTGAGCAGCCTGATCCAGGGGGAAGTGTCCCTGCCCATGGTTAGGAGGTGGAATTGGGTGGGCTTTGAGGTTCCTTCCAACCCAAACCATTCCATGAATCCATGATAACTTTATTTCAATACTTGATATCACAGGGAGAGGATCATTATTAATTTTAACGCTTTCACTTCATGCAGTAAATGTTTCACATGATCTTTTTTCCTTTCCCCTTCTACCTCCACACCAAAAACCTTAGGCTGGAGGATCTGAGCTGAGTTGGCCATAGACACTGTCCCATGATATAGCAGGGAAGAATTTGCACCATGGTCTCTGGGGGCAAAGCACCAGCCACAAAATAAGCCCTTCTTGTCTGGTGGGCCCCCACTAGGTTTTCTAGGAAGTCTGAAAAGATGATTTTTTCTGAAGTTCATGGTGAACTGTGAAGTAAGGTCATGCCATCTCCCCTCTGTCCCGCAGTTTAGCTCTCTGTAGAGCTCTTCACTTCCATGCTGCTGCCTCGCATACTTGCTAAATCAGTATAAACATACTCCAAGGCTGCCTAAGTACATCACTTTGCAGGGCTGGTATTTCAAGAGGAGCCTTGCTGCCTTTTGTCCCATTGCAGGAAGCAGAGGAAGAACAAACTGTTGCATTTCATAAACCTAGGAGCTTGAATCACAAACAGCTGGCTGGTAACAAGTACATCACGTGAGCACACACCTAAACACAGACACAGGGAGTTCTGCCTTTGACTGCAGAGGCAACTTCGCTTTCTTAGTATTCTTTCTGTTCAGCAAGAGTAACTCCCAAGAATGATAGGAAGGGATACCCCTATGCCCTCATTTCCACCTATAAAGTAAGAATAATCTGTATATTAGAGTCAGTGACATCTAAACACGTGCTGAGAAGCCTTCCCCAACTGTGAATATTTGTGGCAGAGGCGTTGCTGCAATTATAAGCACACTGAAATACTCCGTCTTGAATAACAGCCCATCAATGAGCAGCCGCAGATTGTCTCTCTCTGTCCATTTCAACAAAAGATAGAGTAGATCACCAGCTACAGGAATATCATCTCTATGAGAAACTTTAAAGTGACACCTTACCATTTCCAACAAGCCTCAAGGCATCTGAAGCTTTATAGAGTACTTTAAGAAGTCACCCCCACTTCTGACCTCCTGCTCTGATCCAAACACTCTTAAACTGATGACAGTCTAACGGGTGCTGAAACCTTTCAAGCTTAAGGAGCAAGCTGAAACCTTTCTGCCTTGTTTCATAACATTATTGCAGTACAAGTGCGTGTACTATTTAATTGGAAAAAATAATTAAGCAATAAAACAGGTATGTACTAGCCCAAAACAGAGAAAATTACTTATTTGTCTGGAGTCCTGGCAACTAACTTAGATATTATTTGACTAGAACTTCTTTCAAGAGCTGCATTAAAGCAGAAACAAGTCACAATTTCGCATAAAATTTCTGTATAATTTACTTTGTTTTAATAACAGACAAAAAAAAAAATCCCAACCTAATAAAAAACCCCAAACACCTTATGCCATGGCTGCCTAGGAGACTATGTGATCACCTATAGAGTCATAGAAACTTTTGGTTGGAAAAGACCTTTAAGATCATCAAGTCTAACCATACCTGTTCACTACTAAACCACATCCCTGAGCACCTCTCCCATCCATCACTTAAATAACTCCAGGGATGAGGACTCAATCACTTCCCTGGGCAGCCCCTTCCAGTGCCTTAGAACCCTCTCACTGATGATTTTTTTCCTAATATCCATCTAAACCTCCCCTGGTGCAACTTGAGTCCATATCCTCTCGTCCTATCCCTTGTTACTTGGGAGAAGAAACCAACACCTCATGAATCAATTACGTATTTTGACCACTTTTAGATCAACATTTACAGAACAGGCTTTAAATGATAAAATTTCACTTTATAAGTAGGATTTTTTATAAGTAGGATTTGCTTTTCTATTCTAGTTTTTGTCTCCTCTCTCTCCCTTTAGATTTCTTTCCAGTGGGTGGAGCATCTGTGGTTCTAGCCACAGTCGTCATGAAGAATATGAACCCTTAATAACAGGAAACTTGATGTGAGACTCCAGTTCTGCAGATGTGAGGTCAAGGGAAGCCCTCAGCATTTTGTTGCTGCCCGTTCACCAAAATCTCCTGCTGTGCTGCGATTAAGAGAACACATCCTATGGTCTCTGAAGTCCCAGTTTCACCTGGCATTTTAAAATCAAGTCTACTTCACCATCCATTCACACTGACTCACTGGACTGTGAACTGAAGAGGTGCAGGAGCCCCACCCGGACAGGACAAGGGTAGAGCTTGGCAAGAATTGCCATATCCCCTCTATCAGAGCCCTGTGTTGTGTACCTATCCCAAAGTCATGCAAACACTTGGAGAAAACATACAGTGAAAGAGACTGCCCTGAGAAAGTGGCAAATGAGAGGAATTCAGGGAATTTCAGTTCTATTCTTAACATCCTGTGCTGCCTCCCTCAAGTACTATTCAAACAAAGATGTTTCAAAGGTCAGTCAGACATCCTTCAAATCTAAACCATAATTTTTCCATACTGCAACATCTCTGAAGTTTAGTCAAAGTGTAAATGATGGTGTGGAAGCCAAATCTTGGCAATGAACTCCATGCTAGAGGTTCAGCATAGGCATTTTTCATAGAATCATTGAGCAGTTTGGGTTGGAATGGACCTTAAAGCCCATCCAGTCCCACCCCTTCCATGGGCAGAGACACCTCCCACTGGATCAGGGGCTCCAAGCCCCATCCAACCTGGCCTTGAGCACCTCCAGGGATGGGGCAGCCACCACTGCTCTGGGAAACCTGGGCCAGGGACTCCCCACTGTCATTGTGAAGAATTTTTACCTAATGTCTCATCTAAATCTTCCCCCTTCCAATTTAAAGCTGTTCTCCCTCATTCTATCACTACAGGCCCTTATAAAAAGTCCCCCTCCCCAGCTTTCCTGGAGCCCCTTTCAGCACTGGAAGCTGCTCTAAGGTCTCCCCGGAGCCTTCTCTTTTCCATGCTGAACAACCTAAACTCTCTCAGCCTGTCCTCATAGCAGAGATGCTCTAGTTTTTATAGTAAACTAAGAAATGGTGAAAATCCTACTGGGCTACAGAGAAGTTTGAAACAACCTCTTAACTCAGGCACTAATGCTATGAAGAAATCCCATGTGTATAAAGCATCTTTCTCTTCAGTGGTATCTTAAATTGAATCTCTATTTCAAATAAAAAAGGCTCTTAGTTTTCACTGACTGAGGTATAACATTTCCATCACTGTTCATGGATTTGCATAAGCTATGTTTATCATAGTTAGGTTGATGTTATACTCTTAATTTTAAAATAAAATCAAGCAGAGACTGACTGTTATGAGCTAGATTAATATGTTCTCTGCTCTTTTACATTGACTTTTACTGCCACATACATTATATTTTGTAGAGAATGCAGAGTGTGAAAGTAAACCAGGTGCATTTTGAGGTTTCCTAGAATCATTAAGGTTGGAAAAGACCTCTAAGATCACCCAGTTCTACTGCCAGCCCAACCCCCAATGTGCCTGCTAAACGACATCCCAAACTGCTACATGTACACACTTTTTGAACCCCTCCAATGATAGAGACTCCACCACTGCCCTGGGCAGCCTCTGCCAGGGCTTCACCACTCTGTCAGGAAAGAAATTGTTCCTAATATCCAATCTAATCTCTCTGGCATAACTTGAGGCCATTTCCTCTCTTCACCTCCAGAAAGACCATTTTACTCAAAGACCTCACACTATTTTTTACACAATTCCTTTAACTGCACCATTCTATGATTTAAAAATTAGTAAACAGGCCAGTAGTGTTTTTCTTGTTCTTTAAGAGGGGCAATCCTCCTCACAGCTCTTTTTTCACCTCCTGTTGGCAAATGGAAGGGGAGCCAGCCCCTTCCCTCTGTACAGCCCCACACCCTTCTGCACCCAGGGGAAAACCTTGCTACATAAAAACAGGTACAGAAAGTTCCCAGGAATTTATATAAATCTAAAATCCAGTTGCTGCTTTCTACAAGCACACAGGAAAATACATTGGGACAGAGCGTGCCTTCCTGAGTGAGGCATTTTGACCTAATATAAAGTGTCATCTACTTTGTTGTATTTACAGTTTGGTCCTGTATCAGAAATGTGATGATTAAACACTTGGAGATTTTACTACAAAGTGCTTCTTCAGAGTAGAAAATAAAGTTGTTTGCAACTGGGTTTCAAGAATCCGCTTTCAAAACACCGCTGAAACAAAGCGCATCAAATATTGAAACACAAAGTGCACTGAAATGAAATAATTTATTTCTATCTAATACGGCTCTGTAAATACACTCCATCATTATATCCTTCCAAAACTGGAGTTAGGCTTTCAAAGGACAACGTAGGGGATTTAGCCGCAATGTTTCCATTAACTTCAATGACTCACTCAGCACCACTTTGAAAGGTTACCCCAGGCAGTTATCCTGCTCTTATTGCACAGGGGTTTTATACCTCCAGCTCCTCTTAATGTGAGGAAGAATTAAGTTTGTCTCTTTTCTGTTCCCTGATCAGAGAATCCTTTTTTTTCTGACTGATCATTTTCTAAGTCCCAAAATTAAATAGCTGTTTTGCTTTAGGGAAAGGAGGATCATCTCTCTTCTTAATGCTAAAGAGTGCAGAACATATATTTTCAATATTGCTGTTGCTAAAAGTTTCACTTAATTACTCTGTGCACACACACACAAATAGATCCTGTTTGACAATCCTTAGCCAAAGCTGCATGTCAATCTGAAAATGAAATAATTGAAAACAGACATTTCACTTAGTTTATATAACCTGACAGTGCTCCTACCCTTCCTCCATTTCACCTAGTGTCATCTTTCAGTGCTCCTCTCTAATTTTATTTGGAACAAAATAAAAAGATGAAGTTAAAATAATTCCCAAAAGATAATTGCAAAATGATTTATGTGCAGGTGTTAAATTATTTCTGGCATTGATATTCCAGAGAATGCAACGTTACAACACTAAGGCATTCAACACACCATCTACATTTGATAATACTGCGAGTCATCAAAAGGCACTGGAACCGAGTCCTGAAGGCAACGCTCCATTTTGGTTGAATTTTATCATCAGTGATCCTGTTTATGGTTCACTAAGGTATGAATTTCATCCACATTCCACTGGGTTTACAGTTCATTGTGTTTGACTTGGAACACAGTCAGTTTAAGCTTTTTATAAGCCACCAGTTTTTCAGCTACTGCTTCTGCACAACGAGCAATCCTGAACAGAAACAATTAAACAGTTTGTCAGTGTCTCCTCTTGGTGGGCTCTATTGGCCCAAAGATCAAGAACCCTAGTCGAAGACAAGATGCCATCACTCAGTGGGACCTCTGAGCCACACAAAGTCCGTTCTCACCTGGCTCTTTAAGAGAGAGCACAGTTGGGAGAACGTGTTTCTAAAATTGTGTTGTCAAATGGTAGAACAACTTGTCGAGCAGCCTGCTAGCATCTATCAGCATTGTGTACATTGCTGCAAGTTGTGTAGTAATGCTTGAGAGAGCTTGCTGTAATTAAACTCTACTCCTCCGGAATCTTAATCCTGAGGCTTTCTGATTTGTAATTCCACCTTCATGGCTGCACAACCAGTTTTCTACTCATCAGCTGCAGCAATACAGCCCTAGGCTGCAGGATCTTTCCACACCAGCCACACGGCAAGCAAGGGACACACAACAGAAACTTTGGTTTAAAAGCTTGTGACTTGCTGGAAGAGCCACTCTTCTGAAAAGCAGCTTGGTTCCTGTGGCTTCTCCTCACACTTACTCCAAATAAAATCTTTGCAGTTTCATCAGGTTTCAAGGGGTTCTTTTCCCTCACTCCTCCTCTCTCATGCTGCACTTAGGTTGGTATTACTCTGCCTCTTACCAAGGATTTTACTGGCATCCATGCTACCTCTACACCTACCAAGCTGAGAACGTATTTGGCAATTATATGTATAAAGTACAATCAAATGGGCCATGAAGATGATCCCAAGGGCTGGAGCACCTCCCACATGAGGCCAGGCTGGAGAGTTGGGGTTGTACATCCTAGAGAAGAGAAGGCTGCGGGAAGACCTCAGAGTAGCTTCCAGTACTGAAAGGGACTGCAGGAATGTTGGGGAGGGGCTCTGAATCAGAGAGGGCAGGGACAGTATGAGGGGCAACAATTTACAGCTGCAAGAGAGGAGATGAGATCTTAGGAAGAAATGTTTTGCTGTGAGGGTGGGGAGGTCCTGGTCCAGGTTACTCAGGGAAGTGGTGGCTGCCCCATCCCTGGAAGGGTTCATGGCCAGGTTGGATGGGGCTTGGAGCCCCTGATCCAGTGAGAGGTGTCCCTTGCCCATGGCAGGGGATTGGAACTGGATGGGCTTTGACATCCATTCCAACCTTTTCTGCAACTCTCTGAAATGCTTTCAAAATGCTGCTAGTAGTGGAAAACCTTTTACTGGGGGAAAGGGAAAGCGTTTTCCCTGGTGAGACATTGAAGTCCTGTTCTGCTCTAGGCCAGTATAAATAACCTCTGCTGAAGCTGGTGGGTTTTCCTGCAGTTCAGCTACCATCACAAAGGCATGATACTGGGGGAAGGCTGGGGCAGGACCCAAGGCCATGACCTTGCCTTTTTCCATCCTCCTGCTGAAACAGCCACCTCTTGCCTTGGTGTTGTCAATGTCAAATGACTACAGATCATTTCTCCAGTCGACTAAGAGAGAATTTGGGAGATTAAAGGAAAGAAAGTGCTTTCTTAATGAGCTGGGTTGCACATCCAGGCTCATACACACTTTTGGAGAACACAGTTCAGATTAACAATTCACTACTTAGAGCAGCAATTCTTGTAAGCAGAACCACATGAAAAAAAAAAAACCAACCTAACCCCCTCCCTGCCCTGGAGGGACTCCTCTCCCATTATTTGTGCTAATAATAACAGTACCACAAGGAACCTCTAGCCTGTTGAGTTTGCTGCTGACTGCGGATACCGAACTGCTGTCATGGATAGTTTGCAGTGTTACAGACTAGGGGAAGAGTGGCTAGAAAGCTGCCTGGAGGAGAAGGACCTGGGGGTATTAGTTGACAGTGACTGAACATGAGCCACCAGTGGCCCAGGTGGCCAAGAAGGCCAATGGCATCTTGGCTTGTATCAGAAACGGCGGGACCAGCAGGTCCAGGGAGGTTATTCTCCCTCTGGACTCGGCCCTGGTGAGACCGCTCCTTGAATCCTGTGTTCAGTTCTGGGCCCCTCACCACAAGAGGGATGTTGAGGCTCTGGAGCGAGTCCAGAGAAGAGCAACGAAGCTGGTGAAGGGGCTGGAGAACAGGCCTTATGAGGAATAGCTGAGAGAGCTGGGGGTGTTTAGCCTGGAGAAGAGGAGGCTGAGGGGAGACCTCATTGCTCTCTACAACTACCTGAAAGGAGGTTGTGGAGAGGAGGGAGCTGGGCTCTTCTCCCAAGTGACAGGGGACAGGATGAGAGGGAATGGCCTCAAGCTCCACCTGGGGAGGTTCAGGATGGATATCAGAATTTTTTTTTCACAGAAAAGGTCATTGGAAACTGGAAGAGGCTGCCCAGGGAGGTGGTTGAGTCACTTTCCCTGGAGGGGTTTAAGGGACTAGTGGACAAGGTGCTGAGGGCCATGGTTTAGTGTTTGATAGGAATGGTTGGACTCGATGATCCTGGTGGTCTTTTCCAATCTAGTGATTCTGTGACTTAGACTGAAGCTGCATGACTGCGCCATCGTGTCCCTTCCTTGGGTACCATAACTGTGTAGACATCCCACTGCCTGTGCTCACACTGTGACAATGAACAAGCTGGGGCTTTGGTAGTTAAAACCTTGGCATAGGAGCTTATTTTTGATGTATTGTGAGGCAGCAACAAACCCTCTGGCTGGAGGAAGGCGAGGGGAAGATGGGAAGATGTCTGGTTCTTTGTGCTCTTAAGTTCATGCATTTCTCACACTTCGAGGAATAATTTCAAGTTGCTTTTTGATACAGGAGCAGTTTTGGTATCAAACAAATAAAGAATAAAAAGAAAGTAAAATGCTTAGAGAACAAAGAAAAATGCCTTTAGCACTACAGGTTAAAAAAATGAAAATATGACTATGAACGGTAAGTTTATTTTCAACATTCCTCACATTTTTTTAGGTGATAAATGGCTTCACATGTAGTTGCCTCCAGGGTTATATCCACAGCATTGTTTCATGTTATTCTAAATAAAATTTAAGGTGGATGCTATAATAGGCTTTGCTAAAACCTAATGCTCTGACTGGTACGCACATGCAAGAAGAAGAGGAATAGAATGCAAAGCAATCCATGAAAACTTCTGCTGCAAATAAATCTGGTATTTTCATAGACTCACAGATGGTCTGTGTTGGAAGGGACCTCAAAGCCCATCCAATTCCATGGGCAGGGACACCTCCCACTGGATGAGGTTGCCCAAAGCCCCATCCAACCTGGCCTGGAACACCTCCAGGGATGGGGCAGCCACCATTTCTCTGGGCCAGGGGCTCCCCACCCTCACAGCAAAACATTTCTTCCTAAGAGCTCATCTCAGTCTCCCATTCTTGCAGCTGAAAACTTCCCCCTCATCCTCTCTCTCCATGTCTTGGTAAAGAGCCCCTCCCCAGCTTTCCTGAAGCACTTTCAGTACTGGAAGCTACTCTAAGGTCTCCTCGGAGCTTTCTCTTCCCCAGTCTGAACAAACCCAACTCTTTCAATCTGTCCTCAGGGGGGAGGTTCTCCAGCCTTCAGATCATCTCTGTGGTCTCTTCTAGACCTGTTCCAACAGATCCATCTCCTTCTTATATTAGGTTTCCAGAACTGGACACAGGACTCCAGGTGGGGTCTCACAAGAAAGGAGCAGAAAGGCAGAATTACCTCCCTCACCCTGCTGGCCACGCTTCTTTAAATGCAGCTCAGGACACGTTTGGCCTTCTGGGCTGTGAGCGCACATTGCCAGCTCATGTCGAGCTCCTCATCCACCAGCACTCCAAGTCCTTCTCTTGCCCACGTGTGCATTATCACATGATGAACCCATCCCATATGGTTAAGACAAACTTTATGAATACTTACTGAAGGGATTATAGGAGGACCCAAGTTCGTGAAGTAGCCTTGAGTCTTTCCTGCACACAAATAAATAATGCTTGCGTAGCTTTAGTTACAAGGCAGAACTGGACAGAAGGAAAGGTAGGAGATTCTCATATTTCATTGCAGCTAATGAAAAATACCAACTTAACGCCTGCAACATTCTACGAGTCAATCAATGGGGGCACCCAGCCAAACGGTGCAGGGGACATGTTATTCGTCTTTGTTTTATGAACCTGTTCAGCTCCACTTAATTGTTTCAGAGGCTTGGTTTAAAATTCACATAAATATGTCTTTATTTATTTTCTTTTTGTGTGTAAACAAAGAGTTTGTCTTTGACAAAACTTCATAGCTGGCGCTTGACAGCCTGTAGTGCACCAGCAGCTAATTATTTAACAAGGAGGTATTTTGTTTACAGTCACATATGGGCAGTGGGAGAGGACCTAAAATTATGTTCACATTGCAGTCAGTGCTTTCACCTTTAAGAACAGTTGGGGCAGCAAGGGCAATGGCAGTCATCTTATTTTCTTCCCTCTGAGGAAGCGTTGGAGATTTCTGTGCTTGGAAGTGGCCTTAACTCACTCCAGCTACCATCTTCTAACTGCAATGAGAAAGTTTGTTCCTACCAAATGGTCGGGTTTTCCTTCCTGATGCTGCTCTGAATTACAAACAGTAAATGCCCACTGCACAACAAAGGTGTGATCTACAAAATTCAGTGCCCTGGAGTATCTGGTAGACACTCGTCCTGCATGTTCCTTCCTCACAGGCTGGCAGACCAAAGATCTCGTGATAGCTTTAGCCCCATGAAGTCACCCTGATGCTACCCACAGACTGGATTTGCAAATGCGAGTGAAGTGGTGCTCTGAACCCAGGCCAGGTAACCCACTTTGTTAGGTGGTGCTGGTTAAAGCTCACGGGTTGTCAGTATGCTCTGCCCTGACAGAGGACCCTGATGCTCACTGCTGATAACTCCAGTCCTGCTGTACAGCTCTAGCCCTCTGCAGTGGAATGTGATCTTTCCCACTTAACTAGGTCTGGTTGTGACATGAATCAGGGCAAGAACAAGGCTACATGAGACATTTCTCCATTTTCTCATGTACAATAGCAGCACTGATGACCCAACTACAGTCATGGAATGGATTGGTTTCATAGAATCATAGAAACACCAGGTTGGAAAAGACCCATCAGATCATCAAGTCCAACCATTCCTATCAAACACTAAACCATGGCCCCCAGCACCTTGTCCACCCGTCCCTTAAACCCCTCCAGGGAAGGTGAGTCAACCACCACCCTGGGCAGCCTCTGCCAGTGACCAATGAGCTTTTCCGTGAAAAATATTTTCCTAATGTTCAGCCTGAACCTCCCCTGGTGGAGCTTGAGGCCATTCCCTCTTGTCCTGTCCATTGTCACTTGGGAGAGGAGCCCAGCTCCCTCCTCTCCACAACCTCCTCTCAGGTAGTTGTAGAGAGCAATGAGGTCTCCTCTCAGCCTCCTCTTCTCCAGGCTAAATACCCCCAGCTCTCTCAGCCGTTCTTCATAAGGCCTGTTCTCCAGCCCCTTCACCAGCTTCATTGTTCTTCTCTGGACTCGCTCCAGATAGGAGGTGTGCCCGGCTCTTTTCAACATGATTGGCCCCTAAAAGTTTTCACTTCGGCACATAATGCTAAAACCTTGCCGTGAGGTGATAGCAGGGCTCATTACAAGCTTCGCTGAAGCTGCATCACAGAGAAATGGTCAGGAATGGGGACAGAAATCCCAAAGTGTAGTTGGGCTGGCCTGGGAGCTGCTGGTCTGATGCCATAAAATCTCTGTGTTCCCATCATTTCTTTTCTGTTTCAGCCACCCGCCGTGTTGGTTCCATCGGCTCCTGCCTCTGCAAGGGAGGTTGCATCAGCATCTGGGTGAGAAAACACTCAAGACACATAAAGATGTTTCAAAATCCATCTCTGCTGCATCCATTCTCTCTCTCAGGGTGATGCTTTTGCTGTTGTGGCTTCTCACACCACCCCCAGCTCCTGTGACACCCCCTGCTCTCTAGCACAAGGACAGCATCTTCCCTGATGCCTGCAAGCATCCCAGGTGCACATCTGGTTTGGAGGGGACCTCAAAGCTCATCCAGTCCCACCCCCTGCCAGGGGCAGGGACATCTCCCCCTGGATCAGGGGCTCCAAGCCCCATCCAACCTGGCTTTGAACCCCTCCAGGGATGGGGCAGCCACCGCTGCTCTGGGTAACCTGGGCCAGGGTGTCCCCACTGTCATTGGGAAGAATTTCTTCCTAATGTCTAATCTAAATCTTTCCCCTTCCAATCTAAAGCCATTTCCCCTCATCCTGTCACTCCATGCCCTCGTAAAAAACGAACCTACCAACTGTAATCTCAAAGTTAGGTGGCAGAATGGGCCAATTTCTGTAAGTTAGATGAGTGGACATATGCAGAAAAGTAAAGGTCAGTGTGTTGAGGTGGAAATGAGGCTGCAAGCAAAACTAGAGTTCTGATTGGTTTTGTTAGATCACAAATTATCCAGAAGGAACCAAATTCTATACTGAAATGAACACACTTGAAAGTGTGTTCTTGCCTTCAAATGAGCCTGTCACTGTCTGGAGAAACAAAGTAAGAATTGTGGAGCAAGGTGGTTAAGTTTTATCTCTGCAGGTTGCAGTACTTGGGAGGCGAGAGCTACTGCTGACAGTATGAGAGTAAGTATAGATCGTTATCTCTGTAGTAATGGAAGGAATTGCATTCATAGCAAGAAGTTTGGGAATTCAGAAGAATAATGTTCTTGGCTTAGTGTTTTTAATGACAAAAGAGAAAGGGGGGAAGAAATAGCCCTAGGAACAAAGATCCTGGTTCTCTCGGAAAAGATTTGAGTCAGCGTGTGGTTGTTTTGAGTCAGTTATCTAAGAACACCGGAGGGACACAGATTATGGGGATGAAAGGTACACTATTATACTGTTTATATGATCTCGCTTCTAATTATCTATATTGAATTCGGTAGGTAATTTTCTGAAAGATGATGCTTACTTATTTGAACAAATTTAGGAAGTCCTAAACTGCTTTCAGGCAGCTGAGATCCCCATCCTATTGGATATAGGAGTACAGTTGAGTGGCCATTGCTACACTTACTTGAAGTCATGTTTTTAAGATACCCAGGACAACCACGTACTCCTCTGGGAATGGAGTCCCCCTCAAAGGAGAATCCTTGCTGCTGGGCAGGATATAACAAGAGGTGCAAACCCCTTCCTGGAGACAGAAGGTACCCACTGCCTTTGGTCCCCTAACAGTGTGTTTTCTGGTGTGAAAGGTCAGCAGAAAACACCAAATTGCAAATTCACACATGAATCAAAAATTCCTTCTCTCTGTTTCCACCTGCCACTTCATCTAAGTTGCATACAATTTTTGTTGAATTTGTGTAATTTATTTCGGAAGCCACTGTAAAGATCTTTTTTTGGTAGTTGATCTTTTCAGGAAGAAGATTTCAAGCCTACCTTGTTCTTTACATTTTTGGAAAGCTGGTTTTTGTTTCAGTGCTGCTATAGCTCTGCATCTCGTTTAACGAGCTCTCCTATATCAGAATTAGAAAACAGACTTGCTCCTTTGCTTGTTCTGTAAAGTGAAAAAATGCTTCAGATGTTGAGAGATGATGCTTCTAGTTCAAAAAACCATATTGGAATACACCCAAGTCAATGGAAAATTTGAAGACTGGCAAAATCCATTCCTATTAATTACATGGTGCCATTACCAGCACATTAAAAATGGGAATAAGCCATAGCTGGCCAATCATATCCTTTAGATAAATCAACCTGTCTTTCTCATGTCCGTTTTCTACACACAGGAATGTAATGTCAGTTATTACTCTTTACAAAAAAAGATTGTGCAACAGATGTAAAACAGACAAGATAATGTGAATAAATACAACAGGCAACGCAGAATCTCCAACATATGTCACAATCAGGACTATGGAGGGACTTCTATGGGAGCAGTAGTAACAAATGATGCAGTCGCAGCACCCAGGGGGCAAACCCACCAGCTGCCAGCCTAGCAGAACTTGTAGGTGCTGTAATGCTGGCTTTGGCTCCTAAACACATCAGGTCATGCATGAAACTCCTTGCTTGCCTTGTTCATGATCTTGCAGCCAGACTGAAAATGAAGATCAATCCTACTTGGAAAGCAGAGAGTGGAGTCCATGGCCTCCTGAGGCCCCTGGTGTTACCAGATGTCTGCAAAGATGAAAATTGACATTTGCTCTCAATGTGATGTTGCTTGAGATATTTGATTATTTCTTTACAGGCAGCTTCATGCCATCCTCATAGAGCAGAAGCAAGATGTTATTTCTGGGAAAGGAAGGTACTTACTCACTGGTATGAGTAAAACAAAAGGAAGGTTTTCCTTTCAAGTCACAAAGTCAGATTCCTAGTTCACAATGTAAACAGCTGCACATTTTGTAAGATCATGGTTACTGAAACAAACTAAGTGGAAACTATCACAGATTACTAATGCAAAAGTGCCACCCAAAGAGCAGTTTGGAAGAGGTGGAGTAGCAGGAAATGCGCATGTGGAGGTGTCACCTAAAGGAATGGCCAACTTGTCATGCTTCATGGGTTGCATGGTATCGATACTGACTGAATTCAGATGTGAAACTCATGCATTTCAGGCCCATCCTTCATGCATGACAACAGAAGAACTCCTCCGACAAGGAAGAAGAACCAACACCAAGTTGGTGCCAAGAACCCCAATATGAGCAAGCAGTTAACTTGTCTACTTATAACTGATGTCCATCAAGTACTCAGCAGCTTGCAGTATAAGCAGTTTCCTCTGAAAGAGCATGAGTTAGCACTAGGCTTTTTAACTTTTTGGGGGGAGGTGTTTTTGCAGTGACAGGCTGGGAGAGGTGGGGTTGTTCAGCTTGGAGAAGAGAAGGCTCCAGAGAGAACTTAGAGCAGCTTCCAGAACTAAAAGGGGCTCCAGGATAGCTGGGGAGGGCCTCTTGATCAGGAAATGCAGGGTTAGGACGAGGAAGAATGGGTTTCAGCTGAAAGAGGCGAGATTGAAATGACAACTTAGGAAGAATGATGTGAGGATGGGGAGGCCCTGGCCCAGGTTGCCTCGAGCAGTGGTAGCTGCCCCATCCCTGGAGATGTTCAAGGCCAGGTTGGATGGGGCTTGGAGCAACCTGATCCAGTAGGAGGTGTCCCTGCCTATGGCAGGGAGTGGAACTGGGTAGGTTTTGAGGTCCCTTCCAATCTAAGCCATTCTGTGATTCATTCTGTCATTTTCTTTCTTAAGTAAAGCTTTTCAATAATGAGTCTGGCCGACTTCAAGAATGACTCAGGATGCCATGAAATTAATCCTTGTCCTCAGACCTAGCATAGCAAAATGATCATTCTTCCTGGGAAGAGCAGTTAAGTCCTTTCCCCAGGAACTGGCATCACATTTTTGAGTTTTTAACATGGAGATCTCATTTTGAAATCCCATTAAGGAGTCCTAGACATAATGCTCAGACTTCACTGAAGCCAACAACTTGAAAGACCCTCATCACTTTTATCCCAGCATTTAGAGGTTGTTACAAACTGATAATGGCTTCAGCATTCGGTTGCTGAAGTTGTCATCTCTTATGCCATCTAGCCTGTAAAAATCATGTGCAGGGTTTTTCTTGCATATTGATTTGTCAAAGGCTCCAAGACACTTCTTGCCTGTTCTACGCTACCTGCCGTTCAGGACTTCATTTTTTTTAAGCAATGCAGTATCTGCCATCACATCATCGGTTTACATCAAAATTGTGGAGTCTTTGGCTGCACTTCATAAGGGCCCAGGGTCCTCCTACTTGAAATCTTGCTATATTTTTGCAGAAGGAATATTCACGGATTGTATTGCATCCTTAACCAAAGAGCTGGTAAGGTGGCAAGAGATCAGAGAACCTGCAGTCTGAAACCTGGTGCTGTTTCCTAGTGGCATTGTCTCTGCAGCACACAAACAGCCAGGACAGAGTAATTTTTACATCACATCATGTTGCATCTTTTAGTTCCACTGGCGCTCTCAAATGAATATATTAAACAAAACCCCAAACACGCTGCAACACCACCACCAAACTGACCCACGTGAAAAGACACCAACAGGACTTTTATAGTTATCACAGGGGTTTTTGTGCTTCCGCTCATTCACACTTCACAAGCCAGGAACTTTTATCTCTGAATTATATGGTTCACACTCTCATTTTTCTTACTAACTCATTGAACACCATCTATAAATATGTTTGCTGAGTCAAACTCAACTATGGTGAGCCAAAAGCCAGGTATTTTCAAAGAATCTTATGAAGAGAAAAGGAGGATGGAAAAAAGTGAGACACAGAGAAACCTGCAATTATCAGTAGGATGGATTTTCTTCCCTTTTTGACAGGAATAGAGTTACCAAACCTATCATTATGTGGTCCTAATTATATATATCTGCAATAGTTCACTCCGTTAAGGAGAAATATCTACTGACTGGGGAACATCACTAATTGTTCCTTTTTTGTTGGCATACTATCTGATTGGAGTAATTATAGAGCTGCTTCCCTATTCTCTCTTGGTCTGAAGACTTGGAAGACATATTTCTCCATATATTGCATAGAATTTAGCACCTTGAATCTCTTAAGTTTATTTTTTATGTTCTTCTTTCCTACCTTTCCTTCACTTGGACAGAATATTGTCTGTATCATTACATACAAGAGAAACTATTGTTAAACAGCTTCAGCATCACTCCATGCCATGTGTTGTATGGGCTACAAAAACTCCTTGTTTGCAATCCTAATGAAATTCTTCCGCTAATTTTATAAAAGCAATGACTTCCAGAATTGTCACACACCAAAAAATGTTTAGACCTATGAAGTGGCTCATAGAAGCAATTTGCTAATTTACTTTGATGTACTGGAATAGAGTTTAACTGTCTGGGAGATGTCCAGCTATGGACATTCCCTGGAAGTTGCCCCATCCCTGGAGGTGTTCAAGGCCAGGTTGGATAGTGCTTTGAGCAACTGGATCCAGTGGGAAGTGTCCCCGCCCATGGCAGGAGGTGGAACTGGATGGGCTTCAAGGTCCCTTCCAACCCAACCCATTCCATGATTCTGTGATTTATTGTTCCCATCCTGTGCAAAGCTCTACATCGCCTGGGTGCTTCTGTTCCAATATCTACGAACAGAAACAGAAGGAAAGAAATTCAAGAGCATGGTTTTATTAGGCAGATCTTACACTAGATCTGAAACCCAGGCTAGTCAGGGGGAAGACTTCTTGTAGCATGCATAGATTGTGGCCACGCCTAAAGTCTGGGACAACCCTGTTTATTTGCTGGACCTATCCCTGTCTAAGAAATGCTGTGAATTTTCCAAGCATCTACATAACCTGATGATATAAATTTCCTTTATGAAGATGTGTACCTTTGGAGTAATGAATTTATCATGTGATGGAACTGTTGCCCTGGTTACTACAGAAATTATTCAATAACAGAGCAAATTGGTATGTAAACAGTAAAACTTATCTATCCTATTGGCACAAAAATAACTGCTGACAAGTGCATTCCACGCACTCCAAAGGCCCTGTCCACCTCACATGTACTTCCTTTTTCAGAGTTCTCCTTTATTCAGATCCTATTCCTTATTTCAGTGAAGTATTCTTCAGTATCCTAAAAGACCCCGATAACACCAACATCAATTGTATTTAGCTGCAAAAGGCATCTCTTTCCTCAGACTAGGGTTGAATGCCATCCAGACATGAAACACATGGACATAATGTCCAAGTGCTGCATCCACCCTACCAATCTGATGTCAACAGCAGGTTATTCCTTATCAGATTAAATGCTAAACTGAGAAGATGATTGCTCAGAAGGTCAGATAACTTAAGCTTATTACCCCTCCTGGCTGCCATTTTTAATAAAGGATTCCTGGTGTTGAAAACAATGCTCAACAGGAACAGGAATTCCTTCCCTCCTCCAGATAAGCTTGGAAGGGTCTCTGCATCTGAGGTTGGACATTGGGTTCAGAGAAATTAATGTGCTCTCGCTATGTTCAGTGGGATAATCATCACCACAGCAAGGAAGAACATTCACTTGTGAATGCCTAAAGCTCACATTCACAGAAGAAATTATTTCAAGAACAACGACATAGTTTAAGACCCATCTTTTCCCATAGCTCCCTGTATGAACAACAATGCATGCTTCTAGCATGCTGCGCACTGGATCATCAAGGAGCTTCACACAATGCTGAAGGTACGGACACCTTATTATTTCTTTTTCAACTACATGGCTTTTTTTTTTTTTCTTAAATACCTGCAAAAGAATGGCCTGCTCCTGCCTTGGTAACTAGGGCATATGTTAGAGAGTGGTTTTTACCTTGAAGCTTGCCTGTCTTTCAGTAGAATGTATGAGCTTTACTTTTAAGAAATTACTTCTAAAAACAGTTCCAATCATTCTGTGTGC
The DNA here is from genome assembly GCA_033459285.1 of Clamator glandarius. NCBI lineage: Eukaryota > Metazoa > Chordata > Aves > Cuculiformes > Cuculidae > Clamator > Clamator glandarius. Next base: position 601,004 of record JAUNZM010000272.1, on the reverse strand, counting down.
TAATGATCAGCAAAAGACCGTGGGGTTTCAAAGTTCATTAGCGGTAGGACTCTATGAACTTAAAGGTCTTTTTGAACCAAAGTGATTCTATGATTCTGTATAGAAGCTTCTCTCAAGGGCTCAAACAGTGCCCTATCCAAATTCTTTATTAATGGACTGACTCTTTATTTATTAGAGTCTAGAGCACAAGCCTTATTAGGAGCAGCTGAGGGACCTGGGGCTGTTTGGCCTGGAGAAGAGGAGGCTGAGGGGAGACCTCATTGCTCTCTGCAGATCCCAGAAGTGGTAAGGTGGGTGCTGTGCTCTTCTCCCAAGTAAGAAATGATGGGCTGAGAGGAAATGGCCTCAAGCTGTTCCAGGGGAGGTTTAGATTGGATATCAGGAAACATTTCTTTACTGAAAGAGTGGTGAAGCCCTGGCAGAGGCTGCCCAGGGCAGTGGAGGAGTCTCCATGCCTGGAGGGGTTGAAAACATGTGTGGCCATGGCACTTCGGCGCATGGTTTAGAAGGCATGGCGGGGTTGGGCTGATGGTTGGATTAGATAAACTTAGAGGTCTTTTCCAACCTCAATGATCATATGACTCTAAAAGTTTTTCTCAAAAATGTGCTAACATGAATGTCTCATTACTCTCCAACGTGTTCCCTTCTACTTCTTTTGTATACTTCCTTCTAGGAAGGAGGATTATCTTTTTTTGCCCATTTCTCTCTCCCATTTATCTATGTGGGAACCAGTTTTATGTAAAGAGACAGAGAAGAGAACACATTAACATCATTTTATGTTCACTGAAGACTCCTGAACTCCACAAGGCAGATGTAGCTCCAGAGAGCTGGAACAGGAAGAGACTCTTGTCTCACGAACATGAGATGACGTACCACGTCAGCCCATGCCAAGGCCCATTTCAGCTGCTCTTCTATCACTGCTCCACTGAGAAGTCTGCACCTGATTTACAAAACATGAAAGGTGCCTAAGATAACAACCCAGCAGAGGATTTATTCTAACACACAGCATCAAAGGCATTGGGAAATCTTCCATGGCCAGTTTCACAGGAAAACAAATCAACACCCTATATGAAAACCTAACCACTACAGATAGGTGTAAATCTGCAATAAATGACTTACTTGTAACAGCCATTTCTCTATAGTGATCTAAGCCTGGTGTGATGCACAAGGTAGAATTATTATCAAAGTGACGACCTGGGCTGTGTTTTCACTTCACTGTGCCTTCCTGACTGGAAGGATTTAAGAAATAGTATAACAACACAGCAGAGTTGATTATCTTGTGCACATAAAAGTAGCACAGAGAATTAAAAAAGGTGAAGCCCAAGTTCAGACAAACTAAGATGTTTATTTCAACTGGATAAATTTAGACTGATGGGGTAATGAAAGGGGCATTGACAACCACTTGTGAGCTCCTTTAACATATCTATTTTCAGGAAATGTAACATCTGGTGTATACCACATCCATTATCCTATCTGTCCAACTTAAGTGCACACAAATAATATATGTGCATGACTGATTTCCCTGCTGATGTCTTTATTATTACTTTGAGCAGATGAAATCTAGACTGTTACATTTTGTTTTCTGCATTCCAATGTCAAATTGCTTAATTATGTGATATTTGGTCGCACTCTGTAAACGATTCTCACTGTCATTCTAGCACCCAGTAGTTAAAGCAACACACAGAAAACTAAGACAAAGTGCATAAACAAGAATTATTTCCGTTCAAAACTGTACCAGTTCATTACCACATTACTTACAAAACCCAGAAGCAAAATCATTGATGAATTGCCAGAGCCACAGTAGCTAAAACTAGAAACTGCTTCCTGTGATTATAGGCTGAGAGCAGGAGGGTCCATGCTGATCTCATCCCACCCTCTCACTCCCCCCGGGCCCTGAACCCCACTCCATCCCGTCTGCCTGCAGCCCACAAGTTCTGGCTGTGTTTTCACAACTTGTTTCAAAGCCAAACATGAATAAGTAACTGCAATAGCCGTAGAAGGTACTCCAGCCCAGCCTGACAAACGGCTCCAGTGATGTAACTGTGGCACTGGTGAGCATATATGATTTTATGTCAAACTTGAGGTATTGAAGTGGAGATGCGCCTGTAATTACAAGTAGAGAAAGTGATCCTAACTTAGTTCTCGTGGATACTTCTTTGGGCTGGAAACAGAACAATCTCATGTATAAGAACAACAGTGTTATCAACACTGAATCATAGTATTATAGAATGATTTTGGTTGGAAGGGACCTCAACGCCTATCCAGTCCCACCCCCTACCATGGGCAGGGATACTTCCCAATGGATCAGGGGCTCCAAGCCCCGTCCAACCTGGCCTTGAACCCCTCCAGGGATGGGGCAGCCACCCCTGCTCTGGGCAACCTGGCCCAGGGCCTCCCCACCCTCACAGCAAAACATTTCTCCCTAAGATCTCATCTCAATCTCCCCTCTTTCAACTGAAAACCTTTCCCCTTTGTCCTATCACCCTGAATCAGACTCATAGATTAAGAATACTACTTTTAATGTACCCTAAAGGCCACACACAAAATTGGAAGCAATACCATGAAAACATAAAGAGTGGGAGATGAATGATTTTGATCAGCATTGAGGACAGCATAATTTTGAATCAGTCACACCAGTTATTTCCTGGCCATGGAGCTGAGTGCCAGAAAAAGAACCAGAAGCCTGAACCCCAAATGTCCATCAGAGCCCTAGCATTTGCAAACAACTCTCTGGAAGCTGCAGTGAAGACATATAGGTGTTTTGCAATATTTTAATCCCTCTTTATGAACTCATATAGCATAATCTTAACTATGTTATTCTCATCATCTATTTAAGCCATTACAATGGCTGTTGTGTTTCATGAGAGGAATGAAACTAAAGACTTGCTTTTGAAAATGGATCACAAATGTCCAGGTCACCTGGTGTTACTCAAAATGTTATTTTTTCATTTTAAAATAGTCAAAAGCACATTTGGAATAGTATTGTTTCTGCACAGGTGAAATGCTATCGAAAGAAGAAATCATAGAATCATAAGGATGGAAAAGACTTTAAAGATCATTGACTCCAACCGTACCTATCCACTACTAAATCATGTCCCCAAACACCTCATCTACCTGCCTTTTAAATACCTCCAGGGATGATGACTCAATCATGATCCTGGGCAGCCTCTGCCAGTGCTTGATAACCCCTTCTGTGAAGAAATTATTCCTATTATCCAATCTAAACTTGCACTGACACACCATTCCATCTCATCCTATCACATGGGAGAAGAGACCTACACCCTTCTCTCTGCAACCTCCTTTCAGATAGTTGTGGAGAACAATAAGGTCTCCCCTCAGCCTCCTCTTTTCCAGGCTAAACAACCCCAGCTCCCTCAGCCACTCCTTTTAAGTCTTGTTCTCCAGCCCCTTCACCAGTTTCACCTCTCTTCTCTGGACTCACTCCAGGACCTCAATGTCTTTCTTATAGTGAGGGGCCCAAAACTGAACACAGGATTCAAGGAGCAGCCTCATCAGTGCTGGGTACAGGGGGAAAATCACTTCTGTGGTCCTGCTGGCAGCACCTTTTCTAACAAGATGCCGTTGGCCACGTTCTTGGCCACCTGGGCCACTGCTGGCTCATGTTCAGCTGCTGTTGACCAGCACCCTCAGGTCTTCCCCTGCCAGGCAGCTTTCCAGCCACTCTTCCTCAAGCCTGTAGCACTGCACAGGGTTTTTGTGTCCCAGGTGCAGGACTCTGAACTTGGCCTTGTTAAACCTCATCCTGTTGACCTCTGCCCATCAATCCAGCCTGTCCAGACCCCTCTGTAGAACCTTCCTGCCCTCCAACAGATCGACACTTCCTCCCAGTTTAGTGTCAATGAAAGGAGTCAATATGCACAGTGTGTTGCAAATATCACAGGGACTGAAGGGTTTGAAAATGCATATGTTGGCCAAATATATGAATAAATGTACATCTGCCATGACCAAGGCATCCAGTACAGAGGCACAGCAAGCAAAAACTCAGTTAAGTCTCCCCACCCCCTTCATTAGCGACATGCACAGGATCACATTTTGTCTGCCTCAAGGAGATGAAGGGCAGCACGTGCACCGAGATGCTATTCTGTGAAGCCAGATGCTGCGATTCCAACCCCCAAATCAAAGAGCGCCCTGCATTAATGTACAAGTGCATGCACAATAGTTGGAATTTTATGCTGATGCAACATCCCCCATTTCCTTACTTGATATGGAAGCCAAAACAAACGTGGAGTGTGAACATTAATATTTCAAGACGCACAGAGACACACAAAAACACACTAAATGAGCATGTTGAACACTGCTCCAAAGGAACCATTTTCCTCTGTTCCACCCCCATCACTCTTTCCATATGAAGTTGCTATGGTGATGATAATTATTCCTGATCAGCAGGATACAGTAATTATCGCAATAAAAATCACGTAAAACTTGTCACTACATGTGTGAGACAGAGGTTGTCTCTTCAATTATGCATCCTTCTCTGCCCTCCTCCAGCTTTTCAAGATGTGTGTTGGGGTTTTTTTTGTTACAATTATGTAGTAGAAGATATGAAAATCAATTATTTCTTGCTAAAATCAACTTTGCACGAGACAATTGGCAGCTGGTAGCAGCCATTTGGATGATTCCAATGAGGCAGTCTGTGATCATTTCAACAGCAAAGGATATAAATGGGATTTGATTTGTGAGGATTTACTGCAATAAATAAAAGGCCAAAGAAGGCCACAAAGACAATCCAAAGGCTGGAGCACCTCTCTTATGAGGGCAGTCTGAGAGAGTTGGGGTTGCTCAGATTGGAGAACAGAAGGTTCCAGGGAGATCTCAGAGCAGCTCCCAGGACTGAAAGGGGCTCCAGAAAAGCTGGGGAAGAACTTCTTACAAGGGCCTGTAGTGATAGGACAAGAGGGAATGGCTTTAAATTGGAAGGGGGGAGATTTAGATTAGACATTAGGAAGAAATTCTTCATGATGAGTGTGGGGAGGCCCTGGCCCAGGCTGCCCAGAGGAGTGGCTGCCCTCGAGTTTTTCAAGGCCATGTTATATGGGGTTTGGAGCATCCTGATCCAGTGGAGGCGTCCTTGCCCATGGCAGGGGGTTGGAATAGGATGGGCTTTGAGGTCCCTCTCACCCCAACCTATTCTATGATTTTATTTCAAAACACATTCTGAAGTGTTTTAAATAGTGGCCTAAAGGTCTGCTACAAATGAGTCCCTTCCATCTCCTGTTTGATGCTTAATTCTTGGATGCGGTATCTCAGATCCAACAGAATAGTGCCCACACCTCCAGTCCATATGCTGGCAGTTCCCTGCTGGATGAGGTTGCAGTCAGGACCATGCCAGTACAGCAGAAACCCTGGTTCTAAAGTAGCATGATGGATCCAAATTCAACAGTGGCTAGTCTTACCTGATCAACTCTAACACCAGCTCCCCCTAAGACCTGTTCACCCTCTATTTGCCATTATAATCGCTAGATCTCTAATTTCAAAAGTAGTTGCAAAAATGATACAATTGATGGAAAGAATAATACAATATCAGTATTCTGAAGGCATCCATCATGAATTCTAATCTTGTATACAACTGTACATTGAAGCCTTTATAGAAATCAATCTTCTCTTTTGTTTGCCTAAGTGCACATAAAATGTTAACATATATATTTAAACAAAACCACTTTGCTTTAGGATCTCTTTTGTATGTTGAGCTGGAATAACCACCAATGGGCTGAGTCATTCTTGACTCTTTTGGGTATCCGGGTTTGGATATAGCTTACACACTGTGTCATGCTGTCCAAATGCTTCCACCTCCCAGGAGACCAGAAGCTGCGTCCCTTTCACTACCCGTCGATGGGGCAGAATCCATCTAAATTGCATTTTACAGTATCTTGTTTCGGCTCTACATTTTGTAACTACTTCGGCTGAACAAAACAATCCCATGCAAGGTCGTACAGCAGAAACCAAAATCAATCAGCATTTCAGTAATGTAAACAGTTTAAAGAGCAGAAAAAGTGGTTTATGCTGCTGTAACGTCTGCTGAGCCAACAGGTTTTAAATACTGCCTCAGGAAGGTAACCGCGGGCTTTTTAGAACAACTGTGGGGTTTTAGTACCTATATGACACAATCTTTTGTTATACTTTTATGTGACATAATGTTCTGCAGTCATGAATATGGGACTCATCTTACAGGCATCTCCTCTGCTCTCAGGGGAATGGGAGTGGGGCCAGATTCTTAAGGATGCAAAAACCCAAGAAAAAGATTTATCCATCTCTCAGCACCTATTCATTACACTACAATTATTATTTGCTCGCTATCAGCATAACCAGCACTTCACAATCTGTAGAAAACAGCGTGGCCAGCAGGAGTAGGGCAGGGATCTTCCCCGTGGACTCGGCACTGGTGAGGCTGTGCCTCAAATCCTGGTTCAGTTTTGGGCCCCTCACTATAAAGACATTGAGGGGCTGGAGCGTGTCTGGAGAAGGGGAAGAGAGCTGGGGAAGGGTCTGGAGAACAAGCCTGATGGGAAGCAGCTGAAAGCCCCAGAAAGGAGGTTGTAGTGAGGTAGATGTTGGTCTCTTCTCCCAAGTAAGAAGTGATGGGACAAGAAAAAATGGCCTCAAGTTGTGCCAGGGGAGGTTCAGATTAGACATCAAGAAAAATATCTTCACTAAAAGGGTTCTCGGTCTCAGGAACAGCTGCCCAGAGCAGTGGTGAAGTCCCCATCCCTGGAGGGATTTAAAAGACATGTAGACAAGTGCCTAGGGATCTGGTTCACTAGTGGACACGTACGGTTGGACTCAGTGATCTCAAAGGTCTTTTCCAACAAAACTATTGTATGATTTTGCCTTTTGTGGGTGTCTCAAGTTAAGCTCTCAATGTTCCTTTTTCTGACAATTCAAGAAAAACAATGTTCTAGTCAAATAAATCCCTGTATCTTTTGCACACACACATGCACATACTGTACATGCACACACATATGCTAGGACTTGTTGGCCAATTAATTAACAGCTGTTTGGCCAACATACCTTTATTTTATCTTCCCCAGCACATCCTATTTTCAAAGCTTTCTGTCCACCACACTATACAGGAGGTGATCAGTGTTTTCCCTTCTATGTGAAGTATGCAGACCTCTCTGCCCCAACAAGACAATGTTTCACTTGTTCACCTTCCGAAAGGGATGGCTGGAAGAAGCACTTCTTCCGCAAGGAGATCAAAGAGCTGCTAAGACAAACTGGTCAAGTATTTCCCTTTCATCTGAATATATTGTTTGTGACCATATGCCACTCTTAAAGGGTGAAGAAGGGTTCTAATCATTGCAGGAAGAGCACTCAGTGATGACAGCAAGAGAAAAGGAAAGATTAAGAGTTGCCTATAAGCAGGCTAAAGTACGGGAACAGCAGGTTATGTATTTGGAGCAAACTGGATATAGGCTGAAGCAGCAACAAAAAATTAGAAATTCATGGAACATAAAAGAAATTATCATTAAACATTGATAGTTTATGATGTTACAGAGGTTGCTTTATTCCCAGTATAAGTATTTGTACTGTTTGATACGCAATTTCTTTTGCATTTCCAAGAATTAACACCACACTATGATAAAATGGACTTAAATTATTTGTAACACACTTAGTTCTGCAGAATCAAAGAATTAATTAATAAAGGGAAGCAGCGCAAGAAAATTCACCTATGTTCTGATAAACCATATTCCACAGAAATTGCAAATGAGACACAACTTTCTAAACTGAAAAAAACAGACTACACAGTTTAACTTTTCTTCTAGTACAACTTCTCTGAATTCAGCAATTCCATTTGAAAATCTTCAACTGAAATTCATCTAAATTTCACTTTGTTGTTAAATCACCTCTCATAATAAACTGATCCAAACATCATCAACAACTCCTTTGTTTCTAGGATAGGTTCTTTATGCCTAGAAGAGCTTTAGTAAGATTTCTGTAATTAAAACAAATCAAAGGACTAAATATATATAGTTTTTTTTTTAATTTCTGATTTCCTACCATGTGGCAGCACTGAAGGAACAACTAGAGAGGAGCAGTCATAGAACCATGAAATGGTTTGGGCTGGAATGGACCTCAAATCCCATCCAGTTCCAACGCCTGCCATGGGCAGGGACACCTCCCACTGGATCAGGGCCTCCAAGCCCCATTCAACCTGGCCTTCAACAGCTCCAGGGATGGGGCAGCCACCCCTGCTCTGGGCAGCCTGGGCCAGGGCCTCCCCACCCTCACAGCAAAACTTTTCTGCTTAAGATCTCATCTCAATCTCCCCTCTTTATCAGCTGAAAACCATTCCCCCACATCCTGACCCTGCCCTTCATGACCAGGAGCCCCTCCCCAGCTTTCCTGGAGCCCCTTGCAGGACTGGAAGGCATCTCAGAGGTCTCTCCTCAAACTTCTCTTCTCCAGGATGAATAATCCCACCTCTCTCAAGCCTGTCTTTTTATGGGAGCTGCTCCAGCCCTCAGATCATCTCTGTGGCCTCCTCTGGACTCTCTCCAAGAGATCCCTGTCCTTTCTGTACTGAGGATTCCAGAACTGAACTCAGGGTTCCAGGTGGGTTCTTACCAGAGCAGAGGGGCAGAATCCCCTCCCTCGCCCTGCTGGTCCCTCTGCTTTGGATGCAGCGCAAGACATGGTTTGTTTTTAAGCTGTGGGCACCCATTGCCCGCTCATGTTGAGCTTCTCATCCACCAGCAGCCCAAGTCCTTCTCTTCAGAGCTGCTCCCCATCCACTCTGCCCAGCCCCTATTTGTGCCAGGGATTACCCCAAGCCAGTGGTAGGACCTTGCCTTTGGCCTTGTTGAACTCCATAAGGCTAACATAGGTCCAGTCAGAGCTTGGTGAAACTGCTGGTGATGCACTCTCACTTTGGCACATCCAGAACAAACAGCAAAGAACACAAGGAGGTCATAGAACAGCTTATTGATGCCGAAGGATGCGAGAGCCTAACCCAAGCCCTGCCACTTCAGTCCTCATCGTGGATTGCCCAGCAGGTAAGTGATCGCAGAGGTGTGAGACATGACAAGGTATATGGACTGAGATATGTATGACCTCCAAGATCTCCAGCTCATTCAGATCCATCAAGTTGTTGAAGTGCAACAAACATACTGAATGAGGACTAAGAGCAAGGGCAGCTGTGTGCCTGACCTCCCCAGGAAGGGAAGAGGTAAAATCCTTGGGGTTTGATGGGTCCTGTGAGGCCGAACATCTCCCATGGTAGCACTAAAGTTACCAGCTCTGAGATTGTTTCTGTAAGTGAAGCTCTACAGTGAATAATCAGTGAGACATGTTAAATCTCAGGAGGCAGAAGGACCTGCTGTATGTAGAGGAGCTGCATCCCGTTTCTATCCCAGTATATTTTAATAGTAATATTTTCACTAAAACAAAATGAAACCAAGCAGTATTAAGTGCAAGTGTCTCCTGTCTAAATATTTATTTAAGGCAGAAAAAGTGTCCTTGTGTGTGAGCACAGGTGCACAGACAAACACTCAACACCAAATTCCATAAAATAGCCTTTGGACAAAAAGCTGAGCAGTGTTTGGACAGATGGCTTGTTTTGCTATAAATGCTGCGTTTTACTTCTATTGTTTTTTGCAAGGCAGTGCACTGGACTGGGAAAAAAGTAATCTATAGCACCCTTTCCATTTAGTCCTTCCCAGGAATTCCACAAATATGAGTTTACTGCAGTCCAGGAATGCATTGCAAGGTCACCAAAACATTCGAGGCGGGTGCCTTTCCCCAGAACACACACAGCACTGAGCACGAGCGGTGGGGATCCTGCTTGCAAAGAGGCAAGTAGGAAAGGTGAAAGCCTCCAGGGTCCTAAACTGAAAAACTGAGGAGTCCCATAAAAATTGAGAGGGGGATAATAAACAAAAAAAAAAACAAAAACAGCTTCAGTGAAAAGAACCAGTGAAATCTAAATTAGAGGACAAAATTCTTTCATCTCCCAGAGCCAGCTGAGGCAAGTCCCTTGGTATGTCTTCTTACCTGGGAAGATTCTTCCCTTTGGCTACAGAGCAACTTCTGCCTACAAGAGGAGAAAGCAGAGAACTAGGATTAGCTAAATTGGTTTAGATAAAGAACTGACTTGAACCTCTGCCCAAGGTTTGAACTCAAGGCTTGCTTTTAAAACCCATGAGATTTCTCCTTTACTTTTTGCCTTGCTCCTTCTTCTCTTTTCCATTCCTGGTGAAATCAAAATATGTGCTATGATTGTGCATCCCAAAGAACCTTTTTATACAGGTTAATAACTCTGTAAATGCCATAGCTCCTTTCCAGTCTCCTGATTTTTCAGATTCGGAAGATGAGACTGAGAACAGAGCTCAGTTACATTACCTGAAATCACAGAATCATGGAATGGTTTGGGTTGGAAGGAACCACAAAGCCCATCCAGTTCCACCACCTGCTGTGGGCAGGAACACCTCCCACTGGATCAGGGGCTCCAAGCCCCATCCAACCTGGCCTTGAACACCTCCAGGGATGGGGCAGCCACCACTGCTCTGGGCAACCTGGGCCAGGGTCTCCCCACCCTCACAGCAAAACATTTCTTCCTAATCTCATCTCAATCTCCCCTCTTGCAGCTGAAAACCATTCCCCCTGATCCTATCCCTGCCCTCCCTGATCAAGAGCCCCTTCCCAGCTTTCCAGGAACCTCTTTCAGTACTGGAAGCTGCTCTGAGGTCTCCACATAGCCTGCAGGCTGAACAACCCCAACTCTCTCAGCCTAGGCAATATCCGACCCCACTCTCTGCAGTCAGCGCAGTGACAAGCCAGCTAAGAGATGAGTTTTCCCCATTGCCACATTCGCTGTTGCCAGCCATAGGTTTTAATTTTTTCAGCTCTCTCCTTCCAGTATTCCACACCAGCTGCCTGTCTTTTGAGAAGCAAAATGTTTATACACTACCCACTACCACCTGTTTTGTGATATTAAAACACATGCTCTTGACACAGTGATAACGATATATTTTTCAGTATTTAAACCATATAATTCTCAGAATATCAAGAACATTTGCTGGGATATTTTTTCCCCAATGACTAAGAAGAGCTATGTATTTCTGCTGCTTAACCTATCCTCTCTGTTAATGAAGATCCATCACAAGGCAAAGCAGATCTGCCTTTCCTCATGCTGTTATTACTTTCTGACTGTGCTTTGTGCCACCCTAACTCCATGTAGCACGAGATTCAGTCTCTGAAAGCAGCCAGAAGCATGTGTTAAGTGGTTTGGGAAGGGAATGTACCAGGAAGAAACAATTAGTTTCAGATCATTATCTATTAGATCCCCATCTCATATTTTTGTGATGCCCAATGTTAAAAGTGTTACCCATATCGCCCTATTTAAAGGGCCCATGGAGTTTATCTGCTTTTCAGGTCTGCTCCCAGTCTTCTCCAGAAACATCACCTGGCTGTTAGAAAAATACTCTTGTATCTTTATCATCTCCAGTTTTCTGTGTTGCAACCCAGTCAATTGCATAGGCTCCCAAACTTCCCCTGCACCTTCTCCTGGTGGCCCGGGACAGAATCATAGAGTAGTTTCAGTTGGAAGGGACTTCAAAGCCCATCCAGTTCTAAACCTTCTGCATGGCGCAGGGACAAGTCCCACTAGACCAGGCTCCCCAAGGCCCATCCAACCTGGCCTTGAACCTCCAGGGACAGGGCAGCCACAACTTCCCTGGGGAACCTGTGCCAGGGCCTCCCCACTCTCAGCATGAAGAAATTCCTCCTTATGTCCAATCTAAATCTGCCCCTCTCCAGTTTATACTCATTATAACATGATAGGACACAGGCACTGCTACCATGCAATTAAAGCAAGGCTGTGGGACAAGAAAAGCAGCAGCTGTTGGAGCTACCTACACAAGCTGATGGGAACAGTGAAGAGTCCTTGGTAGGGAAGTAACTACGAGTAAGAAACATGTTCCCAGAAGAAAAGGAATAATAAGAGCCTATGAAATGGGAAAATGGAAACAGTGGTGTTGATTTTCTAAGGTTTCTCTCCATCTTGGCTCAGAGTCATTATGGTAAAATGATGTTTTATGGTTTCTTGAAAGGTATTTGGTGAAATATTTTCAGCACTGGCAAAGAAACAACCCGCTACCAGGCAAAGTCCTTTACAATAGAATTTTGTTTAACATCTACAGGAAAACAGCAGCTGCCTCACCTTGACATGGCTTTACTGGGAAAAAAAATCCTTGTGTGTAAGAAGCAAAACACTGTATGTGACGAAATTTCCCTTCAAATTCACTTCGTTTTCTTTAGCTGCTTTATAATGAGTGCTACTGACAAGACTGGGTTGCCTTTTCAAACATTTTGGGAGTAAAAGAAGTTCAGAAGTAATGCAAGAAAGGTGATTCCTTAAAACCATTTCTAACGCATACGCTGATTCTGGAATATGAAGATTATAGGTGGATGAATGTTATTGAAATTTAGAGAGGAAAAAGATACAATTGGAAGCCCTCAGCGTGATAAAACATTCCTCAGAAATGTTCTCTCTGCTGATCTCAAAGATTAAGGAATGGAATGGGAGTGGAACATAGTGTTGACAGGCCTTTGTCTGGCCACCTGAAGTCTCCACAAGCGATTTAGATGCTTTGCAGATGCACAAAACAACTCAGTGATATGGGAGTATAAAAGCTGACCCAGTACCACAGGCAGGCTCACCATGATGTCAACCTTGGAAGCTCTCTGCAGATTGCATGTCGTTCTGTCACTCTCTCATTGCTCTAAGTCCTAGAAACCCCTGAAAAGGGACTGATATTCAAAGATCCTTAAATTGTGGGGTGGTAATGATATGCTTAATCAAAAAATTTTACGTAAAATGACATTTTTAGGGGCTCCTGTAGCCATGTCATCCTCTGAACTGTATGCAGACTGCATCTCTATGTAATGTATGAAGCTATTGTACTTTTGAAAGCTTACTGAAAAGCATTTAAACAAATAGTTGGTCCAAGCACTGCGTATGACCTCCAAAATAACCTGCTGAATGCAGTTTAAGACCACTGCCCTCTAAAGCTGCATTGTGTGTATTTTGAGAAGAGAAAAAGTTATTTAGTAGGTGAACACAAAATTAGAAAAATCTATAAAGTTGCCTGTCAGGTATCAAGCTTCTATTTGCAAAGAATCTCTTTTCTAAAGCCAAGTGGATGGTATCAATATTAGAGAAACCTTTAAAGAAGTACTCATTCTTGCTCAATTATTCTTTAAATGTTCATCCAGTTTAGGAGAAACTGAAGATCAAAATGCAGGATAATCAATATAAGCTAACACAAGACTTAAATTTTATCTGCCTTTTCCTATTTCTCTTCCAAAATATCAGAAGATGATGAAATGTGGTTTAAAAATAAGCAAACCTAGTATAGTCTGAAATGAACACTGAACAGCTGAAACAAGCTCTTCACAGCCCATTCTTTCAAAATGCAACTAATGTGTAATCCTAATAACACTTAGCGTTCATTTGAATATGAAAAGGCTTCAGGCTAGAGGTGCTAATAAGAACTCCCCACACTTCAGAGTCAAACAGACACGGCAATTTGTATTTCAATAAGACAAAAAAATATCACTGTTCAGTCTTGAGGAAAGAAATACCTTCGCTTCTACACTGCGGCCATTGACAGGACTTAGATGCACACATTTTAGCATCATTAATGCAAACCATGCTTCAGGAAGACAGTTTAAATTGCCCTTCAAGCAGCAGAAAAAGGAACATATCATTAGCATGACACCTCTGCTCCTCTTAAATGCAAGGGAGGTTGGTTGTGCCACAGAAAGTTACAGATAGGTGCAAATTAAAAACATAAATTCATTACTTGGGGATAAGGAAAACGTGGAAACAGAAATGCCAGCATGACAGACTGTCTTCTGCCTATTCTCACTCAATGAATACTGAAGCTTCAAATTGAAGCTACATTATAAATGATTGGAATCCTTTACATACTGGGGATGTGGCACATGTATTTGCTGGTGCTTTTATTGAGGGGGAACAAAACCCAACACAATTCATCAACATCTTGGCCTTTCACTTCTTGTGACACGTTTTCTATCTTGTCGAAGAAAATATGAATCGCTACATGATGAAAATAATTGTGATCACAGAATTATGGAATGGTTTAGGTCAGGAGGGACCTTAAAGCCCATCCAGTTCCAACCCAATTGATCGACCTTTACTGTTCATGTTTGATCATTTTAAGCTGAAAGAGGGGAGATTGAGATGAGATCTTAGGGAGAAATGTTTTGCTGTGAGGGTGGGGAGGCCCTGGGCCAGGTTGCTCAGAGAAGTGGTGGCTGCCCCATCCCTGGAGGGGTTCAAGGCCAGGCTGGATGGGGCTTGGAGCCCCTGATCCAGTGGGAACTGTCCCTGCCCATGGTAGGGGGGGTTAGAATTCGATGGGCTTTGTGGTCCCTTCCAACCCAAACCATTCTATGATACGATTACTCATTTTTCTCCTGACAAAACCCAAGTGATCTACCTCAACTGCTCCAGATTTTGTCATTGTCGATTCAGGGCATGTTTTCACTGAGAACTTTCATGGAAGTCACACATTCCATTGGAGTTCTTAGGAACAGAGGATAACATTAGTTGGATGAAAATTAGTTATGGGAACACTTTAAGCATTTTCATGGAAAACCTTGTGCACTGCCAAGACAAGTTTTAGGCTGCAAAGAGGAATGATAAGCATTAGTAGTTCTGAAAGTATGCCATGGAAATAAAGAACACGATAAAGCCTGTACTTCTTCCTTTGAGCTAAAATAAGGAAATCCTGAGGATTATAAATTGACTCTAATATTAGGTTTGCCAATATAATGTTCCTAAAGTACAGAGGATGCTAAAATCTTGCCTCTCTTCCTCATGCACAGATACTGATTTGATTATCTCCACAAACCTGGGTCTGAGAAATGAGAGATAGCCTCTTTTTTCCCTTTTTTTTGGTGAACTTCTTTTCCTGTGACTTTCATGCTTTTGCCACTGTCCAAAAATATATTTTTAAGTCTGATGTAATAAAGACAGAATTACATCCCTAGGCCCTCAGAAAGATCAATAAGTGAGTTAATTTCCTAAGTGGCCATACAGCTCAGGGTTTGTATGAGAGGAAAAAAGACTAAAGGACACAGAAATCTGGGTTCAGAGAATGAAGGCAGGCCATATGAGGAGCAGCTGAAGTCATCTGGTCTGGTCAGCCTACAGAAGAGGAGGCTGAGGGGACACCTCTTCATGCTCTGTAGTTTCCTCACAAGGTGGGGAGGAGGAGCAGGTGCTGATCTCCTCTCTGGACACAGAGGGGTGACAGGAAGATGTGCCAGGGGAGGGTTAGGTTGGACATTAGGAAAAGGTTCTTCCCCCCAGAGGGTGATGGAGCCCTGGAACAGCTCCCAGGGAAGCAATCACGGCACCAAACCTGACAATATTCCAGCAGCGTTTGGCCAACGTCCTCAGCCCCACAGTTGGGGTGTCCTGTGCTGAGACAGGAGTTGGACTCAATGATCCTTGGGGGTCTCTTCAATCTCAGGACATTCCTATGAAATATTAGGAGGAAGGGGAAAGAGAAGGGGAAAGAGAGACACATCTATGAAGGGCAGATGTGGTGCAGCACAGTGCAATCATCCATCAGCCACATAACCTCCTGCCTGACTCCCTCTTTCTGCCCTCATGGATGCTAATTTTCACTCCTAGGAATAATGGGCCATGGAGAAAACAGAACTAATCTTAGAGAAAGGGAAGGATCACTTTGGTGAGCAGTCACTCCGCTATCCTCTTGCTGGACCATAAAAAGGTGCCCACAAGGAAGCACACTAGAATACTGTCAGATCCTTGTAAGGATCTTCTTGAGCTTTTCCACCCCTGCAAAACCAGCTCCTCTTCATCCTCAGCTAAGAGCCTGCTTATGCAACTCTTAAGCAACAGACTCCAGCCGGGTCCTGTTCCATTGAGAGCTGGACTATTAGCAACCACAGAGAGCAGCCAGCAAATCCTCACTTGTGATCTCAGCGCTGCTTTCAGAGGGAAACACCACCCCCTGCATGACTCTTGGGTCTCTCCTGACTCAGGCGAGTGCAGCCTTGCATACAATAAGGATCACCATGGCCGTACGAAAAGCTTTTACAGCTGAAGTGCTCTTACTGTCAGTTTTCAACATGTCCATTCTATCACTGCTGTCTTGCTACCGAAGCACAACACACAGCTGCCACCAGAGAGAAGGTATCAGATGCACAACTGCTCCTGTGACTATGGGAGATCTCGCTATTCCATTTCATGCAGATTTGCCATCCCAATTTCAGTTTCCTGTTCAGATACAGTGTCAGGACAGCAATATTTTCTTAAACACTGTCCATTATTGGGAATCTATTGCAACTGCCAGCAAGCTGTTGTCTGCCTTCACAGTTTGAGTGTCAGTCTCAAATGCGCTCTGATGGCTCTTAGCAAGCAGGTCTTTCCTCTGGATCAAATGTTTTTAAATGTCCTTCCTTTTCTTTCCAGATTAACAATATAAACAAAGTAGCAAGGGTCAAGCCTAGGAAGATTCTTTCAGAAACCCCTTCACTCAAGGATTACTTCCCATTTATAGTCAGAGGAATCATTTGGGCAGATTTTAACACATCTTGAATGCACAAACCCTTCAATTGTTTCAGTTTAACCAAGGAATGCTCTGTCCAAAACAAACTGATATTTTCTACCAGATACCTGATTAACAAACCTCATTATGGCATACAAAGCTTGTATTTAGGTGCTGTTTTCCTTGACACCACATTGATTGGCTGATACAGAAACATTCATCTGCTGAAATACCTAAATCTTGTTCATGATACACTTCATCTAGCAGATCTATAGTGTCCTTTGTCGTTCAGTTTGTGTATTTTAAATAGAAAGTCATGGTGCAACTCCAGAACTTCCTTTTTTCTCCAGAGCTGGGAAGGGTGCAAGAATCAGGAAACTGCATCCCTTTCCCCAGTAACAACAGTTCACAGGCTTCCCCACTTAACTCTCAAAGCTTTTGGATGTCAAGCATCTAAAGACACTCTACTTACTTTTTAACAGCGTTGGTGGCTCCTGCTATAAGAGCAAGTACTCCACTGTCCCACCACACGAACACATCATCTCTTTTTCTTGCTGGGAATCAGGGCCTACCTGTCTGGACTGTCAGTGATTAGCACTGTAGTACTAGAATAAAGTATGTTCAGAATTCATTTTGTTCTCTTGCTTTCAGGGAAAAGGGAGTTGAGTTTTTATTCACTCGTCCTATCTTGCTCCCTGGCTCCTTTCAGTCATCCAAACGCCATTCCCCAACATCAGCCTCTGCAGCCATTTTCATTTCCCTCTCAACTTAGGATTTCTCTTCACTATAAAGTATAAAAATAGCTCATTGTAGTCTTTCTTCACAACGTCTTAGTGGCTTTGTAAACATCTGTTAAAGCATTGTTAAACAACTCCTTACTGTTCACTGGGTGGATGTTGTGCTTTCTCACTCGCAATGGATCTTGCTTACACTTACTACTTTTCATTTCGTGGAGTCACTCTTGCTTAGGTTTTTGTTGCAGGAGGGAAAGTATAAGACCAAGACTGCAGGTAAGCAAGAACAACACTGGGAGTCCCAATGCAAACACTTAACACAAGAGAACTTAAAGCTCATTTTATCTTGTTTTTGAAAAGGAAGCACTTGACTGCTGTCCTCTAGGCTGGCAGCCTGCAGGACTACAGCAAGAAAAGAGGGTGGGGAAGGGAAAGTGCTAGTAAAGAAAAGCAACTCCCTCTCACGGCTGCTGGATATCAAGGTTCATTTTTGCCTCTACTGCAATCAGTCGAACTGGACAGTCAGATAAAGAGAGCGTCACATTGCTTGTGTAACACCAGAACCAATGAGGCAGCTACTGGCATGGAAAGGTGGAAGTATTGACTATTGGTAATTATTACACCAAAACCCAGTTCTGACTCAAGAGCTCTCTGGAGCACTCAGTACCCCCCATCTGCCTGTGGAAGAGGGAGTTCTAGAAATCCCCACCTATGTCCCTTTCAAGAAGAGAACCTAATGAGTGCCGGAAAAAAACTAGCATGTCAAATTTAAAGTATCACATACATCTTCTGCACTGTTGCTTCAGATTTTAGTTATGAAGGTTTGAATGTAGTGTATCACTAAGTTCTAAGAGTAATCAAATCCACTTTATTGGGTTTTCAGTATAAAGGGTAACACATATAAGCTTTCCTAGGCAGCCTAAAAAAAAAAAAGTTTACATTAAATATGTAACAGATACACAATTATGCTCCAATATTTATTTGTCCAACATATGAAATAAAACAAGTTATGGCAAAGCATGAAACCGGAGAAGGATTCTACCTTAAGGAAAAAAAAAAATGTCTTTTGTAATAACAAATAGTTGGAACCAGCGCTTTGCTTTAGCGACATTGTTCCCTTCAAGTCAAGTCTCAACTGTTCAACATTATGAAAACTCTGCCTATTGCTTTGTACCAGAAAATTTATTACCCCCAAATCATTTAAAATAGACAGCATGCATTCCAAACCTGATTTGTTACTTTAGGCCACAACAATTCACTTTCAAAGCTTAAAGAATCCATTATACTGCTCAAAGGGAAGACCAGGAATAAGACAACTTAGAGATGAGTTTAAATAGGATTCCATTACAATATTCAGATTGAGGAAGCCTATAAACACAGCCCTACAACTCATTTGAAGCTTTCTTGGCACAGCGGATGTGGGGGGGAAAGATTGAATGCAATTTTTATTTCATAAAGCATGAAAGCATTTCTCACAATTTCAGCAACTTGCTTTCTCGGGTGGGAGAATGAAGTGAACCAATTTGAGAAGTCAAATATGATTAACACAGAAACTCTTTGTTTGGGGGATGTTATTACCTGTTTAAACAATACATGTCATTTATTTTACTATGGCGCACCACAAAATACAATATGTGTGTTCAACACTGCACTGCTGCTGCTGTTTTCATAGAATCATAAGGTCCCTTCCAATCCAAATAATTTTAAAGCCCATCCAGTTCCAACTCCTGCCAAGGACAGGGACACCTCCCACTGGATCAGGGGCTCCAAGGCCCATCCAACCTGTCCTTGAACCCCTCCAGGGATGGGGCAGCCACCCCTGCTCTGGGCAACCTGGGTCAGGGCCTCCCC
Organism: Clamator glandarius; assembly: GCA_033459285.1. Taxonomy (NCBI): domain Eukaryota; kingdom Metazoa; phylum Chordata; class Aves; order Cuculiformes; family Cuculidae; genus Clamator; species Clamator glandarius. The sequence goes on along the minus strand of JAUNZM010000272.1, from coordinate 581,857 downwards.
ATCCCCACAGCAAAACATTTTTCCCTAAGATCTCACCTGAAAAAACTTTCCCCTCATCCAATCCCTGCACTCTCAGATAAAGACCCTCTTCCCAGGTTTCCTGGAGCCCCTTTCAGTACTGAAAGCTGCTCTAAGGTCTCCTCAGAGCCTTCTCTTCTCCAGGCTGAACAATCCCCACTCTCTCAGCCTGTCCCCATACAAGAAGTTCTCCAGCCCTTGAGCCATCTCCGTGGCCTCCTCTGGACTCACTCCAACAGCTCCATGTCCTTCCTGTGCTGAGGACTCCAGGACATCCAGCTCCAGGTGAGGTCTCTCCAGGGTGGAGCAGAGGGAGATAATCACGTCCCTCACCCTGCTGGTCAAGCTTCTCCTGACACAGCCCAGGATACGGTTTTGTTAGAAGCAACAATTGGCAGCTTGGTCAGTGGGAACCGTTTGACTAAAATATTTTATGTCTCTCATCTACGGAGGCCACTGCAATTTAGCAGCTTCTTCCCTGGATTAACCAGTTTATGTAAGATCAAAGAGATCATTGCACCTCAAGAGGCAAACCCAAAGAGAGGAAGCACCCACACAAGTCTCACAGAACCTAAACCCCGTACACAAAGTTTTTCAAGCCAGGATGAAACGAGGCCACAGAGGTTGGTGTAGATGCAGGGCCCTGCTGCTCAGGGCACCAATTGGACTTCAAAAAGGTGACATGGGGCTCAGGTATCAACTGACAGTGGCACCAGGCTGAATGGCTGCATTTAAAGATCAAAGAGCTCACACAGAAGGCCAAGATGTAGAAAGTTACCTCCATGCTTTGATTTACAGCCTCTTTCATCACAAGAGGCAATGCTCAGAATTTTTTATTTTTTTTTATAAATCAGTGCAAATTCTCCTCATTAAAAGTCTTTTTGCATTAAGTTGAGGCTAAATTTGAAAGGCAGCAAAGAAGCAGGATGTGGAAGCGATATGTATTTGGCCAGCGTTTTGAAGTCCTGTATCTCTTTGAACTGCAGCATCCCAAATAGTTCAACCCAGGTGTTAAATTGTGCGTAATTCTATATGACCAAAATACAGGAAGCTGCTTTGAAAAGAAAACAAAAACACACAGCACGACTGTGAGCACCTGACTGCAGCCAGGGTCAGCCTTCAGCTGGAGGTAAGTGAGTTCTTGGCAGGTGAGAGTGGCATTCTGAATTTTATCACAGAAGTGTTTGCAACTTGCTCTTCTAGTCAAAGCCACAGAAGAAAGGATCCCAGCGTTGCAGAGTCTGGCTTGTTGCTCTCACAAATCAGGTTCTCATGACCTGCCCAGGGTCTGATCACACTGAAAACTCTCTGGGTTTCTTTAACCACTGCCTGCAGGGCGCGTTCCAGTGGTCCATTCGGTAATTGCTTCTGCTGGAAATTATTTTTTTTCCAAAGCTGTTAAAAACTTGCTCTTCCATTATCTTAAAAAGGATTTTCCTCACGTTTTTACTTTATTCTAAACTCACATCTATTTTTTTTTGTCAATTTTCACTTCAAAGGTTGACTGTAAAAGCCTCAAACTGGTCAAACCTAATCCAAGCTATTTGTAGCACATGAACTGCAGAAGGAAGCATAAAGGAGCATCATTATCTAACATTTAAACAATTTCTTTAAAGCTACTGTTTAAGACCTAGGTCTTCTATGATCTTTGTCCAAGGAAAATCACCAGTGACCTTATTGATATTTATTTAGGCACGCAGAATACACCATTAAGGTAACGGGATTTTATAATGCATGAAACCAGCTCCATTACAGGGGAGCACGTACATTCAGTAACAGCCAGAGAGGGCTAAGAAGGAGCTTGTACCCAGCTGGTTTTAACTCCCCTACAGTAATGGTGCTCCTTAGCGAAGATGACACATTCTCAAAGAAAATATCTTGTTTGTTCAAAACAGTTCCTTTATATTTTTGCATCAGGGTGAGCTCCCTTGAACTTAGAAAGAGGAAAGCAGTCTAAGCCCAGAACACTGATTCCCTGAGACTTTGGAATCCAAACACCGCTATTCAAGCACATGCAGTAACAAAAAATACTACTAGAAAGCATCCAAACCCCAGTTAATGAATGCCCCTGACTTCTGCTTCCCAGCCAATCTCTACATCAAAACCTCGGTGAGGTCAGGTGAGGAAAATGCAGCAACGCTTCCAATAGAAACACAGTTTCCAGTCCTTACTTGCAATTTGTAGTGTCAAGTGTTCCACACATACCCTTGTACTCTGTGACTAATGCTGAGCTGCACTTTGTAAACCAAGAGTCAAAAGAGCGTGTTTGGAGTTTCAAAACCAAACAAACAAGCCTGGAGAGCTTTTTTGCTTTCCCATAAGCAGTCGGTACTGATGGGTCGTCGGCGACGAGCACCATACAGTGTGGCAGCACAAGCATCAGTCATCATCTTTTGTTGCACCAGAGCCTTCCTAAAGTCAAGCGTTGAAAATATAGGTTAAAAGGCTAACTTTTAAAGTCCTGAAGAGCATTTTTTCCACCCTGATTTTTTTTTCCCCCCACATTTCTAGCCTCTTAGTATTATAACAGAATCATGAAAGCTAGAAATCTTGATTACTACCTTGGAGAAATAATTCAATGAGACAAATGAAAACTGTTTGAATCACAGTCACCCCTGGGTGCTGAAAGTTCTTGTACAGCTGTTTCTCTCAGCCCTCTGTGATAGTTTAGGGCCACATTCTCATTAGTTACCTATGCACACAACAAAACTTTCATCTGCATGGACATGTGAGCACTGTGGTAGTGAAGAGCCCGATTTAGAGGATGCTGGAATATAATTACATCATATATCCATTAGAAGGAAGGTCTCTGCAGCTCCTAGAGAATCTAGCAGAGCATTAAAAGCCTGTCAAGGCTGACTACACAGCAACTGAAGGAAGGAAATAAAAAACCCCATCAAACCGCAACAAGAAACCGAAAAGGATTTCTAGTATGCTCTCACATTTTGCTTTGATCTAAAATAGAAGCAATATTCTGGAAGTATCCCCAAGAAAAAAGAGGGGGAGTACCCTGCACCCCTCCCTCACCACTTTGTTTACCCCCCAAAAGCAGAGGGATTCTTGGTAGAATCCTTTCTTCTCCAAAGACATCCTTGAGCTGGTGAAGGGGCTGGAGAACAAGCCTTATGAGAAGTCCCAGAGCTGTTTAGCCTGGTGAAAAGGAGGCTGAGGGGAGACCTTATCATTGTCTACAACTGCCTGAAAGGAGTTTGTAGTGAAGTGGGTGCTGGACTCTTCTCCCAAGGAACGAGGGAAAATGTCTTCCCCAAAAGTGTTACCAAGCAGTGGAATGGCTGACCAGGGAGGTGGTCAAGTCCCCATCCCCGGAGGGATTTAAAAGACAGACAGATGAAACGCTCAGGGATCTGGTTTAGTAGTGGACAGATGTGGTTAGGCTCGATCTCAAAGGGCTTCTCCTACTACACATTTCACTGGAAGATGGGAGACAAAGGTTCAAGCTCTGAGTATAAGGGTGGAAAAGCTCTGCAGACGTGCTTCTGAAGTCTTTCCCAATGGAATTCCCAACTAAGCATCTATTTTCCCCTCATTTTACATCCAGAAGTTGTTCCAAACTCCTGTATTGGGATTCTTCTAGGGGACAGGACAAAATTTATATATCTGACCAGATTTATTTACATCGTAATAAATACAGACTCTGTTTAACTCTTATCCAAGCTGAGAGATTGTACAAGAAAACTGTTCTTTCTCTCCTCTTCCAATTCCTTCCTATTAGTTTTCTTCAACCCAGCCTTGAAAACCTGAGCTCAGTTTTGGAAACTGAGTTTGATTTTTCCTTTGAGAACAGTGATGGTAATTAATTATGAGAAGCTCCTCACTTGTTCAACTCTACCCCTACTACAGGTTTGCCCAACTTCATTCAGCCACTTCACAATGGTCTCCATTCAGGACAGGCTTGTTTTTGATGTTGCTATTCTGGAAAGCAATATGTTCATTTGTATGTTTGTCAAAGTCCCGTTCTCTTTGGTAATGCTCCCCGGTTTGGAGAGCTTGCTTTCTGCTTTTCTGAACACCAGCCTTCCCAGCTCTTCTGGTGTGATCAATTCATGCAGCAGGAATGGATAAATAAATAAAGAGAAAGTTCCAGTCCAGAACTACCCAACAGTTATAAATTCCAGAGAGAGCTTTCCTGCATGGAGGTGCAAGTTTGGTTGGATTTGGTGTTTATAGCTTAATAATTGGAACGCTGCTCTCGTGCTGGAAAGCCAAGCCTTTCTGCTCAAGTTTTGGCTAGTGTTAGCCTGCATTCTTCAGCTAACTTGGAACAAAACAGGTTCACACCAGCATAGGCTCTAGCTCATACTTTGTGCTTTTACTAAAGTTTGTTCTGAGCCTTCATCACCAGGTTTGATGCTGACAAATTTTTCAAACCTTATGGCTCTGCACTGAACTTGAAGAGATTTGATTTTCTAATCCCATCAATTGATTTCTAGGCATGTTTTTGAAACATTAAATGATTTAGAGCCTTCATTTGTAACAAAGGACCTGGCACAGGGCCTTCTCACAGTACTACTAAGCAGCTGCAATCACAGAGTAGACTCGAAGAAAGTAGCAGTGGTTGTGTAGAATCCATGTACTGAAAATGATGTCTCAATACCAGTATCTGCCAGCCAGAGAGAGAAGCTGAACGCCAAAAGCATTTGCAAACAAGTCTCACAGCTGTTTAACAAGTTACCAAGCTCTCCCATCTAATTTTCATCAAGATCCCAGACACAGAGAAGTTGGAGAAAGGCCTGTTCTAAGGAATATTTATTTTTCTACATCTACTAGCCTGGAAAGAATTTATGAAAGCAAGTGCTGACACCAGCCACTAGGACTTTCATGTGTGCAGGCACCTACCCTTACAAGAACAAAAGTCCTTAGAGTACTCAGAACTAGCTTTGAAATGTTAATGATTATCTTGTCACATGCATCAGAGAGAGAAGGGCCAGATCCAGATGGAAGAACATGGATCTGTTGCAGCGAGTCGAGAGGAGGCTGCAAAGATAATGTAAGGGCTGGAACATCTCCCCAGTGAGGACACGCTGAGAGAGGTCGGGTGTTCAGCATAGAGAAGAGAAGGCTCCAAGGGGACCTTAGAGCAGCTTCTAGTACTGAAAGGGGCTCCAGGAAAGTTGGGAAGGGGGTCTGGATCAGGGAGGGCAGGGACAGGACCAGGGGAATGGTTTTAAGCTGATAAAGAGGAGATTGAGATGAGATCTCAGGAAGAAACTTTTTGCTGTGGGGGTGGGGAGGCCCTGGGCCAAGTTCCCCAGAGCAGGGGTGGCTGCCCCATCCCTGGAGGTGTTCAAGGCCAGGTTGGATGGGGCTTGGAGCCCCTGATCCAGTGGGAGGTGTCCCTGCCCATGGCAGGGGTGGGACTGAACGGGCTTTGAGGTCCCTTCCAACTCAAACCATTCTAGGATTCTGTGATCCTAAATATTTGATGTCTGCAGATGACACAGCTAAGCACTTTTGTTTCTATTCCTTGATAGGACATTTTTATTCTCTATATTATTTACTTAGAAGTGCCAACTTCAGCCATATCCAGTGGTTAGTAAATGTGTCTTCTTCTATAAAGACTACATCTCTGACAAGCATGTTTTTCAAACACAGAGGCAATTTAAATATATAAATATAGTTTTGAATAGGAATTATTTTATGATCATTCACTGTCTTATTATTTGAAGTGGTCCCAATGTCTTGTAACTATTTAAAGCATTTCCTGCTAGATAAGCTCATCAAAAGATCACCCTTTAAAACACATGGCCATCTCAATGTCATCATATGCGTTAGGATACAAACAGATACAAGTGAAACAGAATCATAGAATGGTTTGAGTTGGAAGGGATCTCAAAGCCCATCCAGTTCCAGCACCCTGCTGCAGGCAGGGACACCTCCCACTGATCAGGGCCTCCCAGCCATATCCAACACCTCCAGGGATGGGGCAGCCACCACTGCTCTGGGCAACCTGGGCCAGGGCCTCCCCACCCTCACAGCAAAAAGTTTCTTCCTGAGATCTCATCTCGATCTCCCCTCTTGCAGCTGAAAACCACTACCCTTGTCCTGTCCCTAACCTCATCTTGAAGAATTTCTTTCTAATGTCTAACCTATACCTTTCCCCTTCCAATTTAAAGCCATTCCTCCTCATCCTATCACTACAAGCCCTTGTAAAAAGTCCTTCCCCAGCTTTCAGTACTGGAAGCTACTATAAGATCTCCCTGGAGCCTTTTCTTTTCCAGGCAGAACAACACCAGCTCTCTGGGCCTGTCATCAGGGAGGTGTTCCAACCTTCAGATCATCTCTGTGGCTTCCTCTGGACTCAGTCCAACAGCTCCATGTCCTCCTCGACCTGCTTGCTACGCTTCTTTTGATGTGGCCCAATAAATAATAAAAAATATTTAATAAATCATAAGAGAGGTTTCCTGATGTCTGTCCATTTCTGTCATAGGGTGAAAGCCCAAAGTTGCATATTAACAGCAATGTATTTTGAATTGTGTCTCAATACGAGATCTTGGCTTTTCTGTGACAACACAACATAGAAACGACAAACATGTTCCCATCTGCTTTATTCATCTTAAACAAAGAAAACCAACAATGTAAAAGCATCAAAACTCAAAGGATAAAACGTCCAAACTCTGTTCCATTCACCATCCACATCCCCCAGCCTCATTTTCTACCTCTGTGAAAAAATAAAAGATAAGGCTATAGTATTCAAAACTTTATTATTCAAAGTGGATGGGGATACTAATTGAGATACTGATGCACGTTCCTGATTCCTGCTCCCCAACAAAACAAAACCCATCAACACACACATTTCAGAGAACAGGACTCTTTCTAGAACTGATGTAATTAGTGTGCTGTACATTAAAATTCAGAAATGCACAACCAAGATGCCCCAATTTTTTCACAAATTCCACATTGGAACTGAAGTTGATTGGAGTTGCACTGAAAAGATGGATAAAGTACCAAAGACGAAAACAAAATACACACAAGGAGGATTTATACAAGCAGTCTGGAATGAGACGTGTTCGCAAGCAGACCAAGACGTAACCAGCAGATGGCAACACGTAGTGTCAGCGTTCCTGAACCTCAGCACTAACGCTCTGCATTTCTGACTTTCCCCAACATTCTGTCAAATGAAAATGGATCTTTTAGCCAAAGCACAAGACCACTTATTTAAATGTGAACTGAAAACATTGCCTGAAGCATGTGGTATTCTGAGTCACGGTGCTCAAGGGCTGCAGTTCTGCTTTGACTCTGGAGATTCACTCAGCTCTCACACAAATGGTCAAAGGGGTGAGAAAGATGAATATTTGAAGTAGGTAATTGTGGAAGAGTGGGTGTAGGCACAGAGGGAGAAAATCCACCAGGTAAACGTTGCCATTTCACACTCATCATGCATTGCTTCAGGGATAACTATTTTGCATACCCCTGGAGTGCCAGATCAGTACTATCTTACCCCGAATATCGGTACCACAATCTCCTTGCACTCCAAACACGTTAACTTGCCTCAGTGTGCCAGCTCCAGCACGTGCTGGCCAGGAAGAATATTGCCAAAAATAAAACTCATAACAAAAGTTCTGATTCTTACCGAGAATCTCAGCTCTTTGACCTTTCAAAACGTCAAAAATTTCAAAGCTAAGTCTTTTTGGTAGAACTACAAACCTCCTCCTCTTGTAAGCCCTTAAAGGGGCTCCAGGAAAGTTGGGGAGGGGCTCTGGGTCAGGGACAGGACAAGGGGAAGCAGTTTCCAGCTGAAAGAGGTGAGATTGAGATGAGTTTTTAGAAAGGAATATTTTGCTGTGAGGGTGGGGAGGCCCTGGTCCAGGTTGCCCAGAGCAGGGGTGGCTGCCCCATCCCTGGAGGGGTTCAAGGCCAGGTTGGATGGGGCTTGGAGCCCCTGATCCAGTGGGAGGTGTCCTTGCCCTTTGCAGGGGTGGGACTGGATGGGCTTTGAAGTCCTTTGTGACCCAAACCATTCTATGATTCTATGATTCCCTCCCATCATGACTTTAGAAAAGCCAGAACTGAGGGTTGGTTTTGCTACAAACACACTGACAACAATTTAACACAATTCAATGAAGCTCTCTTCTTTTATTGCAAACCATTATGTTCTACACGCAGGCAGGATTGCTTTATAGATTAGACTGCTTTTGATGTCATCTTTGATCAGATTTACTCCTTAACTTCAATCAAGCTCTCTTGGAGCAGCACCTGTCCAGATGACATCACCATCAAGACCAAAGCTTTAACATTTTTTTTTAAATTTGTGCATTGACTGAGAATATTTGTCCCTGATTGTAGCAACAGTAAATCTTCTTAAAAATAGACAAAGTGCAGCCTTAGCAGCACATCCTTCCCACAAATTGCACTTTCGCTTTTTAAAAATGCATGAAATAAATAAACTCATGCAGCATTGTGCAAGACAAACTAAGACACAGTCTCTGCCCCGAAGAGCTAACTTCCGTTTCTACCTCCATTTCCCTGTCATAGAATCATTTGGTTGGAAAAAGACCTTTGAGATCCTCAAGTCCAACCATACCTGCTCACTACTAAACCACATCCCTGAGCACCTTATCTACCTGAAATCAATTATCTGACACAGACAAAAGACCTATATTGAGCAGGGATTAGCAGAACAAGGAAGAAAACCAACAATTTTGGTTATCACACTCCAGAATTAGCCTTGTCATCTCCCAAAAAGGTTAATGTAGACAGTGTCACCCCCACAGAAAGGGAAAGTCTTGTTCTGAGCTGTTTTGCATATGTGGATGCCAGCCTTTCACTTGCTTGCTTGCTAAAAACATAGTGATCATGTCCCATGTGTATACGATACTAAAAGAAACATATTAGAATCACAGAATGGTTTGGGTTGGAAGGGACTTCAAAGCCCATCTAGTTCCACCCCTACCATGGGCAGGGACACCTCCCACTGGATCAGGGGCTCAAAGCCCCATCCAACCTGGCCTTGAACCCCTCCAGGGATGGGGCAGCCTCCTCACCCTCACAGCAAAACATTTCTTCCCAAGATCGCATCTCAATCTCTCCTCTTTCAGAGGAGAAGTGTTCCTCTTCATCCTGTCCCTGCCCTCCCTGATCCAGAGCCCCTCCCCAGCTTCCCTGGAGTCCCTCCTCCTACAACCATGACTTACACGCATACATACGAACTCACCCATTTTAAATGCATCATCAGTGTAAACTATCAGTAATCAACAACACACCATAAAACACTTATTTTAATATAAAGCTATGCTATACTTTACATTCTAAGGAGGTTTATAATGTCCAAAGGATGAAACAATATATGTTAACTTTAGATACCTAGAAGCAAAACTCGAATGAGTCTGGCATCCTAATGCCGTCAGCTCCAGGATTTCATGTAAGCTTTTAGTGTGAGAGTGTTTGCCATAAGCAGTGTAATGTTTCCTTTGCCGCTACTGCTCAATTCTGCAGAGTGCAGGTTTATTAGGGGCTGCATTTTTACTAATGGTACATCATATAATGTTAAAAATATTTTCTGGCTTTGCAATATTTTTGAGAGAAGTAAGATAATGTATTACAATTCAGACCTCACCGGTCATTAAACTTTTGATCTCTTCACAGTTCCAGTAGACTAGAAAGTTAATCCAGCTGATGAAAGGTTGGAGTTAACTACCAATGCTAGAAGGAACATTTCATTTCTAAATCAAATTCCCTTGTACCAATAAACCCTCTGCTGGTTCCCTCTTATCTCTTTTTCAGACCAGTTCAACAACAGTTGTTTCACATAGGGCTGGGTGGATGGTCAGAATTCAATAGCAAGAAAAAAGAATTTTTGGTAGCATAGACTGGCATTTCCATTTTTGTAGCAATGACTGGTACCTTCCAGTACTTAAGGGGCTACAAGAAAGCTGGGGAGGGACTGGTTACAAAAGCTTGTAGTGATAGGACGAGAGGCAATGGGTATAAACTGGAGAGGGGCAGATTTAGACTCGACCTAGGCAGGAATTTCTTCACCATGAGAGTGTTGAGGCACTGGAACAGGTTGCCCAGGGAAGGTTGCCCATGGCTGCCCCATCCCTGGAGGTGTTCAAGGCCAGGCTGGACGGGCCTTGGGCAGCCTGACCCTGTGGGAAGTGTCCCTGCCCATGGCAGGGGGTGGAACGGGATGATCTTTAAGATCCCTTCCAACCCAAACTGTTCTATTCTATGATTTCTAGAGTCAGGAAAGATCAGCTCTGTACAAAGTGAGACAAGAAAAAAACAAACCCAAGAGATTTCCATAAAGCCAGCAACTCCGAATACGTTCCACAGCAAGAAACTCAACCAGAGAGGTACAAAACCTCACACAATGCAGCAAGCAGTTTGCTTGGCATCTGACTAAACCTGCTGCTGATTTCGTGGGTGCCTGAGGAAGATTTTTAACTGATGACAGATTGTCATCTGCTGGCAAAGGAAACCAGGGATACTCAGATTCCTAGGATGCCACTTGGCTTCCCAGCATCCAAATTCCCTGCACAGAAGTGAACTCCGAGCCAAACAAAAATGGGTGGAAGATTTGCAGAGCAAGAAGCAGCTTCTCCAAAGCTGGTGGGCAATGGCATGCAGAGATATGCTGGTAAAGCCTGAACAGGAGGCACAGAAGAAAACAAGGGATAACTTTTCACCGCATCCACATGAAGGAAGCAAATAGATATATGGCCTTTACATAGCAGGTTCTGAAGTATGCTCCAAAAGAAGGTGTAAGGGAAGGAGAATGGGTTTTGGTTGTATGGATGACAACACCCTTTCAGGTTAATTCACTTGCACAACAGCAAATATCTTGAGTATTGTGTGCTGTTCTGAGCACCACTGGATGTAGAACTGCAGGAGAGCATCCAGAGAAGAGGAAGGAATGGAGCTGGTGAAGGGTTTAGAGGGAAAGCTGTATGAGGAGCAGCTCAAGTCAATTTTGTCTGGTCAGCCTGCAGAAGAGGAGACTGAGGGAAGACATCATGGTCTACAGCTTCCTTACAAGGGGAGGAGGAGGCGTTGAGCTCTTCTCCCTAGTGACCAATGACAGGACCACAGAGGTTCTTCCCCAGAGGGTGGTGGAGCCCTGGAACAGCTCCCAGGGAAGCAGTCATGGCTCCAAGCCTGACAATATTATAGAAGCCTTTGGTCAATGCTCTCAGCCCCATGGTGTGAATGCTGGGCATTTTATGGCTAAATAATAGAATCATAGAATGGTTTGTGTTGGAAGGATCCTCAAATCCCAACCAGTTCAATCACCCTGCCATGGACAGGGACACCTCCCACTGGATCAGGGGCTCCAAGCTCCATCCAGCCTGGCGTTGAACAGCTCCAGGGATGGGGCAGCCACTGCTGCTCAAGGCAACGGCATCTCCACCCTCATTGTGAGGAATTCCTTCCTGATGTCTAATCTAAATCATCCTCCATCTAATTTAAAGCCATTCCCCCTTGTCCTATCACTCCAGGCCATTGTAAAATGTTCCTCCCCAGCTTTCCTGAAGCCCCTTTCAGTACTGGAAGCTCCTCTAAGTTCTCCTTAGAGCCTTCTATTCTCCATACTAAACAAGCTCAACTCTCTCAGCCTGTCCTCATATGGGAGGTGTTCCAGCACCCTGATTATCTTCATGGCCTCCTCTGGACCAGTTCAAACATTTCCATGTCCTTCTTACACTGGGGATTCCAGAACTGGACACAGGAGTCCAGGTGGGATCTCAAGAGAGCACAGTAGAGGTAAATCCCCTCCCTCACCCCATTGGCCCCTCTTACAAATGGAAAGGAAATGCCTTTTTTCCTCAGTTTTAAAATGGTGTGATTATACATAAAAGACTGAGAGCTACCACTGGATCAGTACAGGAACAGAAGGTCCAAACAGAACCCAAGAGAAAACATTCTACTGCTACTTCCTCTGGAGGCAGCAAAATATTGTGGTCACAAACCATGTTTCTTGAATCTGTCCATCTAAAAGTACAGTTTTAGAGCAATAAACTTCCCACAGACAAGTGACCTGACTGGAGGGGGGGTGTATGGGGGATGTTGGCCTCTCTGCCTGTGCACATCCATCTTTGGATTGAGGAGTGTTAATGCCACAGGAGAGCACGCAACGCAGCTGGCAGAGGATGATTTCAATGCATGTACAGGGAGGCAATAAACCATTTAGAGCTTCAGGGATAAGGGACTCATGCCAAACCCTCAAAAATGCTTGAAATTTGATAAGAAAGAAAGAAACAAAAAAAAAGTCAATACCATGTAACTTCTAGTTCTCCAACTAGGACAATATTATTTAAAAATGCATATCTCAGGGTGTTTTATAGCATTCATCTCATCTTTTATTATTGTACACAACCTCCAAAACCACTGAATGAGACTGGCATTGAATCCTAAGTTTGTACATCCAATTATTTCACTGAAATTGGATGGTTTATATCTGGTTCATCTGTTGCCCTTTATGATTGTCCTGCTGCTACAGAAAGCGGATGTTTAGATACCCCTAGCAGAAACTGTAATTCCATGGAGATAATTGTCAAAAGCTCCTTTCAAAACTGAAACAAACAGGGAGCCCTGAACTGGACAAAGCAGGAACAGCTTGTTTTGCTAGAAAAGCTTGAATTTTCTGTTTCTGCCAGGGCTGAAGAATTACATTAGGGGATGTCTGAGCAAACTGGCTCACTGCCTGCCAAATTCATGTTACAGCATCCCAGAACACTAAAGGTTGGAAGGTCCTTCTTAAGCTCATCCTGTCCAACCCCTGCTAAAGCAGGATCACCTCCAGCAGTCGCACAGGAGAGCACCCAGGTGCGTTTGGATCTCTCCAGAGATGAAGACTCCACACCCCTCTAGGCAGCCTGATCTAGGGCTCCGTCGCCCTCACAGGAAAGAATTTTCTTCTTATGTTCAGGTGGAATTTCCTGTGCTCCAGTTTGTGCCCATTGCCCCTTGTCCTGCTGCTGGGCAGCACTGATCAGAATCTGGCCCCGTCCTCCTGACCCTGTCCGTCACATATTGATCAGCATTGATAGGATACCCTCTCAGACTTCTCTTCTCTGGGCTGAACAGACCCAAGTCTCTCAGCCTATCCAGTCATTGCTATGGCCTTTGCTGGAGTCACTCCAGCAGTTTCTGGTCTTTCTGGAGCTGGGGAGCCCAGAACTGGACATAGGACTCCAGATGCGATCTCCTTTGGTCAGAGTAGAGAGGGAGGAGAACCTCCCTTGTCCTGCTGGCCACGCTCTTGCCTGTGCACCCAAGGACACCTTTTGGCTTTCTTGGCCACAAGGGCACATTGCTGGCTCATGGTCAGCTTGGTGTCCATCAGCACTCCTGGATCCTTCTTCACAGAGGTGCTTTCCTCTCTTCTTGATCTGTCCCAGGCTACCTTGTTAGTCCCAGAGTTCCACTTTCTGGCAGGGAAGAGCCACAGAAATTCACACTTGAGCTTGGCAGGCAGAGTCACTAGAAGAAAGTGTGAAATGCCTGGTAGGTCTGGCCAATGTTCTGTTTAGTTTGGTATTATCTCTCCAACTGTAGCAAAAGGAAGTGTTATTCAGACAAAACATGCAAGCCCAGATGCTTTGTACAGGCCATTCCCCTTGTATTTCCCTGGTATCCCCAACTGTTGTATCAAGGCTGTTAAGGAGACATCCCTGCAACATTCCGTTGTTTGCCCATGGATTTGTGAAATAGCTGATGCTCTTTGCTACCAACATTGCTTTGGGCAGCCAGTACCAGAAGGTCTCTATCTGCTATGTAGAGAAGTATTCCCCTAGTCAGTTGTTCTTAAAGAAACTGACTAGTTCTCTACACCTCGAGTGCTGTGTTCAGTTCTGGGCCCATCACCACAAGAAGGATGTTGAGGCTCTGGAGCGAGTCCAGAGAAGAGCAACGAAGCTGGTGAAGGGGCTGGAGAACAAGTCTTACAAGGAGCGACTAAGAGAACTGGGGTTGATTAGCCTGGAGAAGAGGAGGCTGAGGGAAAACCTTATTACTCTCTACAACTACCTGAAGGGAGGTTGTAGAGAGGAGGGAGCTGGATTCTCCCAAGTGACGGGGAGAGGACAAGAGGGAATAGCCTCAAGCTCCACCAGGGGAGGTTCAGGCTTGACATCAGGAAAAAATTCTTCACTGAAAGGGTCATTTGGCAATGGAACGGTCTGCCCAGGGAGGTGGTTGACTTGCCTTCCCTGGAGGTGTTTAAGGTGCAGGTGGATGAGATACTGAGGGGCATGGTTTAGAGATTGGTGGGAATGGTTGGACTTGATGATCCAGTGAGTCTCTTCCAACCTGGTGATTCTATGAATCTATAAAGTATTTTCTTCAGGTGTTTCCTCATAGCACTCATGTTGCGAGGTCTGGTGACCAGTTCCAGACTTGGTTCATTCAGGGAGTCCTCCTGGGATGATAAATCCCTCTCAAAAGAGTCCACAAAAAGTGCAGCAACAGATGGAAGTGACAGGAGCTCCTACGATCCTTGGCCCAAGTCACACACAATATTAATTCCACAAGCCATGCCAGCACAGGAAATAAACTGATTTCAGTTTCCCTGTGTCTGGTAACATACAATGGAAGCTGGAATCACAATCTACCAACATTGACCAGGAGGTCAATTCCCAAAAGTCATTTACCAAACAGGAGAAAATTTCAGCATCAACAGAAGTACTCAACCTAAGGAAAACAAAGTCTAGTGCTGTTGCAGCAGCTTTTGATCAAGCCCAAACTCTGTAGTGCAACATAAAGGGCTCACGTGTAAAACACATGGACCTGCCATGGACACTAAACTACAGAGTAGAGCACCAGGATTTTTCCAGAGACCTGTTGTGTGCAATCACCTACCTTAGGTGTTCGGTGTGGTGCTCACCAGCATGTCAAGCAACCTGACAGAAGGACTTCACTGACAGAGTGGCGAAGCCCTGGCAGAAGCTGCCCAGGGCAGTGGGGGAGTCTCCATACCTGGAGGGGTTAAAAAAACATGTGGATGTGGCATGTAGGGATATGAATTAGCTGGCACGATGGGGTTAGGCTGACGGTTGGACTGGATGAGCTGAGAGGTCTTTTCCAACTTTAATGATTCTATGATTCTATGACTTGTCACTCAGCCAAATGCCTTGGCTGTGGAGAAACTGCTGCCTCTTTTCAAAGTAATGATTTGCTCCACCCCATAAAAGCAAAGAGAAAGTGAAGATGAAAAAAATATTTAAAAAGTGGAAATTAGGACTGTAGTAAAACAATTTCCTTTTGAAACATGACAATTGCTCAAGGCATCAGAACAAAGTGGCAAATACTATTCCCTAAAGTACTGGGATCACTAGCACAACCAAAGCAAAGCTGCATCTCTGCACCTCTGAAACAGCTGCCTGGCAAGTAAAGACAGCTCCTGTGTCATTAGTACCAAGCAGTTCAGCTGCTTGTCAGCCTCTCTTTCCTCTTCAACAGCTCAAAACTGCAGAATGCAAACACCATTGCTATGATCCACTGTTTTGTTTTTTTTTCCAATAAAAGACATATCTTAGGTAATAACAAGGACTTGGATCCTGACATTAAATGTGTTTATGGTGTCTTGATTTCCAATCCCAGAGCAGCTGCAAAGCCCAGACTCATAGTGAGAATTTGTTCTGCTCCAAAGAAATTCTGTTTTCCCTGCTCTCTCCACACCCACGTGTACCCTCCTGGGCTGACTCACTTGAGACAGGTAACTAAGAACATATCTGGGCTCTGTACTGGCCGCGTACAGTCAAGTGACCACATAACTTTATTCCATTTAATCTAATAAAGGAACAAATTCCCTAGATTTCCTTCAACATCCTCTTCCTTAGAAGAGTGCACTGCAGAGCCAAGACACTCCAGTGAAGGTCTGTTTAGCCTCAGGGAAGCGCGTACAATACCTGCCTGCCTCCCAACTTGCTGGAGCTTGTGCTGTTTTCCCTCTGTGGTCATGAAATAAAATTAAAGATCAATTTAACCGCCTGGAAGAAACAAACCTATAAATAAGTAGTCATAAAACCTAGAAGACAAGACAGGAAGGAACAAAATCTAACAAAAGAATGGAGGCTAAAAATCTAATTGCAGAACGAACAAAAGAAAAAGCAAACTTTCAATTGAATACCACTGGGAAAGAAAGTAGTTTAGGTTTTTCCTGGAAGTACTTGATGGTCATACGTGTGCCCTGAAAAGGGAGATTCGGGTGTCTTGGACTATGGTTTGTGCACTTCTATGGAAACCAGAAATCCCTGTCCTGAAGAGTTTACTGTCTCGGGATGGGTTCATGCTGCCATTGTAGGCATGACAGAGGAGGCCACAGAGAAGATCCAAGGGCTGGAAGACAGGCTGAGAGAGTTGTGGTTGTTCATCCTGGAGAAGAGAAGGCTCCAGAGAGACTTAGAGCAGCTTCCAGCACTGAAAGGGGCTTCAGGAAAACTGGGGAGGGGCTCTTGGTCAGGGAGTACAGGGACAGAATGAGGGGAACGGTTTTGAACTGGAAGAGGGGAGATTGAGAGGAGATCTTAGGAAGAAATGTGGAGAGGCTGTAAAACCATCATATAAACGGTACAAAGGAGCTGACCTATGACTCAACATTTGGGGGAAAATGTGCTGAATGGGGCAGAGTTACATAACTTTATCAGCCCAGTTTGCCCAGAGCAGTGGTGGCTGCCCCATCCCTGGAGGTGTTCAAGGCCAGGCTGGATGAGGCTTGGAGACCCTCATCCATGGGAGATGCCCCTGATACATAGGCAGGTGTTGGAACTGGATGGGCTTCGAGGTTCCTTCCAACGCAAACAGTTCCATGAGTCTATGACACTTTCAGGTATTGCATTCTAAATAAACAATAGATCATCTACATGACCAATTAACCATTCTTCAAAAACTCCTGAATGAGGAGAACATGGCCTGATAAATTGTAACACAAACTCCATATTTGCAAAAATATGTGCAACTGCTGGAAGAAGTTCTTACTCACTCTCTTCTAATTCAGATTGTAAAACCATCATAGAAAAGGTACAAAGGAGCTGACCTATGACTCAACATTTGGGGGTAAAAGTGCTGAATGGGGCAGAGTTACATAACTTTATCAGTGTATATTATAAACACGTGCTGTGCCAAGTCAAAAGCATCACTTCTTTAAGTCAGTAACGACATTCCTATCAACCTTAATGCAACCAGGATTCATTCTTACGAAAGCAGCATAAGAATCTTGCCCCAAATTCAGGTTACTAATAAACACTGAGGACTAATAAAGACAGAAAGACAACCCACTGCTGCCAAGAAGAAAATGTATAGTGGAACCCAAAGGCATCGACACGCACATCCTTCTCCAGGATAGCAATTACAGCCTCACGGTAGATTAAGCAATATGTTCAAAGGGTGAGGAAGAGGGAGATCATAATATTACTCAATTCTTTCACAGAGCAAATTCTTTTCTCTAGTTCTCAATGTTTATTTTAGAGATTTAATATCAGATATTCCAGACTTCAGTACTGATGCATCTTGAGCTTCATGGATAACTTATTAACCTGCTAGAGAGAAGTTTTTTGACTTCATGTAACAAACTGGATTGTCTGATTTCTGGGTTGGCTGAGTGCCTGTATTCTGAGTCAAGCTCAACTTGTATGCTTAGACCTTGAAGTGTCTATTCAGTTTGGGTGGGGAATTCTCTCCCAAGTACATATCCCAAGGGGTAAACATTTGTTTCTGTTTTTACTGCTTGCTGAGTGAGTTTTTTCATTGCCGATTTGCAACATGACAAAAAACAAAGAATAACTCAGAGTAAGAAGTATCAAGACAGAAACAACTTCTGTCTCTTTCCTTAGGGTAATAAAGTATCTTCACTGTTCCCCAAATACTGAGGCTGTAAAGCAGCAAGACTTTTTATGTTAGATGCTGTGCTGATTCAAAGGAACCTTTCAGTGACACTGAAAAC
Organism: Clamator glandarius; assembly: GCA_033459285.1. NCBI lineage: Eukaryota > Metazoa > Chordata > Aves > Cuculiformes > Cuculidae > Clamator > Clamator glandarius. The sequence goes on along the minus strand of JAUNZM010000272.1, from coordinate 563,940 downwards.
TTGTACATCTTAGGCCCTGATGTTTACCTTCTCCGAGGAGATTTTAGTACATGAAGGGGCTACAAGAAAGCTGGGGAGGGACTGGTTACAAAAGTTTGTAGTGATAGGACAAGTGGCAATGGCTATAAACAGGAGAGAGGCAGATTTAGACTAGACATAAGGAACAATTTCTTCACTGTGAGAGTGATGAGGCCCTGGAACATGTTGCCCAGAGCGGTGGTGGCTGCCCCATCCCTGGAGGTGTTCAAGGCCAGATTGGATGGGGCTTGGAGCCCCTGATCCAGTGGGAAGTGGCCCTGCCCATTCCACGATTCCATAATGTTTTTATGTCTTTAAGTGCAAGTAGAATAACTCTTTTTATACAGTTCTTGTTCTATCCCTTACTAGAGGTATGCTACTGATTATAAAGAATAAGAATAGTGAAACACAGCAGCATTTAATCCTGATTCTAGAAAACTCCCCCTATGCCACACTTCCAAACCAGGCCAGATACACTTAAAACTTTCCTATATCTTCATGTGACTAAATACTTTGAGATGAAGCTTCGTCACCAAACATGGTGGTACCGTGAGAGAAAGGTCCTCCAAATAAGGCACCTTTGGTAAAGGAAATCAAGGGAAAAGCAATGGAAAGCAAAAAAAAAACAAATTTAAGATGGTTTTGCACTAGTTTGGCACATGTAGAAGAATGAGCTTTGGAGGAACAGGCTATTGGTACTTTAAACAAAAGAGTCTGTAGATGTGATGCATCTTAGAGAATGTCCTGAGTTGGAGGGGACCCACAAGGATCATCAAGTCCAACTCCTGCCCCTGCACTGGACACCCCAGCATTCACACTGTGTGGCTGAAGGCCACTGGGCTCCCTTCACAGTTCCTCAATTGCTGCTTCTTCTACTTGTGCAAAACTGCAAATTTACAAAGTCAAGTTAGAGTTGTAGAATGGTTTGAGCTAGAAAGGACCTTAAAGCCGATCTAGTTCCACCCTCCTGTTGGATCAAAGCTCCATCCAACTGGGCCTTGAACACGTCCAGGGATGGGGCAGCCACCACTGCTCTGGGCAACCTGGGCCAGGGCCTCCCCACCCTCATCATGAAGAATTTCTTGCTAAGATCTCATCTCAATCTCCCCTCTTCCAGCTGAAAAACATTCCCTCTCATCCGATCCCTGCACTTCCTGACTAAGAGTCCCTCCCGTGTTTTCCTGGAAGTTGCTTTATGTTCTCTCCAGAGCCTTTTCTTTTCCAGGCTGAACAACACAACCTCTCTCAGCCTGTCTTCAGGGCAGAGATGCTCCAGCTTTCGGATCATCTCTGTGGCCTCCTCTGCACCTGTTCCAACAGTTCCATATCCTTCTTATGTTGGAGATCCCAGAAATGGACAAAGGGCTGTAGGTGGCATCTCACAAGAGAAGAGTAGAGGGAGAGAGAATCCCCTCCCTCTTGGCTGGCCATGTTTCTTTTGATGCTGCCCAAGATACAGTTGGCCTTCTAGGTCACAAGCACACATAAGACAGAGACTCTTCAACAACAAACTTCTGAAAGAAGATTTGTTCATCCATCTATCTGTCTTATATTTATGAAAGCAGAGGTGAGACCAAGGAGGGGCAGGGGAACTTCAAAGCTCCAAGACATGGGTCTTTCTCAGCTATCTGCGAAAACCACCTGAGGAAATATGTCAAGCAGTGGGTGTTATGCAGTGATTTTTCATAAGTTTTAATTACTGTCATTCTATAGGATAGGGAGCATCCTCAGTCCTTCGCCTCCAAATTGCACTGGGATTTATGCCAAATTTCTTCTCCCTTATTGGTTCCCTCCAGCTGTATTTAATAATGGAAGTGCTTTAACATGTTTAAAAAGAAGTGTAAATGCCAAACACTTCTGAATGAGAAGGAACCTGTATCTTAAATGGCATATGATGCCTTAATTCATAATTCTATAAAATGAAAACCTGGACTGTTTGGGATCAAATAAAAAGCTTGATCAGGCTTGATAGAACATCCCCAGTTAAGGAAAGGCAAAACAAAATGCAAAGCAATTCCAACTTTTCATAACCATTGATAGCACTCACTGAGGGTGAAAGGCGGGGAAGAGACAAAAACCTGCATCAACTCCCTTGACAGTAGCTCATTGTTTTATTTTAAGAAAAGAAAGTATTGTCCGCACCAAATTTGTGATATAGGTGACCTGATAGCAGAGCCCTGCCTTCCTTGAGCCATGATGAATCCAGATCCCATTCTCCCTTTACATGCCCCAACCACCATGTAACAGTTGCTTTCCAAACTCGGGTATCTTTGTTGAAGCGCTCAGTTTCAGATAAATTAGTCTGACGAGGCAGAAGTTGTGTGCTCTCAAAGAGCATCCACAATGATCCATGCTTGGAGCTGGGCAGACATGAGCCACAGCCAACCCAGAAGTAGAACAACTACATCAGGATGGGTTTGAGCCCAGATTAGGTGCCTGCCCCCTAGGAGACAAACAAAAAACATGGAAACTTGAATCCTGCATTCAGTTTTGGGCCCCTCAGTACAAGGAAGATATTGAGCAGCTGGAGCGTGTCCAGGGGAGGGCAACAAGGCTGGTGAAGGGGCTGGAGAACAAGTGTTATGAGGAGCAGCTGAGAGAACTGATATTGTTCAACCTGAGGTAGAGGAGGCTGAGGGGCAACCTCATGGGTCTCAACAACTATCTAAAAGGAGGTCATAGGGAGGAAGCGGGTTGATCTCTTCTCCATGACAGCCAGCGACAGGACAAGGGGAAATGGCCTCAAGATGTGCCAGGGGAAATTTAGGTTGGGAATTAGGAGGAATTTCTTCACTAAAAGGGTTGTCCAGCACTGGAATTGGATCCACAGGGGTGTGGTTGAGTTATCATCCCCAGAGGTGTTTAGGAGACAAGTAGATGTTGTACCTGGGGACACAGTATAGTGGCAGACTTAACAAGGTTGGATCAATAGTTGGATTCATTGATCTTAACGTCATTTCTGACCAAAATAATTCTATAATTTGTGAAGATTCACTTGAATAAGCATTGCAAACAAAACTCTCAACAAACAGAAGGCAGACCGTATGCTTCCCCATGACAGTCAAGTTACCTCCAGAGATGTTTCCCACATCTACAGTGGAACATAAGCCCAGTGAACAACCGCTCACTAATTTTCCTTAGCTTTCCACTGTTTTCCAAACAGCAACGCACCATTTTTTTGTTGTTTATAAGCAACTACAAAAGCATCTACATTATCTTCTCAAACCTATCCCAGTTGCAAGTTCTTCACCTATACCTCTTAACTCACTTTGTAATGATGCTTCTTGTCATACGTGCCTGGTCTCAGGCTTGCTGTGCCTCACCTTCCCCAGTTCTCCTACTCACTTGAGGTAAGACCCAGTCACATGGCACACCCTGAGCTTTCACATCACCTTTTGCTCAGTGTCTTCTACAGAAAGCCTCCCAAAGAACTCGCTCTCCATCTGAAGAAGAGGGTTTGGATTGGGTTATTTTTGGGGGGGGGGGGGGGGGGGTGTCTCTGTGTGTGTTAGGGATATGAGGCGTGAGGGTTATGGGTGCTAGTGGTGTCCTGTCCCCTCAGCTACAAAGTTCTCCCTGCATCATTGCCAGCCCAAGGACATTTGCCATTGTGCAGTTATAGTCTCTCTGTGGTGCAATTTTCCTGTAACTGCTTAAAATCTCAGGATATAGAAAGTGAAATTTTGGGAGCAGATGTGTACTGGAGACTATCGAGACACAAGCATAACAGATGCATCCAAAAATGAGTTACAACTAAGTTATGGAAGTACCCATCAACATTCAGAACAAAGACCATAGAAGGGATTTTCTCATTCACTCTCCAAGTGGTTTTTCACCCACAAAATATGTCTAGTTGCCTTGAAACTAAATTCAGCTCATTTAAATTCAGTTTAAATTCATTAAACAGTGGAAGGAGTCAGCAGGTACACAACAGCAATGTCATGGATACATCACCCTTTCTTCTCACACTGCAGTTACTATGTTAAGTCACCTCAAATGGATTTGGGCTCAAAATCTCCTTTAATTTCTGCCTGACATAGAACAGTGACATCAAGCCAAAGTCAATCACGTAGCGTGGGGATCAATCAGAGATTCCACACTGGGCAAGACCTTGCAGCAAGGTGCTGGTTGTACACCTTCAAAGATAACAAGTTAATCAAGGCCATATATGGACAGCACAGAAAGGGAAGGTCCACTTGCCACTTGCAATGAAACAGTGGACTGAGAAAAGCAATGAAGGCTATCGCATAGTCAGAAACTGTCCTTCCATGTATTTAAATTGAAATCCAAATCGAATTTTTCTTTAAATCAAAATCTTACCCAAAGACAGAACTTACATCACTTGAAAAAAAAAATAAAGACCCCAACATATTACCTCCCCCAACTTCAACAACAGCTTTATTTTTCAAGTCTCTGGTCAAAAAAGAGTGGAAAATGAGTAGAAATTAGTTTGTTTTAGATAAAATATCTGTGGGGAGGGGTGGTATAATTATTCAATTAAAAAGATAATCAGATAACTATGTTTTTTTCAGAACAGAAACTGCAACAATTTACTTAAATGCTTGAGAAATACTCTTTTTTGACCCTTCTAAACCTCTAACTGGTGTCAGTTCTTGGCTGAAACATTGACTTGAAACTATTGAATCGAGCTTCGGTTTGTGTGTTGAACTGTTCCTCAGGGATTCATTTGATTCTGGTCACACCAGAATTACAGTTTTGTTACTTGCTAGATCTGATTATGGTCCTTAAGACTGAAGCATTTTCAACCCCAAAAAGAAGGAAGATGATCATATAATTAGGAAATGGAAATTGTTACAGACACAACCACAGAGTATAAGAGATCCACAAAGATCTGGAGTGACACGCAAAAGCAACATGTCCCAGATGTCAGATATCAAACAAAGTTTGCTTTATGAAGAAGCAGAGCAGGACTTCTCCAGGGAAGTCAGGAAGAACAATAGAAGTTGGCCTCAGCATTGCCTTTGGGTAACATTTGGTCACAGGTTGCAAATGGGAAATTCACATCTCGCTGTGCAACAGCATGTATGAGTACGCGGTAGTTGGTGTGGTATTTAAATTGCATGAGCTGGATCTAAGTTGGTTCTACATCCACCTATTAAAAAGGCAGCACGGAGAACACCATTACCCTCCCCCATTCCTGTGCTGCTCTGGCTTTTGTAACAGTTTCCACTTAGATCCACAGATAAAACACTAATGAGAATTCTTCATACTGCCCTTATCAACAGTGTAAATCCTTGCACTGATGTGGAGCACAGAGCACTAATTAGATCAGGCTGTGGTGTTTGTTTACCTTCACATGACAGATTAGAGCCCAACCTCAAGATGCATAACAAGGTCAGTCCTTTACTGGTCTTCTCCATAGCTGTTTGGCACTGCAATTTGGACACGTGAAGAGACGCATCCTTCAGCATCAGCAGATTTAGAGAATGCTCTGCTTTGAAATATGGCAAAATTGATCCTGCAGGGCTGTTTACTGCATCAACACACCTTTAAGTGTTATCAGGGCACCTGCATGTTGCATAATTGCTATTTCTCTCTCAACCAAACATCATCAGAATTTGTAGTACATAAAGCTATAATCACAGCAAGAGCTCCAGCCAATTTGCACAGTTTGTATTTAAAAAAAGAAAAAAGCCAATTAGTAAAATTATTCTGGATCCCACCTGCTCTCCTTTTTCTGCATAGCTTATGAACTGGCATCAGCTTTAGAAAGACAGTTTGTCTGAGCACACAGAATCATGGAACGGTTCTTAAAGCCCATCCAGTTCCACCCCCTGCCATGGGCCCCACTGGATCAGGGACTCCAAGCCCCATCCAGCCTGGCCTTGAACCCCTCCAGGGATGCAGCAGGCACCACTGCTCTGGGCAACCTGGGCCAGGGCCTCCCCACTCTCTCAGGAAAACATTTCTTCCCAAGGTCTCAATCTCCCCTCTTTCAGCCAGAAACTGTTCCCCTCATCCTGTCCCTGCAGTCCCAGATCCCGAGCCCCTGCTCAACTTTCCTGAGCCCCTTTCAGTATTGGAAGGTGCTCCAACGTCTCCCGGGAGCCTTCTCTTCTCCACACTGAACAAGCTTAACTCTCAGGTTGTCCTCATACAGTAGCTGCTCCAGAGAGACAGATCTCCAAATAGTTAGACATTTGATAAGAACTTCAGTTAATAACCAGTAATAGTTTGGAGACTCCTCTACATTCAAGATTACAGCCTTTGAAAGAGGAATTAAGCATTACTGTCTCCATTTATGACCAAGCAAATCCATAAAGCACTGACACATGGAAAGATTTACATGTAGTTGCCTTACTGACATGTGAGATTTGGAAACTGCACCAGCTCTTCAACCTCACAGTTGAGCACACAAGGCTGGAGCAACTCAATATCACTTAATTCAGTAGAAATTTATTCAGATTTTTTTCCTGAACTCTTACAATAGTTTTGGGTTGGTTTTTTTTAACGTGATTCCTTAGCATTATTTAAATAATTGTGTGTTCACACCTCCCTTCCAAAGTTATGCTGTCCTATTAGTTACTTTCTGCTTCCTTAGCCTTAATGAAGATAATCCTTTAGCTCTGTGATCTACAAACAGATTCTTCCCATTGCCACAAATTACAGCCTTCTTTCTCCAAGCAGAAGTCAAAGCTAACACAGCAGCAGTCACTCTGCTACAAATGCCTCCTGTGCATTAAATGCTACATTATCACTGCACAATTAAGATCCATAGGCAAGACTTGAGCTTCCTCTGCTTTTCCAGCCTGCCCATCACCTGTCACAAGTCATTGTAATTCCATGCTGTGTTTGGTACTGTACTAATCTACACATAATGAAAACGATGGAAGATAACCTAGGAAGATAAATGCAACAAGTTAGTTTTCTTCTATACATCTCCCCAAAAACTATGAAAACCTTGAAATTCTTGATTTAGGAGACTTCTTCCTTCTCACATTTAGAATCACATTAAGACAACAACTTCCTTGGCCTGTCCTTGTCCAGCTGTTCTTCTTAAAACCCACAATGATGGACCACAACGGGTGTCAGTGTTGTTGCTCCAAAACCCAAACCCAATCCCCCAAATTCAGAAGAGATTAAGAACCAACATAACCCCTCCCATCGCCGCACTCCAGGCTGAATGTTATGACCCAGTTCATCAGTCTCAGAACTTGGGCTCAGCATCCAGCTTCAGGTGCATCTTCAATTGCACATTGATAAGAAGCTGGCCAACTACTAAAATGATGAACCACAGTTTAAGTCTGCACACGATCTCATGGTGGGAAGCACAGAGCACTTGCCAGAATGAATGTATGGATGAATAAGGATGCTTAAGGGTATGCAACAGTAAATAGATATTTCTCATGTGACTGATCAGAGCGAAAACTATATTCTACTTTATTACATAGCCCACAGACATAAAATTGAATAGTAATTGCTTGAACTTGATTCAGCAATACCTACCATGATCCACTAATGAGAGAGACCTGTGTTGTCTTGCACTTTTGGATTGTTGAATACTTTTATTTTTAGAACAGCAATAAAGATCTTTTACATTGCTCGTCAAACACATTACACAAAAGATTAACCAGGTAGAACAACTAGTCTGACTAGTGAAGAACTGTAGCATGAGAAAAGCTGGGGCTGATTTGGCTTCTCCGTGGCACGAGAGAGGTCTGCAGTCTAACTCACGGTTTTTCTGAGTTAATAAAGGATGTGCATTGGTTTCACTGGATTTTACTTATCTATATAGAAGAGAATTAAGAAAGTTAGTCTCTAGGGAACCATTTTGTGATTTGTTTGGGTTGGTTTTCTTTTTTCAACCTGGTCCTGCTTTCCACTGGAAGTCCCTTTAAAACAATGAATCTTTCATATATTTGTGCAACTCATACAAGAGCCAGATCAAAGTAAGGTACGGATCCCCACCTTATAAAGAATTTTAAGAATTACTATAAGAAATTCATACGACCTTAAACATCTAGCAAGAATGCATACAAAGATTGATAGACTTCTTCAGGAGTAACTGATGCAGAACACCACCTGATGAGGTCTCTGGCTTCACAATCTGCTATTAACACCAAAGCACAGGAACGTAAGCATGAGTGCCAGTACACACCAGCTTCATTATTTAGAGAAAGCAGAACATACATTTATCATGGGCAGCACTGACACATCAAAGTGCTGATTATATTCCACAGTAGGGCTACCCAAACTTAATTGCACCATGGTTGTTCTACATCAACACTGCAAAAAATGCTGCAGTCAGACCCCTCTTATTTCAAAGGAAAGGCCATAGCTTTTCCTGTTAGAGATGGGGCTGCTTGCCCAGAAAGAAGACAGCAAGCAAGCAGAATCAAGACCACAACCAACCAACTTCTGTAGTTTCAACTGCTTCCCTGCCTATTTTGTGCAGGCCTTGCTCTTCCTAGGAAATAACACCTTAAAGAAATCTGGGAGTAAAACAGATGCACAGTACCGGGAAGGCACTGGAGTGTTACAGTAGAATAACTCTGGTTGCACCCAAACCATACTGAAATCCAAAACCAGGATCAGCATAAAATTACCTGGACTACCCTATGATGCTGTGAGGTTGCTCAGTTTTCTTTTAACGCTTATCGCTCAGATTACTCATGAGGAGTAATCATGCTTCAGAGAGAAACACATACATAAAGGCAAATCCCAAACAACATGTGACATATTTATCCCTTCCTAGCCACCAAAACCATAGTAAACACAGAGACCAGCAAAATAGGAACCACTATCCAACGGGAGACCTCAAAACCAACATCCAACCAAAACAAGAACTCAAAAAGAGCAAGATGGTGGGGAAAATCAACTCTTTTATGGCTATGGCACTTTCTGCAGTTATACAGGTCTCCATAATCACACAGCAGACAAGCAAAGATCAGTACTGTATCCTTTATGTTTCTTATTTCCTCAGCATCATTATTTGACACAAGACCAAACTCATAAGGAAAGGCTCGGGACAGAGACATCCTTCCCTTCCCACTCATCGTAACTTACCACAATCCACCGCTGTCTGGAGTCTTCGCCATGAATTTCACATCTGCTGGTTTTCCTCCTAAAGGACAGAAGTTATACGTTGTGTAAACATATCTCTCAACATAAGCAGAGCAAAAAGCTTCCCAGAACTCCCAGGAGATAACACAATTGAGACTATAACACCATAAGAGTGAATAACCCAACACCTCCACTTTATATTCACTCTCCACAAGCTCAGCAGAAACAGTTTAGATTCAGTCAACAGCTGGGTTTACCCACAGCCACCAGTAAATATGGGTGAACTGGACCACAGGTGAAATGAGCAGCCATTCCTAAACCAAAAGAGTAGATGACAGACAAAGATTTTTCTCTAAAGTACACAACAGCAGATGAAAATTTGAAAGAAACCAATTACAGGACACTTTTGCTCCACCACTATCATGATGGCAGCACAGGAGGACACGTGGCTGTTGGCTGAGCCTGCCCTGAGCACAGAAGGTGCATGCCCAGCCAAGGAAAGCTCTATCTGGAGCTACAGCTGAAGCAGAGAAGAAACACTAATGCCCCCAGCACCCAGCAACACCTGTACCGAGAGCCCACCACAGCCTCAGGCCCCTCAAGGTGTTTTAATTACATTTTCCTCACTTTCATTTCACAGAATCACAGAATCACAGAATGACCAGGTTGGAAGAGACCCACTGGATCGTCGAGTCAAACCATTCCCACCATTCCCTAAATCATGCTCCTAAGCACCTCGTCTACCCTAACCTTAAACACCTCCAGGGACGGTGACTCAACCACCTCCCTGGGCAGACCGTTCCAATGCCTAACCACCCTCTCCGTGAAGAATTTCTTCCTAATCTCAAGCCTAAATCTCCCCTGGCGGAGCTTGAGGCCATTCCCTCTCGTCCTGTCCCCTGTCACTTGGGAGAAGAGCCCAGCTCCCTCCTCTCCACAACCTCCCTTCAGGTAGTTGTAGAGAGTAATAAGGTCTCCCCTCAGCCTCCTCTTCTCCAGGCTGAACAACCCCAGCTCTCTCAGCCGCTCCTCATAAGATTTGTTCTCCAGCCCCTTCCCCAGCTTTGTTGCCCTTCTCTGGACTCGCTCCAGAGCCACAACATCCCTCTTGTGGTGAGGGGCCCAGAACTGAACACAGCACTCGAGGTGCAGTCTCACCAGTGCCGAGTACAGGGGGAGAATAACCTCCCTGGACCTGCTGGTCACGCCGTTCCTGATACAAGCCAAGATGCCATTGGCCTTTTTGGCCACCTGGGCCACTGCTGGCTCATGTTCAGTCGGCTGTCAACCAACACCCCCAGGTCCTTCTCCTCCTGGCAGCTTTCCAGCCAGGCTTCTCCTAGTCTGTACCTCTGCTTAGGGTTGTTGTGCCCCAAGTGCAGGACCCGGCATTTGGCCGTGTTAAACCTCCTGCCGTTGGTCTCGGCCCAGCAGTCCAGCCTGTTCAGGTCCCTTTGCAGAGCCTCCAGACCCTCCAGCAGATCGACACTTCTACCCAGCTTGGTGTCATCTGCAGACTTGCTAAGGGAGGACTCGATGCCTTCATCCAGGTCGTTGATAAAGACATTAAACAGGACTGGACCCAGGACTGAGCCCTGGGGAACACCACTTGTCACTGGCCTCCAGCTGGATTTAACTCCATTTACCATCACCCTCTGGGCCCGGCCATCCAACCAGTTTTTCACCCAGGAGAGTGTGCACCCGTCCAGGCCAGAGGTGACAGTTTCCGAAGCAGAATGCTGTGAGAAACTGTATCAAAGGCTTTACTGAAGTCCAGGAAGATACATCCACAGCCTTTCCCTCGTCCAAGAGTTTAGTCACTTGGTCATAGAAGGTGATCAGATTAGTCTGGCAAGACCTGCCTTTCATGAACCTGTGTTGACTGGGCCTGATCACCCGGTTCTCTTGCAAGTGCTTCACGATCGCACTCAAGATCACCCGCTCCATGACTTTCCCCGGTACCGAGGTCAGGCTGACAGGCCTGTAGTTCCCCGGATCCTCCCTGCGCCCCTTCTTATAGAGGAGGCCCACAGAGATGTGAAAAAGTAAGGGATGATAACAAAATGTGATATGCAGAGGCATTCTTTTTTCACTCCCTGTACTAAGACTGGTGACTTCATTATAGTCACTCTTAATTTCACATGAGAGCTCTGAGGTTCTTCTTGAAAGTATTAAGAAATATTTTGTGGTATATATTTGAGCGAGTCCAGAGGAAGCCACAAAGATGATCTGAGGACTGGAGCACCTCTCATATGGGAGGAGTGTGGGGAAGAGAAAGCTGTGAGGAGACTTTCGAGTAGCTTCCAGTAATGGAAGGGGCTCCAGGGAAGCTGGGGAGGGGCTCTTGATCCAGGAGGGCAGGGATAGGCCAAGGGGGAATGGTTTTGAGCTGGAAGAGAGGAGACTGAGATGAGATCTTAGGGGGATATGTTTTGCTGTGAGGGTGAGGAGGCCCTGGCCCAGGTTGCCCAGAGCAGGGGTGGCCACCCCATCCCTGGAGGTGTTGAAGACCAGGCTGGGTGGGGCTTGGAGCCCCTGATCCAGTGGGAGGTGTCCCTGCCTATGGCAGGGGTGGGACTGGATGGGCTTTGAGGTCCCTTCCAACCCAAACCATTCCATGATTCTATGAAACCTGAAATTTATGAACAGCTCCAGACTGTTCACTATTGACCTCAGAGCCCTACATGGGGCCTGGAAATGATAAATTTTTGTCATAAATAGAAAGAACACAGAAATGACCATTCTTTCCAATATTTTTTTATTATTGTGCTTTAATAGATGAGTCCAGATTCTGGACTATAATTTAGATTCCGCTCAAATTCTGGCATCTGTAAATATACCAGATCTGACATTTACAGGGAATGCCTAACATTTGCATGAGCCAATTACTTTTGGAAACAGCATTGCTGGGAATTTATATACAATGATGTTTTCTAAAGGACAAGATCATTTTGTATCTATCATTTTATTGTCACTTACACACAGTTTGTAGCAGGGCATTAGATGCAGAGTAAAATACAGTGAGAAGAGGAAGAGAGCAGTGATATAACAAGAGAATATGGTCTGTAACTGGACGCCCTCCCTTCTTACATGATATTACACCCAAGCATTCTTGCGCTGTGCTGCATTGTTACACAGTCCAGCACCACATGGCACTGAGGCATGAAACCAGGCTAAGGGTTTAGCTTTTTCCTGTGACTCGCAAGATGGAGTAGGAACAGAGATTATGGTCTGTAGTGTGGTTGCAAATACCCAGTAAAATTCTGAAAGAAAGTCTTCTTACTTTATCATTGAATCTTGGTATGGTTTGGGTTGGAAGGGACCTCAAAGCCCATCCAATACCACCCCTTCTATAGGCAGGGACACCTCCCACTGGATCAGGTTTCTCAAAGCCCCATCCAGCCTGGCCTTAAACACCTCCAGGGATAATTAGACAGTGTCTCTGAATTTCAAGAAGCAGGGAAGAACACTCATGTTTTCTGCATGTGGAAACTGAATTTAGTCAGCTCTGTTTCAATAAGAATTGCTGGAAACCACTATAGTATCTCTGAACTGACTACTCCCCAGTGAGGAAAGCTGATAGGCAGATGGAGAAGGTACAGAAGGAAACACATTGAAGATGATATGCCTATGAAAAAGAGGTTCCTATTACATTAGTACATTCAGATTTGCAATCATATCTCACTTTATTTGTAGGAAGGTAAAGAGCTACACACCCTGTTATAAATATAGCCATGAAACTCCCAGTGACAGGCATTTGTCAACAGAAACAGGAGCCTTTCCAAAGGACAAGGGAAGCTGGTGCTTAGCATAAAAGAATGGGTAAAGGCTGGAAAGAGGGTGCTGGAGTATGGGAGAGGTGGCTATCATTTTCAACTGCTGTCTTTAGGAACCCAGAATCATGGAATGGTTTGGGTTGGAAGCGATCTCAAAGCCCATCCACTTCCCATGTCCTGTCACCAGCAGGGACACCTCCCACTGGATCAGGGGCTCCAAGCCCCATCCAACCTGGCCTTGGACACCTCCAGGCATGGGGCAGCCACCACTGCTCTGGGCAACCTGGGCCAGGGCCTCCTCACCCTCACAGCAAAATATTTCTGCCTAAGATCTCACCTCAATCTCCCCTCTTCCAGCTCAATCCATTCCCCCTTGTTCTGTCCCTGCACTCCCTGATCCAGAGCCCCTCCCCAGCTTTTCTGGAGCCCCTTGCAGCACTGGAAGCTGCTCTAAGGTCTCTCTGGAGCCTTCTCTTCTCTAGACTGAACAACCCCAGCTCTCTCAGCCTGTCCTCAGACAGGGGGTGTTCCAGCCCCCACATCATCTTCATGGTGATTTGTGACAACATAAGTTCTAGCATTCTGATTTTTGCCTCTGTCAAGCCAGTGCTGTTATCAGGGAAAAACATATATATTCCAGCTTCTTTTCTCTTTCTGTTAGTTCTGCCTCTTGTACTTCTACTCCAGTGCCTGTCGCCGGTGTTAGACCCGCTGCTCCTCCCTGCCCAGCAATGCTCTTTGTTGCCACCTTTTCAGTTGCTGCTGGCACTTGTGCTAATAATACTTGTGCTAATGTAACCACACCGCAAACAAAGCAAGGGCAGCACTCTGACACTCCTACCTAGTTTTTAAACAGACAACCTCCCACCAGTTCTAGAAACACAGAGACTGCCAGCGGCATTTTGCCAGTGGGAGGGAAACACCCTTGACTCGCCCTGGTACCCCCAGGAAGGAGGAGGGAAGCCAATGCCAGCAGTGTCCCTCAAGAGAAAGGTCTGGATAGCACAGGGCCTCAACAGGCTTGCGCACCAACTGCCTTCCACCATCCAGCTAGGGACATTTTCTGTCGTGAAATAGGATGTGCGTAGATAGAACAAAAGAAGGGATGGGATCCAGCTGGCTTGCATTCACTCACAGCTCCATGGTTGATTTTGCATATGGCTTAGAGAGAAGGCTGCTGCCATTCAACTTCTCCCTCTGTAAGTCAGGTACGGTGATATTTACCTCTGCTCATAGCCGAGCTGAGGGGTGTAGTTTCATAATGTGCACTGGAATTCTCACAGAAGGGCTATTAGAATGTCAGCTGCAATATTACATTCATGCCTGGTTGAGAAAGGAGACATGGAAAAAATGAAATAGTGTTAATCTAGTGCTAATCTTGCTGCTAATTATTGTAACTGCTTACATTTGGAATCTCTGTATAGGTTTCTTTTACTTTCCTTCTCTAAATGGGAGTAAAATGCACAAAGAGGGCAGGTATTTCCTCCTTTCTTGTCCTACTCCACCTATTTACTGGGCTACACTACATGGGAATTTCATAATGGAAATCGGAAATGGAATTAAAGAAAAGGAAATTGCGACAAATGAAGACATTTCCTGGGTGTAAACGGTACTTGTAGTTATGAAGAACACATTGAACACAAAAACATATTTTGTTCTCTCAAGCAAGTGTGATGATGGGTTATTAGGTGTTATTCAGCTAAGAACACTAACAAAGAACCTCATTATGATTGCTGATGACATAAAACACCAAGGGCAGTACATGGAAGTGCTGATTTGGGCCAGACTACAGAACTTCAATGATACTTTCTCTAAATAATCACATTAGAATCATAGAATGGATTAGAATCATCGGAATCACAGAATGGTTTGGGTTGGAATGGACCTCAAAGGCCATCCAGTCCCACCCCCCGGCCATAGGCAGGGACACCTCCCACTGGATCAGGGGCTCCAAGCCCCATCCAACCTGGCCTTGAACCCCTCCAGGGATGGGGCAGCCATCACTTCTCTGGGCAACCAGGGCCAGGGCCTCCCCACTCTCATCCTGAATAATTCCTTCCTAATATCTAATCTAAATCTCCCCCCTTCTGATTTAAAGCCATTCCCTCTCATCCTATCACTCCAGGCCCTTGTAAAAAGCCCCTCCCCAGCTTTCCTGGAGCCCCTTTCAGTTCTGGAGGCTGCTCTGAGGTCTTCCCGATGCCTTCTTTTCTCCAGGCTGAACAATTCCAGCTCTCTCAGACTGTCCTTATAGCAGATGTGCTTATCTGGTCTTGGATCTGCTCTTGGCAGGTTCCAACCCTTAATGGATGATGCACCCTGGACTAAGTTTTCAAAAATTTGATAACTTGCTTTAAAAAATTAATTTGAGACTGGAGAAGCTGAATCCTTCTGGCTTCTACCAAAAGTAAATCTTATTGTATTTTAACACCACTTAGATACTCGAGCGTCTGCACTGAGTATTTCCCAGGATCTCAAACATGTGACTTAAAGAAGCCCTGGGCATATGCCTCATGCAGCTCCTGTGAAAGCATCAGCTTTTAAGACAGACTTGTGGTCTCCAGGCCATAGGAATGGTCTTGCTGCATCAATGCCCTCTGAGAGCTCCCATGGGAGCTTCAGAAATTACAGAAGAATGATGCCTCCTGGTGAGCGGTAGGCCACACGGGCCATTCGTTGTGTCTTTGAAAGTCCATTCCCAGTTCTTTCGGAAACAGCAATTTAAGCTTCTACACATTTAAACCCCTTCAACAATTTCCCTCCGATTTATTTTGGCACTTGCTGAGAATTGGTCTTCATATCTGTGAGTGGCTTTGAACACAAAAGATTCAGGTCAATTGTCAAAACCAGAAGAGACTGCTCAAAGTTACTGGTGGAAGAATGTCTTCGTAGACAACCCTGTTGCCCAGCCTACAGACAGATGTGTTGATAGTTACATTTGTTTGAATAGCAAGGACTAATTTCAGTCTCCTGGCAAGTACACTGTAGTTCCCCAGCTGCCATGAAGAATGAATGTTGTGGTGGGGGTTTTTTTGTGGATTCTACAATTAAAAAGAGTAGGAGTATTGCATCTGCAAACGCTGTCTCCTGCCAGTATGCACAACTCTTTGAAGACCTTGGATCAAATTTAAAGGTATCAAATTCTATTTTAGCCTTTCCTCTTCCAAATCTTGTGGTTTGGTGAACATGTGCACCATGCAGGCACAAAACATGAATGTCAAAGCCATCAGAGAATGTATCCACTGCTATGTGTGAAATGAACTTCACTGCCACACACTGATGTATCACTGGGGCATAACTATTGCTTAGTTGTCTATCAGAACAGCTTAAGTAAATCATACCTCAGCAACCCTGGATGTACTAGAGGTAAGAAAATCATTCATCCAAGAATAATCAACTTCTGAAAATCATTTACAGCTGCTATAACTGAGCACAATGCACCAGCAATTAGTTGTGCATCATTACTTTTAAATTGCACAAAGCTGACTGTAGTGGGAGTGATGACCATTTGTTAAATTAGGTTTTATATGAAATAAGAGATCACCTGGAGGAAGAATATTACTGGAATTTACATTTCAGGTCATATCTGGGAATTTACATTTCACTTGTAGAACGTCTCCACTTGGCTTTCACAGCCAATGATGTCATAGATCAAAGACACTGGGTATCTTGGAAAGTCTGGCTGGAGAGATACAACAAATAATTCAACATTTGCAGACCAGCTCCTACTCTTATTTGTACAGGGATTAATAAGAAGTGAATCAAAAAGAAAATTTTATTCTGGTGTGAGAATTATTAGAGAGAAACACACTGCATCCATGGCTTTATGGCCTTCACAGTGAGTGTCAGGGCCAGATTCAGTCCACTCAGGTTAAATTACAGAATCATGTAATGGTTCAGGTTGGAAGAGACCTCAAAGCCCATCCATTTTCTCCATTATGATGGTCCTCTCTGGCAAACTGATAATGTTCAGATCAGCTGAGATAGCAATTTTCCTTCCTCTGACACTCTTCCACACATCAAGAAAAGTCAAGATTAAAAGTCTCCAGAGATTAAACCAGCTCCCAGGTGCTTTTCCTCTTTTCAAAGTATAAATATTATATTGATTTAATAGAAACACAGAATGGGTTGGGTTGGGAGAGAACTTAAAGCCCATCCAGTTCCACCCCCTGCCAAGGGCAAGGACACCTCCCACTGGATCAGGGGCTCCAAGCCCCATCCAACCTGGCCTTGAACACCTCCAGGGATGAGGCAGCCTCCACTGCTCTGGGCAACCTGGGCCAGGGCCTCCCCACACTCACAGCAAAACATTTCTCCCTAAGATCTCATCTCAATCTCGCCTCTTTCATCCGGAAACTGTTCCCCTTGTCCTATACCTGCCCTCCCGGATCAAGAGTCTCTCTCCTGCTTGAAATAAAAATACCTAAGTGTAAAAGATATCTTCCACAGCACATGAAGAGAGAGGCATTTGGAGAGGGAACTGCAAACCACACAGCAGATTAAGGGAGCTGAAATCCTAGCTTAAGAGTCTCACTGAAACATTTGATGACAGACCAGATGACCACATGGTATACACAGTAAAGTCAATGAAAAGGTAGAGCTGAAGAGTAGCTAAGTGTCTGCATTTGGATGAGGTACAAATGAGTGCACTAGTCTTTTTCATGAACATTTTGCAACAGCAAGAGGGAACAAGCCCAGTAGTATTTTGTAATGGGCTTCTATCTACTCCTAGAAATAAACAAACAAACAAACAAACAAACAAACAAATCCACAAATAAGTAGATATTAGACCCCCAGTAACAGTTTCTGTAGCTGGATTGTACGAAGCATTGACATATGGCACTGTCCAAAGAGCACACACAGATGCCGTGCTCGGATGCACACATCAGTCTTTAGTGCCAAACCCACGAACCACTTGCCTACGATATTTAGCTTCAGTCACATAGGAAAGCTTCCAGTTGATACCCTTTCCATCCTTTCCCAGTCAGATTTGTCTCAGGAGTTTGCTGAAGAAGGCACAAAAGAGTCAGCAGGAGCCAAAGAACCACTAGATGAATACCCTGCCTAGCAAGGTGTCTTGTTAGATATGGAAGGTTGGATCTTCTTGTATCAGAAGTCATTACTCATTTCATACAAACTGAAAGGAATTTTCTGTTATGTTTTTTTTTGTTCAGGAGAGGCTCATTCGTGGCGCCTTGTGTTTGTATGGACGTAGCAATGTGCAAACACTAAATAATTTTATCAGGGCAGCCAGTGTTTCTGTACATTTTACAATGAGAATCTTGCATGGTAAAAGGAAGTATACACAGAGGTCAGTGGACAACAGAAGAAATTATTTTGGTGTGTGATATGCCAAAGGACCTCAATGAATTATATCCTACTGTAAAATTGGAAGCCTCTTGGAAATCTGACAGGCTGAGAGAGTTGGGCTTGTTCAGCCTGGAGAACAGAAAGCTCCAGCGAGGCATTAGAGCACCTTCCAGTGCTTAAAGAGAATCAACGAGAAAACTGGGGAGGGGTCTTTAAGGGGAAGATTGAGATAAGGTCTTAGGGAGAAATGTTTTGCTGTGAGGGTGACGAGGCCCTGGCCAAGGTTACCCAGAGCAGTGGAGGCTGCCTCATCCCTGGAGGGGTTCAAGGCCAGTTTGGATGGGGCTTGGAGCCCCTGATCCAGTGGGAGGTGTAACTGCCCATCACAGGGGGTTGGAATTGGATGGGATTTGAGGTCCCTTCTAAGCAAACCATTCTGTGATTCTGCAGCTCTGCTATGTTTACACATGTTACGTAAAGACAGATATTACAGTTTTTTATCACAATTCAAATGCAAAAAAATCATAATCATTGTCATTTAAAAAAAAACACGAAACACAAACTGCCAAAACAAGGACAAAATGAGTAGAATTGTCCCTTGTGAGCATTTGCTGCTCAACATTTGGATTTCTGACTCCAGTGAAATCAATGAAAGCACCACTTACAGCAGACAATAATCTGATGGCCAAAATGATCTCTGAGTAGGAAGTGACTAGAAGAGGATAATCTTTAAATGCAGCAAAATAAGGAAGCCTTAAGGAAGAACAGCTCTTTCCACATGACTAGGAAGGAATGAAAAAATAGCATGTCATGCAAAATTTGAGAGAGCGTAGGAAGATTTCCTTTCCGGATAATCTCTTTTCTGGAATTTTTTTTTTTTTCTGATAAACAGAGATAACAGTTTACAAGACAAATGGAATCACAGAATAACCAGATTGGAAGAGACCCACTGGATCGTCGAGTCCAACCATTCCCAGCAATCCCTAAATCCAGCTCCTAAGCACCTCGTCTACCGTAACATTAAACACCTCCAGGGACGGTGACTCAACCACCTCCCTTGGCAGACCGTTCCAATGCCTAACCACCCTCTCCGTGAAGAACTTTTTCCTAATCTCAAGCCTAAATCTCCCCTGGCGGAGCTTGAGGCCATTCCCTCTCGTCCTGTCCCCTGACACTTGGGAGAAGAGCCCAGCTCCCTCCTCTCCACAACCTCCTTTCAGGTAGTTAGAGAGAGTAATAAGGTCTCGCCTCAGCCTCCTCTTCTCCAGGCTAAACAACCCCTAGCTCTCTCAGTCGCTCCTCATAAGATTTGTTCTCCAGCCCCTTCACCAGCTTTGTTGCCCTTCTCTGGACTCGCTCCAGAGCCTCAACATCCCTCTTGTGGTGAGGGGCCCAGAACTGAACACAGTACTCGAGGTGCGGTCTCACCAGTGCCGAGTACAGGGGGAGAATAACCTCCCTGGAACTGCTGGTCACGCCGTTCCTGATACAAGCCAAGATGCCATTGGCCTTTTTGGCCACCTGGGCCACTGCTGGCTCATGTTCAGTCGGTTGTCAACCAACACCCCCAGGTCCTTCTCCTCCTGGCAGCTTTCCAGCCAGGTTTCTCCTAGTTTGTACCTCTGCTTAGGGTTGTTGTGCCCCAAGTGCAGGACCTGGCGCTTGGCCTTGTTAAACCTCCTGCCGTTGGTCTCAGCCCAGCAGTCCAGCCTGTTCAGATCCCTTTGGAGCCTCCCGACCCTCCAGCAGATCGACACTTCTACCCAGCTTGGTGTCATCTGCAAACTTGCTAAGGGAGCACTCAATGCCTTCATCCAGGTCGTTGATAAAGACATTAAACAGGACTGGACCCAGGACTGAGCCCTGGGGAACACCACTTGTAACTGGCCTCCAGCTGGATTTAACTCCATTTACCATCACCCTCTGGGCCCGGCCATCCAACCAGTTTTTCACCCAGGAGAGTGTGCACCCGTCCAGGCCAGAGGCTGACAGTTTCCGAAGCAGAATGCTATGAGAAACTGTATCAAAGGCTTTACTGAAGTCCAGGAAGACCACATCCACAGCCTGTCCCTCGTCCAAGAGTTTAGTCACTTGGTCATAGAAGGTGATCAGATTAGTCTGGCAAGCCCTGCCTTTCATGAACCCGTGTTGACTGGGCCTGATCACCCAGTTCTCTTGCAAGTGCTTCTTGATAGCACTCAAGATCACCCGCTCCATGACTTTCCCTGGTACCAAGGTCAGGCTGACAGGCCTGTAGTTCCCCTGGTCCTCCCTGCGCCCCTTCTTATAGATGGGCACGACATCAGCCTCCAGTCCAGCAGAACCTCCCCAGTCATCCAGGGCTGCTGGAAGATGATGGAAAGGGGTTTGGCCAGCACATCCGCCAGTTCCCTCAAAACTCTTGGATGGACTCCATCCGGCCCCATAGATTTGTGGGCATCTAGCTGGGCAAGCAAGTCTCTAACCACCTCTTCTTGGACCGTGGGAATCTCATACTTCTCATCCAACCCCTGGGGTTGTGCACAGAGGGAACAATTTTCCTTACTGTTAAAGACTGAGGCTAAGTAGGCATTGAGCACTTCAGCCTTGTCTTCATCCCCTGTTACTCTTGTTCCCTCTGCATCTACTAGGGACTGGAGATTCTCCCTAGCCCTCCTTTTGCTGTTGATGTATTTGTAGAAAGACTTTTTGTTGTCTTTCACAGTCTTGGCCAATCGTATTTCTAGTTGGGCCTTAGCCCTCCTGACTTTTTCCCTGCACGTTCTCGCTTCCTCCCTATAGTCCACCCGGGATGCCTGCCCCTTCCTCCAGAGGGCGTAGACCCTCCTCTTCCTATTGATGTCTCTTAGGACCTCCCTACTCAACCACGCTGGTTTCTTACCCCACCGGCTACTTTTCCGGAACTTGGGGACGGCTTTCTCCTGAGCTGCTAGGAGTTCCTTCTTGAAGAGCGCCCAGCCCTCATGGACACCTTTGCCTTCAAGGAGCGCCTCCCACGGGACTTTTCCGACCAGCCTTCTGAACAGCCCAAAGTCTGCTCTCTGAAATTTGAGGGCAACTGTTCTGCTAACCTCCTTCTTCATTTTACCCTGCACTGAGAACTCTATCATCTCATGATCGCTTTGCCCCAAGCGTCGTCCAACCTTCACATCCCCCACCAGTCCTTCTCTGTTCACAAACAGCAGGCCCAGGAGGGCACCGTCCCTTGTCGGTTCGCTCACCAGCTGTGTGAGGAAGTTGTCTTCCAGACACTCCAGGAACCTCCGGGACTGCTTCCTTTCTGCTGTATTATACTCCCAGCCTATATGTGGGAAATTGAAGTCTCCCACAAGGACTAGAGGTAGCGATTTTGAGACTACACTCAGTTGTTTGTAGAAGAGCTCATCAGCTGCTTCTTCTTGGCTGGGTGGTCTATAGCAGACTCCCATCACAATCCCTTCC
Organism: Clamator glandarius; assembly: GCA_033459285.1. Lineage (NCBI taxonomy): Eukaryota > Metazoa > Chordata > Aves > Cuculiformes > Cuculidae > Clamator > Clamator glandarius. The sequence goes on along the minus strand of JAUNZM010000272.1, from coordinate 542,371 downwards.
TGCCCATGGACTCCTCTGATTTTCACCCACAGGCACTCAGTCCCATCCTGACCGTAGTCCAGCTCGAGGGTATCAAGCCCTCTCTAACATAGAGGGCTACCCCGCCTCCTCTTCTGCCCTTCCTGTCCTTCCTGAAGAGTTTATACCCCACCATGGGTACGCTCCAGTTGTACGAGTCATCCCACCACGTCTCCGCAATGGCAACGACATCGTAGTCTCCTTGCCCTACCACAGCTTCCAGCTCCTCCTTCTTATTTCCCATGCTGTGTGCATTGGTGTAAATGCACTTCAGCTGGGCAGGCGTAGCTTCAGCCTATGTAATAGGGCTTCTCCCCAACTGAGCGGTCCTTGAATTAACTAAGGCCACAGTGCCAGTTTGCTGAAATGTAAATGAAGCCCATCACGGAACCTCAGCATTACTGTGGGCAGTGTTACTGGTAGCTTCTGGGTTCATACAGGCTCAAAAAGAAGTTTTAACATGTTCTGCATTATCCTGCCTCATCTGGTTCCATGTCACAACTTGGTAAGACAGAAGGGCGACAATAAATTTGTGAAGGAACTTAAACAAGAAGTACACAATCTCTGTCTAAAAATACAAAGCCTGCAAAAAAACCACCAGCTTCTGTTGAACTGCTGAGAAAGGAAAATAAAGGACACAGTTACTCTCCAGCCTCAAGAGATCTGCGGCTCCAGTCCTACCTCTCCTACGCTGATCTTCTTTCTGTAACTTCTCTTTAACAATCTCCTCCTGTTCTTGCCTTCACTATCCTAGAGACAATTTCCCACGTTTTAAAGCCTTAGATGATTTCTGACTTTTCCTTTAAATCCTTCCTTCAAACCCTTCTTCCCTGAAGGTATCTCCGCATACTTCACTGTCACCTGCAACCACTGAAATCGTCCTCAGCCTTGCTCTGCTCTTTTGTATATTGCTTGTAGGAACAGTTTACTCTTTCACCACAGGAAATTCTTCAGCAGTGTCTGTATCTCTTGATGCTGCCGTGCAGCAGCTCTTTCACTGACACCACACAATTGAGTAACACAGATGGGTAAGCTGACAGAAAAGCCCCATGTTACAGCAGACGACTCAGGAAAAGCACCACCCGGGAGCAGGAAGTATTATCGTTTACAACTAGAACATATACACTCTCCACCAGTCCAGCAGTTCAAAAGCAAGCAGAGCACTACATCAGTAGGCTGGTTTGGTTTGAATAATTAGTTTTACAAGAGAACATTGATCAAAGGCATTGGTAGTGCATTTAGTGAAGTGTTCATCATGTACAAAGCCCCTGAAAAATAGCTCAGACCTGAAGTCAGCTCAGCCAGGATCAGGTAAACTATAAATAATTGGAGTTAGAGATGAAGTGTCAGACGTGAACAAAGAAATTCCACAGACAGGAAAGCAAGGCTACAGGCTTGGTAGTTTTGAACAGTCTGTAATGAGGATCCTTGCAGGACTTCAGAACTTCACTATCAAAATAGAATCATAGAATTGCCAAGGTTGGAAAAGCAGTCTAAGCTCATCTTGTCCAATTACCAACACAACCCCAGGCCTTCAGCCTGGACAGGTACTCACTCCTCTGAGTGGAAAACTGGTTGGCTGGAGGGCCCAGAGAGGGGTAGTAAATGGAGTTAACTCAAGCTGAAGGCCAGTCACGAGTGGTGTCCCCAGGGCTCAGTGCTGGGTCCAGCCCTGTTCAGTGTCTTTATCAATGACCTGGATGAGGGAATCAAATGCACCATAAGTAAGTTTGTGGATGACATTAAGCTGGGTGGGAGTGTGGATCTGCTGGAGGGTCGGGAGGCTCCAAAGGGATCTGAACAGGCTGGACCGCTGGGCTGAGTCCAATGGGATGAGGTTTAACAAGGCCAAATGCCGGGTCCTGCACTTGGGGCACAACAACCCCAAGCAGCTACAGACTAGGAGAAGTCTGGCTGGAAAGCTGCCTGGAGGAGAAGGACCTGGGGGTGTTGGTTGACAGCGACTGAACATGAGCCAGCAGTGGCCCAGGTGGCCAAGAAGGCCAATGGCATCCTGGCTTGGATCAGAAACAGCATGACCAGCAGGTCCAAGGAAGTTATTCTCCCTCTGTACTCGGCACTGGTGAGACCGCTCCTCGAATCCTGTGTTCAGTTCTGGGCCCCTCACCACAAGAAGGATGTTGAGGCTCTGGAGCGAGTCCAGAGAAGAGCAACGAAGCTGGTGAAGGGGCTGGAGAACAGGCCTTATGAGGAGCGGCTGAGAGAGCTGGGGGTGTTTAACCTGGAGAAGAGGAGGCTGAGGGGAGACCTCATTGCTCTCTGTAACTACCTGAAAGGAGATTGTGGAGAGGAGGGAGCTGGGCTCTTCTCCCAAGTGATAGGGAACAGGACGAGAGGGAATGGCCACAAGCTCCACCAGGGGAGGTTCAGGTTGGACATCAGAAAAAAAAAATTAACAGAAAGTATCATTGGAAACTGGAACAGGCTGCCCAGGGAGGTGGTTGAGTCACCATCCTAAGACGTGTTTAAAGGACAGGTGGATGAGGTGCTCAGGGACATGTTCTTTTGCAACCTAGTGATTCTGTGCCTGCTAAATCAGGTCCTGAAGCACCCCATCTAAATGTTTTCTGAACCCCTCAAGGGATGGGGATTCCCCCACTACCCTGGGCAGCCTATCCCAGGGCTTCACCACTCCTGCAACAAAGAATTTTCTCCTAATGTCCAATCTAAACCTCCCTGCTGAACTCACAGTAAGGATATTAATTCCTTCTTCCTTTTTCTGAGGAACGGGGAGGGAAGCTTATGAGATAAAATTAAAAATGTTCCCTACCAAATTGTTGTTCTTGTGATGGAATCTATAAAAGCAAATTAAAGGATGACAAATTAGATGCTGCTTGAATTAATTTCTAGTCTCTAGGAACAGTTAAAGTGACTGCTTCCATCTTTCCCCTTCTAGCAATGAAGTAAATGCCAGCTCTTTTGATGCCACCATCAACCTATGAGCTACAATTTGTCACTAAGAACAAGTTACACATTCTCATTCCTTGTTGAAGTTCATGTTCAAGACAAAACTCCAAGAACTGAATTTGACCTTGAACTGTTTCCAAAAATTTGGCTTGTGCACTCCCGGTTGAAAGAAAAATCAGGGATCCTGGCTCAAGGGTGAAATGGAAGCCTTGATTGTACTACAAAATTAGTGCAGTTTGAGAAAAATGACTGTGTAGTATGGGAACATAAATTAAAAGTAAATCATGAAAACAATGAGGCTGTTTTTTTTTTAAATAAAATCACTTTCCGTTAAAAGTCAATTATTTTGCTAGAAGGTCAAATATATTTTCAGTAATAACACTGTTCACTAGTAGACCGTGAAGACCTGTACATGTCTGAAATATGTAGATATTTTAATATGCACAACAGAACCTGAATGTTGGAACAGTGTCAAACAGTCTCTGCAAAATTACAATGCAAGTCGGACCACATGAAGTAATCAAAGTCTCAGTTTATTAAAATGTGTTATTTATGACTTAGAGAAAATATTTCTTGTCCGTGAAAGAGAAATGAATTAAGAATTAACCCTTTTACTATTAAAAAGCTTTCCTTTTTTTTTTTCATTAAACTTACAAATAGTGAATTCTATTCATGAAGCAGGCAAAACAGATGCCAGGTCTCCCACATTATCATCTACTGGATTCATTCTCTAACTAATAAATCTTCTGATTCACGTATTCTTTTGACAGAATCATAACATCCTACCCTGCTGGCAAGGGTTGCTGATATCTTCTATGTAAAGATTGTCTCGGCTGCTGACACTGCATGGCACTGTACCATAACTACAACTAAGCAAACAGGGATTTGAGGGGCTTTAAACTGGTTAATGGTTGTCTTAGACCAATGGTTGTCAAGATATGCTGTCAAAAGCAACATAAAATAGGTTGGGCCCTCCTGGATCAATCTAGTCAGCATGTTTGCTTTTCATGTCAAACAAAAAAAGCTTTGATAATCTTATTTTGTTTAGTTTAGGGTCTAGTCTTTCTGTTCATAATTATATTTAATAATATCTTGCATTTAATAATATCTTGTAATAGGTGTTGATCAGGGAGTACAGGGATAGTCCAAAGGGTAATGGTTTTCAGCTTAAAGATGGAGGTGGAGATGAGATCTTAGGAAGAAATGTTTTCGTGTGAGGGTGAGGAAGTCCTGGCCCAGGTTGCCAAGAGCAGTGGTGGTTGCCCCATCCCTGGAGGTGTTCAAGGCCAGGTTGGATGGAGCTTGGAACAACCTGATCCAGTGGGAGGTGTCCCTGCCCATGGCAAAGAGCTGGAAATGGGTGGGCTTTGAAGACCCTTCCAACCCAAGCAATTCCATGGTCCTATGATTTTATATCTTAGCCAGAAGATTTAAAGACCAGTATTACATCCCTTGCTCCTGATGTCCTCTACATTTGGTCAGAGGCAAATCCACCAATAATCAATTTGAAAAGCTTGGATTCATCTCATCTGACCTGAGAAACTTGTGGCCAAACTCTGACCCTATGGAGAATACAGCCTGCACCAGCCTGAAGGGAGCTCTGAGCTTTCTAGATACCCCTCGGTCTTTGCGTCTGCTTGACTAACACAGACAGGGGAAACTGAGTGAGGAGTTAGTCCTTGCTTGATCTAGCTATGCTTGCCTGGAGTCAGATCCTAAAGAAAGTCCCAGGATATGGTACTTCTGCATTTCAATGATGCCTGATTCAGATAAGATACCCGCAGTTCTTGTACATGGATACTCTTACCTTATTTATTTCAGTTTTGACGTTTAACAGTTTTTAAGATGACTTAGATTTTGATGTGGAATGTTAATATTTTATGAGTATGTTGGAATTTCTCTCCTTTTCAGGCAATTTGGTCCTTTCATTCCAACTTCAGCTTTTCAGCGAAGTGTGAAAAAACATATTTTACATGAAAAGAAATGTAGAAAAATCATATTATGACTTAAAGTATAAATCATAATGTAAATCATTACAGCCAATGATCTCCTAGGATCTCCTGGTTAGGACTGCTTGGTTCAATATCTCATGACTAGCCCAAGTTTAACTTTAAATTGACCAGCAAGTCCCACGTCCCACTCTGTCCAGAGTAAAGTGGAAGACAGGAGATAACCCCTGCTCTCTGCATTTCTGTGCTGGATACCCTGCTGCCAAAGGAACAGTCCTAAATATCTGTTAACTCTTAATGTTCCAATAAGATGACATTTATAAACAGTTTTTCTGCTCAAGTCCATGTTCATAGAATCACAGAACCACCGAACTGTAAAGATTGGAAAAGACCTCTAACTCATCAGGTCCAACCATCAGCCCAACCCCACCCTGCCAACTAAACCATGTCCCCAAGTGCCACATCTAAAAGCTTTTTGAATCCCTCCAGGGATGAAGACTCCACCACTGCCCTGGGCAGCCTCTGCCAGGGCTTCACCACTTTAGTGTTCTTAGTAGAACAACGTTAACCTGGTAACGTCAATGGTGCGAAGAACAAGAGTCTTAGCACCTGGCCACAGCTGGACATAGTTTTAAAAGGTGTCTTAAATTAGAATTCTTACTCAGCTAGTGTGGTTACACTAAATGGGCTACATAAAATACACAACTGGTTAAAGAAACAGCGTTGGTTTAGCGATGTTTTTGTTAAAATACAGGAAAATGCCTTTAACAAAAAACAGTCACTCACTCCATAGCTGTTTGGTGAGAGTTTGTTGGTTTTTTAAAGTCACAATATTGAAATTATAGTGGGTTTAACACTTTCCAAATGCTTTTAAGTCTGAATACTTCAGACCTGAAGTAAGCCTTCCCTTAGGGATTTAATGTATTTAATTATCTCTGAAGTTTTATCCATCATAATAGCTAAGTGAAATCATTGCTGTTGTATAGAACAAAGGGAAGCCAAACATATAAATCAATATTTGATTTTTTAGAAGTTATTTACTGGAGTAATGCATGACAGACTTTGAAACAGTGAAAGAATTCCCAATAACTATCTTTTTACAAAAAAAAAAAAAAAAAGAACAAAAGGGTATTCTAAAACAACAAAATTCATGGCTGGTTACTCTAGAGAGATGGAAATGCACTCAGCAGTGCAGTGGCAGAGACAGAAAGATGAACAATGGAGGATTTCAATTACTTTTGCATTAATTCCAACTGCAGGATCAGGAAGGACCTGACTGGTCACCATTTATATGAAAGGCATCTTGAATTTGTCTCATGTCACAAACAAAAGCCCAGGGCAGCTATGCTATTTTGTAAGTATCGCTCTACTAGGAGTTTCCTACACCTTGTTTTCTTGGTGGTCACATCCCACTAATGGCTATAAACTGGAGAGGAGCAGTTTTAGATTAGACATAAGGAAGAATTTCTTCACGATGGGGGGTTGGGGGAGGAGGCCCTGGCCCAGGTTGCTCAGAGCAGGGGTGGCTGCCCCATGCCTGGAGGGGTTCAAGGCCAGGTTGGATGGGGCTTGGAGCCCCTGATCCAGTAGGAGGTGTCCCTGCCCGTGGCAGGGGGTGGGAACAGGATTGGCTTTAAGATCCCTTCCAACTCAAACTATTCTACAATTCTACTTCAGTCTCTGGAGTTTCAAAAGGGCCCGGGGAGAGGAACTGTTTTCCAGTTCCGCTTCTTCAATCAGCCATAGCCTTCCCTCACCAAAACCCACAGAGGTACAGAGCTCAATGCAGTCAAGGCCTGAAAGCACACTGATAATCAGTTCCTGACTTTTACCAAAAGTGAGATTTTCCTTATTATTTTCCCCTGTCTGTGCAGGAGGAAAAGGATGGAGAAAAGGGTGAAATTTTGAGCCCTTTTCCAGAATATTTATGTGATCTGGAGCCACCTTTGTGTAGCCCAGTCCTATGCTCTCTACCTTCTGCTCTCCTATCCAAAACTCTGATCCCTCTATAAGCCAAAATCCTAGCCCAAGCTTCTGTATCTCCTGCTTCTCCGGTTGCATTTATCCACTCTGTGCAAGACATAAATACACCCAGGCTCTCATCTTCATGAACTCTAAGGCCTGAACGCCATAAAACTTGTAGTCTTCTTGCGTGTGTGCTTCAAAAGGCAAATACCTGCACTGCAGCCTGCCTCCCCTCACCCCTATAAACACCCTGTGCGTCCCTGTCCTTCCTTTTAAGACTTCTTGTGGTCCCCTGACCTCTGCATGGCCTGGCGTTGCCCTGCCACCTTCTGACACGTCTGATAAGATCAAATGAGAGAGGGCTGGGGCCTGCTAAGCTGCAGCTTGCTGCCTGTAACAGAGCCACCTCTGCCTTACGTAGGTGAAACCTGTAAGGATAGTTTGATTCAGGCTGTGAGTTACTCACATTCCACTTCAGCACACAAACACTACATCACATCTCGTTCAGCTGTACACTGCTACATCCACGCTTCTGTAACATCTGAATGTAAATTGTGAGCTGTAAATCCATGTGGTGTTTAGGGGATTACATAAAGGCTGCAGGACACGTCCATTTACTTATTATATTCCTAAACTTAGTTCTACATTCCATATATTTCCTATCACATTACTAGACATGCAATCTGCAAGGGATAGAAGTTGAATCATTTCCCAACCAGACATAAAAAAATGGATTAATTCTTAAGTACATTAATCAATGCTTTGTCTCTTGGCATTAATTCCTCATTCCCCGCACTGAGTGCTGGTGCTTGGAGCTCACTGTTGCTGCCTGCCAGCTGTACAGCCACTACAGCTAGAGCAGGGGAAGTTATTATAGCAGCATTACCACACTGACACTCCATTATTGGAGATAATACTGGCGTAGCATAGAATTATACAAGCATAGAATAGTTTGAGTTGGAAGGAACCTTAAAGATCATCCAGTTCCAATCCCTGTCGTGGGCAGGGACACCTCCCATGGGATCAGGCTGCCTAAGCCCCATCCAACCTGGCCTTGGACACCTCCAGGGATGGGGCAGCCACAACTTCCCTGAGCAACCTGTTCCAGTACCCTCACTACTCTCACAGGGAAGAATTCTTCCTTGTGTCTAGTCTAAACCTGCCCCTATCCAGTTTATACTCACTGCCCCTCATCCTATCACTACAAGCCTTTTTACAATGTTCCTCCTCAGCTTTCATCCCCTCTCAGCCTGTCCTCATATGGGAGGTGCTCCAGCCTTCAGATCATCCTCATAGCCCTTCTCTGGGTCCATTCCAACAGCTCCATCTCCTTCTTATGTTGAAGATTCCAGAACTGGACGCAATAATCCAGGTGAAGTCTCACAGGAGAGGAATAGAGGGTCAGAATCCCCACCCCTCACCCAGGTGGCCATGCTGCTTTTGATGCAGTCCAGGACCATTTGGTCTTCTGGGCTGCAAGTGCCCATTGCTGGCTCATGTCGAGTTTCCCATCGATCAGCACCCCAAGTCCCTCTCTGCAGGGCTGCTCTCAATCATATCATCCTCACTCTGTATTGAAACCACAGTGGAGTAACAAAGAGGAGAACAAGGACCTGAATTCTGCCCAGACCCTGCATCCCTCCTGCAGTGCCTGCAATGCATGTATTTTCCCTCCAGAGTTGGAGACACTTGGATCAGCATGGTAACACCCTATTCTGACAGACACAGGCAACACCACTCCTCCAATAAGGAAATTCAAAGCACTTCCTTGGATTTACCAACTCTCAAAGTTTCCTGGCCCGCACAGTATTTCCCTGTGTAGGGTATGATCTTGGCTCTCATCTCCCGTGCTATTGCAAAAGATAAAAATAAAAAATGCATTACGCCACAAATACAACATGCAGCCATTTGATAGGAATTAGTGATCAGTCTCGTGTTTTGCTGGATATTACTACTGCTGCAACAGCGGAACAACAGCTTCATATGAGGAGATCTATATGGAATGGCTATTTACTAACACGAAAACTAAGGCAGGTGGAGGAAAACAACCTGCATGCCTCCACAAAGGGAACCAGGACTCCTTGGGGAACAGAACCCGAGAGTCCATGTCACAAAATCAGTAAAAGGTCATGTATTTGGTAACCATCAGGGTCAGTAACCAACAGTAGAACATGATATTGCAGGAAGGCATTAGGAAACCTCCTGAGTAGCATTCTTGTTATTCCCTGTGACGAAGATGCAGGGAAGGGCCTGTGCCACACGCTGGAGGATCAATCCCAGCTGCAAGCCAGAAGAAGTAGAAACATGAGCACAAGCTGACCAGGAAACAGGATGCTGTGTACATGTGTCATCAGCACCTGGAGAGAAGTTCAGTTGATGTAAAATAAATTATCCCAACTGGATTGTTAGAAAGTGAGTTCCTGGGCTGTTTTGGTTTTTTCTGTTTAAAGGTAACCCTGCAGCAATTAGATACCAATCACCCCACAGCCACAAAGCTACAAACAGGAAAGGAGCTACAGCCCAACATATGCACCCAGGTTTCTTTAATCCTTTTTCCTTTCAGGCAAATTCCAGGCTGTTCCCACCTGCCTGCTGTACCCTTGCTGATCAATTATCCTGTTGAACTGAAGGTGAACCTGCTTTAAAGGGTTAAGGTGGCTGCGGTGTCGCAGAGTCAGTTGCATGGAAAACAAGCTGTATAAAACTCTCCCAGAGAGAAAGAATAGTGGTAAAACACTAACATCCAGCTTAGCAAGTGTCTAACATGGACTATATCATTTGTCTTATGAAATAAAAGGCATATAATGTAATGAAGTGCAAAAACAACAGTATTTTTAGAGGTGTTAAGGTGTTACATTTGAAAGACTACTTGTTTCTCCAAGAAGCCTTAAACTCACCAATAAGGGTGCCATGGGCACGATACCTTCCCGAAGCATCAGCTTGTAGATTTACAGCATGGTTTTCAGGTGGAAAAGGGGAGATTAAAACGAGATCTTAGGAAGAAATGTTTTCGCTGTGAGGGTGGAGAGGCCCTGGAACAGGTTGCCCAGAGCAGTGGTGGCTGCCCCATCCCTGGAGGTGTTCAAGGCCAGGTTGGATTGGCCTTGGAGCCCCTGATCCAGAGGGATGTGTCCCTACTCATGGCAGCGGGTGGAACTGGATGGGCTTTGAGGTCCCTTCCAACCCAGACCATTCCATAATTCTGTGATTCTATGATCTAGGGGGAAGCAATTGTTACCTCACCTGTCCTTTGGAAAGAATCACAGAATCACTAGGTTGGAAAAGACCCACAGGATCATTGAGTACAACAATTCGTATCAACCACTGAACTATGGCCCTCAAAGTGTAATAAGAGCTTTGAACTGTAAAGCTCTCTTGGCTTATGCCTTCAAAGGGGACACTGAGGACATCAGGAGAGGGAAAGTTTACCAAGATGAGTTCTGGCTGTCCCAACAGCTACCTGCAAGTGCCACGTTTCATGGGTCACCAGTCACTCCTCAAGAAACATTCTCTACTTGGCTGCTTCATTAACAGTGTTGGCAAAAGGGCCATAATGGTGATGGTTCTATTAGGGCATGTGTGCTCTGCAGACAGCATCCAGAATGACCTGCCTTAGAGAACTCACCAACGTTCCTCCAAAATATAAAACTGTTCTGTCAGTACCAACCAGACACATAGTGAATTGCCTGTCTGCTTTTAGATATGCCTTTCTGCAAAAGGCTGGAATACACAGGTTACAACATTGCAGAACTGATACTATTCCAGATTTTGCATGTTGCAGTCTGTATTCAGGTTTTCTTCTCTAATTTAAATTTAATAGTCTGTTCTCTCTCTCTCTCTCCCTCTCTCTTTTCTTTTGAGAAAAAAAAAAAAAAAAAAAAGAAAGGTTTTCCAGAAAAATATTTGGTTCTTTTTTTGCCACAGAACTTGGCTTTCAAGAATTCTGTCCCTAGAATTTGTGAGGATTATTTTCATCTGGAAAGATTCCCTCCTTCCTTCCTTCATACCTTGGGCATGTGCTAACAAGTCAGAGTATTTAATGAATGTCAGAGGATGAATCTTAGCAGCACGCTGATAGAGTACTGACATACAGTGGGGACACGTGTTGTCTTCTGGGCCAGACCGATGCCCCGTAGGATTACGTGCACCATCTTCTACAAACTCCACTTAACTTGAAGGCAATGGCAACAGAAACTTTTAACACTCATGATCTCATGGGAAAGTGAACCTGCCGTTTCACAACAAAGCAAAGCCCTAACAAGTATTCACATCGTCCTAGCTATAAACCTAAAAATTCTTTTCAACAGATATGATTAATTTGCTGCTTTTTGTGGTATTGCCAACCACTCACACTTACAAATGTCAGGAGGCAAACCCCAAAAGCTCATCAGATAGGCTTAAAAGGGACCTCGCTCTCTTCATACACAAATACAGATATAGAAATAAATACACCTATGGATTACTGTTTGCCTTTGGGATATCGAATCTTGAGGATTAAGGATTCATTTCCAAATTTTCAAACTTTTTGTTGAAACTAAAGAAACCTGAGAAGCTATTTTTGATAAGCAGATGAAATTATAATGTGGAAGATTACATTTGGGAACTGATTCATCTTTAAAATAGAAAACGCTATGCTTTGTAGTACAACGTGATTTGGAAAATCATAGAATCAGGGAATGGTTTGGGTTGGAAGGGACCTCAACACCCATCCAGTTCCACCTCTCTGCCATGGGCAGGGACACCTTCTACTGGATCAGGGGCTCCAAGCCCCATCCAACCTGGCCTTGAACCCCTCCAGGGATGGGGCAGCCACCACTTCCCTGGGTAACCTGTTCCAGGGCCTCCCTACCCTCACAGCAAAACATATCCCCCTAAGATCTCATCTCAATCTCCCTTCTTGCAGCTCAAACCATTCCCTCTCATCCTGTCCCTGCCCTCCCTGATCACAAGCCCCTCTCCAGCTCTCCTGGAGCCCCTTTCTGTACTGGAAGCTGCTCTAAGGTCTTTGTGGAGCCTTCTCTTCTCCAGGCTGAACAACCCAATTTTCCCAGCTTGTCCACATATGGGAGGTGCTCCAGCCAGACCCTGTGGAAATATGAATGCTTCCATAGCTTTGGCTATGACAAAATATGGAACTGGAATTGTTTTCTGCAGAAACTTCTCTGATTGTAAAATTTTCCAGTAAACCAATGAATCACAGAATCACAGAATTCAATGTATCAATAAGAAAAAGAACAGATGTAATCATAAAGCCTAATTCAAATGTCCCTGAAGTCAAGGGAAGTCTTCACAGGTTTTAAATGTGTCCTAAATGCTGTTGGACACACAGCACTCAGGATGGCCATGCACCAGTTTCTGAAGTCTTTCTACAGACAGACCTGTCCTCCTCACACCTGTGTCCAGTTCTGGAATCCCTAATATAAGAAGGATGTGAAACTGTTGGAACAGGTCCAGAGGGGGCAATGAAGATAATCTGAGATCTGGAGCAGCCCTGCTATGAGGACAGGCTGAGAGAGTTGGGGTTGTTCAGCCTGGAGAAGAGAAGGCTGAGAGGAGACATTATAGCAACTTTCAGTCACCTGAAGGGGGCTAAAAGAAAGCTGGAGAGGGACTGTTCAGAAGGTCATGGAGTGATAGGATAAGGGGGAATGGTTTTAAATTGGAGGAGGAAGTTTTAGATTAGACATTAGGAGGAAATTCTTCACAATGAGGGTGCTGAGGCCCTGGCCCAGGTTGCCCAGAGAAGCTGTGGCTGCCTCGTCCCTGGCGGTGTTCAAGGCCAGGTTGGATGGGGCTTGGAGCAACCTGATCCACTGGGAGGTGTCCCTGGTGGAACTGAATGGGCTTTGAGGTGCCTTCCAACCCAAACCATTCTATGATTCTGTTACTCTGTATGCTTGGCTTGAATTGGTATTTTTTTCCAAGAAAGGCCATCACAATTTTTCACTGGGTTATTGCGTCATACATGCGAGATACTTAAAATATTTGCAGGTACCAGTAGCTGCAATTTCCAACCTCTGTGAGTGGCCAAAAACTGTTCTGTCCATACTGAAAGTGAGATGTCGAGGTCATGAGACTGTCCAGGAGTCCTGAGTTGTCCTCCAAGCTCTGCACAAAGCAAAGGCAGAAGTAGAATTTGGCACCTCCGTTTCACAAGACTTTAGAGCTTTTCCCAGTGGCACTGAGCTCTCAGAGGACACACAGGGAAATTGTGATAAATTTACTTAGAGGTTCGGAATATAGTTTTTACACTTGCTAAAATGCAATAAATCGCCCATTGATTCTCTGTTTCTGTAGTAAAAACGTGTTAACTCCGTACAGGTGGCAGTTCTGCTCATAGAATATATGGAATATATGCTTTGAACATAACTTTGAGTTTCCCTGTTTGTCCAAACCATCAGAAAACTTTAGATTTTTAAGATATTAAGTGCTCATCTCTCTCTAATTTGATATAGTCTCCCTTTTCAATGGGCACTGAGGGTACTCAACATCCTTTTCAGTTCATTCGGTGTCTTACAAAATCAGGAAAATATCCTCCAGATTCTTAGAATCATAGAGTCACTATAGTTGGAAAAAAACTCTAAGATCATGCAGTCCAACTATCAATACACCAGCACTTACCTGCTAAACTATCTCCCAAAGCACCATGTCTACACAGTTTTTGAACCTCTCCAGGGATGGGCTCTCCACCGCTGCCCTGAGCAACCTCTGCCAGTGCTTCTTTACTCTCTCAGTAAAGAAATGTTTCCTAATAGCCAATCTTAGCCTCTGCTAGCACAACTTGAAGCCATTTCCTCTTATCCTATCCTGTGTTACCTGGGAGCAACTTCATGTAGTTCAACATAGCCATAAACAGCTACTACTGTTCTGCATCAGGTCATGTGCAGCTATATATTGATATTGACACTCTGAAGAGGAACTTAGGTGCTGCTTTTGCTTCTTTCTTTTTTTATTTTTGCCTTTAATGTGCTTCATTTTTATTTTTGGAGCCAAAGTGCTTTCCTTCATTTATAGCACCACGTTTGCACAGGAGACACAGGGATTTCCTACATGCCTTCTGCAGAACAGAGATTCTGGCACAAGTGCATGCAACTCCCACGCTACTGCTATATTTGTCTAAAACATGCACAGGCAGATCATAGACACAACAAATTGTGATAATAGAGCATTATGAATGTGTGCTACGGCTTCCAAGTATTTGGAAATGCTCTCCTACAGCACCTCAGCAACTGTGCCAGAAATGTTGCTTTAGGGACTCCTGGGCTTGATCCTCCATGCCAAATTCTGCAGTGTCACATAAATACGAATAAAGGGGAACAAAGAAATTTAAACAACTATCCCAGTTATAAAAACCTCTGTTATTAACAGAGCACAGCACTGTGAGGTTTAAAGAAGAACACCAGGGGTCCCTTTGCAGCACAGACACATCAGAGAAAGAGCTTCCCACAACAAGACAAGTAGGAGAAACAAATGCACGTGGATTTACAGTTGGGCATAAGAAATGTTCCTCTAGAACTTTAATTCCATATTGAAAACAAAACAAAACAAAAAAAATCCACACAACTGCCACCAGTCTGTAATAACTTTTGTTCTTTGCTGCACAAGACTGGGTACAGGAGCTACCCTAGAAAGAATGGGCTCTGTGGCTGTAAGGAGTTGGTTATTCTCTTAATTTTTCCTTGATCAGAACAGAATGATGAATTTGCAGTTGCATTTTTACATTTGCCAGTGAATCACCAGATTTGTACATTACTAAGACACATAAGGGGGTCATATGTTGAATTTTGACTTAATAGAATAGATGAAACAAGCGACCAACTCCAGCAGCAGCAGACTGAGGGTGGTTTGATTGGCCGCCGATTTCAGCTTTGTGGTTGGACTCTTCCTGATCTCATACTACAAAACTCCTGCAGCTAGGGGCATCCAGAACATTTTATCATCTGTCTCTAATAAGAGTTCACCTTTCACTGCTGCCCTTTCCAATAGCAGTAAAGCCTCCTGCGTTCAACCAGATATTTTTGTGGATCCTGAAGGCACTTTGAAGGTGTTGCTGCTTCACCAAATACGGCTGGAAATAGGTCAGGGAGAATCCCACCAGTACCTTCAAAAATGAGCTAAAAAAGATAAAGGCTGTAGAAAACACAGGAAAGTCAGGGAGGCCACCAAAATGATCAAAAGCCTGGAACACCTTGCCTATAAAGAGAGTCTGAGAGAGTTGGGATTGATCAGTTTGGAAAAGAGAAGACTCTGAGGAGACCTTATTGCAGTCTTCCAATACTTAAAGGGGGCTGATAAGAAAGATGGTGGAAAAACTTTTAGCAGGGTCTTAGGACAAGGGATGATGGTTTTCAACTAAAAGAGAGCGTTAGACTGGATAGTAGGAAGAAATTTTTTTTGCTGAGGGTGGTGAGACCCTCTCCCAGGCTGCCCAGAGTAGTGGTGGCTGGCCCATCCCTGGACACATTCAAGGCCAGGTTTGATGGGGCTTTGAGCAACCTGATCTGGTTGAAAATGTCCCTGCTCACCGCAGGGGGAGTAGACTTTATGGTCCCTTCCAACTCAAACCATCCTATGGTTCTACAACATGAGGATAATTACAACAAAAATTCCTTTTTAGCACTGAAATATAACAGTCTACACACAGTTTAATTGCTTGCTGTGTTTTCAGTTTTGAGCATCTGCTGTAATCATCCAGTAAAAACAGGGTTTAGGTATGCAAGATAAGTTTGTGGATAATGTGAAAGAGAAAATGTTGAGGCATACTATACCCTGAGTGTTTACATTCCTGTTTTTATAATTATCTTAATTAAAGAGTAATTATTTCTCCTACAGATAGGCTTATCTCTAACATGAAACTACCTGTCTAACATAAAAAAAATTGGAAAATATCAAAATCACATTTTTTACTGTCTTTAATACCTGTTCTGTACTTAATATGCCGTCTTCACTGCAAGGAAAATATATTGTTATACTCATTCGATATTCATAGTTCATAAAAAGCAGTCAGGTTGCTAATAATGGAAGCAGCATTTCCAGAAGCACAGAATTTGTTGCCTAAAAAAAAGAAATATGCTTTTAACTTATGTGGAAAAAAAAAGGCAAACCCATAAACTACTAGGCCAGGGTTGGTCACAAACATTTAAGACTAGTTGACAGTGAAATAAGGACTCTCAGTCATTTATATGTGAGCTTCCTTCTGGCAGCTGGCCTTCTCCGTGGCTGCTTTATGCCCGAGGAGAGCACCCAGAAGGAGCAGCCTCCAGCCTTTACCTGGGAGTGCCAGGAAAGCCTAGCCAGGGGCAGGCAGCTGCGGTGCTTCAGCAGCTGATGGGAGGTATCAAGCAAGCATGTCTTCAAGTTATCTTTTTGGCTGGCACCTGTGCTCCCAATTTCCTTTGCAAGACAGAATCAGTTCTTGTAAGACCCTTTTAAGAGCTGTCCTGGAAACTAAAGGAACGCTCTTGTTTGTAGAGAATGAGAACCAGACAAGTAAGACATAGGATACGTACAGGATAAGTATTTCCTCTAGGAATGTCTTCCAGCCACTTGACACCTCACCTACACTGGCCCAGAGCAGTGGTGGCTGCCCCATCCCTGGAGGTGTTCAAGGATGGGGCTTGGAGCATCCATATCCAGTGGGAGGTGTCCCTTTCCCTGCAGGGGGTGGAACTGGATGGGCTTCAAGTTCCCTTCCAACCCAAATAATTCTATGATCAAAATGGGGCAAAGTAGCAGAACAATCTCATGGAAGTTGCTGGGTTCCTATTCTGTGTGGAGAACTGGCCAAAAAGGAGGTGGGACTTTAAAACAGGTCTGTTCACAAAACTTAACTCATAGATTTTACATACTGCCTAGAACATACAGCAAGGTCTTTAAAAGGTGCCAGAAATCACAGTCAGCCTTCCTACTGAGTGGGGCCAAAGACAGTGCTCACCAATGGGAACATCTTTGTTCTGGAGGATGTGCGGTTAATTAACTCCTCAGCTGAGGCACCTTCTAACACCACTTATTTCCCCAGTCTGGACAAAGTGCTTTTTTTTTCCCCCTCTCTTTTTTAAATAATTTCTTTTTTAAAGCACACATTACCTAAACACTGTACTGCTTAGCTGAGCTGAAGCTTGTTCTTACTTCAACCAAACAACATGGGAGCAAGCACCGAAGTTGGATTTTTCAACAGAGCTGTGCTTGTTAGTGCCAGTTGAGAAGATGGTAAGGAACCGCATATTAACATCAACAGACACTCCATTCAGTCTTGTACATTGTGGACCCACTGGAATCTACTGTTTCACACATCACAATGGAAGGCACTGCATTTGTGGCATTGAAACACAATAAATGAAAGAAATCATGGGGCATCACAAGAAATGTGGACTTCCCTGGGAGTGTTGCAAAGCGAGATGCAGGGGCCAGGCCTTTCCTCCCTGAAGAGCAACAAGTACTGTGCTGAATTAATGGCACTTCAGTAGTTTAGAACCTCCTCTCTGCACAGTAATCTACTGTCCCTGCCTGTTCCACCACAAGGACTTTCTAGCCTAGTTGATTTTATTCAGCTGCTATTCTTTCTATGAGTAATTTTGGGGATGGGAGTCACTAACATGTTAGGTTACTCGTTTGCACTAGTGACCAACTCACTTCAGTGATAGGAACAGCGACTAATTTGTGACATTTTACGTTGCCAAACAATTTGACAGTGCTGTGAGGTTTTGCTGAATGCTGTTAACCATGTCAGTGCTACAGAGCAGAATCCATTTCTCATAAAAAGACCAACAGAAAACAAAAACCAAACCCAAAGCCATCCCCCAACAACACACAAAGATCACATCAATGCAGCACCCAAAGACTTCCACTTCTAAATAACTGGAACAAGAAGTCAGGAAAACTACTACATATATTGAAACAATGGAGTTCCTACAGCAGTACTGGAACAACTGCAGCAGAGATAGGAAAAGACTGATATTTACAGCAAGATATACAATAGCTTTTGACTTATGCAAATAGAAAAATTATTGAATTGGTTCAGGCTATGTGTTGTCCCAAAACAAAGTGAATTTCCAAGCCAGACACCTCTTTTTGACCACTAAAGGCTGTTTGTGATAACACCATTCAGGTGACAGCTATGCATTTACTGCTGTCAAATGGCTAGTTCTTAGTTTTAGTTTTGGGGTGATTTCTCCTGCATGCAGCATGGTTTGCAATACAACCTGTGTGCTCAAGGAGGGTTCTTCCATCAGACTTAACAGAAAAAGTGCTAAATACTGGTAAAAGTGTTTGACTCTTATTCAAAACTGACTCATAGAATCTCTTGGTTGGAAAAATACTTTTGAGATCATTGAGTCCAACTATACCAATAGATCATATCCCTGAACTCCTCATCTGCCCATCTTTCAAACCCCTTCCAGGCACAGGGACTCCACGACTGTCCTGGGCAGCTGCTCCAGTGCCTGAGAACCCTTGCAGTGAAGAAACTTTTCCTAATGTCCAATCTAAACCTCCCCTGGCACAACTGGAGGCCATTGCCTCTCATCCTATCGCCTGTCACCTGGGAGAAGAGACCAGCACCTACCTCACTACAATCTCCTTTCAGGGAGGTGTAGACAGTGATGAGGTCCCCTTTGACCCTCCTTTCTCCAGGATAAACAGCCCAGCTCCCTGAGCTGCCTCGCATAAGGCTTCTTCTCCAGCCCCTTCACCAGCTGGTTATATTCTGAGCTCTCTTTCTTTTCTCAACTGCAACAACCGGAGAACAACTAATTTCCTCTAATTATTTGTGCCAGTATTTTACTCTATAAGGACTCAATCACAAAAACTAGAAACAGAGCTGCAGAATATTGAAAATAAATGTCCTGCCTGCCTAAGTCTCTGCAACACGAAAGCCCTGGTTTGGAAACAGGTTTCCTTCGTCTCTGTTCTGCCCTCCAGTGGTTTCACAACGGGACAGGTTAAGTCAGACCAAAGCAGAAAGCATCCTCCAAAAGATACTCGCCTGCCCCTCTGGCCCAGGTCTGCTGGGTGCCAGAAACGAGGTGGCTCAAAGGCTGAAATGATGATATTCCTTAAAAGAGAACAAGACAAGATCGTATTTTTCTGATAAAGTAAGAAACAGTTAATAGAATAGAGTTCATGATTCTCAATCTTGATTAGGCTCATTAAGAAGTAAAATCACTTTGCAAGTATAATTTTTAAAGCCTCATGCAGAAGACAGATTTTAAGTGAATCTGGATTCTGTTGCAGCTGTACATACCTGCCAATACTGTAAATTAACCATTGATACAAAGGAACTACAGCCTTGGGTTGTGGTTTATTCTTATCAAACAGTACCTCTTCCTATTAGAAGAAATTTCTGTTCTCACCTTAATCCTTCAAAGTGATTAGAAATGTGCGTTTTCCCAACGTGGTTTTGTCTTATTGGGAGACGCTGTGCAGGGAAGTGGTCAAATCTCTTATCCCTGGAGGTGTTCAAATACCATGTGGCTATGGCACTTGAGGACAGGGTTTAGCAGGCACAGAGGGGTTGGGCTGGTGGTTGGACTGGATGAGCTTAGAGGGCTTTTCCAACCTCAGTGATTCCATGATTCTGTGATCTGGGAATGTGCTTGGTGTTATTTGCTAAGGCATCACGGCCCATAGAACACAGATGGCAGGGCAGCAGGGGACTTTGCGTCCACAAGATGCATGTGTTGTGAATATGCTTCAAAAGTATTACTGACACATTTTGACTTCTAATGGAAGTTCAAATTTTGTGCTCTTCTGGACTTCCTGTTTTCCCCTGTAAGAAGTGTGGCTCGGAGAAAAGAAAGGCTGTATTGCCCTACAGCCCTGCTATAAAAGCTTACAGTTAGCTTTAATCAGGCAGTGTCTTAGATCCCTCCAAGCCTAGAAATCTATCAGGATATGGAAACAGTTCTCCAGCCTGTAACACCAGCTTAAAAATTAACGAGTCCAACCTTCTTCCTCTGTCTCCAGCATTAACCTGTGTAATAAACCCATGAGTCAGTTTCTAAATAATAAAGGTAGGTGGCTTCAAATACTCTGTCATGTTTTTAAACCTCTAAATTACATTTTGAAGTCTTATAAAACCATGAAACCCCTAATTCTCAAAATACCCAATTTCTTATGATTAAAAAATATGCACTTGCAAAGAGACCAGTCCACATTTGTTTGTTCCTTGCCATTATGGATACTTCACCTGCTAAGCAGGGGTTTGAAAAAACAACTGCATAATTTGCTCACCACAGCAAGTAGATGACTGGTAATTATTTCAACACCAGCAGTACGGGGCCTTTGTTACGCTCTGACAAAGCCTAGGAGAGCACTAATCTTGTTCTGCAGAATAGTGGGGATGGAAGAGAGTCTCTTTCATTGAAAGAGCACGAGCTGATTGCTCATGCTAGCCAGTGCTCTGCAGCTCTGTGGACAATAAAATGCTATAGCAGCTTTGAGCCCATATCAGTACTTAAGTAGGATGTAGTCACAAACTGATACTCTGCAGACCAGGTGGCATTTGACATGGTAAGTTACATCCACATGCTAGAATCATAGAATGGTTTGGGTTGGAAGAGACCTTAAAGCTCATCCAGTTCCAAATCTTGCTGCCACAGGCAGGGACACCTCCCACTGGATCAGGGTGCCATCGCATTCCTAGTGGACAAAACAAAATGATTGAGTGTGGAGAGTTCATGCCCTGGTTTTCCTTCCAGCTTCTAATAGTCGCTTTCCACTCTAAGCCTAAGCAAATATCTTAGTGAAGATTTAGTATCTAGACCTAAAATTAGGAACCAGTCTTTTGCCCTGTTGTTGGTCACCAGAGAGAAGAGCTCAGCACCTGCTCCTCCTCCTGTCCTTGTGAGGAAGCTTTAGACCACAATGAGGTTTCTCCTCAGTTTCTTCTTGTGCCCAGAGCTTTTCATAATGCAGCAGACCACCATTTCTGCTCATTTTATGGAAAACACACATTTAGCTAGTGAATGTTTTGTCTAGACAGTCTAGATAATCCCCAGACCATCGTTCTGGTTTGTAACACAGCTTTTCCCTATAAAAGGGAATGACCAAGCCTCAGCAACCCTTGCCTGCCCAAGAAGCCACAACTCTATGAAATATGCTCTAAGCTGCACAGTTGAAAGTGGGATTCCTGAGCAGATAACGGATACCTGGAGCAAAATTGACTTCATAGTTATAGTTAGAATTGATCTCATACAAACAAGGAAGCACAGAGCACACATGAAGTGTGATGGAGGCATGGCAACTGATACACAAAAAGGAGTCAGACTCTTATATAACTTTACAGTCTGGAGTTGATATAAGGGCACTCCAATGTCATAGTGATGAATAGTAATCAAATTAAAAAAACAATCTTTAAAGAGGTCAAAATCTGTCCTTGCTTCACCTCCTATTTCAGAACACTTCACTTTCTATCAACTATATGACATTATTCTACTCTGCTGTCATGAGACCACACCTGGAGTCCTGTGTCCAGTTCAGAAATCCCCAACATAATAAGGATAAGGAAATGTTTGAATGGGTCCAGAAGAGGCCACAAAGATGATCCGAGAGCTGGAGCACCTCTGCAATGAGGACAGGCTGAGAGAGCTGGCGTTGTTCAGCCTGGAGGAGAGAAGGGTCTGGGGAGACCTTAGAAGTGTTTCCAGTACCTGAAGGGGGCCTACAGGAAAACTGGGGAGGGACTTTTTCCAAGGGCATGGAGTGATAGGATGAGGGGAAATGGCTTTAAATTGGAAGGGGGAAGATTTAGATTAGACATTAGGAAGAAACTCTTCAGGACGTTCATGGGAGTTCCTGGCCCAGGCTGCCCAGAGACATGGTGGCTGCCCCATCGTTAGGCATTGGAACAGTCTGTCCAGGGAGGTGGTTGACTCGCCATCCCTGGAGGTGTTTAAGGTGAGGGTGGATGAGGTGTTTAGGGGCATGGTTTAGAGATTGGTGAGAGTGGTTGGACTCAATGATCCGGTGAGTCTCTTCCAACCTGGTTATTCTATGATTCTATGATCCCTGGAGGTCTTCAAGGCCAGGTTGGACAGGGCTTGGGGCCCCTGATCCAGTTGGAGGTGTCCCTGCCCATGGAAGAGGGGTGGAACTGGATGGACTTTGAGGTCCCTTCCAACTCAAGCATTCAATGAGTCCATGATTTCCTCCATATGAGCACTCTGAACTGGTCCAGTTCAAGCCTTGGTTAGACCCACTTCACAAAAGCTTGAAATTCGTGATCTGAATTTTCCACTCAGTATTACCAATGTAACTGAAAGGGAGTTTCTCTGGTCTCAAACAAGTAACTATAAAGGGAGAACTTGGCTCTGGCTGAGAACATTAAACCGCTTTCATTGATCCTTGTGAGCCCTGAGGAAATGCCACCAGTACCTGCGTACTGACACCATTGTTGTTTTGGGTAAACTTCTGTTGTGCCCAGAACCAAGATTATACAACATACAATAAGAACAGGGCACCAACTTCCCATTCCTGTCCCACCAGATGACATACTTTTTTCCAAAGGGAATGTTTAAACATTTTCTATTTAATGTTTAATCACAGATGTGCAGAAAAGGCAAAGGAAAAAAGGAAATTAATGATTACATTACTAAAATTAGTAATAATAACCTGCAAAATTATTCCCTTATTCACCATGAGTGTATATGGAGAGGGAGATTGGAGCCATCTTTAGGATTTTTTAACATAAAAAATACTTTATTATTTTTTAATATTTTTAATAATCTTCATATCATACAAGCACAAAACCATGGAATGATTTGGTTGGAAAGGACCTCAATACAAATCCAGTCCCACCCCTGCCAAGGGCAAGGATACCTCCCACTGGATCAGAGGCTCCAAGCCCCATCCAACCTGGCCTTCAACACCTCTAGGAATGGGGCAGCCACCACTGCTCTGGGCAACACGGGCCAGGGCCTCCCCACCCTCACAGCAAAACATTTCTCCCTAAGATCTCATCTCAATCCCCCCTCTTGCAGCTGAAAACCATTCCCTCTTGGCCTATCCCTGCCCTCCCTGATCAAGAGCTCCTCCCCAGCTTTTCTGGAGCTCCTTTCAGTAGTGGATGCTGCTCTAAGGTCTTCCTGGAGCCTTTTCTTCTCCAAGCTGAACAACGCCAACTCTTTCAGCCTGTCCTCCTATGGGAGGTGCTCCAACCCTCGGTTCATCTTTTTGGCCTCCTCTGGACTTGCTCCAACAGATCCATGTCTTTTCTGTGTTGAAGACTTAATATAATGGTATAAAAACTATAATCCGTGCAGTTTCCACAAACCGTAACTATTCTGCAAGTGCCAGTAACTGTTCTGATTATTCTCTCCAAGTTCATCAGTGAATCTTCTCACCTATTCAGTCAGAATGTCTCTGGTTCATTTCCCATCACTTGATATTACGAAAACCAGCCTGGCGTTTAGTCAAACTAGGACAGTTTTACTGATAAAGCCAGTAAGGGAAGCAAATAATTTGTCAAATTTCACTACTCCTAAACATAGAGAGTGCTGCAAATCAGTACATGGAAGTGTTCTCAGTTTGATTCCGACTGCAGAGAGGAAAGGGCAGCACTGTGCTCACTGTCTCCACGTTAATCGAGTGAGAGTGTGTTCTCCATCATATCTACTTCTAACCCAAAAGGAAATGTGCAAGATACTGTGTAACAGTCAAGAGGGAAAAGGGAGAATTACGAAAAGTTTTCTTGTCTTGCAGCCTCTTGTAGATGAACACTAGCCCTTCTGTATGCCCACACAGCTGACTGCAAAACATCTGAGGGATGAAGTAGAATTTGACAGTTGCTCATCAATGCATCTGGGTGAACTTAAATTTCCTAAGAAAGTATCTGTATACAGGCTAGGAAAACACAAATTCACAGCTCTACCTTTAGATGCTTTTACCTGTGTTCCATGTTGCCATTTGGCACAGCCATTATTTTTGTGACATCTGTATTTTTGGAAACAAAAGCTCAAAACACACGTGCAATCCATTTGCCAAATTGGGCAACTAGGAATTGGAGATTCGGACATGCCAGATTGGACATTAGGGAAAACTTTTTCACCAAAAGGGTTCTTAGGCACTGCCAGAGGCTGCCCAGGGAGTTGGGGGAGTCCCTGTCCCTGGAGGGGTTTAAAAGACGAAGTGCAGATGAAGTGCTTAGGGATGTGATTTAGTAGAGGGCAGGGACGATTGGACTCAATGATCTCAAAGGTGTTTTCCAACCTAGCGATTCTATGATACCAATGTTCAAGACTTCTAATTTTTGCTAATGTCATTCATTAAAAAGTAACAATTAAAATAACTTTGGTTTTGTGAACAATATATTAGCATCTGTCACTATAACGTCTGGTCTGTCTGAATTTTAACCAGCCTAAGTGCTCATACTACAACCTGGAATGTTTACCCACCTCCACAGGCTGAAGTGGTCTGTTAAAATACACCCAAAGACCATACTGAGAGCCCTTATCTTTTCAGAAGAACAGTGAAGGAGGTCAGCTCTTTGCAACTCTGTAGGTGATTGTCACGACCTGTTCAGATTTGCTGGCAAGTCCATAGTTATGTCAAAGACTTCAATTTTATGTTTCCCAGGAATATTAGCACTAAGACTATTGCAGTGTTATGACAGTGTTATGTTGCAGTGTTATGTTATTGCAGTTTCATCTACTTTTAATTTTGTCTAAAACCACACAGTGAAGAAATCCAACTATTGCATATTTTTTGCTTCCACTCAGTGATTCAAAGATGACAATTATTATCATAGAATCATAGCGTGTTTTGGGTTGGATGTGACCTTACAGTCCACCAGTCCCACCCCTGCCATGGGCAGGGACACCTCCCACTGGATCAGGCTGCCCAAAGCCCCATCCAACCTGGCCTTGAACCCCTCCAGGGATGGGGCAGCCACCACTTCCCTGGGTAATTTGGGCCAGGGCCTCCCCTCCTCACAGCAAAACATTTCCTCCTAAGATCTCATCTCAATCTCCCTTCTTCTAGCTGAAAACCGTTCTCCTTGTCCTGTCCCTGCCCTCCCTGATCAAGAGCCCCACCCCAGCTTTCCTGGAGCCCCTTTCAGCACTGGAAAATGCATTAAGGTCTCCCCACAGCCTTCTCTTCTCCAGGCTGAACAACCCCAACTCTCTCAGTCTGTCCTCATATGGGAGGTTCTCCATCCCTCAGATCACCTTTGTGGCCTCTTCTGGCCTCATTCCATGCCCTTCCGAGGACTCCAGAACCAGATGCAGGGCTCCAGGTGAGGATACCAAAAAGGAACAGAAGTACATTGTTTTGTGTGACGATGGCATACAGAGAAAACCAGCATACTTTTGCTCAATCACTTTGTATATCTCATATGTGTTTGAGCCTCTGGCTGGGTAAAGATTTAAGATGCTCCTGTCTCCTCTTTTCGATTAGTTAACCTTTATACCAAAGGCTCATTTCTCAACTGCTCCAGATAGTTTGCCTCCCTCCCCTTAGGCTACTCAGTGCTACCCTCCTGTTTCTTTTCATCTTGGGCTGGCTCCAAAGCTGGAGGAAAGCAGCCACCAGACCCTCCTGCTGGCCCCAGCCTGGCCGAGGGCAGTGCGCTGCATTCCCAGGACTCCATTCCCAGCAGAGCACGGGGGCTCGTATCACCAGATAGGTTTTGCAAGGCAGAGGCAGGATTAGGTGGGTTCATATTCCTTTTGCATTAGTTCACCCAGCCTACAGCCGGTTCGGTGGCCGCAGTTATGTAACTGGAACTGGGCAGCCTGCCTGAACAAGACGCTGCTTATCCAGAAGTTGCAGGATCCACACAACCTTTCAACACGGAGAATAAGCCAAATTAACATAAGCCCTTTTACTTTCATGTTTGTGGACTCTGCTGTTACCCTAAAGCTTCAGCAATAATGAGGTTGTGTTTGTGTTTTTTAGTACATGTTGAAAACATTTACACAAGCCAGGAGAGCAGCATGCATGTATAACAACAATTTCACTGGTTCAAACAGTAAAACTACTGTACAAACCATAGTTTCGTTGCCCCAAATCCTTTGTTGTAGCAGTGTGCAATATATCAGAGCTTATCACCTTTGACATGACAAAGAATCTCCAACTGCCAGCATTCTCAGCTCTCAACCAGCCAATTAATTCTCATTCCTCCATCAGGGCAAGTACTCCAGAGTTAATAACACACTAAGGAACACCTTCTGAAGGAAATTCTTCCTTTCTGGTATGTTTACACTCATAGTCTGAGAGGGGAAAAGAACACAAACTTCTTCTCTAAAAGAAGGCACATGAAATAATGAGAATAATCAGAGATACAGGGTTTTGTTCTTCCTACGATAAACATTAGGAATGTGAATTACAGCAGTTCTTTGAGGACCCTGATGCTCTGGAGGTGGCTGAACCTGAGCTTGTCTAGGAGGTGTATTGGTGTAATAGTATGGCATGATGACTGAGCTGGTAAGTCCTGTACCTACACAACTCCCCACCCAAGATACTTGGTCTATTTGAAGAGTAGAAAAACAGCTGTCTGCAGGTTCCTAGACATATCAAAAATTATAATGCTTGCTCAGTTGTTTTTTACTAGCTACTGTGAGAACAAGAGATGGCAGATGAGTCTCTCTGGTGCTAGGAATAGCTTAGTAGGGTGTGGAACAGCACCCATGCTTTATTTGAGTGTATACACACAGCTAAGCAGCCCAACAGCAGCACTAGGTTCAAGAGATCCAAAAAGGATACAACAGTGCAGAAAGTTGGACCCCTGCATGAAAATTAAAATCTGAATCTGGGTTCAGAGATCCTGCATGTGGTATAGCAGCTGTAAAGTGCTCTGTCCAAACTCAACCAGCAGTTGAGCGGGAAGCTGCCTAAAGTCATGCCTGGTTTATGGTTACTGATAACAGTGCAATAAAAACTCATCTCAGTACGTCTTAAATCCCAGTTCTCCCACAACACTAAGTTAAGATTTCATAGAATCACAGAATCCCTAGACCTTTGAGATCATCAAGACCAACCGTAGCTGTCCAATACTAAATCATACCCCTATTTGAGGGTATCCACTTAAAAATACAGCCCAGAACTTTCTATGAATGAAAATGATGACCCCTTTATTCTGAAAAACCTGAAGATGACACTTTGTTGAGAGTGGAGGTGGCAATGTGAGGGGTTAGCCACTTGTGCCAGCTCTGACTCCTCTCCACTCACCGCTGCTCACTCACAGAGTCATGCCCTACCCACCACCTGGCAGCTTATTGTGAGTGATCACTCACCTCCCTTCAGCTGGAGCCAGAGTATTATTCAACAATGACTTTTCTGAGGCAGCAGGGGAGTATGAGCGCATAGCACAGGGATTAGAGCGCTTACCTGCAAAGGAAGAGTCCTGCAATCTGAACTCTGTTTCCATGGCTCCTGCTATATTTGATGTACAACTTAGCAGTGTAAAAGGACAGAACCAGTCCTGGGAGCAGGGAATTGAAATCTCTCCTCCTAAATGACTTCTCTAGGAGTCATGCTCACTCCTTCCCCTCTGTCTGGCCCAACACAAATTATTTACTACAGAGTTCAGCAGGAGTGACGAGGATTGCCAGTGCCCAGACTAGTCTGGCAGTTCAAGCATTCTCCTTCAAAGTGGGAGTCGAGGATGTTAACGCAACCAGACAGAGGAGGGAATTTGGTATCTCCCACTTCCTGATAAATCCCTTATGAAGTTGAATAGCAGGTTGCAAAGCAATGAACTTTTTTTAAAAAAAAAAAAACAACAAACCAACCCATTGCTCTTGCGTTTCTGCAGGAAGTCTGGTGCTGTCCCTGCCACAGATCACACTAACTGCCCAGGTCATGGTTCCTATTTGACACAATATTTTTTTTAACTTGGCAATTACATTGGCAGTAACACAGCATGAACACTGTTTTCTAGGGCAGAAATGGATTGCAAAATCATTTAAATTACAGCTGAAAATTATCTTTTTTGAACACAAATTCACTCTGTTTCAGCTGTGCAAGTCTAACCTCTAAAACTGCATGTTGCTTGCATTTAGTCCTGAGCCAAAGAAACTTTTGTTTTCTGGTTGGTGGAAGTGTCGGGTAGTGGAACAAAACCATCTTAAGGCTGTTTGGAACTGCATAAAGACACTGAACATTGAAACTTACCCTATAAAGTAAGAGAAAGGGAAATGGTTTAATGGGCATAGTGCAAATGAAGCTGCCAAAGAACCATGTTTAACACCACTTTATTAAATGATTTTTTAGCATTATCTGTTCCATATTAATGATACACAAATGTTTTGTATTCCAGATCTGTAATTCTTTTCCACTGAGTTCAAGTCCTTCCAAGACATGACAACAGTATGGTTCACGCTGAAGTAGGAATGAGTGATATGGCTCTAGACAGCACCAGGTATAAGTACTTGGAAATATATTTTTTTAAACAAAATAGATCAATAGATGTGGAAGTATTTACTCTACCAGTGTATTGATTAAGCCAACGTATAACAGCATAGTGCAACATCGCATCAAGACATATACCTTACAAAAATATCTCTTTTCTGAAGCTGTATATAATGCAACATCCCAAGCAGGGGTCTACAGAAAAATTATGCCCATTTACCTCATGTCAGTAAAATTATTACCCTTGTTATATTTAGCTAACAGAGAAAAACATTCTAGGGCATGAGCAGGCTTTTGCAGGAACATCCTTTGGCAGCTGATTCACTGAGAGACATTGACTGTGGCCTTGGGAGGAGAAGGCTGCAAGATTAGCTTTTTCCTTCTGGTGGGAGGAAGGCCCGGTTGCCCTGCTGATTGCAACAGAGGCAGGATAAATGATGTTAGAAAGGGGTGGGGGGCATTAATATATGCCAGGAGGTATCATATTCACATACACCAGGCAAGAATTGGGTAAGAGTCATAGATGGCTCAACATATCTCTTAAGAACTATAAATCACCTCTTTCCTGCCTGTTCAACCTCTTCTTTCCTTGTTTGCATTCGGGAAGGACTAAGACATTTCAAATACCCATGCCCACTGTGTGAAGGGTACACAAAAACCAGCTCCTACAGCTTTGCTCTGGCAGTGCAAGCTGAGACGTGGTCCTCAGTGTCAACATTACCTGCACTGCACACATACAGAGGGGTTCAAATACAACGAGCAAAGGAGAGATGATACACAACATATAAACAAATGGCAATGGATCCCCGATAACCTCACCGGAAGATGCAATACTTGTCTATTCAATTACAATCAAAGTGAAACTGTTCTTGGAGACGGAACTAGTTCTGGGCTTCTCTCCCTTGAATTTAAAGGTGTCTCTCATGCTTTCTGGTATCAGAATATTTCTGGCTAAGCCTAGTCACATCCAACTGCATTCCTATCAGATAAAGTGAGATAACATATCAGCATCTCCAGTTTCTTTTCCTAGAGCATTGTCATGCAGCCTGTTGTCTCAATCAATAGATCACAAAGACACATCCCAGTTCCACAGTTCCTGAGGAATAGCAGGTGATGTTCTTCATCTCCAGTTTATGTATTCAACAGAAGACTAAATGACGCACAGAACAGGCTGGATTGACTGGCTTCTATTGCACAGCATCTGCACAAACTGATTATAAATCCCTGACTCACGAGCCTCTGCAGCATGTCCTTACAGAATACCTGCCAACGCAGCACCAGCAGGCAACAGAAAGCAATCATTTATAAGAAAAGTTACCACAGTACTTCACACAATAATGGGTGCGTGACTAGATTAACATGTAGAGATATATATACAGAGAGACTGACTGAGGCCATGTAATTGTTACTCAACTAAAGAAAATCAGCCTTGCAGAAGCGAGGCTGTGTTAAAGTGGTGCAAGAAAACACCCTTCCTGTCCTGTTTGTAATCAGCTGACAGGGTTGGTTTGCTGCTGTTTCAGCCAGTGACAGCCACACACAGGAGCACACAGCAGTCTTGGTCCTGTTCAAAAGGAAGGTTTTCTTAACAACAAAAAGAAGTGGGCACCTTAGCCTTTAGCAAAAAGGAGAAAGTGCTCTCACCTGAGATGTGGACCCTAGGACACACAGGGCTGCTGTCTTTGCTGTCAGGTTTAGTGCTACTTGTAGAGCACTCTTAAGGAACCAGTTATTCATGTCCCCAGGGAGGCCCCTGATGTCTTGAAAATGGCTCAGGGTTAAGTAAAAGGATTAGGCAACATCCAGTAACAATACACCCAGCTTCCCCATGAGCATTTGGTTCCTATTGTTTCCTAGTGGTATTTTCCATTTGCTTTCTAAGTGTTTGTCTCTTAGACCCAGTAGGCTCTCCAGGATACCCAAGTAATAGAGAATGCTCATCAGGAAGTCTCAGAGCATGGAGGGTGAAAGGCTGAGTGGCCTTCAGAGACAAACTGAGCCAAAATACGCAGTGCCCAGAGCTCATAACCCATCTGCAATTAAGATACTACCTAAGCAAATAAGCACGTCCAGTTTGGAGAACTTGAGCCATAATGGCCTGAGAGGAGTTGCCAAGACAGGGAAATTAAAGAAAGATTTTGGATGCTACTGTTGCAGGTGAACGCACACAGAGAAACAACTGGAAAAGGGCTCCTTTGTCTCACATGGAGCTGTCCTGCATTAGCATAGAGCTACATACTTTCTTCACTGCTGGGCATTTACATCCCATGATGGAGCTGAACATGGTACTTTAATACCCTTCCCTCTTTCTAGTGCACCTGAGGAACTGCTCAGAACACCAGCTTCTCTCAGAAGAGTCTGTAGCTTTAATAGGTGAATAATTTACAGCATTTCTCTCATAAATACATGCGTGTTAAGCCTTCCTATCTGCACTTATCCAACGATAACATTTGGGGAACTCCTTGGGGCCTGAGTTCACAGTCAAGAAATGCAAGGATGAAGACTCTTGTTATGATAACTTGAAAGGAGACTGAAAGGCCACTTGGCCCAGCCCTCTGACCTTCTGCAAGCTGTCCCCAGTGAAGATACGGCTGCCCCTTAAAAACTGATGAGGAGACTTCACAGCAAGAGTGTTTGACGGCAACTTCCACCATCAAGCAAACATGCTTCCAGTGGTGATGGCCAGGACCTGGGCGAAGGAAGGAAGCACTCACAATGCAGCAGGTCTCCAAGAGTCCAGTAGATCTGGTTTCCCAGGATAAGTAGTGGGGAAGTCAAGTACACCCTACCTTCTGCTGGCACTTATGTTCTTCCCAGTGTCCCAACATTGGAACTTGCCTCAGTGAGGAGATAAACGCTTGTTGATCTGATAATGCTGTCTGCCAGCTTGCGTTAAACACACCTTACACACTAAATGAGCTGTAGAAGAGAAAACCTTCAATAGAGAGTAGGATTGGGCAAAAATTAAAATAAGCACAGACCAGAGCAAATGAAATTATATTTTTACCTAGGGATAATATGACAATGGGCAAGCCCCATCCGTGAAGAACAGATAAACACATACCAGGGAGACTACTTACAAGGGGATGGTTTGTGGTGTGCTGTTACCACTGAGAGAAAACAGAAGGGCAACTTGTCAGAGGTGGGAAACCAAAGCACTATGAAGAGAGTGTAAAACAATAATATTATGGAAATATATGGCAAAGAGAAATTAAATTATACTGTAATCAAGGAAATTGAATTAATTTTTTACCACTGGATATGATTTACTTTTAATGATACAAAGACAATGATCTTGAATGGAACATACAATCCCATGTATCTATCAATGTCCAACTCCTTTTCACACCCTTTCCTATATTTATAATTCAGAAGGAAGTCTTCCGATGACGTGCCTCAGGAAGAATGAGAAATTACTTAGGCAAGTTAAATAGCAGTTTCAGCTCCTCCTGGAAAATGAATTATGACCACAGTTCACATTCATTAGGAGATCTGGGCAGAGGGAGAGAAACTCTTTGGACGTTATTCATATGTGAATCAGCCATGTTTATGTGTAATCAACATAAGGCATATTGATTATAAGTGACTTCAGAATTTCCTACAAACTACTTTCGCACGTGTACTGAGAATTTGTTTTTAAAGATCATGTCGGAGGGGTTTCTTTTGCTCTTTGGTGAGCAGAGATGCTAAAATTAAGAGTATGGCCACACAGAATGATGACTTTGAGCACATTAAGGAAATCAGAGTCTTTAGGCACTGAACAGCATCTTCAAAAGATCAGTACTGGCCAAATACTGGCCTGAACTAGGTCAGCAGAACAATGAGCTAAGCTGCATGCATGCAAATCTCCACCTGCTCTAAACACAACCGCACTTACCTAGGAGCATCCTCTGACAGCTCATTAACAAGATCTGAATGCAGAGCATGCATGTGACACCTGCGTACACAGTGTAGGGAGGCAGGCAGCTAAATTGTCACTTAACCAGAACACTCCAAAGCACCCAAATCTCAGTGTCACTGCTGCTGTGGGTGACTGTAATCATATAGTTTCATACAATGCATTAACTACTCTGTTTTCATCTCTTACTCTCATACAAAGGCACTGCAATCCAAACTCTTGTAATCTCTTTACATTTTATTTCTTGGACACTGAATCTTTCACCTGTATAAAGAATTTTCTTTGCTGCTCTTAAACTTGTAAACTACTGAAAGACCTTCTGCAGACTGCAATTTTCTGGATGGGAGCACAGCCACCATGGGAAGGTTTCTTCCCTATAACAAGTAGCTTTAATTCTCTAAGCGACCATTATTTTGGAAACATGACAAAATCAGATTGATCTTGATGGTGTGCATTCCTCACCTTCCCCTTTCCATGCACAGCTCTAAGGAGTCTTCCACTTTTGTTTTTGGCCTCTGAGATCTGCCTTTCTCCTGCAGCCACAGACTAAGTTACAGCACTATATACCATAGGGTATAGTAACTATATGATAGCGTATCTATGGTTTCAACTTATCAAATAAATATTTGGTTCCATATTTGTCTAGAATTTTGTTCCTTGTGTACCCAGTGTGTATTTATCCATAAGAGATAGCCATTTCCCTATGTGTTACATCCTGCAACTCCCACTCCGGTAAAAGGCAACAGGAAGAGTATTTCAACAAACCAAGAAAATGCAACTGAGAGAGCAAACTGCTGGGAACAAGGAGGGGGCCAGAAGTTCCCCTGGGTTTTTCCCTACACTGCCAGGCTCGGCTTTTGACCACTCCACCTGATACAGCCTGAGACTGACCCACCTGAGTTACTACTTTTTCTCCTCATGGCTTCTTGCCAGAGCTGCTGAACCCTCTGATTATAAAAAAGTGAGGAATGGGTGTTCTTTGGGTGGACTCCAGGAGATTGGGAGTAGTTCTTTTTCTTGGCCCACATCACTGAATTTGTTGCCATGCTAGGCATACAGGGAGTAGAAAGGTTTGAAGCAGATCCAGTGCTGCTTTCCCAAAAGATCCAGAGAAAAAAAGGCCTGAAGAACCTTTAGGCCGTCATCATTCACCCAGTCCAACCCAGGCTAACAATACCATTTGTGAGATAAGTGTTTAGAGGGAAAGGCAGGCTCTGACAGGGTGGGTTCATGCAGCAGGGCACTGGCAGTCGGGAACAGAGCCCAGCACCTCTCCCAGGTCAACATGCTACTGGTAAGACTAAGATAGCAGGCACTAATGAACTAAGCAGTACTGACGAGTTTCTATTTGTGGTGTTATTACCGAAACTAACACTCTGCATCTGAAACCTGGAAAAGCTTTGAACTTGTACCATTTTGAACAGACTGATTTTTCCTTGGTATGAATCTGAGCGAGTAAAGATTGTGTAAACGCTGAGGGAATTGGGTGCATGCCACTGGCAGGGTGTCACCAGCACTGTGCAGCATGTCTGGGTTTGCCTTCTTCTGAAACCTCTGACGTGACTAGATGTAATCTGGCTCATTCTGGTGACGCATGCTCACAGGTCACATCTTGTGCGTAACGCAAGGTGACGGTTCTAAGGAAGCAGGACGTATCAGTCATCGCAAGCCAACAGATTTCATTTTTAAAGTTTATAGTGGAAGCTTCCTTTATAAATACCTCTTTTTCCCCTTGCTGTTTTCATTTGTTAGTGAAAAACCCAATGTGCTGGGGTCAGCAGTATGCTTGGCACTTGCCTGTCACAAGGAAAACGATGAAGCAATTATACTTGCAGCCTCACAGCAAGGGAAGTATGAGATTACAGCCAAATTTTGACAAGACCAGTGTGTCTATATTCCTCTGAATCAAGAGTCTCTATGGCCACATTAATCTATGCTAAATTTACACAACCTATAGTCAACACTAGCATTAAAAACATGGCTAAGGTTCATAATCACTCCAGAAATACCAATATAAAGCCCCACATGAAACAAGAAAACCCCAAAATCCTCAACAAAATGACAAAACAAACACCAAATCTCAAAAAACCCCCAAAATCCTGTTACAGTGTTTAAAATCTCAGATTTACGATAAATGCAATATTTTCTGTTCCTTCCTCTTAAAAATCTACAAAAGATGGTCATGTGAGTGGCAGGGAGGTTATCCATCCCCATTTCCAGTATGGAATGTCTGAGGAAACCCTATAAGGACGTAACAACTCCAGACTAACAACTTGCGTGGGAGATACAGGACCAGGCTACTGCAATAACACTGGAGACCACTAGATGCCATTGTTGGTGCATAAAAACAAAAAATGGCCTGTTAATGTTTTAGCTGAAACAACCCTCCTGTGTCAAGCAAGGTTCCTGCCCCTAGGTGACAGCAACGTCATGGATGAGTGGCTTACTGAGGACATTTCTCCATCCCGGAGTCCTGAGCACACGCCTGGTGAGGTGGTGCTTTTACCATCTCTGCAAACCTGCACAAGCCTGGGAGCCAAGGTGAGGAAGTTTTGAGTGTTTCTAGACTGGTTTAGCTGAATGCGTCACGGCGAGGCTGAAATTATCACCCACACTTTAATGGAGTTGCCCCTCTGCTCTAGTGAGATCTGACCAAAAATGCTGCATTCAGTTCTGGAGACCTCAGCAGAGAAAGAACACGGAGCTGTTGGAGAGAGTCCAGAGGAGGCCATGGAGATGATCTGAGGACTGGACCTCCTGCACAAGGACAGGCTGGGAGAGTTGGGGTTGTTCAGTCTGGAGAAGAGGAGGCTGTGGGGAGATCTCAGAGCAGCTTCCAGTCCTGAAAGGGATTCTGGGATGAGGGTGTGGTAGGATGAGGGGAAGGGTTGTCAGCTGCAAGAGGGGAGAGTGAGAAGAGATCTAGGGAAGAAATGTTTTGCTGTGAGGGTGGGGAGGCCCTGGCCCAGGTTGCCCAGAGCAGGGTGGCTGCCCCATCCCTGGAGGTGTTCAAGGCCAGGTTGGATGGGGCTTTGGGCAGCCTGATACAGTGGGAGGTGTCCCTGCCCATGGCAGAGGTGGGACTGGATGGGCTTTGAGTTCCCCTCTAACCCAAACCATTCCATGATTCTATGACCAGTTGTCTTCCTGCGGTGTGAAATCCCAGATCTCAGATCTTGAGAGCAGGTTGCCTCTCCTTCCCTAGCCAGGGCCCTGTACCACCTAACCCATCCTGCCATCCCATATTAAACATTTTTTTCATTTGTTTAAATGGGGGTAAGCACATTTTTCTCCAGGAACACATATTAACTTGGGGATACTGAGGAAATTCTTTTTGAGTTCTTCTCTTCTAGAGTAAAGCTGAGGGAGGGGACACTTACAGAAACAAGTTTTCAAAGAGAGCCAAAAACTAAATGGCACCTCTGTGCCTCAAGGGGGAAAAACCAAAACAAAAACTCTAAAATAAAGAGTTTGAAGAATAAAATGAGAGATGGATACTACTGGGCAGAAAGGCAGACAAAGGAGTGAAAGGAGAGAAAGCAACAGATGCAGGCAACTCCTGTGATGTTTTGACACTGGAAGCAAGGATAAGGTGACATTTAATGTACGTCATGACACTGAGATGACCCAAGTAGTAATGCCAAGAGTGGCATCCCAGAGCGATAGGAATTTACCACCTGGGAGAGAGACCTGCATCTGGAGGCTGGATGTGCTTGGAAAGAGGAAAATGGGCAGGGTGGTTCCTCTGTCTTCCTGATAAAGAACATGCGGAAATAGCAGCAGTTGCTGTGAAGCAGAGCTTGTGGGGATGGACAGCTCATGGGAGACCAAAGCACAGACTAGCGGTGTAAAACAGAGACTGCAGGAAGCAGAGGTCACATCAGGACAGTTTCCAGAGAGGAAAAAAAAAAAAAAAAAAGGTGAGTCAAAATATGATGATGAAAAAAAGCAGGCAGGTGTTTTCCTTTGCATACTGTCCACCAGGAGTGGAAAACAGGAGGCATGACCACAAAAGGAGCATTTCCCGAACAACTATAGTGTTCATAAAGTGTCTGAAGCCCCAAGAGCTAAACTGGGGCTGACCATGAGTATCTCCGTCTAACAAAAGACACGGTACCATTTGCAGTAACAGGGCAGCAGCTCCTGCCTAAGAGGCTGAAATTGCTTTTAGTTCTCAAGCTGGAGAGGCTACCCTGAAGGATCACCTGGAAGAGATTCTGCGAGTAAAGCAATGTGCACCTAATAAGAACTCAAAGCAAAAGATTCTTATTAATAGGAGAAAATGTATCAAAATTTATGCTGCAGAAAGGCAGAAAAGACCTTTTCTATAATTGTTTACACCAGTAATTCACATTAGGTGAGCCACGCTGATATAGAGCTCTTAAAGAGAGAATCAGTCTTCTATTTTGGCAGCTTTTTTTCTTAGTTAGATTTTTATGCCTCAGTTAATTGTTCTGCTTCCTCCCCCAAAGACTCCTGACTGGCTTCATGTTAGTTTGATGAAAGCCAGAAATCTAGGGAAAAATGTAATTTTATCCTTGCTAACAGCTGGAGAACCAAAATCCATTTCAGCAGCTTGCTGAGTAATGAAATTAGAGGACTCCAAGCTGATAGAAACCTCACATGACCAATTTGAAGGACGGTGCCATCACTTTTATTTTACCCCCTGATGCAGACACCCTTGCAACACAGCTCAGAAGGCAGCACTAGGCATATCTTCTTAATCTTAAAGGATGTTTCTGTGACAGAAGACCACAGGAAGCCTGGTTTGAACTAAATTATGAGCTAACACCCTAAGATAGTTAAGAAGTTCCAATACCTGTACATCAGCCATCCATGCAGTTCACACCTACTCTAGGCGTAAGAAAGATTCACAGGGAGAGTTAGTGGCACTCACCAGTGTCAATTACTGACTCAGGAGGCTGCCAGAGCCAAGTTAACTGTTTTTAAAGTTAGTGTCTGCATTTCATTTTTCCCCACATTATTTCAGAAGAAACTGGACAACCTGCACGATCGTTAGGCAGAGCTGAGTTCTGTTGTAGATCTTTCTTTACAAGACAACTGACTTGGGTGAAACAACTCTCACAGTTACTCTCCAGCTATCGCTGGACTTCCCATTGCTGCTGACCTACCACCCTCCACAAAGCTTATGAAAAAAATTGCTGAGTTTGCTACTCAGCAGTCATTGTAGAGCCTGAAGGAAAGGATTTGTCTGCACTCAATCAGGGCTATAAGAAGGAAGAGGGGAAATATCCCACTGAGCAAAGACAAAGCTGTGTCCATCACTGATTAAAGAGCCATTTTTAAACAAGAGACCCATGGTTTTATTCCTGGAAACATTCAGGGTCACGCTGGATGGGGGTTTGAGCAAGCTCATCTGGCTGAAGATGTCCTTGCTCACTGCGTGGGGTAGCGAATGAGTAGAACCCCACCACTTTGCCAGTGACTGTCTTCTGAACTGATAGGTGGCAGCAGCAGCAATGCTACTTCCAGACATCTGATTGATGTGGCTATGGAACTGCTCATTAAAATCCATAATGTTTATTTGCAATATGCAGCTGGTGGGGATTCCCTGGGACCCAGTTCTGCCAGCAGGTACAGTTTCTGCTGGGTAAGAACTGCCTGTCAGCAGCAGCAGACTAAACCCAGTCATTTTGCCATGCAACTGAAAGGCAGGCAAGTAGTGCCTTTTTAGTGAGAAAAAGGGTCTGAAAATCAATTTATGCATCTATAAAGGCCTCAGCACTTCTTCCTCACCTCTTTTCTCAGTGTTGAGCGGAAGAAAAGGAGCTTGATTGAAAGCAAACTCCTGGTTTTGTGTGCAGATTTCAATATAACGTGAACAGGGAAGTCTTCAGAACACAGCATCTGCAGTGAAAAGTACCCAAAAGGACTTTTCTAGCAGAAACCCTATTCCTTGATACACACTGGCCACGGGAGTTCTCTCCTGCTTTTACTCTTCAAACAAAGTAGTGAAATAAAGGCAATGGCAACACCCGGAGAGATGGAAATTACCTTAATAACAGATCTGTATTTGAATTTCACTCAGTTCCTAAGTTAACTGTATGTTACCTTGCTCCTTGCCCCTAATTCCTCACTAAATTATATGTTTTCCTCTTCAGCAGAACAGATGGATTCTTAAATCCTCTGAGCTCATCTCCTGGCACTACTGTGCACACAGATCAGCATGAGCTTTATGCTGCTCAAACTACTGCGCTCCTCCGGGGCTCATTTTCCCCACGTAAAATAACTTCAGATAGAATATACCTGAGGTTACACAGTCAAATAGAACCCAAGAGAGAGTGCTGAATATGAGATTTAAATGTCAGCTTTTTACTGCAGTGTAGAACCTGATCAAGGAAGAATCCATGAGGTAGCACAATCCCTCTATCCCTAAGATAGGCATTGGACGCATCAGGATATGACTCACCTGCAAGAGACTAGACTGCCTGGGGTACTAACCATCTCCACAGCCAACGCTACCACACAGTGACAAGCAGAATGCCAACAAGCTGATTTCCCGTTACGAAACAGCATGAAGTTCAGTGTAGGCTCCAAAATCCTTCCAGGACTTTGTGAATACAGACACGGGTGACTGACCTGAATGGAGCTCCACACTGTTCTGACTGCTCAAGCTGCCCAGTTTGAAGCTGGCTCATGATTAGGTGCATATGTGGCAGTCACACTTTTGATTGCAATTTAAATTTAACTGAACTGTCCGATGCTCTTTAACATAAAAGAGGACCAGCGTTTGAGCTTGTGAAATAAAAACATTGCCAATGAGAACCCAATTTTACACAAAAAAAGAAAGAGGATGAGCAGTTACAAAGAAAATAACATTGTTCTTGAAGCTACTCACTGTCTCAGCCTCAGTATTTTCTTCAGCCTATCTTCTTGCTCCAACACTTTCACTCCTGCTCTTTGCTTTGCCCAGATTTGTGGAAGGAGGACACTGCTCAGTGTTTATGGCAAGAGCAACACCACCCTTTTGGAGCAAGGCCTATGATTCTTCCTGGAGCTTGTTCTGCTGTGGAGAAGAAATTCAAAAGCAATCAAACAACAAACCCCACCTGGCCAGTGCACCTGGCCTGCCCTCATGCGCTGCCTCTACAGGGAGCAAAAAGGACTCTAAATGGAAAAAGAGGTTTGAGCCCAAGACAGAAAAGCACTTTCACCCACCAGTAAAAACACTGAACTTGGTACAACCCAAATCCTAGTTGAAAAACTCTGTTTTCAGAGAATGCATGGTCAGGCTACGTTCAAGACTTGGTTTAAAACTATTACCAGGTGGTCATTTGCATTTGCATTAAACTCTTATACCTGGAAGAAGAAAAATAAAGGTACTAAAAAGCCCTCTGAGGGGTATCAGAACAACATTGTAGTGACATAACTAAAGACCCCGTCTCATTACTTATGAGGGGGCAACAGGAAAGCTAGGGAGGGGCCCTTGATCAGGGAGAGCAGGAACAGGGCAAGAGGGAATGGATTTCAGCTGAAAGAGGAGAGATTGAGATGAGGTTTTAGGAAGAAATGTTTTCCTGTGAGGGTGGGGAGGCCCTGGCCCAGGCTGCCCAGAGAAGTGGTGGCTGCCCCATCCCTGGAGGTGTTCAAGGCCAGGTTGGATGGGGCTTGGAGCCCCTGGTCCAGTGGGAAGTGTCCCTGCCCATGGCAGG
The DNA here is from genome assembly GCA_033459285.1 of Clamator glandarius. NCBI lineage: Eukaryota > Metazoa > Chordata > Aves > Cuculiformes > Cuculidae > Clamator > Clamator glandarius. Next base: position 502,592 of record JAUNZM010000272.1, on the reverse strand, counting down.
GGCTTGGAACTGGATGGGTATTGAGATCCCTTCCAATCAAAACCATTCTGTGATTCTAATTTCACCAACAGAAATCCTTGTATCAATTAAGAAACGCAGTCTGTGGGGCATTTCATACACACACCAAAAAAAAAAAAAAATCAAGAAAACCTTCCTCATGAACAACTACAACAGTTCTCCAACTCCCAAAATTCACTTACTAGACACCCTTAAAACCCAAAAACCCCACCCCAAACACATCACACAAAAAATCTGAACAACCCAGCCAGCCAGAAAAAAAACCAAACAAACCAAAATTAACTACCTCAGTCCCCTAGACAACTGCCATGGCAAGCAGTGGGGTTAATCACAGAGGTGAGCTAAGGGGAGAATCAAGTAGAATTGAGCTGAAGAGAGAAACAAAATCAGAAGCAGCATATACTCCATTGTAAAGGGGTACAATTCACTCAGATCTTTCCATCTGACATGCCATCACGCCCTTTATTTATTTCTATGAAATTTACATTCTTTATAGGTAAGAACATCCCACAAAACTTTGTGACATTTTCCCAGTCTAATCCAAACCACCTCAGCATTTATATTCAAAATGCTTTTGCAGGACTGATGCAGGTGTATTTATTTGTTAACATTAATCAAGTAGGTAGAAGCTCACCATTCTGGCTCTCAGCCCAGAAGCTCTTAAAAATGTTTATAAGCCAGCATATCTTGACTTGTAATAGGGATGTACAAACAGACAAGTTTACAAATAAAAAAAGAAATCTTGATTCAGAATGGCCTTTCTTCAGAAAATGTTCTTCTTTTTTTTATCCTTTACTATCACAAGGGAGTGACCGGCAACTCCCTGGATGTCAGAGGCTAGTCACCAAGGAGCTGGACTCCCAGAGCTTTCACCACTGTTCCTTGATCTCTGAAGGCAGAAATCCAGCTTTTCCTACTGCCTTGTTCTCTGTTTACATTCCCAAACCTACAAATATATTCCACATCTAAGCATGCAAGACTAGGTTAGATGGGGCTTTGAGCACCTTGATCCAGTTGGAGGTGTCTCTGCCCATGGCAGGGGGTGGAACTGGATGGGCTTTGAGATCCCTTCCAACCCAAACCATACCAAGATTCTATGATAAAGTAATAAGTCTTCCAGAAAGTCTTATTGGGTATTTGCAATCACATCAACTATACTACAGACCATGATCTGTGTTCCTACTGAAAGCCCCATCCATGGAGGCTGTGCTGCTGTTACTAACTGTAAAAACAGACCTGTATTTGTGGGAAAGGAGCATTCCTAAAGCTCTCCCTCCTTAAGGGCTGAGCATGGCTCTATCTTGCCCAACAGCGTGTGTTCTCTCAGAGGATTTCTTTCAGTGAAACAGCCTGTGGAGAAAAATGGAGTTGTGTCTGGCAAACAGCAAATTCTCTTAGGTTTGAATCCCTGTGGAGGTGGGCCCGTATGAGATTTACACACCTTGTAAACTATGGATTTATGGGGAACATAGGTTGTAAATGGGCATTGTGTTTTCCTGAACATGAACTTCATATTCATTGCAAATTAAGCATGTTTTAAAATGCATATTTGAAAGGTTTCCAAGAGGAAGTTGGATTAATTTTGTTCCATTTATTCCTCCGTGCATCACTCACTCTTGCAGCCAATGTTTGCCAAATTTTAATCTGCTTGGGATTTTAAAATATAAATCCTGAATAAATAAGTAACTCAATAATTAGATTGGTTGGCTACCATCCCAGGGCATGATTAACCTCCTAAACGAGGACGCAGAGCTGACAGTGCTGAGCTGCGTTCTACACTGATCTCCTCCCAGGCATGAGGACACCAACCCTCCCTCAGTTAAATCCATCATCAATGAGATTCTCTAGGTGGGTCTTGTTTAATGAGTTAATATTAATTCCTTGTCATCTAAGCATGAAAATAAGTGTGCCATGTGCCTCCTTGTGCCTCAAGAGGAGCACCTATGTCAGCCCATCCTCACTCTTTAAATACACTTCCAGAATAACTTTTTGTCGGAAACAAATGACCAGGGATGCATGCCTGCAGTTAAACCACATCCCATTCAGACGTCTGTTAGATACCTTACCTTGAAACAAAATCAGATTGATAAAGATTTCAAATTCATGGACTAGGCTTTCGTATCTTCTTTTGCTACTGATTCACTCGAGCCCCATGCAAATCACTTCATCTCTGTGGCAGTTTCCCATCAGACTCATCTGGAGCTCAATAATAAGATGAGAGGAAATGGCTTCAAGTTGTGCCAGGGGATGTTTAGATTGGATATTAGGGAAGATTTCTTCACTGAAAGGGTTCTCAGGCACTGGAACAGCTGCCCAGGGAAGTAGTGGAGTCACTATCCCTGTAGACATTCAAAAGACAGGCAGACAAGGTGCTCAGGGTTCTGGTTTAGCTGCGGACAGGTATAGCTGGACTCGATATTCTCAAAGGCCTTTTCTAGCAAAACAATTCTATGATTCTATGATCTGCATCTCTTTAGGACCAAACCAGTCCCTAACCATATTTTAGAGACAGTTATTGCCTAATTATCAACAAATTTTAGTTGATAATAAAATTGTAATCCTAATAAATTTAATAGTGCAAAATGGCCTCCTACTTTTTCTAAAGCAAAAAAAAGCCTTTCAAAACTGTTTTAAGGTATCTTAATAAAATATTTGTACTGAAGTCTGATTTTAGAAGCCTTTTGTATTCATTCGTCCGCTTTGCAGCAGCTGAAGTCAATTCTGGTTTAGCAGTACACTACAGTAAATTATAGCTTTTCTCTCTTCCCCTTCTCATTTTTTCAATGCTAACAATACCTGTAGGACTGCCAGACACAGTCCTTGCTAACCTGCTTCTCATGCTCACACAGCGCTCAATGCAAAACCCTGTTCATTGTGCCCGGTTCTGCCTGGAGCTATGGAAAAGGCTACAAACATGTAAGCAGGAGATAAAAACATATGTTTAATGCTAAATCCATCCAGTCTTGAGTGGCTTCTAGTCCCAAAGTATGATGGCCAGAGTGTTTTTACACTCAGAAGTAGCCTGCTCTAGGCCAGGTGTTTATCCAAGACTTTTCAGGGCTGCTCAAGGTGATCCTGTGGTCACAGGACATCACAGTAATTTGTTTTGGTTCTGGTTTCTGACCTGAGGATTATTGTATTTCTGAAGCATTTCAAACAACACGATACCTTTTTCACAGGCTACGAGGGTGGGAAGTGTTTGACAGGAATCTGAACACATATACTGCATGCCCTGAAACGGAGCTTTTGAAGGTGCAGATCTTTCCAGGATAGCAAGGACTGTACAGGGCAGAAAAAGCTGGACCCAGGCTGGTCTCCTGCACTCTGGAGAGGGTTCCTGCAGTGTGGTACCCTCAGATGAGCAGAGTCCATCGCAGCAAGAGCTAAATGTTTAAGCTGGTTTTAGCTGGGATAGAGATAACTTTTCCTGTAGTAGCGAGCATGATGCTATGATTTGGTTTTGTGCTGGAAGCAGTGTCAGTGACACAGGGATGCTTTAGTCCCTGCTGAGCAGGGCTTGCACAGAGACCAGGCTTTTTCTGCTTCTCAACCCACCCTCCAGCAAGCAGGATGAGGGTCCACAAGAAGTTATGGGGGGACTTGACTGGACAGCTGACCCTGACTCACCAAAGAGCTATTCCATACCAAATGCTGTCATAGTCTGCGTATAAAACTGGGGGCAGAAGAAGGAAGGGAGGAGACATTCGAAGTGATGGTGTTTGTCTTCCCAAGTCACCGTTACACATAACGGAGCGCTGCTTTCCTGGATACGGCTAAACACCTGCCTGCCAATGGGAAGCAATGAGCACACTCCTTGTTTTGTTTTACTTTGCTTGCATGTGCAGCTTTTGCTTTACCTATTAAATTGTCTTTATCTCAACCCACAAGATTTCTCACTTTCGCCTTTCTGATTCTCTCCCCCATCCCACAGCGGGGAGTGAGCGAGCGGCTGGGTTGTCCTTAGTTGCCTGCTGGGGTTGAACCACAACAATGGTTCACAAACAAAGCAGCGCCTGAGAGTGAATACAAACACAAAGGGATGATGACCTCAAAACAAACCAGAGGATTAAGATATCACCTGTACAGACATTCCCCAGCGGTTTGATGTTGGTAGTCACAGAAGTACTGCACAAACATGCAAGCAGGTGCAGTGTGCATTCGCTCTTGGGCACCATCTGTATTCAAACAGTTAAAGGACTGATAAATACAAAAAATAACACTCATGAACAAAAGCCAGTTATGATGGAAATATTATTTAGAGCCCAATTCTACAGCAATAAGTACAGATGTACTGAGAAATCACAACCCCCCCCTAACACGTGCCCTTGCAGTACTTACGTCTCTTAAAATGCTACTGCACATAGGATTACTTTATTCTTTACAATTCATCATGTTCATATACAGCAAAACAAAACAATTCTGCTCTAAGGACTGAGAATTTTGACAAGCCTTCCAGTAAAGGACTGAACGACATTGTGCAAATCCTGTGCCTTTCTGAAAGCAGCAGTGAGACAAAGCTGTTCACTAGATGGTGGTGGTGAACCACAGCAGAACAGTGCTGCTGCTGCTTGGTTAATGATGAGCCCAGAGCACAGGCAGCATTTAAAGTAAAAAACATGCAGCTGGGAGGTGTAAAGCTTTATTTCAGAATCCATTGTACGTGCTGCTGAGCTTGTCCTCCCCACTTGCCCGTGCAGATACCATGCTCACTGCTGCCCACTGCTCTTCCATGCAGGAGCAAGGCAGCTTGGAGCCCCAGGGCTCAGCTGGGAGCCCTTGGGCTGTTTAGCTGAGGAGGATCTCCAGGAGGGATCCCAGGAATGGTCTGCAGGCTCTGTCTAGAAGAAGAGGCAGCACATGGTCTGTGCACCATAGAATTGTTAGGGTTGGAAAAGACCTCTAAGACCATCAAGTCCAACCATCAACACCCTGCCTACTAAACCACGTCCCAAAGCACCACGTCTACATATTTTTTGAAAATCTCCAGGGATGGAGACTCCACCATCACCCTGGGCAGCAACTGCCAGGGCTTCATACTCTTGTCAATAAAGAAATTTTTCCTAATATCCAATCTAAACCTCTCTTGGCATAGATTGAGACCATTTTCTGTTATCCTATCACTTGTCATTTGGGAGAAGAGACCAGATCCACCTCACCACAACCTCCTTTTAGGTAGGTGTAGAGAACTAGCAGCTTGAAGGTCTTCTCTGAGCATCACACCGGCACTGATAGCTGGGAGTGTGGGGAAGAAGGCAGGGCCTTCTCATCACTTCAGGACTCTACATCTACTAGATGTGATGAGGAAAGTGATGCTGGTATGGAGTTTGCCTCCAAAGAAGCATTATGCAGGCTGGAAGTCCTCCATCTCCCACAACAACTGTACATAAGCGGCTTGTCAACGTTTTGCCAGAGGCCCTGGTTTAGGAGGGAATAGACTCAGATTTTCACTGTATCCCTCAAGTCTTTCATTCAAAGTATTAAACTATCCTTCTTTGTCAGGTAGAAAATTATTTTTCTTTTTTTCGGCTTTTCCACACTGGAACTATGTGGGTTTTTTTAAGAAACTGTATAAACCTTACATTCTTCAAAGAAAAAAATTTCCAGACCATACTTGACAGCAAGCCCTTAAAAAAACCCAAATCTCTATTTTCTTCTTATTTCTAGAAGCAATGTGCTTTTTAAAAATAGTTCTGCCTAACTCCTTTGGGCAATCAGTCCAAGATGAAAAAAAATGAAGATACTGGTGGGAGCAACGCAGTGAGGCTGCAACATTAAGTTAAATGGCAAAAGCAATTTGTTTGCCGTGATTTAAATTTCAGGCCTTGCATTAGAGACAACACTGAAGCTGAAGGTCAAGAGCTGACAATGTTGAAGGACAACCTGTACCTTTTCTATGACAGGGTAGTCAGTTAAGAGAGCAAAGTGGTACAGCAGTTGCTTCATCCTTCCCTATTCCAGCTTGTCTGCTTTACCAGTTCCAGTCATGAAGACAGAAACTATACCAGAATGGGAGAACCAGGCACTATCTCAAGTCACTCACAATGTGTATTTGAGTTTACACACTTTTTTCTTCCTTTCATTACTTCACCCACTTCATAGAATGGCTTGGGTTGGAAGGGACCTCAAAGCCCACCCAGTTCCATCCCTCCTGCAGACCTACCAGCTGGATCAGGGGCTCCAAGCCCCATCCAGCCTGGCCTTGAACACTTCCAGGGATGGGGCAGCCACCACTGCTCTGGGCAACCTGGGCCAGGGCCTCCCCACCCTCACAGGAAAATGTTTCTTCCTAAAATCTCATCTCAATCTCCCATCTTTCATCTTAAAACCATTCCCCCTCATCCTATCCCTGCCCTTCCTGATCCAGAGCCCCTCCCCAGCTTTCCTGGAGCCCCTTTCAGCACTCAAAGCTGCTTTAACTGCCTTTTTTTTTTCTCCAGGCTGAACAACCCCAACTCTCTCAGCCTGTCCTTGGAAGGGAGGTGCTCCTGCCCTCAAGTCACCTTTGTGACCTCCTCTGGACTCAATCCAACAGATCCATGTCCTTGCAGTGCTGAGGACTCCAGAACTGAATGTAATTGAAACTTATTGACTGTGCCCCTTCTGCAAAAGCTTCACTTCCTCGCCATCTACCCACTGAAGCCAGCTGAGAAGACAGCAGACATCTGGATGTCTCAAAGCCCAGTAAGTATTTTCAGCAAAACAGGTTTTTGCACACTTCTGATGAAAGAAATTCTGAAGCAAAGCCCATTTAACAGCAGGAGTAGTAATGGGAGTAATAGGGTAGTGCAGTGCTGACTGTGATGCTCAGTGACTGTGACGCTGCCTGACACTGATTGATTAAGAGGCTGAAACTCTGATGGTGGCACTGGACTGTTAAGAATAAAACGAACTTTCACTTGTCATTCGTACACATCCATCACCAGCAGACAAGTGTTAGCTTTTGTGACTGCAGTTCCTTTTGTGAGAGACACATGTAAGAGGCGGAAATGCAGTTTCTTCTGTGATTTAGGAAACATTTTAATTCATTGACAGTTTTATAAGGATCTTTAAAGAAGAAATAAAACTCTTTAGTAACACAGCTGGATTTCAGCATGTTCAGCATCTCAGCTGTTGAATGCACTTCCTTGCTTGTCTGAGAACATGGCTAGAGGTTTTGAAGCGAATGCCTGTGGTTGGTCCCTCGAGGGTGAAGCAGTCAGTCCACAGTGCAGGACACCTGTCTGCACCTACCCAAACACCAGTCTGGCCTGTGTCTTCACAGCTAAGAAAACTCTGCAACCCTGCCTTGAACAGAAGAGATACATGGATGCTGTAAAGGGCACCTCTGTGGGATTGACTGATGTCATGATAGGGTGATACCATGTTTCTTTATATGTGCATAGAATGATAGAATGGTTTGGATTGGAAGAAATCTTGAAGTCCATCCAGTTCCAACTGCCCTGCCATGGACAGGGACACCTCCCACTAGATCAAGTTGCTCTGAGCCCCATCCAACCTGGCCTTGAACCCCTCCAGGGATGGAGCAGCCACCACTGCTCTGGGCAGCCTGGCCCAGGGCCTCCCCACTCTCACGGCAAAACATTTCTTCCTAAGATCTCATCTCAGTCTCCTCTCTTTCATCTTAATGTTCTATCTCTCTTGGCTCCAGGATGGTGTCTGTGTGAATCAGGACTGGCTAATCTAAGTGAGAAAGGTCAGTGTATTGAATGTTGACAGTTTAAGAAAGACAGAAGAAGGCTTCCCCTTACTTTGGCTTCTGCCTTCATCCTTAGGGGCCCTCATGCTAGCAATTCTTCCTGTGACACTGCTGTGGCCGTGGGCTGTTGCGGGAAGGTGCCTCAAAACTTCATCAAGATAGCAAGTCACAGCACTGAAACAATAGGAACAAGGCAAACCGAGCTTCTAGAATAAAAGGATTAACATTAGGAAAAATAGGAAACCTACAAATTTCTGTAAAGGTAATTGTCCTCAGAAGACACTCAGGAAGACAAATAACAAAGTTTTTACTACAGCAATTTGAAAGTGTCACAAAATAGAGACAGTGATTATGAAAGCACAAAGTCCAACTCAGCTAAATGCTTAAAGCAGCAAATAGTCACTGGCTCATGTGTAAGAGATTTGCTGACCCAAATCAGTTCTGTTGGCAGTTCTGTTGTGTAGGAACCGTATTACAGTTTCCAGCACTGAACTCTCTTGTTCAGATCATAAAATGTCTTGGGGTTTTGCAAACTGCTTTCACATTTCCCTTACCTGCATTTGGCTGCAGTCTAATTTAATCTCTCTGTCCCAACTTCATCCTATCTTTGAGAAAATATGAATTTACATTATGATCAAATTAAGACACATTCAAACATTTGCAGCTTTGAGATACATTTTATTTGCCTTTCCAAAAATAGCAAAATACGTCAACAGAAACTTGAGGAAAATTTCATCCATCCAGGACATTTCAGTTCTCTGAAACATGGTATTTTCAAACTCCATCTCCCTCCTCTCAGTGCTACCATAACGTCCAAGTAAGCCACTGAAAAAACACTATGTGAGATTTCAGAAAACTGCAACATCACTCGCTTAGTTCCCTACATCATCATCCTCCATTCCTCTTTCAATCTTTATCATCCACTTACTGTATCTTGTCATAACCTATACTCAGCTGCATCAGAAACGCAGTTGTCACTTAATTGCATGTCATCCCAAATTACAGTGCTCTAAAATGCTGTGGCTCTTAAAAAGAGCACAGTATCTTCACTGCAAGTGAAAAACTGATGGTCCCAAAGGTTAAACGCTGTTTTGTTCAGACCTTTATTAGCCTTAGATCAAATACTACACAAAGGTGGACATGAAATAACAGCACTTGAATGATGAATTTTTTTGCCATGTTTTACTGTTGTACTAATGAGCAACTCAAATAGGTAACAGCAGCTTCACGTTGCTCCAGTTCCTCAACAAATTGAGTATAACTTTATACATTCTTGATCAAAACAGACCTCAAAAGCAAAATTAAAAGTCACCATTTCATGGTGCCCATGCTTCCAAGTTAAAATTAGCTTGCAGTGAGCATACCCACAGGCAAAAAACCCTGATGTCTATATATTCATATAAGGGGAAAATACAAAGAGGGTGTAAGCATAGCCAAAGATAATCCATTCAAAAAGTTGAACGGCTATCTGCAGAATGCTTTTTTTGAGTAGTGAATTAGCTCAAACAGCTACGATGCTTTCCTCTTCAAAGCACGCTGGCCTTTCATGTAGGCTGGCTTTGTGCATAAGGGAAGTATTTTTAGCAATGCATTGAATGATTTGACAACAAGAGAACTGAGGAACATTGTCAAACTGGGAAAGCTTGGTTTGTGAATACTTATCTTGTACTGAGGACTTTCTGGGTATAGAGGAGAGCTTTCTCTACTGGTACCAGTCTGGAGGCATTCCTAGGTACTGGAATTCTTTACATTCCTACATCATATATTGAAAAGAGCCCTCCATGCTCTCCTATTATCCCCCAGTCTTCCGAGAGGATGCTAAAATATTCTTGTGTGGACAGCTTTTAGGGCCCACCCTGATCTGCACAGTTGAAAATCACAGAATCACTAGGTTGGAAAAGACCCACAGGATCATCAAGTCCAACAGGATCATAGAACAGGGAGGGTAAAAGGGTTCTTTTGATACCAGTGCAGCAAATCGGAGACCAGCCAATCTCCCCAGGTAAATTCCCACTCAGGATCTATTTTCTCACAGCCAAAATCACAAAGCAGATGCTCAAGTGTGCTCCGAGCTGCAGCTTCTCAAAGCTGCAAAACCAGATCCCAACCCGTTCAGAACACAGTCGGACACCCTGAACGCAGCCAAGGTCGCTGAACAAACGACAACACAATTGAGATTCAATCCAATACACCACGGTGCCGAGGGAAAAGAAGGTACGGTGAGACGTTGGTGAAGGAGAGAGAAAGGAGTAGCAGAGGAAAAGGGAAAATCATCACCACGCCAACGGAGCACGGCGGTTCCTCAGGAAACGAGATCCATCATCTGGGACTCTTCAGGAACGCAAGGCCTGGCAGTTCTCGTTGAGGGCAGTTGGAGCAGTGTCTCCTCAGCCCAGTTCCACGGGCGAGGGCTCTTGCTGCCAGAGCTCTCGCACTGAGACACACGCAGCTGCCCCTTGGGAAGGTTCTGACACCGGGCTGGGGGCTCAGGGCCAGTGGCGGCTCAGCAGACCCTGCCGGAATGACCTTGGCTGCAGCCCTGGGGGTGCCCATGAGCAGCTGCTGCTGCTCCTCTCCCAGGAGAGAGCCCAAAACCAGCCTGAGCCGGCGCCTTCTCCAGCAAAGAAGTTGGTCTTTACGACATCCCTGCTTCCTATTTCAAATACAGGATTTAGGTAGATGCAAGGTGCTGGGACAGGAAACTGGCATGTTGCTATAGTGGGTAGAAAAAAAACCATACAGAACAAAGTATGTCTGCAAATGTAACCCAGGTCCCCAGGGAATCCAGAGCCAGCACAGTAGCTGCATCCCTCTGTCACATGCAATATGGAACCTAAGATTTCACTGGTTAAAGTGGTTTCCACAGGAAACCTCAAAAAATCATAGAATGGCTTGGGCTGAAAGGGAGCTCAAAGCCCAGTTCCAACCTCCTGCCATGGGCAGGGACACCTCCCACTGGATCAGGGGCTCCAAGCCCCATCCAACCTGACCTTGAACCCCTGCAGGGATGGGGCAGCCACCACTGCTCTGGGAAACCTGGGCCAGGGCCTCCCCACCCTCACAGAAAACATTTCTGCCTAAGATCTCATCTCAATCTCCCCTCTTGCAGCTGAAAACTGTTTCCCCTCACCCTCTCCCTGCCCTCCCTGATCAAGAGCCCCTCCTCAGCTTTCCTGGAGCTCCTTTCAGCAACTTGAAGCTGCTCTAAGGTCTTACAAATAGATACCAGGTAGGCGTAAACAACAACCGAAGTTCTAAAATTATATTTTCACCTTCACTACCAAAGATTTTAGCCATAACGTTAACATTCTGCCACTGCAAATCCTGAGTTCTGTATTTAGCTAATTAGGAGCCGAGCATAATCTGCACAATATTAAACAGACCTGTGCTGTTGCTTCCTATTGCAAGATGAAACCCTACGCTGTTTAAAAAAAAACGACTATTCAAAGCACAACATTCTTAATGTCTAACTGAAAAATAAAAGAGAAGTAATCAATATGCACAGTTTTTCATGAGCCAGAAGTCTTAAATTATGGCTGGTATTAAATATATATAATTGAGATGATAAACTCTGCAAGATAAATCATTTCTCACTTGTAAATCTTACAAATATTTTTCCTAACATTTCTAAATAAATTCTCATTCATAAGCATTTACAGATTAATGCAGAGCTATGGATATAATTTCTTTGCAAATGAAGCTATGTTAATGTCACTGTTATTTATAAACCTCTAGGCTCCATTTTTTTTAATCAAGTGTAACAGGTTATTAATCAAGGCTTTTTTTATTGTTTGGTATACAGGCTGTAAGAATCAGAAACAGGCTCTATAATCTAATTTCCCCAGAGATCGTGTAAGAAAAGTGATAAACTTACAGTTAGTACAGCAATGTTTTTTGGCAGCTATAATTTCCTCCCACAGAAGAAAGTAATTTGAATTTAGATTAAGACACATTGCTATAGCTTTCCTTATAAACCGTGGGATTAAATATCTTGATTGCTCTGTATGCACATTTGCCTGAGTGAACCAAAATGTGGAAATTAAAAACGTAGGAAGATAGTAGCTGCTGCATTCCATTGACCTTTATATTAGTTAAGCATTTGAATTTTAATATATGTATGATGATACATACTTTAATTAACATGTAAATCACAGCTCTGAATTCCTCAGATTTATGAGCCATGTATCACTGGAGCTTCATTCTAAAATCCTTCAGCCAGCAGGCTCCTTTTTGCTAGGAGCATCATTGCCATATGATGCATTGCTGTGTGCTGTTCGTAAAAGAGAGCACATCAGCTAAAGGTGAGAACTTCTGGCCAGTTCTTTTTCTTTTTTTTTTTTCTAATTTAAATTTGAATATGAAAGCAATCAGAAGAAAAGATGAGAGAGAGAAAAAAATTCTAGCCATTTGTGTAAATTCATAGTGACAAAGGAATGGAAGCCTTCTCTTTCTGCTTATACCTTATAATTTTTGTAGTATAGAATCACAGAACTGGTTCACTTGGAAAAGACCTTCAATATCATTGAGTCCAACCATACCTGCCCACTACTAAACCAGATCCCTGAGCACCTCATGTACCCATCTTTTAAACCCCTGCAGAGATGGTGACTCCACCATGTCCCTGGGCAGCCGCTCCAGTGCCAGAGAACCCTTTCAGTGAAGAATTTTTTCCTAATAGCTAATCTGAACCTGCCCTGGTGCAACTTGAGGCCATTTCCTTTTCTTGTATCACTTGTTATGTAGTTGAAAAGACCAGCACCCACCTCGCTATAACCTCCTTTCAGGTAGACTCATTGTAGACAGTGATAATATCTCCCTCTCAGACTCCTTTTCTCTAGGCTAAACAACGCCAGTTCCCTCTCATAAGGCTTGTCCTCCAGCCCTTTCACTTGTCTGTATTTTCCCCCAGCCGAAGGGGAATACATACTTGCTTATCTTCATTCAGAGAGTTTACTCAGTTCTTAGTGCTACGCTTTAGAATATTGAGATAACTGAGGATCTGCTGGCTTCCCTGCTGCCATGAAAGGGAAAGGTTATATTCCTCCTGCTTTTAATGCTATTTCATAGGGAGCTATTCAGAAAATACAACAAAGAAGCACCAAAAATGCAAACAGAAATCCCTAGCACACCCCACCAAAGTCTCCAACCCCAAACCCAAAACTTCATCTTCAGCACAAACTGCAGTGGAGTATGTGAGGCTCAGAAACCTGCCTACACACTTATATAATGGGAACACAACGAGCACGTCTTTCGCAAAAAAAACAGCTCTGGAGTATGTTAAAAAAACCTCAGCAATTCCTCAGAGTGGCTGTTGATTACCATCCATCGCAGATCTTTTAAAGTGAGTTGTGTATTTATAGCAGCTGAAATACTTTCATCACAATTACAATTACTCACTATAGTATTTCCAGCAGGTTCCTTTTCTCACCTACCTTTTGTTGACTGCAGAACTGCATAGTTCTAAAAGATGCTAAAAATTAACTGTGTCTGAGGAGACCTTATTCTGTACTTACATCAACTTCAATTAGATTAGTAACATGAATAAATGAGTTGTAGAATGCCCGTTTGGATGAAAGAATTCCAACAAACTGGTTTCTTGCTTATACTGGTAATTCAAACTTATGCAAAAAAGGTGACTCTTGCAGCCCTGCTGCTCCTGAAGAAACAGTTGCATGGCTTACATAGCTCTAGACATGAAGCACCCCAACTTGAAAGCCCCACGAGTAACTGTATTTTGCCAGGAAAACAGGATCACAACAGAAATTGATCTCTAGCTGGAAAACTTCAGGAAGTTTTCTTGGTTCTGAAAGAAACTCTTGAGATATGGAGGTTGATATTGCTTGGTCTTCACTTTTTGGGTGCAATGGTGGTACCCATCATTTTTCTGACCATTTCTGCTGATGAATCTAATCATAGAATGGTTTGGGTTGGAAGGGACCTCAAAATCAATCCAGTTCAACCCCCCTGCCATGGGGGGTGGGTGGTGTGTGGAACACCCCCTGCTGGGTCAGGTTTCTTAAAGCCCCATCCAACCTGTCCTTGAACACCTCCAGGGATGGGGCAGCCACCACTGCTCTGGGCAACCTGGGTCAGATCCTCCCCACCCTCCCAGGAAAAGGTGAGGCTTTGAGCCTCCTGATCCAGTGGGAGGTGTCTCTGCCCATGGCAGGGGTTGGAACTGGACGGGTTTTGAGGTCCCTTCCCATTCAAACCATTTTGTAATTCATAACCTACTCAGTTCACAACTATTGTCTCAGCACATGCACTAACTTGGATGTTGCTCCACCTCAGCACTTCTTTTGCAGCCAGACATGCATTTATGCCGCCACTGAAGACAGTGGCCACTAGCCACACTTTTATTTTTACTTAGAAAACCAAAAACATTTGCACAGCCAGAGGCAATAATGATACAACAGCTGTAATATTGCCTTTTTATATGATTGTGCAGTACGTGAGCATGCCGTGAGATCACTCCCTGCCCTCTAAAACCAAAGTTTACCTCAAATGTCGTGCAGCATCAGTCAGTTTACAGAGTCTGATTTAGCACCAATTTATGGAATGCAACGTGATAATTAAGCAAGGTCATGGTGGGTAAACCTTATAAAACCAGTGGATTACAAGAGGAGTGACTTGGGCAGGGTTTAAGTGGCACTGGCACACTCCACGTGGGGCTGATGAACCAAGTGGGGTTGCAGCCAGGAGAGGTGAAGAGGTGCAGGTGTGGGACGCAGTTCCTGGAAATGTGCTGTGGTAAGAGAACTGCTAATTAATTCGATGCCAAAATACTTGCTTAGGTAGAAGGCCACTGCTGTAATCTGTGCAGATGGAAACAGCCAAACTGCAGCTTCGGCATTATTCTGAGGTTTGCAGTACTTTGCTGAAAGGCTCTGCTAAGATTTTCATCTTAGCAGAGGAGTAAGGCAATTGCAAATCAGCTCTCCTCTCAGCTAGATGTGGCGGTACCCCCCCCTTCAGCCCATGGAGCAGACTTCCCACTCTTGTCCTCACAGCTAACTTAGCTGTGGACGTTATCCTGCCACCCATCTCCCCCTCCACCTCATTCGCGAGAGCGCATACAGGTTCCCACTCTGAAGGGAGCAGAAAACATTCATTTCCCTTCAGATATCTGCGGAGTAAAGAGCAGATCCTCAACAACGGGTGATAGTAAGCCCTTAATAAAGTAAAACAATTTGAAGAGCACTGCAATGTTCAAAGCTTTGGAGAAGCTGCGTTTATTTAACATAACAGGTGTTGGTTATCTCTTGATACCTGAAGGGCAGAGTTCCTTTTCCCTGGGCAGGACTGTCCCCTTCACTGCTACCCCAGTCCTTCCTTCCCACCCAGACTGCTTTCCCTCCGTGGCAGAGCAGTCCCTTCTCCCTCTCAGCTGCCCTTGCTATCTTTCTTTGCAGTTACCTCAATCCAGTGTGCTGGAAGACACTGGGTAGGCACAGCTGTACCCACCACCATTCAAGTGAAGAAACAGTAACAAATGAAAAAAGGGGGATTTATTTCCAAGCCAACTTCTCTTTCCCCACCTCACTGCAAACCCAGAGACAATCTTTTAGAGGTTCAACTCAGGGTTAATTGTTATTCAAATAGAAAGGGAGGAAACCCCAGGGCAGTGCTGGGAAGCTGGAGCCTGGGGCTGGCTGGGAGCTCTTGGATGAAGCTCCCCCCCACCTAGAAGGCTGGGCTCACAGTTACCACCAACTCAACTTAAAATGCCCAAACCCACAAAATGCAGACAGCTTCTGTCAGTTTTTCACTTTACCACCTACTTGTGCTTCAGGCAAAGATGGCTATAAATTGGAGAGAATGGGTATAAACTGGAGAGGGGCAGATTCAGACTAGACATAATGAGGAATTTCTTCACTATGAGAGTCGTGAGGCCCTGGCCCAGGCTGCCCAGAGCAGGGGTGGCTGCCCCATCCCTGGAGGGCTTCAAGGCCAGGTTGGATGGGGCTTGGAACCCCTGATCCAGTGGGAGGTGTCCCTGCCCATGGAATGGGGTGCAACTGTCTGGGCTTTGAGGTCCCTTCCGGCCCAAACTATTCTATGATTCTATGACTTCTGAGAAGATCGAGTGAAACATCTAGCAAGCATCAGTTTTTTCATGTGAGCTTTTGAACCATACCTGACTTACAAAATCTCTAAGGCTGTCTTTTCAGTTAGCGTGGGTTATGCATTTTTATTCCTTATTACTATTAATTTCACTTCTGTTTTTCAGAAGATGGATAACATAAAATTAAACTCCATTGTGAATATATCATTCTCCAGCTCAACATACAGCCTGAATGGATTTTCACAGCACTTGTATGACAGAGAACACTTACATTTCACTTAATCTCTCAAATAGTGAGGCTGATGGACCTGACAGGCAATGGATATTTTTCAGTCTGAATGTTTTATCTAATTTAGAGGGAATGGTAGGGGAAGAAAGAAAGACTCTATCTTGAAAATATTCTACAAGCATAAGAAAGTTGTCTGAAGTTACATAGGATGTCTCCTTCAAGAAGGAATTAAACCCAGGTATCCCCCAAATAGTGAGTGTAGAATCATCATAGAATCATAGAATGGTTTGAGTAGGAAAAGACCTTAAAGATCATCCAGTTCCAGCTCTCCTGCCATGGGCAAGGATATCTCCCACTAGACCAGGCGGCTCAAGGCCTCATCCTATCTAGACAATCCTCTACATAAAGAGGAAATAACACAGTTGCTGCCCCAACAGCGATGTACTACTAAAGGACAACATTTAAACAAGAGAGAGAGGAGTGCTGTATTGTGTGCAGTGTATTTTACTCTAGTAGATTTTGTCTTGCATTGCACATGTTGTATTGTATAGTGCGGATTGCATCATGTCAGCTTCCCTGATGACTGCGTCGCCCTTGAAATGCCTTTCAGTAGCACCCAGTAGGATCTTTTCCATCATTTTTTCAGGTGCTGAGGTTCAACTACCAGGTCTGTAGTTTCCTGGGTCTTCCTTCACGCCCTTCTTGTAAACTGGAATAACATTGGCCAGCTTCCAGTTTGTGGCGACCGCTCTAGAGCTCAATTGCTCTGGTAAAACACAGGGCTAAAGGATTTTGATTGCACACCTTGGGTCAAAAATCAATACAAATTCTAGTGTAGAGATTGCATTGTATATACAGCATGTGTTGTCTTCTATTGTGTGGTATGGTGATTATTTCAGTGTTTGTGTTGCATTGCACTGCATTTTTTATTGTACTGTACATATTGTATTTTATTCTATATGTATTGTATTTTGTATATCTTTTTATGTATTCAGTTATATGTGTTGCAATGCTTGTATTGCATCTCATATTGTATTTTCTGTATTCTAAGTCTTGTATGATGTGATATTTATTGTATGGATTATTTTGTATATTATTGGATGTATTGGGATGTATTTTCTATTGTATATTATGTATTGCATGGTTTGGTATGTAACACTGCATTTTGTATTGTGTTGTAATTTTTTGTTGTATGCATTGTACTGTGTGGTAAAGTATGTATTGTATCACATGTATTTCTAGCATTCTGTGCATGGTATGTGTTGTTTTAATGTATGTGTTGTATTTTATTTTGCATTGCATTCTGTAGTATGTAGTGTATGGTATCTTTTGCATTTCATGCGCTGCATTTTGGTTTGTATTGTATTCCTATTGTTTCAGACTGCAGTGTATGTAGTGCATTGTATGGTATTTATTTTATGATATTTATTGTATTGTAGAGATTTTAGGTATTGTATGTGTGGTGTTTTTCTGGTATTATGTTGTAATGTCTGTGTTCCGTTGTATTGTTTGGTGTGGTATTTATGGTATTCCTTGTAATGTCCTGTATGTATCGAGTGGTGCCATGGAGCTGTTGAATTTTGTTTTATATTTTCTTTTACATTTTGTATTACTCTTCAAATCCCAAGTTCGGTTTGGGGCCTCTCACTACAGGAAAGACCTTGAGGGGCTGAAGCACATCCAGAGAAAGAAATGGAGCTGGGAAAGGGTCTGGAGTTCAGGGGTCCTGGGAACGGCTGAGGGCCCTGGGGCTGTTTAGCCTGGAGAAGAGGCGGCTGAGGGGAGACCTCATCGTGTTCTACAGCTCCTAGGAGGTTGTGGTGAGGTGGGTGCTGGGCTCTTTTTCCAAGGAACAAGGGATGCGATGAGAGGAAACGGCCTCAAGTTGCTCCAGGAGAGGCTTAGACTGAACATTAGAAAAAATTACTTCACGAAAAGAGTTGTCAAGCATTGGAACGGCTGCCCAGGGAAGCAATTGAGATACTGTCCCTGGAGGGACTTAAAAGCCATGTTGATGTGGTGCTTAGGGACACGATTTAGCGGTGGAGTTAGCAGTGCAGTGTTGTAGGGTATTGTCCCTAGCATACTGTGTTTTGGGTTATACTGTGTATTGTACTTTACATTGCACCACGTGCTGTAGTTTGTGTTGTATTGTGCACTCTTTTTTATATCCTACTGTGTTTATCAAATGATGATACAGAGGTGATAATAATGCCAGCTTGTCCTTTTGCAACTTGACATCACCCAGGGCGGCCCCAGCCCTGTCCTACCGACGGCTTTGGTGGGACTCAAAGACAAGAACTACGCAGTGGGAGGAGGGTTGAACAGAGAGCACCCGCAGGGGTCCCAGTTGCTGCAACAAGCCTAAGAGTGCCCTTAGGACTACCTTTCTGCACCGTCTCATTTAGTAATATCCCAACATACAGCTTATATTAACTGCATCCATTTCAGATAGAACTTGAAGATATTTCAGTTCTTCTGCAAATAGATCATTAGATCAGTATCCATCATTGACCATCCTGTCTCTGCCTGTCCTAATAAGCAACACATGGCATTAATTTTTCACCACCTTCTGTCATCATTTATCATGACATAGCCTGTTATCAGCCTTGAATAAACCTCTCCTGAAGAACTGCAGGATTTGGCCCACTTAAAATTAATAATAGGGCCAAATTCTTTCTTAAGTCTTTACAAGGCTAGTAACTCAAATGGCTTTCTTTTTCTAGATTTAGTTTTATTGCCTTGCATTTAAGGCTCAGATAATTAAGTAGATTGATATTTATATTGTCTGTCTTATTTAGTCATGCCTGTTATTTAAAACTTAATAACAAACGATGAAATTATTACTCAAGTACTTAGGCTACCCATAATCTCAGTCAAGATCTAGTACAAATGACTGCTTAGTCTGACTTGATTGATAAATAAACATTCCATGGTAAAAACAATGAGGACAGCAACATAAACCCTTAGTGTTCCATCCTCTGCCAAGCATACAGCGTTTCTTGAAGGTGGTAAAACCTAGAATCACAGAATGGTTTGAGCTGAAAGGGACCTCAAAGCCCATCCAGTTCCACTCCCTTATGATAGGCAGGGACACCTCCCACTGGGTGAAGGTGCTCCAAGACCCATCCAGCCTGGCCTTGAACACTTCCAGGGATGGGGCAGCCACCACTGCTCTGGGCAACCTGGGCCAGGGCCTCCCCACCCTCATTGTAAAGAGTTCCTTCCAAACGTCTAGTCTAAATCTTCCCCCTTCCAATTTAAAGCCATTCCTTCTCCTCCCATTGCTCCAGGCCCTTGTAAAAAGTCCATCCTCAGCTTTCCCGGAGCCCCTTTCAGCACTGGAAGCTGCTCTAAGGTCTCCCTGGAGACTTCTCCAGGCTGAACAACCCCAACTCTCTATCAAGCATGGGAAAGCAAGTCAAATCCTACCAGTATAATTTTAGACATGAATATGTTGGGATACCAGCAAGACAAAGTTTGAGGGAAGAGATAACATCTTTATTGTGTATAAAGATAACAAAGAAATAAGCATTCAAGCTCAGTAAAGCTTTTTCACCTTGCATGCTCTAAAGTTTCTCTCTTTTCCCACAAGTACATCATTATATCTCAGCATTGAGATTATCTCTCCCTGCAGACTTTACAATGCTTACAATGCCAGCTCTTCTTGAAGATGCCTGCTTTACACTTTCCATCTGTTCCCAGAGATGAAGCTGCTGCCCATCACTGTTTCTCAGCCCTCCCACAGCAACGTGGGAAAGGGTACACTTCCATAGATAAGAGTTTCCAAGTAAAGTATAGGGTTTAGATGAACACTTAACTCATTTCCATACCTAAAACCAGGGTCAAAGACCACAGAATGTGGATATTATATGCTTGCCATATGAAATTCTTTTCACAGGATCCAGATCTCGCTGTAGGCACAGGAAGTTACTGGTTGTTTCAGTGCAATATTTGTATGGTAAAAGCAGTCTAAAATCCTTAGGAAAAGTCTTTTACTGGCAAAAAAAAAGAGTTAGGAGTTGGTGTGTCTAGCAAATTTGGTTTCAGTTTTACCCAAAAGAAATAAGAAAAGCTAAAACAAACAGGAAAGACCCTAAACTCATATTTTAGCATTTATTATTCTTGGAACTGAAAATATAAATTCAGTCTTCTGTGTTTGTGCAATGTGGGTTGAGGAAAAGCATATTTCCCATTTTGGAGAGGAAAGCAAGGTAGATGAAGTTTAGCTTATTTGCTCAGTCGTCTCAAGTCTGTAGCAGCACACAGGGAATTAAACTTTGGTTCCTTCCCAAGGAGGTGCCCATACCACAGCTGGTCTCCATCCTTCAGACAGAGCATCCCACTGAAAAGCCAAAAGATCTCCTTTGTCTAAAGTCCCATCATGAGAGTGGAAGGGAAGCAAGGCCTTTTTTGCCAACAAGACATCTTTTAAGCACAAACCATTCCACATTATTCTTCCAGGGCAAGGTGGCCTTACGGTGAGTATAGGTACAATTTATATCCACTATCAGTATATTGAGAGCAGCCCTGATGAGAATGACTTAGGGTATTGGTGGATGAGAAGCTCAACATGACCTGGCAATGAGTGCTCACAAACCAGAAACCAACCATGTCCTGGGCTGCATCCAAAGCAGTGGGACCAGCAGGGTGAGGGAGGGGATTCTACCCCTCTGCTCTGCATTGGTGAGACCAAACCTGGAGCCCTGAGTCCAGTTCTGGATTCCTCAGATCAGGAAGGACATGGAGCTGTTGGAGCGAGCCTAGAGAAGGTCATGGAGGTGATCCAAGAGCTGGAGAACCTTCCATCCAAGGACAGGCTGAGAGAGCTGGACTTGTTCAGCCTAGAGAAGAGAAGGTTCCAGAGAGACGTTAGAGCAGCTTACAGTACGGAAAGGGGAGTCAGGGAAGCTGGGATTGGGTTCTTAATCAGGGAGTGCAGCAGGGGGTTAGTTTTCTGCTGGAACAGGGGAGATTGAGATGAGACCCAGGAGGGCAGGGATAGAACAAGGGGAACAGTTTCCAGATGAAAGAGAGGAGATTGAGATGAGATCTTAGGGAGAAATGTTTTGCTGTGAGGGTGGGGAGGCCCTGGCCCAGGTTTCCCGGAGCAGTGGTGGCTGCCCCATCCCTGGAGGGGTTCAAGGCCAGGTTGGATGGGGCTTTGAGCAACTTGACCCAGTGGGAGGTGTCCCTGCCTATCACGGGGGAGTGGAACTGGATGGATTTTGAGGCCCTTTCCCACTCAAACCATTCTGTGATTCTATGAAATTCATTTATACACTGCTAAGGTTGTGGTCAGTGGCTTCAGCGTCAATGAAAATGAGGCCCAAGAGCTCAGCTGCCACGTTCTGGGCTGGCCTGCATCTCAGCAGCACACAGGCAGTGCCACCATCCAAACATATGGAGACGAGATCACAGACAAATGCAGCAATGCCTGCATTCCCATGAAAAATCACAATGTTTCTGCCAGGCACAGATGGAATAGATGCAGCCTCTTAGCCACGGCTGCTACCTGGGGCTGCCCAGTCTTTTGCAGCCCCCTCACACTGTGCGCTCGTATTAAAAATGCCAGCCACGCTTGGCCTGCTCAGGGGTGCCAGCAAGAAATCCACCCACTCTTCTGGCTCCTTTCTTCAACTTTATGTCAGTCTGTTACAAACCAGTGAAGCCGACAAGCTCCCCCATCAAAGCCCTGCGCTCATATAGTCAAAAATATACCTCCCGTCTGTTCCTGCCAGCTCTCAGCAAGGGGGGAGTTTTGCTTTGCTCCATTTTTTCAGCCAGCCACATGCCATACAGCGATGACTTCATGCAAGTCTATAGACTATTCTTGCCAAAAACCCAGAACTAAACTGCATCCACTGAACCATGGTAAACCTCAGCACTTATGGTTTGATGGATGGAATTCCTGGCAGTGATGTCCTAAAATGGTACTTTCCAGCTCTTCACAGTGGAAGAGCACGTCTGTCCCAACATGCAGTCTACGACGTGTACACCACCCCATGAGGAGCTGGCGCTCGCTGCATGCTTACAGCTCATCCCTTCTGTCCATGGCTTTGTTGATGTGCAATTCTCCTCTCTGTGTCTGAGACAGTGTGGGTACCGCAGAACGAATGGAAATACTTGGAGGTGAGCTACTTCTCTGGCTGGTACTAAATAAAAGTACATTATGAACTATCCAGTTTATTGGGTTAGGGCCCTTAAAATTTGATACTGTTAAGGGTAGTTTTAAACATTTATTGTGCCTGCTAGCAGATCATTAGCTGACAGCATGTCTGGGATAACTGCAACTGGCTTAAGTGCTTCTTCAATTGCACTTAAAAGAAAGGCAGAGATTTGTAGAACTGGCATTTTTTCCATGGGTGACACCTCCCATTCATTTTCCTGTTTATGTGGCTGTTCCATTTTCTCCATTATGATGGTCCTCTCTGGCAAACTGATAATGTTCAGATCAGCTGAGATAGCAATTTTCCTTCCTCTGACACTCTTCCACACATCAAGAAAAGTCAAGATTAAAAGTCTCCAGAGATTAAACCAGTTCCCAGGTGCTTTTCCTCTTTTCAAAGTATAAATATTATATTGATTTAATAGAAACACAGAATGGGTTGGGTTGGGAGAGAACTTAAAGTCCATCCAGTTCCACCCCCTGCCAAGGGCAGGGACACCTCCCACTGGATCAGGGGCTCCAAGCCCCATCCAACCTGGCCTTGAACCCCTCCAGAGATGGGGCAGCCACAGCTTCCCTGAGCAACCTGGGCCAGGGCCTCCCCAGCCTCACAGCAAAACATTTCTTCCCAAGATCTCATCTCAATCTCCCCTCTTGCAGCTGAAAACCATTCTCCCTCCCCTGCATATCTGTCATGAGTTTGTTGGCTTCATCAGTTCTGTATCAGACATGAGTTTCATCCTGTGCAGGACAGAGGAACAGAGGAACATCCAGGACAGCCACAGAGGAACATTTGCGTTCGTGCATGGAAATGTGGATCACAGACATGTACACAGGTCTGTCAGCCTCTGAACCTCTGCTGCCCCCTGCAAGAGAAGGTTTAACTGCTCTTCAGACCACAGAAAAACACCCCAAAGAGCCAACAGTAAGTGTGGGACAGGGCACGTACAGAGAGACACAATAATTCCAGCTGAAACAGAGTCAGGTCATCAAAACTGGTTTCTTCTATACTCATATGAAAATATTGTGCCATTTTGAATTATTAAGACTAATTTAATGCCCTCTTCTCTTCCAGTAAGTACGTATTGATACTTCCACACACTTAGTACTTTTTGTTGTCATTCCTTGTTTCTAAGACAGCTGTTCAGTACAAGAATGAAGGACAGCAGTAATTTTGCCAGGAAGGTCATAAAAATCCTCTCATAGTCTATTCCAGAGCACTATTACAAGAGATCACAGAGCGAACAGACCATCTCCCACATTTCTGGGAGTCTTTACACATACCATGAATCTCAAGACGATTAAAAGGCACTGAAGTGTAAGGAGGGGTTTCCATAAAATAAAGTCAATCTTTGTTTCATAGAATCATGGAATCATTGAGGCTGGAAATGACCTCTCAGCTCATCCAGTCCAACCATCAGCCCAACCCCACCGTGCCTACTAAACTACTAATTCACCCCCCAAATTAACACTTCCTGATGGTTCAGGAGAGTAACCTCTTCTACTCATTCTTTTTAAAAGACTGACTTATTAAATAAATTCAAACCTACTTTCTGGACTGAGGTGTCAGTCAAAATAAGTGAAGAAATGCCTTGTTGGCAGACCTTGATCAGATTTGGAGGTCAAGTTTGAGCTGCTCATGATGTGGGAATGATATTTCTAACACCAGAAGAACTACTCATGAGAACCCAGTGGCTAAAATTTTAACTGTCTATGGACTTCAGATGCTTTAGGCAGCTGCTAAGCCCAAGTTTGGAGGACCAGAGTTTTGGTGCCAGATGCCTAATATCTGATCAACTCATTCATCCATCTAGCCCATACACTAGATGTGTGAGATAAAAACATGCATGAAATAAAAAGTTACTTTTCATCTCAGCATCAAATTAAAACATGAGAATTATCGAAGATGCCAGCATTTCCATGAAAACAGTGTTTGTGACACAAGAACAAGTGTGCACTGCATGTAGGCTACCCAACACCTCCAGTTGGATGGTGCAATTCTGTGCTAATCATCCCAGCCCCAACTTTCTCCGGGAACTTCAGCCCTCCAAATGATTGTGGCGTGCTCCTGGCCCTTTGCCGCTCAGCGCGGGATATTCTTGGCAACAGTGATAAGGGCACTTGTTCCAAATAAGCAGGAATCTAGAAACAGGTTTGTCTTGGCACTTTTAGAGCCACTCAAACATGCCAAAACTCATGGAGCCGGACACAGGATGAGGGCGAATGACCCACAGAAAACCCAAATGAAGCAGCAGAGTGAACTTCTGACTGTCTGCCTAACCAGCACCACCAACATCTCATCATAGAGCAAGGATGATGAAATACAGCACCAGCCAGTGTAACAGAGCTGATGAAAGACCTTGAAATGTTTATGTGAATACCAAGTTTCAGTTTCAAGTTCCACACAAGCATTTAAAACAAGAACCATGCCAGAAAACACAGAAGAACGATCTTCTGGTTTACCTTTTTCAAAAAGAAAGCAAACAGACGATGAATACCAAACTCCCTGCTCCCTAGTTTTCCATTACAGCCCATGTAGTTTGCAGGACAGGTAAAAAAAGCTGTCATAATTAGAAAAAAAAATGCTTTGGCTTGCTTGTGAGGCAAACCTGCATTAGAGTAGAACGCAGTGTGGCCAAAACCTTGGTTTAGAGTTTGGAGAAACAACGTGGTCCCAACAGAGCCCTGGGTAGACGGCAGCACAGCTGCACAGGCTGACAGGGCCGAGCCTTGTTTCACACCATTGAGGTGCCACCTTCACGGTTCCTACACATGTATTCACCAGCAAGACATCCGTGTGCAGGGAACGAATAATTTAGCACCTTGAAAACAAAACAGAAAGGCCAAAAAAGCTCCAGTCCTTGTTCTACTCCAAACATGTATTATTTAGTCTGACTGCCTCCATTCTATTTCCTCTGCTTTGATCAACTAAAGGCCAAGAAAAGCAATTACCAGCATAAGAAAAACATATTCTTGGTATCTTTGAACTGCTGTGGCAAGTGTAAATGCCTCGCTTCCTATGAGAACAGAGGAAATATTTCTTCAGTGGCTAAGATGAGAAATGAATGGGAAAATATAGGAGGAGGTAAGGGAGAAACAATTAACAAATTAGATCAGTGTTAAAAGAAAACTGCAAATCTCTACATTATTGATTCTGAAGAGCAAGCTGTAGTGTACAATGGAGATAATTAAGCACCTTGATTTGCATGTGAAAATGACTAACACTGCCAGGGCAGGGGAATATCACTGGAACAGCAGAAGCCTTTGGTCAACACCCTCAGCCCCACGGTGTGAGTGTTGGGGTGTCCTGTGCAGGGACAGGAGCTGGACTCGATGGCCCTTGTGGGTCCCTTCCCACTCAAGGCATTCTACGATTCTGTGGATATAGCTAACTATGGGATAATCTAGTTATTGCAATTAGGGAATGGCAGAGAAGAGATTAAAAAACTCCACTGACAACTGGGAAGTTTGAGAAAGCAGTGACCACAGGTAACAACAGGACTCTGCTCTTCAGCCTTCCAGCATCAACACATGAAAGGAAACATGGAATCCCCCACATTCCTTTAGGTTTTGTGACCATCTTATGACCCAACTCTTACTGTCCTACTGCTTTCCATTAACATCCCCATTTCCACTGTGCTAGACATTCAGCTCTGCCACCACTAAAACATCCTGAATAAGCCCAGGCAGACCTGCAGTCACCGCAGGGTCAAAACTAACTCAGGTGCTTGAACACCAGCTGTGGGTTGGTCACAGCAGGGCCCACCACTCCACCCGAAGCTGTTTCTTGTGTCGGCCCATGGTGGAGATGATGCTCAATGACACAAAGTGAAAAATCCAATACCCATTCAAAAAAAATTACATGAAGAACATGTGGGAACATATCTTTAACATGAAACTGCTTTGATTTCTAAACAGGCACTCCAAGGGAAAACAAAACAGAATGCCTTAAAAAAAACCAAACACCACAAATGCCGAATAAGTGGAGTTTGGGAAAATACAAATAATTTTTTATTAATGATTTCCCAGGTTGCTCATTCAACAACGCTCTTGTGAAATAACAGAAGTGCATGGAAGAGCCACCTCCCAGACCCACAACACTGCACGATAGAATGCTATAGCATAATCTAGAATAATATTATTTTTCAGATGGTAGCTCAGGGGTGCTGCCAACGCATTAGCATCTGCTAGTGCTGCTGCAGTCCCTAAGGCAGCAGTGAAAAAGGGTTGATGGATTCTTGGACGCTTCTCTTTCTGACCTGTGCCCTTTTAAATGGGAAGTGATGAAACAAAAACCTCGCGGCAATGGGGTGAAAGCAAGACAACCTACAGGAGGCAACTACAGAAGAGGAGATTTCATAAAGAAAAGAGATAGATTGTTTCTGGGTAAAAAGACAAAAGTTACTGAATATATTGTGAAGTCCAGGCTTTTCATCTCAATCTCCCCTCTTTCAGCTTAAAACCATTCCCCTTCATCCTATCCCTTCACTCCCTGATCCAGAGCCCCTCCCCAGCTTTCCTGGAGCCCCTTCCAGTACTGGAAGGTGCTCTAAGGAAACTTGGTATTGGAGAGATTCGATTCGGTATTTTAACTACACACTATTACCACTAAAGCAATTCTCCAGGAAACCTGGACAGAACTGATTTCCATTTGCCTTCTCATACTTTCTACGTTGACTAACCTAGCCCTGGATCACTCGTAGTACAAGGTGTCTCCCCCCTTCAGCTAACTAAGGTTACTCTCCCATTGTGCTGGTCCCGCTGGGTTAGCTCAGGCTGCCCAGTTTGCCACAGCAGCTCCCCCAAGCCCTGCATCTCCAGCTTAGTTAGTTCTTCCATCCTACCATTACCATTGCCCCATCCCAAGCTCCAAGCAATTCAAACACCCTGCCTCGAGCTTACGCGGTGAGCACAATTCTTGGCTGCTATGTAGAAGACTCAGTAATGTCAGAGCATCCTCTTTCTCTCCAACCCCAGCTAAAAAAGGAAAATCCACAGCAGATGTTAGAATTTTTAACCCCACCATAACGGGAGCCTCAGCTCACGGGGAGCCACTGTCACCATCCTCCCTGAGAAGCTCCCTGGGCTGAGCAGGCCTCTGCACTGGGCTACGGCTGGAGGAAGCCGTTCTGCTTTGGGGGCCAGACTCGATGATCTTTATGTGTCTCTTCCACCTCAATCCAGTCTACAAGTGCCACACGAGCAGCCTGAGGATGAGGAGTGACACTGAGATGTCTGCTGCTGCCAGCCGACTCCACTAGCCCCATGTGCCAGGAGACATCAGGCAGGAGGAATCTGAAGGGCTTCAAAGCTCTGGAATGTTCCTACACATTGACTGCTATTTGTAGAGAACATCCAAAAGAAAGAAATGTGGTTTAGAAGACAAAAGGCTCAAGTCTGTGACTTCAAATTCACGTCGCTAAAACGGGATATAATTAAACCCTGGTTTTCAGTGGCTACTTTAAAATGTCTCTGTGACACAAAGAAGACAGAAAGTGGGAAGATATTTTTTATTTAACCTCAAAATCTATTTTTACTCCAATATCCTAATTGTCCCCGGCTGGAACTTTCTTTTCCTCATGGCGAGGGTGGGAGCAATGGAAAACAGTTGGGGGAAGAACAACCAGGGCCTCTCACATGAGCTACAGAGAATAGGGAGGGAAACAAAGAACATGTAGCACATTCCCTGTGTCCTGCAAACCTCATAAAGGCAACTCTTCCCTCTGCACAGGTCTGAGAAGCACAAAGCTTTCCCACCCACCAAGGACCCCAAATTGAATCACAAAGATATCACCCCAGGACCACACAAAACCCCAGATCAGCACCACAACCACCTATCACTGCACCACAGAACTTTAAAAGCTCACCTCCTTTCTGTTGTGTTATCGTTCTTCTCTGCTTTCCACCCTGCCTGTGCCGTTTTCAGCACCTGAGCTGCTGGCTGGACCACAAGGAGCAGAATTTTTCAGAGTGCTGCACCCTCAAGGATGGGTGAGTGAGAGAAGGGCAGTGAACCAGCAGAACTGAGGAGAAATTGCTCCTCGCTGGGGACCAGCTCCACC
Organism: Clamator glandarius; assembly: GCA_033459285.1. Lineage (NCBI taxonomy): Eukaryota > Metazoa > Chordata > Aves > Cuculiformes > Cuculidae > Clamator > Clamator glandarius. The sequence continues at coordinate 474,353 of JAUNZM010000272.1, read as the reverse complement.
TCAAAGCTAGGTGCTGCCAGGTGCTGAGCACTTGGAAAGCGAGATGAGTTGGTGGACATGGAAGCAGCCTATTAGCTCCATCATGAGCCCCTGCTCCCCAGGGCTGGGGTGGTGTCTGCAGGAGGGCAGTGCATCACATGCTGCCCATCACTGGGTTCTTCTGGCTTTCTCTGGTGAAGCATCTTCCTGAAGAAATGCCCTCTCATGGAAGAGGGGTGAGAAGGAGACTCAGCTTTTCTCCTGCTCTGAGAAATACCAACACCTGTGCTGAGACACAGGAGACCTGTCTCATGCTCCGATGTTAAAGTTATTATTGTAATATGTCCCCGATTACAGCTGTAACCTCAAAGGATGATCAAAACCATGAAGTTTGTGAGTCTGAAATCTGCTTCTGTCATAGGTCATTAGAGTGAGGAACAGCTGACATGAAGGAGAAGAAACAGAAAACTGAATAAAGTTCTGTTTGCAAGATAGAGTCACAGAATTGTTAAGATTGGAAAAGACCTCCAAGATCATGCAGTCCAACCATCAGCCCAACCCCACTGTGCCTACTAAACCGCATCCTGAAGTGCCACCTTACATATTTTTTTAAACCTCTCCAGGGATGGAGACTCCACGACTGCTCTGGGCAGCCTCTGCCAGGGCTTCACCACTCTGCCAGTGAAGAAATTTTCCTAATATCCAATCTAGACCTCCTTTGGCACAACTTGAGGCTGTTCCCCCTCGTCCTATCCCTCATCACTTGGGAGAAGAGCCCTGAACCACCTCATTACAACCTCTTTTCCAGAAGCTGTAGAGAGCAATGAGGTCTCCCCTCAGCCTTCTCTTCTCCAGAATGAACAGCCCCAGATCCCTCAGCTGCTCCCAGAACCCCTGGGCTCCAAACCCTTCTCCAGCTTCGCTCCCTTCTCTGGACGTGCTTCAGCCCCTCAGTATCTTTCTTGTAGTGAGGAGCCCAAAATTGAACCCAGGATTTGAGATGCAGCCTCACCAGACCTGAGTACAGATCTTGGAGCTAATCACAGAATTCTGACCCACTACAGATCACCGCTCGCTCTTCTGTGATGGGTGAGCTGTGCTCAGGTCCTTCAGCATAAGGAGAAGCAGAAAGGCCAAGGCTGAGTACCAACACCTCTTCTCTGTACCAATGCTAGCACAGACAGGTCAGCTCCTGCAGCAATCCCCATGGATGTATCTTTTACAAAGAGATTGGAAAATATGTTCTTTCTGGTGCAAAATATTCAAATTATTAGATAAAAATATCTTTCTTGCCATCTACTACTGTTTCAACTCCATGCAATGTAAATTTCACAAAACCTGTTGTTTCGTTTTCTAGTGGACCCATTCAGACTCCCAGCAAGTACCCAGGTTTTCATTTCTTTGTCCTCCCAATGACACATTTGATCTTCATCACTCTCTAGGATCACTGGGTCTCCCAAGGAACACAACTGACAAGTCCAGGTTTTGAAGGGACAGGACTAAGTAACCTGCAGAACTAAGCAGAGCCTGCATTGGTCAGGTGGGTTGTGTAAAGGCCATTTCCAATCTTGGGAATATCCCAATAACCTGAGTTTTTACATGCATATAATCATATGCCCCCTGTCTGCTATAATTCTTTATTAAATTCACAGCTGCTGTCTTCCTCATGATTTTTTCAGCTCGCATAGTTCTTGGATAGCGTGTTCTTAATTCACCTCAAACAGGCAAGGGCAGGGGGGCACGAAGAAGCTAAGGGAGAAAAAAAAGCTATTTAACTCACTTGTTAGAAATGGAGAAATAGAGGGTAAGGCGGAGGAAAATATGGCTTTTCAAGAGAGAATTCAGGAAAGCTGTTGCTGTATAAGATCTAGTGGGGTTGGAGTTGCATGACCTTTAAGGTCCCTCCCACCCAAAACAATCTAAAATACTAAGAGGCGATACAGGCTGGAACTTGTTTCAGCAAGACTTCTTTTGTGTTTGTGGATGCACACGCTCTTGTTCCCCACCTAGGTAACCAGCCAAATATAGCAGGAGGAGCATTACTGAAGATGGGAACTTCAGCTTCTAGGATCTAGAACAGCTGAAGGAGACTAAGATTCCAGTATAAAGCCATCATGATCCAGTGAAAACACTCCTCTCCGGGCAGTGGGTCTTTGGCAGACGTGTCTGTTCAAGTTCAATCATTAGCACTGTCTTAAGAAAAAAACCAAAGAATCTTAAAATCCTAGAATATCCTGAGTGGACCACAAAGACCATCGAGCCCAGCTCCTGTCCCTGCACAGGACACCTCAACATTCACTCCATGGGGCTGAGGGCGTTGGCCAAAGGCTTCTGCAAAATTGTCAGGCTTGGGGCCATCACTGCTTCCCTGGGAGCTGTTCAAGGGCTCCACCACTCTCTGGGGGAAGATCCTTTTCCTGATGTCCAACCTAACCTATTCTTCCTGCCATTCCCTCAGGTCCAGAGAGAAGAGCTCAGTGCCTGCTCCTCCTTCCTCCCCCTGTGAGGAAGCTGCAGAACACAATGAGATCTCCCCTCAGTCTCCTGTTCTCCAGACTGAGCAGGACCAAGTCATTTCAGCTGCTCCTCACACACTTCTCTAATCCCTTCACCAGCTCTGTGCCCTCTCCTGGACTCTCCCCAGTAGCTTTAGATCATTTTTATCTTGTGGTGCCCAAAAGTGCATCCAGTGCTTGAGGTGTAGATCGGGACAATCCCCTCCCTCACCTGGCTGGCGATGCCGTGCTTGATGCAACCCAGGACATGATTGAGTCTCTTGGCTGCCAAAGAATTCAGAGCAAACTGTGGCTATATTGCAGCTCCAATAAAACTGACAGGTAGTGTGCTTAGTGTTGGTAAAAAATAAAAGCTGCTTTAGGTTATCTGGGGAATGGGAGAATATGAAATGATCTACCAGAAGCCTTTCCTTTCCCTTGACCAGTTGCACCAAACAACTACTTGTAAGCTTTTTGAATGCCTACTGGAATCAGTGTTGACAAGGACAGCATTTTCTTAAAATAGTATGCAAAGCCTTTCCTAAAACTTTCTTCATCAATTACCTGTCTAGAAAATGAAAAGTTTCTGTTACAAACTGCCAGATCCTTCATATGATTGACTGTGGCTGGTTTTAGTCAGGAAGAGGTCTCCATGTAACAAATGGCTTGTCCATTTGTTCTCTGACAACAAAGGCTGTTGAGGCTTGAATATCATTTGCACTCAATCAAATACTAACGCTGGTGGAAAACTCTGGGTGTTGGTGACCCTTGACGTGCCCTGGTGGGGCATGGAGAAATGAATCGCCACTTAACATGGATGCAGCATAACAAATGTGAAAGGTTCTCCTCGCTGCTGCCACTGCCTCTTCACCCCGTCAGGCCTGCGGCTGCCAGACAAGCGTTAATTGAACTGACAAACAGCATAAACGTGTCTCTCAGTTGCACTCTCCTGCTAAATGCATAGAGAGCTGTTAACTATAGAAAACAAAAGATGGATGGAAGAAGATTGTTTTTACAAAATGATATTTTTTAGCACCCTGATCCAGTGGGAGGTGTCCCTGCCCATGAAAGGGGGTGGAACTCGATGGGCTTTGAGGTCCCTTCCATCCCAAACTATTCCATGATTCCATTCTATGGAATTTATGCAAATTCACAGATATCCCATATTTTACAGCAATCATTTTTTCTTGGTCTTTATTATCAATAGGAGAGTCTGAATTAAGTGGTAGAAAGTGGCCTTGGGATGTAGCGAACACAGCACAACTCTCTCACCATATGGGTGGTCCTCACAAGGTTTGAAGATGCAGTTCAACTAAATATTTTACAATATCATAAAATTGCGGATTATGGCATAACAAGCCATAATCCACAATTGGATTTCTCCTTTCTTTTCTTTTTTTTTGTGATCAAACTAAAATCGCCTGTAGAAAAGAACAGATTACTCAACAACTGCATAGTAACATCAATATATTGTAGCTATGTTTTTCCTTTGAAACATTTTGCAAGATAATTATAGCTGGAACAAAGGAAGCTCAGAAAATTTCAACACTGGAGCTTTTCTGCTTTGGGGGAGTTAAAAAAAAAGGAAAATGGCCATAAAAAGGTTCTGATATTCATGTCTAAATTCTAACAAATACTTTAATTATATTATGCTTTGCTGCATCTGGCCTTCAGCTTTGGTCACCATCCAGTTTCCTGTGGGACTAGAGGAAACGCAGCTCCAAACTTCTGCTGTTTTCTAAATGCAATCATACAAATCCACCTTAACTCCATTTTCCACTGCATCTTCTAGTAACAAAATAGAAGCTTCCCTATTTCAGGGAAGTTCCAAATCCTCTTTTTGTTTATTTAAAATTGCAAGTGATTCACATAATTGTGTTAGAAAAGGGTCCGACCTTAAACCCCACAATGCCAACTCCTCCACTAATCCATGTCCCCAAGTGCCACATCCACGCAACTTTAAAATACCCCCAGGGATGGGATCTCCACCACCTCCCTGGGCAGCCGTTCCAGTGCCTGAGAACCTTTTCAGTTAGGAAACGTTTACTGATATCCAATCTAGATCTCCTCTGGGCATTGAGGCCATTTCCTCTCATCCTATCCCTTGTTCCTTGGGAGAAGAGCCCAGCACCCACCTCACTACAACCTCCTTTCCAGAAGCTGTAGAGAGCGCTGAGGTCTCCCCTCAGCCTCCTCTTCTCCAGGCTGAACAGTCTCAGGCCCCTCAGCCGCTCCCAGAGCCCCTGAACTCCAGCCCTTGGTGCTCCCACCATCTCTCCAGCACAGCCAAGCTTTAAAATAAGGAGCAGGAGTTGCGTATTTCATTATATCTATTTTTCCTCTTGGATATTCCTCTAAGAATTACAATCTACCTCATCAGCACTTCCAGTTTCCTAACCAGAATGAGTCTGTGTAGAGAGGAAGCCCAACACGGGCAATGTGAGCTCTTACCCTGAATCCTGACATTCTCTTAATGACTTGCTCTTGGTAATTTTTAGCATATAAGCAGTCCCACCAAAGCAAGACTCATTCATAGGCTTTTTCACTGGTGGAGTTTTATTTATATATATTTCTAGACAACATATTATGAAAGTTGGAAGGAGGGAAATAAACCAGTAATATGAGGTGAGCTAACCGTCGCGTATGGCCTTCGACACCGCATCTCAACACAGAGAAACCTCAATGAAGTCAGTGGCTAAGCCAAACAATAAGTTTCTGGAATAAAGAGAAATTGCTCAAGGCTTTTCTCCCCTTAGTGGCAGAAACCAACACTCCCAAGTGAACGTCTTTCCTCTCTAGTGCAATTCCCTGCGGATGCGACTAAGCCTAAAAATAATTTCTAAGAAAAGGTTCCAGCATTTACACAATGTGTGTACGGTTCTTTCTAACCCTTCCTTCACTCATTGTCAAACGATGATGTAAAGAATTACATAAGAAAACAAACAAACAAAAAAGATAAAAATTAACTTAATTTACACAACCAATAAAAAAGTTTAAAGCAATGATAGAAAAATAATATAAAGGCTAAATACATTAAATGCCACTTCAACATTAAGCTTTGGTAGAACAGGTAAAGAGCATAGCACCAATAAAATCCAATGTCAATAACACGCTTCAGTATGCATGAGCTGTGATGAAAATGTAAATTTTGGCAAGAAAAGTAGTGTATGTTCCCTGACGCCACAGTTTCATTTCAACGTCTAACAAAAAGTCTTTAGGCTCCTTCACTTGTCGCTGAAGGTAGACAATGCCAGTGTACGAGTTCAGCCTTCGAGTGCTGAAGTAGTTTTCTTCATTTCCCTTGGTGATAGTAAGGATTATGTTGTCTCCAGCATAGGCAGGCGATGGTCCAATGCGGAAAATATGAGCTGGGACCACAATATTGGTTTGGAAGTTCAGCTGGTAATAGGTAATGCGCACGGGGGTGTTCTGGCAGTCCAAGTAATTAAAACAACTTATTCGTTCACACCTCCTAAGAGATGAGAAATGAAGCACATTCAGTGTCCATGTAACAGCAGGTAAATAGCTGTATTTCAGAGCATTGCCAAAATATTAGATGCAGTAGAGTCCCAAACTTCAGCTGTGTAACCAGCAGCTGCTCGTTCTGCTTTTACAGTGCCCATAAAGCATTTGCAAATGATATAATTGTCTGAGTAAGTCTAAGAAAAAGATCACAGACATGGGGAACTGTGTTGCAAGGCTCCATGAGAAGGAAAGAGCCAGAGTCGTGCTGTTAGCAGCACAGAGCTTAGACGAGGAGTCTGGGATTCATCACTGACAGCACGAGATTGGGCAAAAGATTGGGACAGGGCTTCAAGAAAATAAGAACAAAACCATTTGGAAAGTAGCTGAGAGACAGGAATGGGAAATGAGCTCCTCAGCCTGCAAAGCTGCAAAATTCTATAAGGCAGGAAAAGTATGTTTTAAGTCACAAGCAATTAAATGCAGGGGGGGCAGGGGGGCTGAAATGTGCAGGGAAGTTTTGGGGGTCCTGAGCCTCAGCTGCTAAGGAGCTGGAGGATGCGCCATTCCCAGAACTTTGCAAGCTCATTCTCCTGCTCCCCTTCAACATTTCAACACTCTCTGAGGAGCTGCAAACTGAATATTAAACAGGAAGCCCCAGAACCACTGTAAAAGTGGCGTACTGAGCAGCCTGGCAGCTAATGCAACGATATCAGCGGCAGAGAAGATCTTATTTTTAAAAAACTTAACTCTAAATAGAGCCCTTTTAGAGCTGCAACGAGTACAGCTGTAACAGCAATGGCTGGAGGGCAAGTGGGGCCTCCAGGGCTTGGGAGAAGGAAGAAGGACAAGTGGACAGAAAAGCTATATTGAGAAAATCTATATGCTCTGGGTACCAAAGCATCTTAGAGCTCTGACCACAACCTAAAGCACTGGCCTGGGCTGCTGCCTCTGTGGCGATGGCAATACTTACATGTCAGACACCTTTCTGTAGTTGGAAGGGCACTCAAAGGACAGGCAGCGGAAGCTGCCCTGGATGTTATAGCACGTCTCCGCAGCTGTACAGTTATGGGTTCCAATCGCACATTCGTCGATATCTAACAAGAAGAAGCACAAAGAGAAAGACAAGTTAAAAAATAAGAAGTAACCATTTATAGGCTGGGTTCTGCTTATGAGGCTCCCTGTGCATGAGAAGCAAGAGTCAGTGGGTTTGGCTCTGCAAGCTGAGGACTCCTGTTTTCAACCCTCAGTTGCCGTGTGTTACTGCAGAGCAGGAGCACGAGAACCCTGTGGGGTATGAAATGTACATTCAGGGGAGGTGTGCCAGGTCCATCTCTGTGCACAGACATTCGCCAGCATTTGGAGTGACTGGGTAAATCACACTGACATGAGTCCTACAGGGAAAAAAAACTACCTTTCTTGACTTTACCAGTTAATAAGAGGTGACAGTACCTCTCAGCAGTGTGTGTAATAAAGAAGGGAGCCTGCACTTCCCTACAAGCAGCTCATGATGTTTGATAGTCCTGCCCAGCTCAGCAGGGAGTGTGGCCAGTGCCTGGCCAGGGCTCATCTTCAGCCCACAGGGGAAGTTGTTTCTTCACCTGTACTTTGCAAACATTTGCAAACTCCTGTGAACCTAGCAGTTATTCCTCATTCCAGACGCATCTGAGGCAACACAGGGTTTCACTTCCAGTGGAGAAAGAAAGACAAACAGAAAGACAGACAGACAGAAACCCAAGATCCTCCCGCCTTGCCACATCACAGTGCAATGAAACAAAGCACACATGGTTCCAACCAAGCACGAACATCTAGACAGAATTGCCAGTGTCGTCATGGTGTCCCTTGCTCTGAAGGTGAGATGATATGTGAGGAAGAAATGTTTTGCTATGAGGGTGGGGAGGCCCTGGCCCAGGCTGCCCAGAGCAGCGGTGGCTGCCCCATCCCTGGAGGGGATCAAGGCCAGGTTGGATGGGGCTTGGAGCCCCTGATCCAGTGGGAGGTGTCCCTGCCCATGGCAGGGGTGGAAATGGATGGGCTTTGAGGTCCCTTTCAGCCCAAAAAGTCCCATGATTCTGTGATTATAAACTAGTCTGGAAGGAAACAGAAAAAAATAATCAGATACTGGTAGCCCAAGGCAGTGGAACCCTAAACTTCTCAGACCACACAACCTGTCCATCCCCATAGACGCCGTGCGAGCTTTCCACAGCTGCTCTGATTTAAGACAACTTGTAAAGAGCTTCCTGAAAGTGTTGGGCCAGTTCTTACAGCTTCACAGATCACTGACAGCCCCTGAACACAGCTTCATGCTTAGAGCAAGCCTGTGTCATGGATGGTGTTTCTAAACAAGCTGTTAAGCACGACGTATGTGTGCGAAGCTCAGTGGCTGAGGGAAGCATCTAACGGGTTTCAAACAGCAGAGGATGGACATGTGCTGGTGTGTGGTGAGAACAGGAGACAAGGGACTCTCCTTGGTGAAAGGTAGCCACTGTATAAATGCCTCATACGCTGTATAACACGTGTGATTGTAACAGCTCCCTCTTCATGGACCAGGCTGTGCATTGTCCACACATCCCAAGCCAATGGACGTTCCTCCATGTTCTACTCTTCAGATAGACCTTCTCACACCAGATCGAGGGAGGACCTATGTCCACCTACACTTCAGCCATTCACGGCCTACTGTGATGAAAGCTATTCCTCAGGAATAAATCCCTTCGGAAGATAGCCAACCCATGGGAGAAGCCAGCAGGACCTTCCTGCTGACTTCTTGAGAAATGAGAAAGCTGGGCTATGCTAGGAGAAGAATTCATCTACACATGAAAGTCTGTCTGGATTAAAGCAGGGGGCAAACAGAAAGCAAAAAGATTCGCTGCTGTACAGCTGCATGATCCAAGAGATACCAGCTTCACGAGACTGGCTGTCGTGAAACATGGGAATTGAAGAACATTTTAGAACAAGATGCATTTCTGAAAATTTAAGTTAAATATAACTATCTCCTCATAATGAGAAGTAATGCTGTAGAAGACAAAAAGAACACTTAAAGCTCAAAGACACTATGATCTAGAGCATAAATGTGGTTACCTAAATAATGCATACGCACTTGCCCAAGCCATGGACCTTAGAATGCTGAAAATCAGATGCAATAACAAGGATTCAGCATGAGCAGAAAATATTGGCAAAGACCTCACAGTCACATGGTGTACTCCCAAACGTCTAGACAACACACAGAGGCTTTAAAATGAAATAAATGCTAGCAGACAAACCGCGTGGACTGTGTAGGGCTCTGCAGTTCTGCCAACTGTCACAGAAGAGAGAGATTCTTACAGGAAAAATTTAGCCTCCCACCCTTTCCATTCCCCTGGGATGAGAACTGATCTCATACACTGAACTGGCTGGGTTAAAAGTCTCACAAAAAAAAGTGTACAAGAGGAAGTAGGAGAGAATCAAAGTAAATTAAATCCCTTGCGGATTCTCGGAAGTGCCCCAGGTGAAAGGAAAATTTCTTCCATATTGCAATCATCGTCATGAAAGCACTCGCTCTCCTAGCCTGGCCGTGCTGCAAAATACCACAGACAGTTCCTCCAAAAAGATCCATATGCTGAGATGCTGTCACATGAGATACAGCTCATCTGTTTGAACAACACGGGGACAAAGAATGTACCATTAATAACGCTTAGAAACTGGTCAGATGATCAGCAACTGCAGCCAGCTCTTTAACTGGTGAAACCTACCAACTCTTGAGTTTAGGTCAGCTGACATCAATTCAGACTGTCTCTCTGGCCATGTTTTCAGAGACACCTCAATATATTAGCTTGTCCAAATTTGTACCAACAACTGCAGAGCTCAAACAGAGGCCATGTACCTGGAGGGTCATGTCCAGGGCTGGGCTGACTGCATCTTACTCAGCCACGAATGGAGCTGCCATGGATGCGCTGGGTTTTGTGCATAGAACAGCTTCACCCTTTATGAAGAGCACAAGACCAGGTGGCACAGAGACTGCAAAAAGCACCTCCAAGAACTTTCCGGGTGGGTGTGCAGTGAGGTTTCACACCACGCAAACAATGCGAGTGCGATCCATAGGTCTGTGGGGCGAACCTCCTTCCTCCTCCTCCAGCGCCGGAGCACGATGGGCTCTGGAGAGCTGGGCTGGCCGATGGACACAGTGACTCACATTGTTAACTCTGGAAGGCATCCTCAGCTCAAATCTCACTGCTGGCAGGGGTGGCAGCTAACCTGCCAGCACTCAAAGTTAGCAGGGAGAAACAAACAAATAAAGGCTGGGGAGAATTATAGCTGCAGTTTTCTTAGGGTAACTTTGACACAGGAATTTAATTGCACATGGATTTAACTGCAATCATACTTAAAAAGGCTTTTTAAATTTTTTCTTTTAGTAAAAAAAAAAGCCTTTAAAAATATTTTAATTGTCATTTAGCTTGTTTCTCTGCTCCAAAGTCAGGATCAAGTATGCTCATGCTGTTTGTGATTTACACAGTGTAAATTCACTGCAATTGCCACTGAGGAGAGAATGTAAGCAGAGGAGATACAGAACCAAAAGTTACACAAAGGGCTCCTGAAAAAAATAAAAGCAGGAAATGCCTGGTAGTTCAAGTAACTGACTGTAGGAATGTACATGGGGTACACGGAGGTAATCAGATCTTCGATCATCAGAGCCTCAGTGCATCCTTTGGAAAAAGGAGTTTCACCTCAGGAACAGGCAGCTGTGCACCAGATGCCAGGCACCCCGAAGCCATTTCTCTGATTCTGGAGGAAAGGGGTGTGCGACGGGAGGGTCTGTGCCATTTACAATAACACTCCCCAATGCCAACATAAAGAAGCTGAGGCAACAGACTCCAGGATGTCCAAGTCCCCCTTACAGCTCCCACATTCACTCTCCCACTTCTCTGCAGCTTATAATGAGGCCAAGGATTTCTACATCTGGCACCTCTAGATGATCCAGATCACTTACTGCTGTGCCAAGGTGTGCACACAGCTCATGCAAGTAATCAAGTGCCCCAATTTGAATGGCGAAGTGACTCCCTCAGGAATTAATTTAAGCAATTAGCTCACATCAACAGCTGGGTTGCCACGGTACATTTTTCTAACACAGGAAAAAGCTGACATTGCGGATACCAATATTTGGCAACTTTATCAAATGCTGGTGTTTTAACAGTGATTAATACAAAAAATGGAGACCTGACTGAATAACCATAATGGCTTAGATCATTACAAGGATTAAAGCCTCATGCTATGCCTACAGGAAAGCTGGGGAGGGGCTCTTGATCAGGGAGTGCAGGGACAGGACGAGGAGGAACAGTTTTCAGCAAGAGGGGAGATTGAGATGAGATCTTAGGCAGAAATGTTTTGCTGTGAGGGTGAGGAGGCCCTGGGCCAAGTTGCCCAGAGCAGTGGTGGCTGCTCCATCCCTGGAGGGGTTCAAGGCCAGGTTGGATGGGGTTGGAGCCCCTGATCCAGTGGGAGGTGTCCCTGCCCATGGCAGGGGTGGAACTGGATGGGCTTTGAGGTCCCTTTCAACCCAACCCATTCTATGATGATAACCCTTTCAGTTTCTGAACCCCTTATTACCTCGACAGGTTCTTCCATTTGCTGCCATGGTGTATCCCTGCTCAGGACAAGCACATTGGTAACTACCAGGAACATTCACGCACCGGAAAGTACAAAGAATGCCAGCACTTTGTGCACACTCATCAATATCTGTTAAGAAGACACAATTACAAACACATGAAAAAAAATAAAAACAGAAATCTGGAAAAAGAGGCTGTAGAAAACAAAGAAATTCTTATCTGACACATTCATAATATATTCCTAAAGAAGAATGCACCCATGCCAGTTTGACTTTGCTGTTGATGGTGCTTTCTGAAATGCTGAACACAAGACTGCTCCCCAAAATACTGGTTGCAAGTATTATGGCCTCGTGGAATAGAACAATAAGTCTAGGGCACATGTGAGTTTGAAAAACTCTTTCTGGTACTGTACTCTTTCTTACTCTGTAACTCATCTAGGATTGCTTTGGTGGCTTCCTTGTGCTAGGGGGAATGTGATTGTCTTCACTGTTTCATAAATAGAGCCTCCCCAATGTATTTCAGTATCGGTAGCTTCAAGAGAACAGGCAAAACTCTTCCTTTCTCCAGTCCAATCACTCTACTCCTCGTTTACCTACTGCAAGCAGAAGTAAGAGTGATCTTCCACTCAACCATGGCTGAGTGGAGGCTTTAATTGGTGCAACATAGGTAAACACACATCCCATCTAATTTTCTCAATCAGAAGCTCTAGTCCCCATGAAACGAGAACATCACCAGTTCTACAGTCACACAATTGTATTTCAGCCCTAGGCGGGAGGTATGCAAATGAACCGCATTTTCCAATAGCCGAGGCTTCCTTCTGCAGCAGGGCAGAACTTGGAATCATCCTTGGGCATCAGCCACAGCGCTAGGTGCTGCTGGGAGTTCAACAGCCCTGACTGTTGAAGAGTACACACACATATTTAACTTGCCCTGACAAAGCAGGATCCTTACCTTTACACGAATGCCCATCTTCCGCCAGCTGGAACCCTTGCCTGCAGTAACACTGATAGGAGCCGTAAACATTGGCACACTCCTGGCTGCAGGGACTGGTATCGCATTCATTTACATCTGTACCCAAAAACAAACCCACAGACACGGGTTCAGAACAGTATTTCCACCATTTCTTGCCTCTGAGAAAATATAACATTTCCTGCTGGTCAGATGGAATAAGGATGGACTAATTGGTCCCAGGAAGAGGTTTCTGCTCCCTAGGCAGATGCCAAAAAGTGTCAGAATGTCTGTTGCACCTTAATTTCACTTCTATATAGGCCAATGAAAACATATACAAAGGTGTTGCAGACTTTATATGTTTCAATTGATTAAAAATAAGTAATTACAGCCTTAAAAAAGTCATGGAGAACTTAAAATTTTCCATTCAATTAAAGTTAAATCCAAGATTTGTCACTACTAAGTTTCATCTTTATTAAAATTTGAATGAAAAGTCTCCTGTTCTAACTTTGTTATGTTATCCTCTCTTATCTATAAGGAAAGGAAAAAATATGTGAGAGAAAGGAGGAAAAAGAAGAAACTTGTCGGCTTTCATCAGACACTTTGAGTGTTTGATTGAATATCTGCCAATTTGAGCATACACAAATCACAAGTTTACTGTATTTATATTTCATGCCAGCGCCTCTTCTAAGTCTCCTTATCCATGCTACAATTTCTTCTTCATGGGAAGAAAGTCTGATACCTTCGCAATGCTTCCCATCGTAAGACAAGCGGAAACCAGAAGAACACGTGCAATGGTAGGAGCCGGGGGTGTTCTCACACGTGTGTTGACACAGGCGTCCAGGGTAATTCCAGCACTCATTTATATCTGCCAGCATAAAATACAAATATACTATCAACTCAGAAACCAAAGCACCAAACAAGATGTAGGAGGATATTTTAAGAAGAGTCAAGAGATTGATTTGCAGCGCATGGAATGCTGCAACCTCAGGTTTTACACTGCCCGACTTTGTGCTCTAATTGGTGCACAGTAGCGAGAAAATACAACGTGTCTCATGAAATCTTCAGAAAGATAAATTCCTACTGCAGCAGAAGTGTAACCCGCAGGGAAGTTCTTTGCAGATGTCTTTAATTGATAAGCTACAGCTAAACCAAACCAAGGGCATCTGGTCCAAAATCACAGCATGGACTGGCAGAGCTCTAAACATACCAAGTGACAACTGCCTTGGAGGTGATCCCATTCTCTTTTGAGGCACTGCATTGCAGAACTAATAACTGCACACTACAACGGTGCTAAATACTGCCTTGATGTCCAAGGCCCAATCAATCAGTCGTTTCATCTCATCTCGCGCCTTACATACCAACGCAGCTCCTGCTGAATGCATCGTACTGATATCCCATCTTGCAGTCACAGCGATAAGTCCCAGGAAGATTATGACAAATCTGCCCTTCGCCGCAACGGTGTACACCAGTTTGACATTCATCCACATCTGCCGAACCAGATAAAGCAATTAGTTTAAATATTGTTTGTTGAAAATCAACATTTATGAAGAAAAAAAATCAAATAACAGGAACAGAAACTGTTATGATTGTCCCCAGGACAGAACAAAGAATATCAGCTTTTCCCACTGTGCTCTTCTCGGAGTCAGCTTTACAGATCTCTCAAACTTTGGAAAAGCAATATATTACCTTAAAAGTGAAAATGGTAGCTGTAACTGCAATGGTGCTTTCCTAGAATATTCTGCATTTCAATGTAAACACATCAAACCGTGACATTTAAACACCCTATTCTGATGATCTGCCATTACATAAGTCACAGCAAGGCATCCGAAACAAAACAAGAACTAGCCAGGAATCCTGCTCATGTATTCAATTAAAGCAATTTTTATCCCCAGCTGCCCTTTCAATCTTGCTTCTGCTGTCTACCTTTTGCTCTTTCCCAGCACCGATCTTTTTCCTTTTCTCAATCAACTCACATTTTGATATTCACCATGGCCTCCCATCCAAAATCCAATATCAACAAACCTGTTGCTTCTCCATTCACATGCTTCACTTCCAATCTCATTTTAAAAACCCACCAATAAAGATGTGAGTTTTCAATACACACTGATTCACAAGACTTGCAACATAACTAAATAGCTCATCAGTACCTAACAAATCCCTGCTGCCATTCATGACAAGAAGCATCAAGATGTCTGACTAACACTCAGAAACTTGTATTTCTTCAAGTATTCTCAGTTCTTCCATTTCCTAGGACACCAGGGCCTGCTTCCTTCACATCTCCAACTACTTCTACAATCCAAATCCCTGTTAATGAAACATTAATTAAGATCATAAGCTAAGGCTGGGTGTTCTCCATACTGCCCTATTTGAAGTCACAAATCTGAGCACTGTTTCATTTGAGAGGGTTCCTAGGCAGTTCTCTACCAAACAACAGCCTTAGAGAGTGCTCCGGAAAGCAGCCACTTGCTAAGAAACTGATAGGGAAGTTAGAGGAAGTGAGCAAGTTACTTATCTGAAAAACTTGGATGCAGAAAAGTGTCATTGTTATCAACCCTGACAAGAGGTGCTAAAAATACTTTGTTCAATATTTCAACACATATTCATAGAATCATGGAATGATTTGACTTGGAAGGGACTTCAAAGCCCATCTAGTTCCAACTCCTTTGCCATGGATCCCACTGGATCCACATCTCCCACTGGATCTAGTTGCTCCAAGCCCCATCCAACCTGGCCTTGAGCACCTCCGGGGTCGGAGCATCCAAGAGTTTTCTGAGCAACCTGGGCCAGGGCCTCCCCACCCTTACAGGAAAAAAATTATTCCCAAGATCTCGTCTAAACCTTCCACTTTCAGCTTAATCCCCCTTATTAAATCAGAAAACATGAACATTTTAGAGATGAATCCTCTAAAGAGAGAAGATGACTATAAAGTTGGGGAGAAATGTGCAGATAATGTATTTACTACTGTGAATAAATATGAATCAGGAATCTAATCAGTTATTGTAATGCCATAAAGAAACCAGTCTTTATCACGGAGAGGGGAAATTAGGACCATATACTCTTCTTCTTTATTCTCCATGCTCTCTGCCTACTTAAAAAAAGCCATACCAAAAAATACCAAAAGGTACAGACTGCAAACAGAGTGCACAGAGCAAAGCCAGAGAAATCACCAATTAACATCAAATATTTGTTTTCCCTAACCACCATCAGTAATCACAACGCATTGTGTTATCTCATCATATAAATGCTGTACAAATAATGGCAATTTCCTCCTCTGTCACATATTTACACACAGCCACTCTCTTTTAGGAATAACTAGGGGAATAAGCTGGATTCCTTTAATAAGTCATCAGCTTGAAATTCAGGAACGTAATTTGCAAGCCAGTAGTGGGGTTGCAAGCAAAGGCCATTGGCTCTACAGCCAGGACTTCCAAGCTGTTCAACGATGACATTGATGGAGACCTTGGCATGGGGGTAACCCTAAAATTAATTACAGGGCCATCACGCTTCATGATCTACAAACGTACCTAGCCCAGTCAACCTTGCTGAAACAGGACCAGTCAAATCTAGCTGAAGTGCCTACATAGCACTGAGAAACAGGGCTTTTGGACCTTCCCTTCATAACAGCCAGAATACTTCCAGCTGCTGTATAACGACAACAAATGACACTGCACCAGTTTGCCAATAATTTACAAAACACAATGCCCTAGAGCTGTATTAGGAAGCTTTCTCCCATTTCTTCAGTTCTACACAGAAACCATCCCCATCTTCCGCTATTTCCAAATCTTCCCCACCTTCTCACTGGCCAAGCATGGTCTGCATAGTCCTGGAGGCAGAATCAATGACAGAAGACAGTGCAGAGTGAAGAGCTAAAGGGGGAATGCAGAAATTTATGCAGAAATGGAGTCTATTTCCACTGCTATTTTACACTATGAGTTGCTACAAATCAATTAACAACTGCCAAAATGGCTTCTACTCCCTTGTAGTATAACAGCATGTTTCGTTTGGTTTTCATTCTTCCTTTTATTCAAAGGGAATGTAAGTAGAAATCATTAGGAGAAAATCACTAACCAAAATGGTGATTTGCCACTTCCTTTTTTTTAATCTTGCTGTCATTTTATGATTTTCTACCTGGTGTAATGCAGAACATGGGGAATTAAAGAAACTAGTGGCAGCTTTGCTTTGGACACCAAGGACCAAGCCTTCAATCCCCCTGTGCCTGGCATGTTCCCTTACAGAACAAATGCTCCTAAGAGCTGAAATCTGCTATTCCAAGTCTGTAACTCCATAAACACAATGGAACAAATATGATAGCAATGGTTGGACCCAATGATACGGCAGGTCTCTTCCAACCTGGTTATTCTATGATTCTATGAATCAGCATCAAGCAACATGCCAGCCATATGAATATTTTAACACAAAGTATTTATCCTAAACATATACACAATGGGATGTACGTGGGGAATAGCATTCCTACAAAGAACATCCACTAAGTACTCTCCTGAGTCCACAAACTCAGCATTTCTCATTTTCTGCATCCCATGGCTTCCAATCATATCACTTACAGTCAGATACTGACAAAAAATACTGAAGGATCATGGTTTTGACTGAGAGCATGAGTTTAAAAAAATCACTAAATGACATTCATTCCAGAATAGAAGCCAGTAAGTTCCATACACAGTCAAACCCAGCATCACCTGGTGTTCCTAGAACTCCATGCAGCAGGCAAGCATCATTGCAGCATCCTGTAGTGCAAAGAGTTCATTGAGCTGCTTGGACAGAAAATGCACACAGCAAGTTCCCATTCCTCAAATTCACCACTCTGGAGGTAACTCAAACCCCCTTATTAGAACTGAAATATACTTTTCCCTCTGAGAGGGCCCCAGACTAGACACTGGGTGCCTTACCAATGCATCGGGTTCCCTCCTCATTGGAGTGGTAGCCTCTGCTGCATGTCAGCATGTTCCTCTGGCAGGTGTAAGAGCCAACAGTATTGATGCAGTTGAATCCTGCTTTACACGGCTCAGGGAGAGATGTGCATTCATTAATATCTGGTGAAGAAAATGATTAGAATAGTGAGAGAAGTTATTTAACCTGTCTAGTCTCTTTTCTTCCAGATCTCACCTTTATTCCTTCAGGTCAAATTATTGTCCTACAAAGATAAGGCTGATGAAGCTCTGCTGTGGTAACACTTTCAAATTGAATATGCAAGTACGCGTATCTTCTAAAGAAAAGTAAGGTTTAAATTTAATTCACAGCAGGATTTAAGGTGGATTAGATACGGTCAATATGCACCCCTTGAACAGACTAAAAGGTGCAGGAGCTGGGCAGAGCTGCTGCACATCGCACTGGCCACACTTACCAACACAGTTTCCCTCAGGGTCTTGTAAAAATCCATCCATGCAGCGCTGCTTTGACTCACAGTAGAACGATCCTTCTGTATTCTGACAAACGAAGTTTACTTTACAACTATGAATTCCTCTCTCGCATTCATCAATATCTGGTAATCAAATCAAAAGACCAAATTGTGACTAGTTAACCTGTAACTTTCAATAGCCTTCATGACTAGTCTGTAGCTTCTTTTCTCAGAAAGAATACTAGGAAGTATCATTTAAACCCGATACTCAACAATGCCTTTGGGGAATCTGAGGTTTCAGTGTGTTTGCTCTTGCACATCCTCTTCAGCACAGGCTGCGGAATTTATCAGGTCCAGCAACTTCATACAATCACGGAATGGTTTGTGTCAGAAGGGACCTTAAAGCCCATGCAGTTCCAACCCCCTGCCATGGGCAGGGACGCCTGCCACTGGATCAGAGGCTCCAAGCCCCATCCAACCTGGCCTTGAACACCTCCAGGGATGGGGCAGACACAGTTTCCCTGAGTAACCTGGGCCAGGGCCTCCCCACCCTCACAGCAAAACATTTCATTCTAACATCTCATCTCAATCTCCCCTCTTTCACCTGGAAACCATTCCCCCTCATCCTGTCCCTGCCCTCCCTGATCAAGAGCCCCTCCCCAGCTTTCCTGGAGTCCCTTTCAGTATGGGAAGCTGCTCTAAAGTCTCCCTGGAGCCTTCTCTTCTCCAGGCTGAACAACCCCAGCTCCCTCAGCCTGTCCTCGTACAGGAGGTACTCCAGCCCTCAGATCATCTCCATGGCCTCCTCTGGATTCACTCCAACAGATTCATGTCCTTCCTGTGCTGAGGACTCCAGAACATACAGACATAAAGGACTCCAGAAGAGAAAGACAAATGGAGAGAACTCCACAACATAGAAGTCCCCACTCTTCCAGGTGGATGTGTGAAGAGCTGCCGGCACTACTCTTTCTATTCTAATCCCTCAGTTAAATGATAAGATCACAAGGGAACAGTCCCCCAGGAGGTACTATGTTAATCAGTCTTCCTACCATATTTATTAACTCAGACAAATATAAAATGTGGAATTCAGTATTTCATAAATATCTATAAACTCAATAGTTATCTGTAAGCAATATTACACAGAGCAATTCTGTAATTTTAATCTTATAAGTCATTAATTCAAAGGCTACTTTGAAACAAGTTGTACATTTTAGAATCTGTTATAATCCAACTTTAAGATCAGAAGGCAGTTTAGATGGGCAATAAATGTTCAAGATGAGATAGAACCAGACAACAGAAAAAGACTTTCACAAAGAGCCTCTCAAGTAAGCCAGGGTTTACTTATGACAGCTGTATCTAAAAGGAGATTCCTGATAATTTCTATTTCATGACCTTATGTTACACATCAAGGATGAAATCTTTTACTTAAGCATATCTTGCTCCAGCTGTTATGAAACTCTTTGTGTAAAAAATTTAGGAGTAAATAACTCTGGGTTTTGCTCTGGAAGGCAAGGCACATGCCTCCTGCATGCTCCTGCGCTGCAGAGGAACTTCCGCTACACTGTGACTGTGGGCGTCTACATAGACCAAGGAGGGAGGAACAGTGAAGAATAACTTGTTAAACCCATGACTATTTAAAGTGTAAATAGCCACAGAGGGACCTCCTAAAGACAGGAAGGACTAGAGGGAGTCAGCCCCGTGACCCATTCAGGCTGTGCTCACCTGCAAACGGTGTCAGCCCTTCTGAGAAAAGCAGAACCAGGCAGAAAAGCGTAATAGGAGCTCCTCCATCAGTGAGGTCTCTCTAACCCCTTAAAAACAGAGTACATCCTAATTTCTAAGATTTCATCCATTTTCCAAATTATTTATAGTTATCACTGGAAACCATTTCAAATAAATGGCCTATGAAACCTAACATTTCCACGATGATCAGCCTCTTCTAGGCACAACCCTGATGTCACAGACTGGCCGCAAAACAACACTTTGCAATCTCTTTCCTTTCCTGTTGGGTGACAACAATTGCCTCAGCTGATAAACACTTCTCTTACCAACACATTCTCCATCCTTAAGTTCATAACCTGGCTGACAGCTCAGTTCCTGGAGACACTTGAACGATCCCATCGTGTTGACGCAGTGCTCTCTCCGCTGGCAGGTGTGTGCATCTGTTACGCATTCATTAATGTCTACAAGAAAGAGTGAAACAAGTCATCGCATTGTATTTATCAAGTGATCTGCCTCTTTCTGCTCTTTTGGAAGGAGACAAAAGCTCAGATGAAACCATTTCTTCCAAATCAGTATAGAGTTAGCTGTAGTGTTTTGATGAAACGTTTTATTCCAGGATCTTTTGCTAGCACAGAGTAACTCTAGAGACACAAATGATGAGGAGATTTCCTTCTCCTCCCCTCTCCCCAAGGTGCAGGCGTTGAGGACAAGGGATGGATAGAACTGATTAAACAGAGGGTAGGCAAAGGATTGATAATCAGCTTCTGGTTTAGCAGATAAAACCTTCCCAGGCAACTGAGTAAGAGAGTGATTAATGCTCATTGCTCATTACCAGGTTTTCATGGCTCAGGCTGTACCACTCCTGCAACTGCTTAGCTCCTAAGGAATGCCTCACTGGAACTGGATTCACAAGAAAATATGGAAAGAGGAATCCTAAAGGCTCAAAAATATGGAAAGAGAAATCCTATGGGCTTGAATATATAGAAAGAAGAATCCTAGAGGCTCAAATGTATGGAGAGAGGAATCCTAAAGGCTTAATCAAGCTTACAAATTTGTATTTAAATATTTAAAGAGATCTGATTTCAGCAGATGGAGTGGTAGAAACATTCTTTTAAAAAATCCCTCAAATACCAGATTGCGGGATGTAGGAGACACTTTGGAATGGAATATGCCACACTTAAAATTGTGACATACCTACACCTAAATTTTGATAGACTTGGATGAAAAAATCCCAAATTCAGGTTTTGTTTATCTTAATAATGAAAGCTGAGAATAGCGTGATGGGCAAATACAAACCAAAACCAGTTAGGGACTGGGAAGAGAAACTTCCTTGTCATTCTCCACAAAATCTCGCATGTTCATAGTTCTGTATAAAGCTAAGAAGTATTTCTAGAGCTAACAAAAGCCAAACATAACCATAGCTGTTACCAATCCTTCAGCTGTAAGGTTGGGCAAGATTAAATTTATTAAATAAAAAAGGAATAAGAGGAAAATCATTCAGTAATACGTTAAAAACAAGCCACATGGTTAATTTTTGAGAAATATACCACGGCTGTTTGTGTGGCAACAACATTCCTCAGTCTGTCAGTAAAAAACAGAATTAAATGTAATCAGGTAACATCTCTTTCTTTCCCTGGAATTGTTGTTGGAAATAGAAATATGGTCCCTGAGCATACCTGTTGCCTCTAAGAAGCTAATGTTTTTGCTAAGGAATATTAACATTTACCTAGTGCTGTTTTTTTGCAATCCCTCTTCCAGTATTAAAAATTCATTTTATGCCTGTTTTATAAAGATGTGAAATGCAGACTTTTTTTGCCCTGCATCTGTGGATTCCCGTCATATTTTTTTCCTCTTCAAATGACTTCAGCTCAGTTTGCTGTATGGAATAATCTCTTTAACATAGACACATTGTTATTTTGCAGCCACTTATCCCATGCTCACACAGTCCCTATGGTTCAGCAATAAAACAACCATTTACTGCTCACTCTGGCAAGAGGGAAAATCAGGATGGGAGCAGCAAAGAAAGCAGCAAAGTAGTCTCCCATTGGTGTGTGAGTGGGTGGTGGTAATGATTTTGCCTGAAAGTCACCAGGAAAAGCAATCCCCATCAAAACCATCTGACCTGGCCCTTAATCTGGAGAACACGGAGCTTTCAAGCCTAAAGACATTTTAATATCCAGTCACAAAGTTATACAAAGGTGGCACGGTCAAGCTATTTAAACAGCTGGTGGCTCTTCATTGTGCATGGTTGGGTTTCAGGAATTGTGGATATATGCTCTTGAAATGGAGGAGACTTCATTGCTCTCTATAACTACCTGAAACTATTCTTCTCCCAGGTGACAGGGGACACGACGAGAGGCAATGGCCTCAAGCTCCGCCAGGGGAGGTTCAGGCTCGACATAAGGAAAAAATTTTTCACAGAAAGGGTCATTAGGCAATGGAACGGTCTGCCCAGGGAGGTGGTTGACTCGCCTACCCTGGAGGTGTTTAAGGCACGGGTGGACAAGGTGCTAAGGGACATGGTTTAGTGTTTGATAGGAATGGTTGAACTCGATGATCCGGTGGGTCTCTTCCAACCTGGTTATTCTATGATTCTATGATATGCACCTGGAATTATAATCTTCCACAGTTTGACTAAAGGGAAGTCAACAGATAAAAGGTTATCAGCTGTTTTGCTGCTGTGCAACCATTGCTCCTCCCATTCCTAAAATATGCAAAAAGTGACATCATTAAAACAACAAGAATTTGCAAACGGATTATCAGAGATTTCCTCCTGGTGTCTGAGATGGAGCAAGAAAAAGCAGTTAAGCTGGAAAAGGGCACCTGAAGCAGATATGGCTGCAGTAAGGCACTGGACAAAAAAAAAACCTCACAGTACATTTGTGGCTTTCCCCTTGATTAGAAAAGTAGGGAAAATGTTAAAGAGAGCAGCAGTTCTCCAGGCACCTCACAGACAGCAGAGCTGCACATGAGAAGGGAGACCCCATGGTGCGCCCATCAGAAAAGAAAGTTCCAAATATTCCAGACTGTTTTACAAAGATGCCTCTAAAACCTAACGTGCTTTGGAGAGATACAGTGGTTGGTTATTTAAGGAAGGCAAAGAGGGTCTTTTTGCTTTACAAATAAGAGTTGTGTCTTTCATTTGTTGGATGAGGCTTTGAGCAACTGATCCAGTGAGAGGTGTCCCTGCTCATGGCAAGGGAGAGGAACTGGTTGGGCTTTCAGGTCCCTTCCAACCCCAAACCGTTCCAGGATTTGTTGATTAGTAGTGCCTGAGGTTTATCTTATATCTGTCACACTAAAACTCTGTTATAATGTCATGGGGTGGAGAACAGGAGAGGAAGAAAGTGAAGGAAAGGCAGCACTTGACACCTTCTACAGCACCTTCTGCCAAAGCTGCTGACAAGCATGTGTTAATTTTGTTCCAAAACACTTCTGGGAGATGCAGAACATACATCAGGCATATCCCTACTGCATAATCCAGGAAAAACATGAGAGGTTAAACAGTAGGATTTTTAGAAGCAGAAAGCAACATGAGGCAGTTTCTTCAGCTGTTCCCTTAGCAGACCTGACTTCCAGAAGGGTGGGACAGGCAGCAGGCTCTGTCAGGCCAGGCAACACAGCAGGCAGCCTGCAGCCAGCTACAGATACCACCTTCCATCTCACCATCGGATTATTTCCTCTGGAAAGGCATCCTTCTTTCCAGTGGTGTTTTCTCAGTCATTTAATTTAAACTAAGTAATTTCATTAGCCTTCCATGCAGTATCTATGATTTCTAAATAAATAATAATTTTTAAAAAATTAGCAGATTTGAACAATTTAAGGAAAACCCAGAAAATAGTAAATTATGTTTCTGCTCTAAACCATGAAAGTGTTGTAAACATGCCCTCATGCCATAAGATGCTCATTAATAAGAGGAGATCACAGAGCTCTGAAAGATAGGAACAAAACCAAAGCTGTCGTGGTCAGAAAAACAATGTTACAAACACAGGCAGAAGGACAAGGTGAAGAAGATGAATATGTCCACCCATGACATCATAGTCACAGGCACTGCTTCTTTCATTAACAACTAGAGGTCTCCAGGTTCTCTATTTTTCCAGGTTAATCACCCAACTCTGCTACAGCTCAGGTGCCTCCTAGACCAGCCTCCAGAAAAGTTACCCAAATTGAAGCTATTTCATAAGCTCAAGCCCTGACTTTTTGAGCGAATTAAAATGCACTTGTAAAAAATGGTTCTCTATATGAACTTAAATAGCAGAGATGATACAGCAGAAATATGATGCATCTTTTGACTTTTATACAAAGACATTTGTTTCAGAATCAACAAAGGACTAATCTGAATTTTAAATTCCTTCACTTTGGAAGGGATCTTTCCCACTGCTGAGGCTTCTGCAGATTTCTTGAGCTCTGTTTATGAACTTTTGCTGTTTCTTGATGTGTGGGGATCTGTCAGTATTGATACTGTCCAGAGAGATCAACTGTAATGCTTTCTTATTCCAGTTCAATAGTCATCAAGACTGCTGTGGTCATCACACCTCTGAACTTTTATGACTTTCAAGCAAAGTTATGTGTATCCTGAGAATGTATTGCTAGGGAAAAAGCCAGATAGCACACAGCTCATGATGTTAAGTGGCTGAGCAAATGGTGCACATGTGTTTTTTACTGACTCATATTGAAATGTCATATGCAAAGATGGTCAGAGAGCCTTTTAGCATGAATGGTTCGAATGCATCGCAGAGCATGGAGAATTATGAGGCTGTGGTGAATGGCTTATACCTATCATCTTACCAACACATTTTCTACGCCTGTTGAGTATAAAGCCCTCTGCACAAACCAGTCTGTGGTTGACACAGTAGAATGATCCCAATGTGTTCACACATAATTGTCCTCTGGAACAACCGTAAGTGCCTGTGAGGCACTCATCCAAATCTACATCAACATGTTGCAACCAAAAGGGAAAAACAGAACTCTATTAGGACAGTTTCTGAAATGAAACAGCAGTTCTTTCACACTTTTAGATCTCTAAATGAAGCGTGTTGGAGCTACCACATCAGCACTGCATTATATATACAGTGTTACACTAAGAAACAGGGCTGGAATAAACCATCACAATCCTTGCTTGCACCCTCTGCGCTTTTGTCATTCCAGAATGAGTCACACAGGTGCAACGCACACTCTGCAGGAAACCTGTCCCAGTGCACCATCACCCCTACTATCAAACACCCAGTATAATATAGATTATATTGTCCCTTCCTATAATTTAAATTAACTAATTCCACTGACATTTCTGATTTTTTTCACCTCCTGTAGGAAAACGGTTGCCTTCAAATGCCCATTTTCATTCTAACATTAATTAATCAAATTAGCTTCCACCATGCTTGAGTAAGCAGAGCACAGCTCTAGTGATATTAAATTCCCATTTTCTTCACAGACTATCAGGAATTTCATAAAAATGATTTGATATTCAATAAGATCTGAGATTAAGAGGGATGTGGATCACTTGTGACCAATTCTGAGCATCAGAATCGTCTACCTGCATCTCACTGTTATTGCTCCATGCTTACAGATTTATAATTAAGGTATGTCACTGGGCATTGCTTCTGATCTTCAAACCTTTCCTGGTCAAACACATCCTTTGTCACTACCCAAACACATCAATTTAAAATTTATATAACATGAATAATCACAGTGTACCGTTGGAATTCACTGTTCATCACCGTGCAGTCCTGAAATTCAGGGTCAAGTGAAGCACATGG
Source organism: Clamator glandarius (assembly GCA_033459285.1). Classification (NCBI taxonomy): domain Eukaryota; kingdom Metazoa; phylum Chordata; class Aves; order Cuculiformes; family Cuculidae; genus Clamator; species Clamator glandarius. The sequence goes on along the minus strand of JAUNZM010000272.1, from coordinate 449,056 downwards.
AGCTGCACCAGCTCACAGTGGGGCCTTCTTCATAGCAAGGAAGCTTCATTGAATTCAGATTTTCAAGGCAAGCAGAAATAAAACCAAACAAAACAAGTGACAGGGCAGAGCTGTAGCTCTGAGAGGGTTCCTCAGAGCAGCAAATGTTCCCACAGCCTGCTGACTGCACCCACTCTCAAGAAGAAAAGCTGCCATGTCCATAGCTCAAGCAGACAGACCCTGGGGAGAAGAGTAGTGGGAAAAGAAACCAAGAGGGCTGGGAAAAAAGCCTGGAATGTCAGAGGAAAATGGCACAAATCCAGGCTTCCTTTCAGCTGGAGTCTCCAGGTAACAGGCACACTGGATAGAAGTGCTCCAGGGGTTGTCTGTGAAGCAGGTCTGGTATTCCTTCCTCCAAATGGTCTCTGCACTGCCACTTGCAATTCACAACAGTGAAAATAAGGAACTCCTAGAGGAATACCCGGGCCTCTGAGATCAATGTGATCTATAGAAAAATGTTCCAGCTATGTCTCTGTAGTGAACTCGAACCACTTACCTTCACAAGAAACCCCATCAGCCATGAGCGTATATCCAGACAAACAAGAGCACACAATATCTTCTTCCACAACCCTGCAGATGTGCTTGCAGGGGCCATTATCTATACAAAGCAAATCGATAAATATATTAATGATCACAACACAGATCAGCTGAAGTTATCAACCCCCAGGTCATCCAAATATCTGTCCATGCAGCCCTGATCACTACTTACAAACCTATTGCACAGAAACACCAATTGCTGCTCCTTCCTGTATTGTTCACAGCTGCTCTGCTTACCTTAAACTACAAAGCAGGTGTCTAACAACCCTGAAATCAGAGCACAGCCTCAAATTACTTCCCCAGGTTTCCCCTGACAATTCCTCAGCCTCATGCCAGGGGTAACAAATTAAGGATGTGTGTTGAAAGCAGATTGGTGAGAGAGGATGTGTGGAATTTTCCTCCAGCTCTCTAAACATTCCTCGCTCATCTGCATCTGCAGTTCACACCTCAGACATACCTTTACACTTATCCTGCTCTTCCTGTACAGACATGACAAGAAGAGGCTGAGAAGAAGAAGCTGCTGGAGGGATAGTGGCTTCTGCTTCTGGCCTTGTCTCCTGTCCTCTGTCAGGATCTGCAAGGCAAGGGACATCATCATCATCACCAGCAAGCACACCATGGCCATGGTCCCGGTCCCATGCATCCCACTCCACCATGGTTTGTGGGAGGAAACACTTTGGTGATCTAAACAACCCTCTATGGATGAAGATGAACAGTTTTGGAAGCTGCCATCTGTTTGACATGAACAACTGTCCAACAGTATCCACACACAGAGTGCTGCGTGCTTATGGAGATGTGCACAGCATCACAGACACAGGCCAGGGAGCTAGGCTGAGATAACTTCTGTAGAGTAAAATATTGCAACACCTAAAGAATTGAACAGAAAGTGTTAATTTTACCTATTAAAATGCTACTGTTTTGTAAATACGGTGGCTGTCTTTCACTCGGTTTATGAAGAACACAATAGCCAAGCTCAAAACAAGTCTTTCACCTTATTCTGTACTTCTTATTTCAACAGCGATGAAAAGCAGATGCTCACCTTTACAAGCACAGGAGACTCTGAAAAGACTTTTAGACAGCCAAGTGGAAAACATGACAGCTGCTGTCATAAAGACTCTCAACAAACATCAATGTTCGAGGTATCAGAATAGTTGACCAAAAAAAAATACCACTGTTACGTCTATGAAAGTAAACCAGTCTATCAGTATCATCAAAAAAAAAAGCAAAATCCATGAGGCTAAATCCTTCCTTAAGAGAATGTGTCCTGTTCCCATTGATTTGAGTTCAAGTGTCACCTGGAGCAAAGTGTGAGCCACGAAACAGGGACAGCACGAAATGACCAAGTGTGATTGCAATACGTTTTTGGGGTAGGGAAGAGCAATTTCATTTTAAAGATAAATTGAAATCCCAGACATACAATGGGCTAAGGTAAATAACAGGTACCTGTGTGTGGCATGTTCTGAATTATTTCGCCAGAAAGAGAGCGAGGAAGTGAGAAGAAACATTTGATATTTCATCTTTCTGTTTGCCTGACAAAGCCACTGCAAGAACATCACTGCTTCCAAGTCTTAGGAAAAAGCGTGACAAGGTTTAAAGACCAGACATGAAATACAACATTTGCAGTCCAGCAAAGAGCAGGGAATATAATGGGACACATAAAGTTACAAAAGCTCTCTGTATACCAATGGAGCCCAAATCAGCAACAGAACGAGAGTTAAAATCATCTAGCATGGGTCTCCATGCACAGACCACGTGAGAGAGAGATGCACATGCACAGAGGGAAAATGAGATAGAAAAGGCCACCATGCCACGCTGCCAGGTAGAGCACACACAGTGTGCCCAGCATAGGGAGTGAGGTGCCATCTCTCTCACCCAGCATTTAATTTTACCCAAGACTCTGAGAGAGACCTTATAGTGACCTTCCAGTCGCAGAGAAGGACTTGGGTTGCTGGTCGATAAGAAGCTCGACATGAGCCAGCAATGTGCGCTCGCAGCCCAGGAGGCCAATCGTGTCCTGGGCAGCATCAAAAGTAGCATGGCCAGTAGGGCAAGGGAGGGGATTCTGCCCCTCTATTCCTCTCTTGTGAGACCTCATCTGGAGTACTGTGTCCATTTCTGGAATCCTCAACATAAGGAGGAGGTGGAGCTGTTGGAAGGGATCCAGAAGGGATGATCCAAGGGCTGGAGCACCTCCCATACTAGGACAGGCTGAGAGACTTGGAGTTGTTCAGCCTGGAGAAGAGAAGGCTCCAGGGAGAATTTATAGCGACCTTCCAGTACCTGAAGGGGCTACAAGAAAGCTGGGGAGGGACTGTTTACAAAGGCTTTAGTGATAGGATGAGGGGCAATGTGTATAAAAAGGAGAGGGACAGATTTAGTCTAGACATAAGGAAGAATTTCTTCACTGTGAGGGTGGGGAGGCCCTGGAGCAGTGGTGGCTGCCCCATCCCTGGAGGTGTTCAAGGCCAGATTGGACGGGGCTTGGAGCCCCTGATCCAGTGGGAGGTGTCCCTGCCCACGGCAGGGGTGGAACTGGATGGGTTTTAAGGTCCTTTCCAATCCAAGCCATTCAATAATTCTGTGACTCCAGAACAACAGCAGCAACCCCTCCTCACCTCACTCTTCCTATGTGTTTCGGGTGTCTCACTTGCAATTGCCCACACTTGTCCCCATCCCCTACCTCAGCCAAGCTCTGTGAATCCCTCCTCACCTCTCAGCACAGCCGAACGCACTGCAGTCTCACAGCCCTGCCAAGAGCACAGACTACCCAGATACAAGATGTATTATCCCACATTTTTGCTTCAGTGGAGTTAATGATGGTAAATGCAAAGCAAAGCAAAACAAAAACACACATGCTGCAGGTGAGCAACGAAGCCAAGTTTTGCAGAGCTAAAATAAGAATAATTTTCTCTTTTGGCTTAGTCTCCTTCCCCAGAATTTTACTATAAACACCAGGAGAGCTGCCACAGAAATGCTGTCAAACGCATTATTGATGTAATCACTCTAATATCACATTGAGAAGAATGACATAATGGATGCTCATTGTTTGGCTTGGGCAGAAAGCGTTTGAGGCACAAGGAATTTTGTCATTGGATGACAGCATTTATTTTGCTTGTGAAATAACTGAAAGCACTTGTAACTAATATAAGGTTTCGGGTTTTCGGGTTATCTAATTTGAAATCTTGCTATTGGAGAACTCCAGACATCAAACCAATTATAACACAACAGACTTTCTTTTCAAGACTCCCACCGTGCTATTTAGGTTTTGTATCACTGAAAGATGTTAATGATTTTAGATACAAATCAAAGTTCAGTGCTGTCTGTCTGAACTCAGGAAACTTTATTTAAAGGAATCTAACAATGAATGCAAAATTACTCTAAGAAGAAAAGTTATTTCCTTAACCATCCTTACAAATGTTCTTTCAGAAAGTGAAAAGTTGATTTGTCCATTGTCACCCTGACCTTGTACCGCCAATACACAAAAATGAGGCACAATTAAGTTGGTTTTCTTTATATTATTTGTCCCATTATTTATATTATATTGTCCCATTTCCACAGAAAATAACCATGCATCAATACCCTTAAAAATTCTTATGGAAACTACAGAAAAACTAAAGAAAAGCTTGGTAGATCTACACAGGTGGCACAAAGACACCACCATTCATGGAGCTCCCTGCCCATTTTCTCACCTGGAGAACAGCTGGTTCCATCATCTTGCAAAGTGAATTCTGGAAAACACGAACACTTGTAGGACCCCACCGTGTTTATACACAAATGCTGACAGAGTTCCCCACCGTAGAGAAGGCATTCATCCAGGTCATCTCCAGGAAGGTTATTTGACAGTTCAGCTTCATTACTGATGGACAAAGCTTCGTTGTGATCTTCTGTCTCTGAAACTACAACACAACAAAACTTACTGGTTCTCTAACAGCTATTTGGGCATTAGGACTGTGCAGCATGGAGCTTTCACTCACACATACTCCAGATACAGTCAAATCTACCCCAAACAGTTACTCCAAGGAAAAGAGAAAGTGAACCCATAGAATTATAGAACTGTTAGGTTGGAAAAGACCTTTGAGATCATCCAGTCCAACCGTACCTGTCCACTACTAAACCATAACCGCAAGCATCTCGTCTACCTGTCTTTTAAATCATTCCAGAGACAGGACTCCACCACAGCTCTGGGCAGCCATTCCAGTGCCGAGAACCTTTTTGTGAAGAAATTTGTCCCCATATCTAATCTGATATCTCTGGCACAACTTGAAGCCATTTCCTCTTGTCCTATTCCTTGTTACTTGGGAGAAGAGATCAGCACCCACTTTGCTGCAACCTCCTTTCAGGTAATTGTAGAAAGTGATAAGGTCTCCCCTCAGCTTCTTTCTCTCTAGGATAAACAACTCCAATTCCCTCAGCCACTCCCCATAAGACTTGTCTCTAGACCCGATCATCGTGCTGAAGGCCTGCTTCCTCCTCATCTAAGGCTGGAGGGTTGGATGTTTTTACAGAAGCCACTGACAAAAAAAGGCAACCCTAGGAGGTCACAAACTCACCTTTCACACTGACTGCTAACATCATTGCTACTGTTATTTGAACTTAAGCATGTTGAAGCCCCATTTGAAGAACCACATTGAGTTTCTAATTTCAGGAGAAAAACTTATCTAGTTGGTATGGAAATTCTTTCAACTACCACTGTTAATTTATTGGCTACTTCTGTAGCTAGCATTACAAACATTCTGAGACCCACTTGGTAGTGACATGGCCATCCTACCTTCTGCTTTTAAACACTGGCAAAAGCACTGCCATTTCAATTCCAAGCTTTACAAGACTTTCTGTGCTACTAAAATTAATTTTTCAGCAAGATTCCGACTGAACATGAGCCAGCAGTGTGGCCAGATGGCCAAGAAGGCCAGCAGCATCTTGGCCTATATCAGAAACAGCGTGACCAGCAGGTCCAGGGAGGTTATTCTCCCCCTGTACTCAGCACTGGTGAGACCGCACCTCGAGTCCTGTGTTCAGTTCTGGGCCCCTCACCACAAGAAGGATGTTGTGGCTCTGGAGCGAGTCCAGAGAAGAGCAACGAAGCTGGTGAAGGGGCTGGAGAACAGGCCTTGTGAGGAACGGCTGAGAGAGCTGGGGGTGTTTAACCTGGAGAAGAGGAGGCTGAGAGGAGACCTTATTGCTTTCTACAACTACCTGAAGGGAGGTTGTGGAGAGGAGGGAGCTGGGCTCTTCTCCCAAGTGACAGGGGACAGGATGAGAGGGAATGGCCTCAAGCTCCACCAGAGGAGGTTCAGGCTCGACATAAAGAAAAAATTCTTCACTGAAAGGGTCATTAGGCAATGGAACGGTCTGCCCAGGGAGGTGGTTGACTCGCCTACCCTGGAGGTGTTTAAGGTGCGGGTGGATGAGGTACTGAGGGGCATGGTTTAGAGATTGGTGGGAATGGTTGGACTCGATGATCCGGTGGGTCTCTTCCAACCTGATGATTCTATGATTCTCAGTCATGTTTTCTTAAAGACATACATGCGTAATTCCTTGCTCTGTGAGGCCTCAGCTGGGTCAAAATAAACTCTTGTTTGTTGTTGAGCGTAAACACACATTTAGTTCATGAGAAGAGAATGGACAAAACCTGAACCCCAGCAAAAGCAGGAGGTTATCATTCAACTCCCTCATGACAGGTGGCTATAGAGCAAGGCTGAAATGAGTGTGAGCTTAGGTTGAGGGAGGAAGCAATGCTGTCCAAGCTCCAGGTTTGTCATGCTCTGCCAGGCCTCTTTGGCTGCAGGGATTTGACTTGGCTCTTCAGCTTCACTGTGTTAGAATAGAATCACAGAACTATAGAACCACTAAGGTTGGAAAAGACCTCTAAGACCGTCCAGTCCCACCATCAGCCCAACCCCACCATGCCTGCTAAACCATGTCACAAATTGCAACATCTACACTTTTCTTGAACACCTCCAGGGAAGGAGACTCCACCACTCCCCTCTTCCAATGCTTCACCACTCATTCAGTGAAGAAATGTTTCCTGATATCCAGTCTAAACCACCCCTGGTCCAACTCGAGGCCATTTACTCTCATCCCATCACTTGTTACTTGGGAGAAGAGACCAGCACCCACCTCTCCACAACCTCCTTTCAGGGAGTTGCAGAGAGCAGTGAGGTCTCCCCTCAGCCTCCTCTTCTCCAGGCTAAACAAACCCAGTTCCTCACCTGCTTCTCATAATACTTGTTCTCCAGACCCTTCACCAGCTTTGTTGTTCTCCTCTGTACTAGTTACAGCAACTCTATGTCTTTCCTTTACTAAGGGGCCCAAAACTGAACACGGTATTCAAGTATTTACGTTCATATGTTGAAAGACTGAAAACAAACTTGTAGTGCTCTGGGGCTCCTCCAGAGCTGTGAGAAAGCTGCTGTGATGTTCAGCAATAAAATGGGAAATCTGTCCCCAGGACATTTCACTGGTAGCATGATCCATGGGATTGCTTTGGAAAAAACTCACCATTTGCTTTCTGGACAACCTTTCAGGGTTGCTTCTGCTAAAATACAATGACCAGTTTCAACTCTGCTTCTTACCAAGGGTTAGAGGCAGGTCCCTGTACTACATGGCTCAGGGGAAAACCAAAGAAGCCCCAATCTACAACAGCAGGTGTGTATTAAGGACTAGAAATACATTTTTCAAAACTCTTTCAAGACCAGGAAGTCGACATTTAGTCTGAGAGGAAAGGCAACTGTGCTCCTACAGCATTACCCCTTCCAGCACCTCCCCATATGGCTGTGTGAGACGGAGACCAGAAACCTTCTCCAAACATCTTCAATCATAAAGGGACATTTACCCTTCTCAGGTGTCACCGTCGGCAGAGGTTCAGGATGCTTTTTTATTTCTGGATGGATGAAGTGATTCCCCCCTTCGCAGCAGGACAGCATCACATGACTGCAGGGGTAGCCCAGGTTGATGTTGGACTCGCAGGTTTTCCCCTCGCTCCTTAAGCGCAGGCCCAGGTTACAACAATCACAGCATTGCTGCAAAAGGAAGAGACTATCAGGAACAAGGATGTAACACAGTCCACTTCAGGGATGAGCCCACACATACTCCTGGAACCCATCCACACTTGATTTGGAAGCGCATCATCTGGGAAAGCACTTAGGGTTCAGACAGTTACAAACATCAAAGCTTTACTTGTGCTTGGTTTTGCCATCCTGCACGGGTCAGCTGCAAAGAGCCTGAACACAAAGTCTCACTGTGACAGCAATTTCAGCAGCTTCGCAGGCAAGGAAGCAGTGGCGCCACAGATCTTCTCTTTGTAGCTCTTGCATGCCACGGCTGTTTTGTATAAAGTGTGTTACAAACAAAATAATACAGATCTACACACCTTGACATTGGAGCTCAGAAAGGGTTCATTGTTTGAAGCAAGGCAATAGGTATTCTAAATATTTTGCATGGACACAAGGGTCAGCAGCAGCATCTGATCTCTGTCACTACGTCAGTAAAGACTCCTTCTTCTCAACACTTGCCTCACGAATGCAACTTTTAATTACCTAATGGTCCTAGTCAGCACCACCACTCCACCCCCCCAACCAAGACAGTTACTAGAGAAAGGCCAGGGTACGTTTTATGAGCTGGTGATATTCATTTTCTTTCCTGAGTGCATCTAAGTGGCAGCTTCACTGACAGAGTGATGCCATGGGGCACCCCTGAATCATAGAAGGGTTTGGGTTGGAAGGCATCTTGAAAATAACCCAGCTCCAACCCCCTGCCATGAGCAGGGACACCTCCCACTAGATCAGGTTGCTCCAAGCCTTGAACACCTCCAGGGATGGGGCAGCCACCACTGCTCTGGGCAACCTGGGGCACGGCCTCACCACCCTCTCAGAAATAATTTCTTCCCAAGATCTCCTCTCAATCTCTCCTCTTTCAGTTCAAAACCATTCCCCCTCATCCTATCCCTGCCCTCCCTGACCAAGAGCCCCTCTGCAGCATTCCTATGCTATTCTAACGGTAGCCTCCAGACCCAAGTAAATAGTAGTTCTGCAAAATGACAAATTGGCATAACTAATTAAACTTTAAACTCTGCAGCAGACATCCACATATTCTGCTTTACCAATGAACCCTTATCTGCACGATTCACTGATGTATAAGAACAGACAGAACTAATCAGTTTCCTGCTGAGATGACGGAAGCTGCACTTAACCTTAGCTATAGCTGTGTAAATTATGATCAGAGTGAAATGAATCCTAAAATGCACCCATCTGGTCAAACCAAGACAAGCGAGCAAGCAAGATGCTGAATCTTTAAACTAGTTTAAATTGCTTTGGCTCCACTGATTCTCATAAAGCAAATCACATTTATATAAGCTGAGGCTATGGCTCATGCTTTGTGTTTTGAACCATTCGTTAATGGTCTGCCTTTATTACTGAACAAAAGTTTCCATCATCACCTATCCTCTAGTCCATCACTTTGTTTATCAGAGAAATTAGGCTGCAGTCCAACCCTGTAGCCAAGTAAAATGTTCAGTAATGGCTTTCACATTATATCTTTGATTGAGTTTTGCCTTATCACTTTCTAAACTCTTCTGCACTGTAGATATAAAAATTCAAATGGCCTTTTCAGCCACTTCCGAAGTGAGGAAGCAATAGCAATACAGCAAGTTAAACCTTAAAACTGGAAATGGAAATAGTTCAAAACAACTTTACTGGGAAGTTTTAAAAGGGGCTGCATCATCAGGCAATTGAAACGTAAATGTACACAGCGTAATTTCCCTGCCACCTTCCTCCAACTTTATTAGAGCACAGAAAATTACAATGTCTGAAGATATTACTGGCAAATGCAGAAAACGAGGACATCTCATATTCGGAGCAAAAACTCTAGAAACATCAGAGTAACTTACCTTATATGATGACCCTCCACAGGGATCGCTTTCCTCTGGCCCACAGACATCTCCTTCCTTCGCAGCGATCATGCCCGCCAGGCAGCTGTTCTCCTTCACAGTGGAGATGCAACACTGCTTCTGAGCGATTCTGCAAGGCAGCATGGGGGTCAAGCCTTCACTGACACTGAGAAGACATCAGAATGGGATGCAAAACAGCCCAGACCTACTGGATTCACAATACATTCCACAGACTTGGTCTGTCTTCGACATGTGTGTCAATGCTATATAATACAGATGCATCACTAACTTTTGCAGGATATGTTTTATTTCTAGTAAAAAGCTGTACTGATAAATGCTCAAGAATTTTTGTGTTTAAGTCACTGTCTCCCAGAGGCTGTCACCAATATCCATTACAGCTCATCTGTATTTGTGCAGTCTCTCTTCCCCATGTTTCGCTTTTCAGAGTTCTTTGGAAGATTTCAGAAAAAAAAACAAAGAGAAACCTTCTTCCCTGGAAAGTGAGAGGTGGGAAATGCACTTGCACACACTCAACTTCTTCACCGGCCAAAGGGCCTGAGCTCCAGACAGGACTCAAGGAAAGTATCACATGAAAAAAAAACCCTATAACGTCTCCTTTATGGCCCTCAAGATTGTGACACAGAATCTAAGCTTTCCTCTAACTTCAGCTATTAAAAAGAAGGTTGAGTTCCAGCTTATCAGTTCCAACACCCCTACCATGGATCAGGTTGCTCCGAGCCCCATCCAACCTGGCCTTGAACACCTCCAGGGATGGGGCAGCCACCCCTGCTCTGGGCAACCCGGGCCAGGGCCTCCCCACCCTCACAGCAAAACATTTCTTCCTCAGATCTCATCTCAATCTCCCCTCTTTCAGCTCAAAACCATTCCCCCTTGTCCTGTCCCTGCAGTCCCTAATAAACAGTCATAGGTGACTTGTTCACTACATATGAACACTTGTTTACTACTTTGGGAACACACATTTCCTACATACAGCTCTTCAAACCAAACATTTTAATGAGATTCACTGAAGGTTGAAATGAAACTGATCCAAAATCTAAATGGCAAATTCCTACATGAAATTTAATAGATGTCCACTGAAACAATAAAATGTTCTTCCGTGCTATTTTAAACCCTACAGTGGATTTCCCCATGCTCCTCCAAAGAGGTATGTGCTTCGTTCATCTACATCCCTTTGACTTTGCCCCAGTCCTGTTCCTCTCAATCCCAGCACCACCCTGGGAGGAGTGTGAGGCTCATCCTGGGTAGGGGAGGGACGCTCTCGTGGGGAAAGGTGAGGACTGGGGCTGCAGGCCACAGGAATTCTCCTGATGGAGTTAGGGTGAGTAGATGAGTTGTATACCGGGCATATGTGACACAGATGAAGATGTTAAAGCATAGATGAAATAATACGTTATAAGCAAGTGTAATCTGTTCTGGATGGATTTGGTGGCATGAAGGAATTTATTAAGTTTTTCCTTTTTCAAGAGCAATCTTGATGCTTGCCTTTTGCTGATACCCTGTCACAGGGCACATTGCCTTTCAGGGCACCTTCCTGATACCAATGGCCTGTTGTGTCACCTTTATGTTAATATTTTTGAGCTGGGTAGCAGGAGAGAGCTGTACCCAGGGAGCCGTGGTTCAAGTTTGGTCACAGGAAGGGGGTTACCACATCCATGGGCTTTCTTTCCAAGTTAGTTTTCTAATCCAGAATTAATTGCTGAGTGGAGAAAAACAATTTTTTTTGAAACAATGAATGATCATTACTCAAATATATTCAAGTACCAGTAATTTAGAATCATAGAATCATAAAATGCTTTGGGTTGGAAGGAACCTTTACAGTTCATCCTGACCAATCCCTTTAACTATTAAGCTATTATCACTTAAGTAAGATATCCAAATTTTCATTAAGATAAAAAAAATACAACTAACTAAGCATTATTATCATTGGTAGAAATAACGAAATGCTACTAGCAGTATTTGTGTGTGTGCAAAGCATTTACTGTATTAAAACACTGAAATCTCTACAGATTCACATTCTTCTGAAATGTGACATTTTAGCCACAAGAAATTCCTCTCATGCTTGACATACATAGAAGGAACAGTATCACCCGAGCACTGCAGTATCACAGGCCATGTTTGATTTCATTATGTATTGAACTATCAACACAGTGCAGTCCCAATTACTCTATGGCCAGAAAATGAAATGGGAACAAACAGTGGCACAAGCTCTGGGAGTATTTTCACATCTGGGTACCCATTGCCTCCCTACGGATTTCCTGTAACTTGCTTTACTGTAAGATCATCCACCTCCCTACGACACATCATATCTTCTAGGCAGTCCCAGCTCTCATCCTACACAGAGATGGGCCAAGTTGGTACACCAATGTCCAGAAATATCAAGATACATCAACAAGTAGCTTTGACATTTAAGTTTTTGCCACTTGAAAACACCAAAATCTGGAAATAAGTGATACCTCAATCCGCAGCCTCCACAGACACCAGGGAGGCTTCACTCATTTCCCTCAGCTGAGAAAAATCAATCCTCCAGTGAAGTGATGGGCTTTTGTAAAACACAAAGATGCATAAAAAACCATCCTAGCAGAACAGCTACTGATTTTTTACAAGGAGGATCTATGTTCTGCTTTGTAAAAACTTCTGATACTGAGTCAAGTCAGTAGTAGACTACTGGGAGCTTTATTTGCAGGCATCTGGCACAAAAAGTAGTGCCCGTGAGGTTTGGATTTGTGCATGGGGACCAGCCCTGCACACTGGCACATCTCCCAGTGGGAGCTTTGGTCTAAGGTTTCAAGGTTCTGAGACCAAAGGTTGGAATACTTATTTGCATCAAATGTTTTCTTTACACGGAATAATTACAGGCAGTTTTAAATCTTGAAAACAGGGACACAACTGAAATTTTAGAAGTAAAATTCTTTCTAATTTCTAATTTAATGAATGAAATAGTTCCCAGTCTCTTGGACATCCCACAGAGCGTACAATCATATAATTTCTTCTAAAGGACTGCTGTATGTGAATCTAAAGTGCTTGGGTTAGCCTTACGTACCTGCAAATATCACCATCCATTCCACTTACAGGGATTTCCGTGCACTCCCCGTTGTCTATAGCCCACTGTTGTCCAGCTCCACAGCAGCTCTCAATCAATTCCTTTGTGGAACCTGTGTAAAACACACAAACAGATTTTTTTTGTATGGAATATATTTAGTTTAGCTGTGTTTTCTTAATTGAGAAGATTCGTAAATTAGCAATAGTTCAGCTTTTTCTCTTTTGTTTCTTCTTTTTTTTCCACATTTCACTTGCTTCTATGCACAAAAAAAAAAAAAAAGGGCTACCGATAATCAACATAATCAATCACCCCGTGATATCTTTCAGCGAGGACCAGAAGAAGCAAACTGGAGTTTTTGATACAATAGAAGACATAACTGGTTTGAAGACAACTCCACCTTTGACATCTCTGAACAAAAAACTCATGCAATATCACGCTTGGCCAATTAATGCAAATTGATTTAATAAATTCTTACACTGTTGTGACAGTGTCTTCACTACCAGTAGCCGGGCTAGCATGAAGGTGGCTAAGTAAAGCTCACAACACACGAAGCACAAGAGAGACTGCACAGTGTGTACGCAAGCTTGGCACACGGCACACACGAGCCCCAGTGGTTCTCTTATACCAAACTGTGAACATGAAGCTTCACTGACAAGTAATAAGCTGAACACATTCCTTGTCATGGTCTCTTAAAGGAATCAGTATTTAGTAAATCTGCATTCAGTGGGTTGGATCTCCGTAGCATTAAGAAAGTCTTGCCATTAAGACACATGAAGAAATTCCACTCCTGAGAACTACCTGAAGTACATATATCTAGAGGTCCTACAGCTGAACATGAGGGCTCAGCTGGCTTAAACTCAGGCTGAAAAGGGTTTGAGAGACATGATTCTGACCCTGCTAATGAGCACATGGGACTAAGATGTAGTAAAGGAGATGGACATCTAGAACGCTGCACTAGTTTTTACCATTTTCCTTTCTCCACTCAAGATCTAAGATGCTAGGACTGAGCTACTGGCAGAGGTGAGGGGTCTTGGTGGAATTGCCTTTCCAACAGCACCCACCCTCTGGGGTGATGGGAACTGCACGCATTTCCAAACCACATTTCTTGGAAATAATATTTCAACATCTTAATTACACTTTTCACTGAAAAGAGAAAATAGTCTGTGGAAAAACATCTCCATTACTAACTTGGATGGACGGGTGAGGGCAGGAGATACCGGCAAGTGACAAGACACTGCTCCTCCCTGTGTACCCTGACAGCTGTAGTTGCGCGGCCTCAGCATCAAACCCTGCCCCAGCCCTTCTACAGGTTTTGTTAGTGAATAAATCAACTCAAAGAATGTCAGCACGGTGTTGACTGTTGGCATTCAGGGGGAGATCTGGGCTTCTAGGACAAAACTCACCCCTATGGTGCCCACAAACTCCCATTGTGCAACTCTGATGAGTTACAAGGAGAAGGGGAAAAGCAACTTTATGCTGCAGAAAACTCAGATGCTCTAAGGGTGGCAGAAAAGGTCGTGGCACAGCGAGCTTCATTGCTCCTCTGTGACCTCATTTCCATGTTGGAAAAAAAGAGGAGCAAGGGGGGGAAGATGGTGCACTCCACACTTTGGTAAATTCTTCCTTTTTTTTAAGGCTCTGGTAAAAGACAACCCAAAAGAGACCTGAAGCCAGTGCTCCTTCACCCCTCACAGCCCGGCCACAGAGGCGTTTTGCCAACCAAAGCCATTGCTGTCCTCCCACGCTGCCACATTCCTGCTCACACACAGGGGCACCCAGCACCTTAACACACTGCAACTGGAAGTCGGCCTACACAATGCTCTAATTACATGCAGCATATTAACAATGTTAAAAACATACTGGAGTCTTGAAAACCACAAGAAATGTTGTTTGGGCCCCTCACTACAAGAAAAGCATTGAGGGGCTGAAGTGCATCCAGAGAAGGGGAATGGAGATGGTGAAGGGGCTGGAGAACAAATCCTATGGGAGTGGCTGAGAGCCCTGAGGTTGTTTAGCTTGGAGAAGGGGAGGCTGAGGGGAGACTTTTTCACTTTCTACAACCACCCAGAAGAAGGTTGTGGTGATGTGGGTGCTGGTCTCCCAAGGAACGAGGGATAGGATGAAAGGAAACGGTGTCAAGTTGTGCCAGGGGAGGTTCAAATTAGACATCAGGAATAATTTCTTCACAGAAAGGGTTCTCAGGCACTGGAACTGATGAGGCAGTGGTGGAGTCCCCATCCCTGGAGGGATGTAAAAGACGGGTGGATGAGGTGCTCAGGGATGTGGTTTAGCAGTGGACAGGGACGGTTGGATTCCATGATCTCAAAGGTCTTTTCCAACTAAACAATTCTGATTCCACGACATGAGAGGGGTGACATCTGCAGCTACACCAGGCAGGAAACACACCTGAACCCAGATAATTACAAAATATTGCTACATAATAGTTTTCAAACACAGTTTAAATTCAGTCCCTTGGTGGAAACTCCTTTCATTTTACACTTTTTTCACTACGGTGTTGATAGTTTTAAAACACAAGAACACAGCAGAATTTACTAATCTATATTGCAGTACACTACATGATTTATAATTCAAATAAGAACAAATTACTCCTCCTTCACTGACGATTCAATAACAGGTTGCTGTGCTGAAGTGCCACACAATTAAGCAGTCATATTTACAACATGTATTGCCTTTTGTTATGATCTTATAAATAATTAAATCTAGAATGCAGTTGTAATAAAAGGAACAAACCACTGCATTTTATCTCAATCAGGAATGAGAAGTGGTGAATAATTCATAGCAGGACTCTCAGCCATTAGCATGGATTTATGATACTTTGATTATACATTAGCAAGTACAAATAAATACAATGAGACACATGCACAAGCTTGATGATCACATAGCTGGAGTAAGACTTTAAGCTCTATGTATAACGGACTTAGAAATACTTATACATTCCAGCAGAGCTTTGTTTATTTGGCGCTTTCATGATATTAGCAGATTTAGAAGTAGATTTGCATCGGTTCATGGAAAACAAAGTCTTTTTATTTGAGAACGGCATAATCCTGCATATTTGTTATACTATGTGCATCTTTGATACTTCACAGGCATTTAACAAGATATCTCTTAACAGATAATTTGCTATTTATTAATTTATTCAGCAGGAAAACAAAAAGTCATTTATTTCAGGCTGTACTCTAAAAGAGCATCACATATCCTCATTTGTTTTCAATTTAGTAACTTATCTCCTACAATTATCACTCTACATCACTCTGAAGACATGAATTAAAGTACATTTTGGCCTAATATCAAAAGTTTGTATATTGCCTTTTAGAGCCATTTAGAATTTAATTCAAATATTTAGTGAAATATTTCCCCTTGGAGAATTTTAACCCATTCTTGACTGTGCCTTAAAATGCCGCATTGTCTCAGTGCCTCGTCCTGGCCTGATTAACGGTCACATCAAGGTTTTCCAGAGCCATGTGATATCCATGCAGCTTTTACATGCTGCTACCCAGGAATATCACCTTGCAGCTAGAAAAAAGTATGGGTTGTGAAGCTCAAACCTTACACTGAGGAAAACACACAATTAAGGGATACCAGGTTATTGCCTCCCACTCACACAGTGAACCATAGCAAAAGAGATAAAAGGGATTTTAAAAACCTCTCTCTCACTTTTCTCCACTCCCTGTGTTCATAACTTACATTTTGAGGGTGATAAAACATCAGTCAGCTCCAAGACTGATGAAGAAGGGATAGAAGACTACAACTTCTGGCCAGAGCTTCTTTGACACCAAAGCTTCACCTGATTTTCCACACAGAACATTTGAGCAGGTTAACACCTCTGGTTTCATTGCTTGCTTCCATTCTCATGTTAGTTCTGCAGCTCTGCAGAACATTTACATCTACTGACCCACTCTTGTTGTGCAAATCCCCAGTCCTTGAGCAAATTCATTTGTTGACTAAGCTACTTGATAGCTTTTACCCACCATTCTCTGGTTCTAAATGGTCTTTTTGTCTAGGCAGAACACAGCAAACCACCTCAAGCCTTGAACATTCACTCACACAATGGGAGCAGTGAGCACTGACCCCTCACACCAAGCAACCCATCCAAGCCATCCACCCACCAGTGGCAAGGGCTGGGTTCAATCTTGGCCATTAGCTTGAACAGTACTGAAATTTCATTCAGTTAAACAATTATTTTCTACTAAAATTATTGCAGGAGCCACGATGCACCAAAGAGTCTAAGACAGTAATTTTTATCTACAGAGACCCATGCAGGAAGCCATAGTGCAAGGGCTCGGATACAACCATTTGATCCAAAATACTGGGACTCCAGGAAAGCTGGGGAGGGGCTTTTGATCAGGGAGGGCAGGGACGGGATGAGGGGGGATGATTTTCAGCTGAAAGAGGGGAGATTGAGATGAGATCTTAGGAAGAAATGTTTTGCTGTGAGGGTAAGGAGGCCCAGGCTGCCCAGAGCAGGGGTGGCTGCCCCATCCCTGGAGGGGTTCAAGGCCAGGTTGGATGGGGCTTGGAGCCCCTGATCCAGTGGGAGGTGTCCCTGCCCATGGCAGGAGGTGGGACTGGATGGGCTTTGAGGTCCCTTCCAACCCAAACTATTCCATGATTCTACAGGTAAAGTTCAAAACTGGTATTATTCCCAAGTAAGATTACCTATTAGCCAGGGAAAGTCAGTGCACCGAGTTCCAGATAAAGCCCGAATCATGGGGAAGACTGGCATTTCAAAGGCAGCATAATGTCGTCAGCCCCTGGCAGCTACATCTCTTCACTGCTGGCTTTAATTAAGCTGTTAATTGCTGGATCAGCATTCACACGTGAAAGAGGCAATTTTCATACTTCTGGAATCGAGCTTAGCTGAGCTCTTGTGCTTATGATGAAGCACATTATTCAGTTCCTAGCCCTGAGGAAAATAATTTATTTTCCCCAGAACTGTAGCATTTACTCTTCAGAGTGGGGGGGACTAAAAACCAACAACACCCTAGGATCTTGCAAGTAAAACGAGTTTGTGCACTAGGATTAATTCTGATGTGGAACTTTCTAGAAATGATGCATTCCATTAAGACACATCTTCATTTTGAGGATCTCATTGCTCATCCACACGGGAAGCTGACAGCCGTGACTCTCAGGATGAAATGTAATTTTGTAAAAAGCAACTGCACTAACTGCCCAAGTCCTGAGCCAATATAACTCGTCCACCACACAGAGCTCGGTGCAGCAGCCTGGCAGCACAGCATCACCTTCCTGAACACCTCTGAGGGCATCTAATGAGTCTCACTAGTAACATCTGTGGTGGACAATGACTTCTCAAGCTGCCAAACACAACAGCCAGCTCCTAAGGTACTGGAGTAGTCATACCTTCTCACATCTTGAAAGCTATTGTTTGATATAAAAGCTGATCCAGTGGGATAAGTTGCCTCACCCGCTGCAACCATCCACATCCACCAAGAAAGAGTGGAGAAAGAACAAAAATGGTACTGGAGCTGAACAGGAGCGGTTTCCTTCACCTTCCCTTAAGCACCAACCGTCAAGGAAGGGATGGAAGCAGAAAGCTGCTTTTCCCATCTAGTCAGCACTCATGACTTGTTTCCTACTCCCTTATAGAAAAAAAATCCAAAAACCACCTCAAAAATCTGTTTATGGTTTTAGATACGTCTGTCTGGGTGTCCAGACCTGCAGTGCTCCCAGCACGTACATTCCACAAGAATTGTTTGCTAACGCTGAAGGAAAAGGTACTGTATTTCCTTATTAAATAGCTGCTGAAAACATAAACCCATACATCACGGCTAACAGTGAAGAGCAACGTCACAGAACAACAATCAACTCACAGTTCTTCAAATACTGAAAAATACCTGTTTTCAGCAGGTCTTCTTCCTCCTCTAATCCCATCACCATTTAAAGCTTTAATAAATAATAAGAAAAGGGAATGTGGCTTTACCTCTTAATAGGTTATCATTCCTTATCTTATCAACTATCTGGAAGGCTTTATTAAATTCCCTCATTGAATTTCACTAGCTGGGTTTGCATTGTAATATCTTCTTAACTTGATTTATTGGAGATGGCTAGAAAGACATTTTAATGAATAAAGGTAAAGAGAAGAGGAACATTTATCTTGGCAAAGATAGGGAAGGGGAGAGTGGCTGCACAGCCCCAAAGGCAGCTGTGTTCGCTTCAAACTGAACTATCACTTACGTCATCAACACTGGGTGAACTTTACACAGGGCCGGTTCCCAGATAAATGAGCATATGGTTTACCCTGCGCAGGTTACTGCAGGCTCTGCATTCAGGAGCACATTTGACTCTAAATCTTACTGAAATGAGAGTAGGGCTGGAGTGTTTCCATGATCAAATCCTCAGTTAGCTCATTGCTGGGGAAGGGGCTTTAACCCACGTGCGCTCATTAGACTTGCAGACTCCTATAGTTGGAAATAATGAAAAACCAGATTGCAGGAGAAATACAGGCTGACAGTTCAACACACTTTGTGGCTTCAATCCAGTACTTAATCCTTCTCTCCTCTTTTCCATCACCCTCTTCCATTCCTACTGGGATTCGCCATGCCATCACCACAGCAATATGAGCGAGGTCTGTCACACTTGCAGCAACCTGCCTTCATTTTAAATCCCATACAGCACAGTGTTTTTCTGTGCTGTCCTGCTTCCTCTGAAGTCACCTGCATCTCTTTAGAAATTCATCCCACCATCTATCCAGGACAAGTTGTTCTTATATTGCCTTCACTCCATGGGAGGCATCTGCTTTCCATTTCAACCTGAAAATGCTGTGTTTCCGCCATTATAAATTCCTTGTGCTGGCTTGCTTGGCAAAATATAGAGCTGTGTCTGCCCCAAGGCACAGTGAAAAACTGGATAAACCAAACAGAACGTTCTCGTTTTACTATGGACTCTACAATAGAGACATATATCAACATAACCTCAATCCTGCCCGGAACTGGCAGAGTTTATGCAATGTGTGAATGAATAGCAACCTTATATTCCCTCTGGCTTTAGTTCTGGATAATCCTCGTGAGTTAAAACTTGAATTACCTGTGCCAGAGGTCAGATAATTTAGACTATGTTTGGTATTAACCGTTTCCATGACAGCACCCTTTATTAGCTCCAGGTTGAAGGAAGGTGGTTGAGGGGAACAACTACATAAATTCTGTAACCTTTTTCATCAACTAAAACCTCAAGCGATTTCTCCTCCTGCCTTTTAAAAACCTGGCTCATTTGGATCTATCCTTCTGTCACTACATTTCAAGGCAAACTGTTCATACACAATCATCCCTCTGTTACCTACAATAATAACTCAATGTAGGCATCATGTTTCTTGCCCTTCAGCACAGTCTTGGCTGTATTTTCCTCCTCAACTTCCCTTCCCCAGATATAGCACAGGCTGTATTTATGCTGTCTATTAACTTGCAAAAGAGCCGAGGCTTTGGAAAGCCTGGTTCCGATTACCCTGGTAATTCCTGTCTAAAGAATTTTACCTTGGGGGAGAGCATGCTCTTTGTGTGATTCTTTTTGTGGCTAGGTAGGCTCCTTTCTTCAAAGCTGGCATTTCTACCAACCCTGTTTTATTTTAAAGTTAAAATCAGGAGGTATAATGTTGGGGACCCTCTGTCACAGCATTTGGGAGAGTCAGCTAGGACCACTGAATCTGCTGCAACTCAAGCATCTGGTACGTAAGAACTTTCAGTACATTCTTAGCCAGCTATAAACTGAGCTGAGGTTGTAATGGTAATTATATTCTTTAAAAAAAAGTAAACAAATATGAAGATGTTAATGAAGGCCCCTGCTTGTGTGTGTTTATCTACAGAAAACAACTCATTAGTTTCAACATGAAACTATCCAAACTCACACAGCAACACCAGGGACCAGCCATCCATCAGGACATGCTGCTGCTTTAAATTTTAAGAGAGCAGCAGTGAAAAAAGACTTTGTTTTTGATCTGGAATGTTCATCAAGGACAAGGTAAGCTATTGTGCCAGTTTGAAGTTCAATTCCTTAACAACGCTAGACACATGTTAATCATAGAATGGTTTGGTTTGAAAGGGACCTTGAAACCTATCCAGTTCCACCCCTTGTCATAGGCAGGGACACCTTCCATTGGATCAGGGCTCCAAGCCCCATCCAACCTGGCCTTGAACCCTTCCAGAGATGGAGCAGCCACCAGTGCTCTGGGCAGCCTGGGCCAGGGCCTCCTCACCCTCACAGTGAAACATTTCTTCCTCCTCTCTTTCAGCTGAAAACCATTCCCCCACACTCTGTGATTAAGAGCCCCTTCGCATCATACAAACCAAAGAAATACTCAACGTTATCTCATACCAATCACTGCAGGAATTGTACTTCCATTTGAAGTCACAAAGGAGGATTGTACTTCTGTATCTGAACCATATCTTCTTCACTGGGGTAGAGATTGCCAGTGCAGACACTACATGCACGCTGGCAGAGCTAATACCCAACCGGGAACTGGTTATGAGCTCATGAATAGTCAGATGAAGCTGACCCCAAAGCTTACTTTTCTTTCAGGCTGCAGTTGTGAACTTCTAGGTATTTGAGTTTTGCAACTTTGCTAACTGAAAAACTCTTGGGCTGATGACCAGGGCTTGATCAGCTCTGATTAGTGCGACCGCATGCAGCACATAAAGAAAATCCACTCCATTAGCTGCCCTCCAGGAGAGCCCATCCAGAAGCTGTTCATGGAAAACCTACAATAGTTTCTGGGAGGGGAAAAAAGGCCAAAATGTTCTTTCTCTCCATGACCAATTAATGCAAAGCAGGAACCCAGTAACACTCATCAGAACAGTTATTCACTGTGAATCGAGTTCTCATCTCTATTCAGAACATCACTGAACCAAACTGGGAAAACTCCCTCCCTGACTCATCCCCAGCTACTGGTGAGCGTCTTTGCTCAGCACAGCGTTCAAAGTAACTTGATATAGCGTGTTAACAACTGAAGAGCAGCCCTGGCCACAGACCAGCACACCTTGGACAGGTAAGAGAAGATTATAGATAGCATCAGCCAGCACTCAGGATGCCCCAGGAGCCTTGCCTCTTCCCAATGAAACATCTGCCCTCTGGCTCCATTCCAAAGGGGATGGGGACTGCAGAGCAAACACTTCTGAACATCAGAAGAAGGAAATCCCTATGTTTGACCAAGTTTCTAATTAGTGTATAGGGATGCTTAAAATGAACAAACCATCGTTGTAGGGCTTCAGCTCTCCTTATGTGGGCATCCTCCTGTACTCCTCACTGGTGCTTATTGGATTTATCATCGTAAATTGCATTTTTTGTTTATTTTCAGTAGTTCTGAGGAGCGCTCTCATTTCCTTTGGCCTTTCTTTCTGAAGTTCCGCAATCGGAGTTTGTACAAGTATTTCAGCAATAATGATTGCAGCCCAGGGCATTTCCTGGATTAATGATGGCTTGGAAGAGTCAATGGCCCACGGTTCCACCTGGATCCACTAACCCCAAGGAGGCTGGAATTCTCAAGGTAGCACCTAGTGCCAGAGCAGTTATTGCAAAGGAAATTCAGTGGGATACTTAACTGAACAGAAACAAAAACCAACTTCCTTTCATCCCTCACAAATGTAGGAGGAAATATTAATTTGAATGGGCTGACAATGGCGTTTGGAGTGTTTCAAAGGAAATCAGCAGCCCTAGCAGGAAGCACAGCAGGGGATTGCTCTTTGGCCATGCAGTGTGCACCAGAACCAGGGCTGTTTGGCAAAAAGGTTTTTCAATTCCCTAAGAAATCAATGATTTGGAGTAGAAATTAGGAAAATAAAAGAGTTTTAATCTTGTAAATGAAGCACCTTGTTTGACACGGTTGCTGATGTTTCACACAGGAGGTACCGGGTGCTTATCTCCATTTCAGCCTTTATGTCTGGCTCAAACTGTCTGGTCTCCCATGGTGCAGCTCAGCATAACCCCACAGGGGCATTTGGCCACAATAGTCCAAGAGAAATTATACAATGGCTTGAGTTGGAAAGGACTTCATAGCCCATCCAGTCCCGCCTCTGCCATGGGCAGGGACACCTCCCACTGGATCAGGGGTTCCAAGCCCCATCCAACCTGGCCTTGAACCCCTCCAGGGATGGGGCAGCCACCACTGCTCTGGGCAACCTGGGCCAGGGCTTCCCCACCCTCACAGCAAAACATTTCTTCCCAAGATCCCATCTCAATCTCCCCTCTTTCACCTGGAAACTGTTCACCTTCATTCCATCCCTGCCCTCCCTGACCAAGAGCCCCTCTCCAGCATTCCTGGAGCCCATTTAAGGACTGGAAGCTGCCCTAAGGTCTTCCTGCAGCCTTCTTTTCTCCAGGCTGAACAACCCCAACTCTCTCAGCCTGTCTTCATACAGGAGGAGCCCTCAGATCATCTCCGTGTCCTCCTCTGGACTGGCTCCACCAGCTCCGTGTCCTTCCTGTGCTGAGGACTCCAGAATTGGACACAGGGCTCCAGGTGAAGTCTCGCTAGAGCAGAGCAGAGGGGCAGAATCTCCTTCCTCACCCTGTCGGCTACACCAAGTGTTTAATTCCCTAATTCCCGCCTGTCAGAAATCTACAGCGCTCATACCACACACACGACTCGCATGTTTTGTTTCAACTCATTGCTCATGATCAAAAGGAGCAAGTCGTGCTTGTATGCTTTCATCAAGATTCATGATACTATTTACACCTGCAAGCTCCATTACTGCAATCACCTTCAAATAAGGCAACCAATTGCAAATTATTGTAAACCACGGCAGCAGTGGATGTTTTCACCTAACACCACAGTTTAACCCAGCACCCACAGAAGCCTGCAGCCCCTTTCTGCTCCTTTACTAACAATCAACGTGGGGACCTTGACTACATAGAACTCCAAACCCGTGTATATTAAATCAAGTCCTTAGTTCAGCAGCACTGGTGAAACTTGGACATGTGCTGAAGTCCTTCGCTGACTCAAGTCCTGTACAGGGGCAATGAGTCCAAGTACAGCAGTGCTTTCTACAGAAAACATTCAGCCAGTAACATCTGGCTCCGGCAAAGTATGAAATAATCACAAGGATGTTATGAAATGATCAGCATTCCATTAGCTGACGGCTTGCATTTGTCTCTACAAAACTTCCTCAAGCCTTTGTCAGCTGCAGAGACAGTCACAGCACTTTTCCCTCTCAAGAACTCAAACAGATGCCACTGGGAACAAGCAAAAACACGACTTGAAAGACACAGCCACGGTCCAGCTTATCCAGGCACCCCATACACAGCTATGAAAGAAATTTCTCTTCCTGATCCCACTCAGCTGGACAAGAGGACTGCGTGTCACAACAGCGCTGGGGCAGGTTTCACTGCCCTGGATGCAGCACCAGAAATGGGCACGAGTTAAATCTCAGCCAGAATTTGATCCCCTGCAGTGGACTCTTCCTACTCAGAAACTACACACTGCAGCCAATTTTAAAGGATTTTACGTTCCTGAACCTATTTTACTTCAGAACCAGAGATGAAGAGAGAGAAAAGGGACCAAGTTGTGAAAAGCTCCACCTTTGGTTGGACTCGATGATCCTGAGGGTCTTTTCCAACCTAGTGATTCTGTGAAATGTGTTTTGGAGCATTTGGGATAAGGTTGCAAATTCTAATGAATCATCTCCCCCACAAAGGCTCATTACAATTACTGACTGCAGGAAACATCTGAAACAGTGAAATAACATATTAAAAGAGGCAGAACTTTACCTATCATTTCATCCACACATTTCCAAACCCCAGCTTTCGCTATTTGTATGTAAATCAGCAAACTATCCACTGTCAAGGGAAGGAATTGTCCCACTTCATACCACAGTGGTGTGGCCTGAACTTGAGCACTGGGTGCAGTTCAGGATAAAAAGGATAAAAACTACACCACAGGATAGAAAGGATCCAAAGCTGCTAGAGAGTGCCCAGAGGAGAGCACGAAGTTGGGGAAGGTTTAGAGGAGCAGCTGAAGTCACTGGGTCTGCTCAGCCTGGAGAAGAGGAGACTGAGGGGAGACCTCATCATGCCCTGCAGCTTCCTCACAAGGGGAGGAAGAGGAGCAGGTGCCCAAAGACAGGACCTGAGGGAATGGCAGGAAGATGTGCCAGGGGAGGGTTAGGTTGGACATTAGGAAAAGGTTCTTCCCGCAGAAGGTGATGGAGCACTGGAACAGCTACCAGGGAAGCAGCCACGGTACCAAGCCTGACAATATTCCAGAAGCCTTTGGCCAACACCCTCTGCCCCACAGTATGAATGTTGGGGTGTCCTGTGCAGGGACAGGAGCTGGACTCGAGGATCCTTGTGGATCCCTTCCAGCTCAGGATTCCATGTTCACACAACACCTGCTCAGGCAGAGGAAACAGGAGCTAGGTAAGGGAGGAGATGATGGAGTTTGGAAGAAAGTGAAGAACAGAGCAGAGAAGTGGGTTGAGTCCTTGGTGTTTAAACACCAAATTACAGTTGAATGACCAAACTATCAGTATAGTTCAATTTTGAAAACTCTTATCAGGTTTCTAGTTCAAGTCATCCTAACAGCTAGTAAGAGCTGTGCAGTCCAAGCCCTTTACCAGAGCTGTTGACAGAGCACTTTGTGGTGACAGAAACCTCTTGGAGAAGCACATAAGAAAGGAACTCTGTGAGTATACACTTACAGCCAGAAAAGTCTGCACATAGATGCAAAAAGAAAATACTGAGTCGTTGAGTCATACCTGTGAAGTGGCTGAAACACCTGGCTCTCGGTGGGTCAGAGGTTTTGGACACCACCAAACTGCAGACAAGCCGAAAGCTTGGGAAGGCCACCGTGCTTCACATTCTTTACTGAATTTTAGTTGTTAGCTTAACACCTGTGCTCCAGCAGCAGAGTTAACCAACACCTTCATATGGGACAGTGCTTGTTGACAGTCTCAGGCTACAACATGTTGATGCAGAGTCGAGCTTTTTAATGTCTGCGTGTATTTAAAATACAAGTTTCTCTGTTGCCTCTTCTAAGCTCTCAGTGGCCTATTAATTTCTAAGGAAAACGAGCACAATCCTTGCATCCTCACTTAGAAGGGAACCACATGCTTTTTTTCTGGAGAAAGGTAAAATACATTCACAGCCCAAGAAAGCATAAAATTCGCCTTCACTTATTAGGTAATGACTCCACACAGAGCTGCCTGCATGCTGAAGAGCTACAAACACAAGCACAATCCTGGTGAGTGCCGACACATCATTAAAAGCATGGTTTACAAAGTCTGCATTCAGTCTAGAGGTGGCTTCACAGCCTGGAATCTGTCTGAAGTGTGTGGTTACCACCTCGACCTTGTCTCAATAGTCCAGCTGCATTTCCCCCTTGAAACCAAATGGATATATTTATGATCTGCACAGACAACAAAATCTCTGGGCAGATACTTTTTCCAGTACTGTTTTCTTCCATCAATACACCTCATATAAAACAGTTTTTTTAAATAAAGTCAGAGAGCACTAAGGAGTGAAAGATAAACTCACCCCCTCTTGGTATTTCCATAGATCCAGGCCAAGAGGAGGAACATCTTTGTGCCAAGTCGTTGGGTGCTGCCTATGCACATGGTCTGTACCACTTCTAAACACTGACAGCGCTCTGCAAAAGGGACTGTAACATAGAGTTTTAAATATGTAGCTGGTTTAACCTCATTTATTTTGTTATTTATGCACACAAAGGTAAATCAGCACCAACCAGGTCTTCTATAAACTGCTGTACAGAAGCAAGACTTGATGCATAATAACAGGTCTCTCCAGCTCTGTTAAAATTATGACTTCAGCCTGAAATAAAATTTGTTTTTATTTGGATTTGCCAATCACATCTTCCTATGCTGTATCTGCAGTCTTGAATGGATGTGAAATAGATCTTTAAAAGCAATATACAACACTAAGGAGCATCCTCAGGCAACTCATTGATCTCAGTCAAGTGCCAGCAGCATCGTCTCACTTTTTCCCTTTCATTTTCCTCATCAGATGAAACTTTGTCCCAATTAACCTTGAAAAAATTTTCTCTTCCTGAGAAAGGCCTCTGACAAACAAAGTAGCACAGCCTGCACATCCCAAATGGGATCTTGGAGGCAGGAAAGGAGGCAAGTTCCTGTGAGATGGACCCTCCTCCCCGCTGCCAGGCTCCAGGTCACATCTAAACCCAGTAATTCAGTAACCTCAATACCTAATTCATGTGAGGAAAAAACCCTCTTACAGTGTTAAAACTCAAATTCAAACTCTGCACCTCCTATACAAGCACAGGCTGCGAGAACGGGGGTTGTTCAGCCTGGAGAAGAGAAGGCTGAGAGGAGAAGTCTTGGAGCAATTTGATCCCATGGGAGGTGTCACTGCCCATGGCAGGGGGTTGGAACTGGATAGGCTTTAATGTTCCTTCCAACCCAAATCATTCCATGATTCTATAATGCACCCATGAACTCCAGAATATCGTGCTTTTCAATGACACCTATGCAATAAAAGCTTCTGCACTTAGCACTAGCTGCATTTCTACAACACTGAGGAGCTGCTGCTCTGCTTTACACTCTTAGTTGCTCGCATTACCAAGAAACTCACCAGTATTGAGACCTCATCAGGAAGAGGAACCAGAGTGATGCATCCACCAGTGTGGAATGGGATAACATGTACTTGGCAGTGGCCAGGCACCAGTCAGATCCCTCCCTCAGTAAAGAATTCATCTTTCTTTATCAAGGGAGAGGTTCAGCTTTGAACTTGCCACTTCTCCCAGTCAACAAAAACTCCTTGTTAACTGCCAGCTGCTTCCTAATCATTGTGAGACATCAGCTTTTATGTAGGACAAGGGCACACAGGGGTGAGAGGGGAAGAATCATCCACGTCTACGATACAGTCAGAAATACGGGATCGAAAATCTGACTTCTGGTGGGGCTTTGCCACTCTGTACTCCTGTAAACAAGGAAGAGGGCTGGAGGGAAGGTGGGGTGTGTGCATCAGCACATGTTTTTGCAGCATCTGCAAACCAAAATGAAAGTCAAAATTCCTAATCACATCAGATAGCTGAACCCTTACAAAAATTCGAAGCAAAACATATGCATTACCAAACCTGGAGTGCTCTGGAAGGCCATGAACCCAAACTAGCACAACTGCAGGTACCCATGATGCATCTTCTGCAGATGAGACACAAAGTTTTGTTAGGCCTAATGCTGTCCCTACGGCTCCGATGTTCAGTGTGAGGGCACGAGAGAAGGCTTTTCTGTACTAGCAGCACAACTTAAGGTTAAAGCTGCCATGCCACAGGAGCTCCAGTGCTGCTGGGAGAAGCATCCGCTCTGAGCTGCACTCCTTCGGCAAGGCTTAGGACCACCAACAGAGTTTACTGGCAAGGCTACTTTTAGGGAGGAGTTGTTTGGTTTTAAATTCAAGTTAAATGCACTGCAACCACATTATAATGAAAGATTGGCTCTCTGGCAAAAGCCAGTAGAAAACCTCTTGGGAGCACAAGCTTTCTAGGCAATTTGTTACAGAAACTTTCATGAAAAAACATGAATACTCAGCTTTCAATAACAGAAAAGTACCATCCTCATGTTTCAGGTAAGACTAGTCTCTTCAACCATCTTGTGCAGCTAAATTGCTCCAGGCAGAGCAACGCTGTGCAGGCAGCTCTGAGCAGGAGCCCAGCCAGCAGCCCGCGTGGCACTGAGCTGAGAAAAGCACCAGGAGCCCAACTGCTGGGGCAGGCAGAAATAACTGCAGCAGTGACAGCGCTTTGCAGCACTCAGCAATGTCATCTGTGTCCAGCTGGCTAACTGAGCTCTTAGCCTGAAAGGTTTCTCATTTCACCCCTTGTTTTCCTTTCTGAGTCCTTTCATCTTCTCCCTTTGCTGCCTGCACACATTACTCCTATTTTCCTTGACTCTTTTTCCTTATCTCCTCTCAAATCATAGAATCATGGAACGGTTTGAGTGGGAAGGGACCATGAAGCTCACCCAGATCCAACCCCTTGCCATGGGCAGGGACACCTCCTACTGGATCAGGGGCTCCAAGACCCATCCAACCTGGCCTTGAACCCCTCCAGGGATGGGGCAGCCACCCCTGCTCTGGGCAACCTGGGCCAGGGCCTCCCCTCTTTCAGCTCAAAACCAGTTCTCCCTCATCCTGTCCCTGCACTCCCTGATCAAGAGCCCCTCCCCAGATTTCCTGGAGCCCCTTTCAGTACTGGAAGCTGCTCTAAGGTCTCCCTGGAGTCTTCTCTCCAGGCTGAAGTACCCCAACTCTCTCAGCCTGTCCTTGTATGGGAGGTGCTCTTCCTCTCTACAAATTTTCCCATCCTATAGTTACTTAATTCCTAGGAGTGGGGAAACTGTTTTGCTACCTCCAGTTCTCCAAGGCTTTATGTGAATTTACATCTGCGACACAAAATGTTTAACAAAATCAATTGTCACTGGGAATCGGTGATTACTAAAAAGTTATTTTACAAAGAGCTGTACCGTGGGGCTGGCACATAAAAAACCAACAGCAACTACGTTGGCATTTAAACACAGAAAGTTAAACTAACACCCAAGAGCCAACATCTGGCTTCAAACAAAATCAACCCAAAACCAGCAAGAGCCCAAACTGCCCAGTTCTCTGCCAGCAATATACAGACCCCATGTCAACAGAAACAGTCCTGACAGGTAAGACTTTCTAAATGCCGTTTCCATGGAATAATTCCAAAGCACTTCTTGTCTTTAAGAAGTCATAGAATCTCTCGGTTGGAAAAGACCTTTGCGATCATCAAGTCCAACCATACCTCATAAAGTCCAACCGTACATCAATTAAATTTGACATGTTTCCTTGGCATAACTGATATTTGCTACAAAGAAAGGCTCAGTATTTTTAACTCTTTATGTAAATTTTCACAAACCAGTCCCTACAAAAAACCAAATCCCAAGCTGACCTTAGGAACTACATGCCCAGTACCATCCAGTGCCAGCTCAGCTGGAGGAATGCAAGTGATCAGAAATTTTACAAAATATACCTGCAATCAGCACTTAAAAATACCATTAGCCATTATAACTACAATCCCAGCTCCACAAACGCTCAGCCTCTCACCATTTTTCCCCATTGCAATGCATCCACTCTTTTAGCAACTATTTTATTACTTCAGATTCTGAGGACAGGCTGACCTGACACTAATTAGAGTGGCTTCAAGCTGAGGATACCTTCCCTTCAATATAGCCACTAATTTAAATCCCAGCAGTCTAACTCAGAATAATCTCTCTTTACGCATATCTCAAAAATCTCTTCAATGCCTTAAGAACTTTTTTGGCTGCTAGCAAGAGGTATTGATCCCACCTACAAAGTTATGTGCAGCATGGCTAAAGTAATTTTCATTTCACACAGATCTCTTGCTCAGATGACATTTTCCTTCCTTTGACACCTCAGATAAACAAATGGGTCCATCATAGAATTGTTAAGGTTGGAGAAGACCTCTAAGATCAAGTCTAACCACCAACACAACACCACCCTACCTGCTCAATCATGTCCTGAAGCTCCACATCTACACATTGTTTGAACCTCTCCAGAAATGGTGACTGCCTTGGGCAACCTCTGCCAATGTTTTACCAATCTTTCAGTAAAGAAATTGCTCCTAATATCCAATCTAAATCTTCCCTGGCACAACTTGTGGCCATTTTCTCTCATCCTATAGCTTCTTGCCGGGGAGAAGAGACCAGCACCTACCTCGCTACAGCCTCCTTTCAGGTAGTTGAAAAGAGAGATGAGGTCTCCCTTCAGCAGCACACATCAGCTTTCAGAATGATTTTGTTTTCTAAAGTAGGATCCAAGTAGTATGTGATTTTTATTTATTTTTTAACCATCTTATCAAGTTCATAGCATCAATTTTCACTTTCTAGAGCTGGCGCAATACAAATCCCCCTCCTCATCCTTATTCTCCCATGAAAGAAAAGATTATATATTTTTTCATGTCTTATGAAAATAATAGGCTCATTTTCTTCTTGTAACTGGCAGGATTTGATGAAACTAGAGTACAGAGTGGGGCTAACATTCCCTGGGCTCCGAACAACAGCAGGGATGGATAGACTCTTCCAGAAAACAAGGCAAAACATTTAAGCAGAATTCCTGCTTCATGTCACTCTCCCAATTAAAGGTTGCCAGTTCTAATGCCAAAAGCCCTTTCAGGTGCCAAGTCACATCAGCTGCCGAGCCAAAGGGAGGGGAGGCTGCAGGCATGGCTTCTGCGTGGAAGATGACAGCAGATTCCCTGGCTGGACCAGCACAGCTGAGCCCTGGGATGACCCTCCATCCCTGAATGGGAGCCCTGCCTGCCGCTCCGTGGGCCAGGACCCCCACTGCCGGTGCCCTGGACCCTGTGGGCCCTCCTCTAGAGCAGCCCATCCCTCCTTCATCTGTGGAAAGAGCCAACTGATCAGCCTCTCCAGACTGAAGTTATCCTTTGGAAGCAATCCCCAGCTTTCCTCACACTGAGGAGTTTATGCCTACCGTGTGCGCGCTTCACTTAATTTATGACAACTGCATAACGCATTCCCAGCAGGAGACTTGGCTCAACCAGCTCTTGTCCACAGGTACAAGCACAAAAAAAGAAAAGAAGAAATTAAAACAAGAGGCTGGCCACACGTATCATCAGATCCTGAGGACTGCACTGTAACAGCTTAACCTGACACTGAAAAATGAAGACCCGCCTAGTCTCATAGTACATAGTTTTTCATTTACAGTTGTAAATAAGTCATTATCTGGGTAAGTTGAAGGACATAGGGTGAAAAAAACCCAACAAGCAACGCCCTGGCAAAAAGCAAACAAAAAGTAAGAATTCCATGTACTATTAAGCTTCTTTATGATTTCCTTAAAAATGAATAAGCATATTCACAAAAAAATCCCCCATGCTTTACTCACTATTCTGTCTGCCCTTAAAAATACCTTCAGCACCAAATACACCCATGTCTGTGAAACAGTGATGAGGCAGTCATTACTTACCTATCGCTATTATCATGACACAACACTCCTTGATTATCTTTCGTTTCATAGAATTTCACAAACTGCAAATGACAGAAGTGGACTTCTTGCCTGTAGGAATCGATGCTGCTTATCACAACCCAGTACCCAAAGGCAAGAGGTTTTGTGTATATTAATTGTACAAAGATAGGTATATGAACGTGACAGGCCACGCTCTCATCCCAGGGACAGGATTTTGCATCAAATCTCTCTCAACCCAGGGCAGAGTCACCCCCACACATCAATGGAACCAACTCCATGCGAATCCTTCCTCACTTGGGCACAGATGAGGTGCAGCCATGAAACTTCCCTGTCACTTTGCAATGCAGCACTGTATTGACTTATTTCATGTTTCTCCACACACCTTCAAGTGCTCTTTTTGATTGTGACATGGTGACATTTCACTGGTGATGCTCCAGGACCAGGTGGATTCATGCAGCACTGGAGCTCTGCCGTGCAAAAGGCTTTCTTGGACCACAAACTCTGCTGCTCAAGCACCTCAAATCCTACATTCAGTTTTGGGCCTCTCGCTACAAGAAGGACATTGAGGGGCTGGAGCATGTCTGGAGAAGGGAAACAGAGCTGGGGAAAGGGCTGGAGAACAAGTCTTAGGAGGAGCACCTGAGAGAACTGAGGTTGTTTTAGCCTGGAGAAGAAGCAGCTGAGGGGAGACCTTGTCTACAGCTCCTGGAAAGGAAGTTGTGGTGAGGTGGGTGCTGGTCTCTTCTCCCAAGTAACAAGCGATAAGACAAGAGGAAATGTCCTCAAGTTGTGCCGAGAAAGTTTTAGAATGGATGTTAGGATAAATTTCTTCACTGAAAGGGTTCTCAGGCACTGGAATGGCTGCCCAGGGCAGTGGTAGAATCCCTGGCCCTGGAGGCAGGCAAGGTGCTCGGGGATGGTTTAGCAGTGGACAGTGGGCTGGACACAGTGATCTCAAAGGTCTTTTCCAACCAAATGATTCTATGGTATATACAGGCCCAGTGATGAACAGGTCAAATAAGGACACTAAGTGTAACTCCTTCAAAAATAAAGTTATTACATTTTCTTACATGACCGTTTCTGCAAACTACAAAAAGAGAAATAACACACAGATATTCCTGGAGTTGGGAATCATTTAGGGGTTCATTCTGGCTGTACTAATCCCCTCAAGTGTCACATATACAGGGAAAGAAGTATCTCTAAAGTAACAAAGAAAGTTTCTTACTCTCCTTTTAACCAATGAGGGTGTTTAAAATTGAGCTCCATTTAAATCCACAGAAACTACCTCACCAGCCTGCTACCTCCTCAAGAGATAACAACTTCCATTTGTAAAAGCGCAGTCCTGAAGTGACAAAACAAAGCTTTAAGAGTGATAGAGAAACCTGCTAATCTGCTCCTTAAAAGACAAATCACTGAATTTTTCATTCTGCTGAATCAAATTACTAGCAAACAGATCACTGTTAAATGCCACCAAATAAATCTCTGCAAGTCTCCGACCCTTAATTTCTTGATTGCCTGCAAAAAGGAGATAATTTAAAAACTTTACGTAATTGTACAAGACTGACAGCTGAGGTAACCACCTTGAGTGACAGATATATCTGCAGAACCATACAAAGGCTGGCACCGTCCCAACCTCCTCTCTGTCACCAGGCACTGAGTGAAAGCAATTGTCAGTGTGCAACACTTAAGACTGAAAGTGTTTTCAGTTTGGAAAGGAAATCTTTACCCAAATATGACATAAGAAGCTTAAATAAGCATCAATAATACAAAGAGTGGAAAAGTCAGTTAAAAGTAAAGATGCTCTGCTGTCAGGGATCACACATACACATCTTGAAGCACTAGAGACAAGAGGGTAACTCCGAGTCATACAGTGGCAGTGCCAATTCAGAGGCTCAACTTCAGTGATGAAAGCCCTAGAAAAGCAGAACAAATCGTTTATTCACAGAGTCATGGAGTGGTTTGGGTTGGAGGGGACCTTAAACCATCCAGTTCAATCCCCCCTGCCACCTCACACTGGATCAGGGTGCTCAAAGCCTCGCTGCAACACACTGTGTATTAAACATTAGATTCCATCTTGCCCAGAAGAGGGTGAAAGTGAATTCAAATAGGAAAGGGAAAGCTTCCCAGTACAACTCCGCTGCTGTGGGTTGGATGCCAAATCTCCTGACCTGTAGCCCAGAACAGCAGCAGAGGAAACACCGAGAGGAGAAGGACAGAGGCCCATCACTGCCTCCCTGCACACAGCCCTGTCGCTTGCCGGACTCCTGGCAACTCCTGTTGCTTCAGGATCAAAAACTCATTGCAGCCTCAAATAGATTCATAGAATCATTCAGGCTGGAAAAGAGAAAGACCATCCAGTCCAACCACCAACACAACCCCACCATGCCTACTAAACCATGTCACGAAGTGCCACATCTACATGGGTTTTTTAACACCTCCAGGGATGGAGACTCCACCACAGCCTGGGCAGCTTCTGCTAGGGCTTCACCACTCTGCTGGTAAAGAAATTGTTCCCAACATCCAATCTAAACCTCCTCTCGTACAACTTGAGGCCATTTCCTCTCATCCTATCACATGTTACTTGGGAGAAGTAAACTAACAGCAGAGTAAGTCTTATTTACAGCCAGGTAATGCTAAAAGGAGTTATACCCTTATTTCCACTCCTTTAGCCCAACATGCAAGGTGAGAGTTACAGGAGGATGCGCTGTACACATCAAACCTAACGAACGTGTCACACTGGCAATACAGACACCAGGACCAGCCCACAGCTGCACCACAGCTCTGAGGGTTCTGGATTTAAACATGCTAGAACACAGGGCATGGAGGCGTACAACACTCTGGAGTACTAGACCCCTCTAATAAATTCATTGCACATTCAAGGTTTCCTTTGCATCCTGTGGTGTTCTTGCTTGCTACACCATTACTAATTAGCTTTCTTAAAACTTCATCTTTACCTATAAACGTCAGTAAGAGAATCTAAGCCCTTGTTACAAAGGTGATAGCACAGAACTCACTACAGACCCATGAACCACCCATCCCTTTTAACCCCTCATGGAGTAAAGCGTAACTGAGGTCATAGGATGCCCAGATCACAATGGGGATTTATTACTTTGGCAAATCATTTGCAGAAAGCAATAAGCCTGAGCTCGTAGCCCTGAAGGCCAAACATCAATGGGCTGCATCAAAAGAAGTGTGGCCAGCAGGGCCATGGAAGGGATTCTGTTTCTCTGTTCTGCTCTTGTGAGACCCTACCTGGAGTACTGTGTCCAGTCTTGGAATCCTCAGCAGAAGAAGGAGATGGAGCTATTGGAACGGGTCCAGAGGAGGGCTACAAGTATGATCTGAGGGCTGGAGCATCTCCCATATGAGGACAGGCTGAGAGAGTTGGGGTTTCTCAGCCTGGAGAAGAGAAGGATCCTTATAGTGACCTTCAGGTATCTGAAGTAGCTACAAGAAAGTTGGGGAGGGACTTTTTATAAGGGCATGGAGTGATAGGACTAGGTAGAATAGTTTAAATTGGATAGAGGAAGGTGTCGACTAGACATCACACACAGAATCACACACAGAATAACCAGGTTGGAAGAGACCCACTGGATTGTCGAGTCCAACCATTCCCACCAATCTCTAAACCATGCCCCTAAGTACCTCATTCACCCTCACCTTAAACACCTCCAGGGACAGTGACTCAACCACCTCCCTGGGCAGACCGTTCCAATGCCTAACCACCCTCTCCATGAAGAATTTTTTCCTTATCTCAAGCCTAAATCTCCCCTGGCGGAGCTTGAGGCCACTCCCTCTCATCTTGTCCCCTGTCACTTGGGAGAAGAGGCCAGCACCCTCCTCTCCACAACCTCCCTTCAGGTAGTTGTAGAGAGTAATAAGGACTCCCCTCAGCCTCCTCTTCTCCAGGCTGAACAACCCCAGCTCTCCCAGTCGCTCCTCATAAGATTTGTTCTCCAGCCCCTTCACCAGCTTTGTTGCTCTTCTCTGGACTCGCTCCAGAGCCACAACATCCCTCTTGTGGTGAGGGGCCCAGAACTGAACACAGTACTCGAGGTGCGGTCTCACCAGTGCCGAGTACAGGGGGAGAATAACCTCCCTGGAACTGCTGGTCACGCCGTTCCTGATACAAGCCAAGATGCCATTGGCCTTCTTGGCCACCTGGGCACACTGCTGGCTCATGTTCAGTCGCTGTCAACCAGCACCCCCAGGTCCTTCTCCTCCAGGCAGCTTTCCAGCCAGGCTTCTCCTAGTTTGTACCTCTGCTTAGGGTTGTTGTGCCCCAAGTACAGGACCCGGCCTTGTTAAACCTCCTGCCGTTGGTCTCAGCCCAGCAGTCCAGCCTGTTCAGGTCCCTTTGGAGCCTCCTGACCCTCCAGCAGATCGACACTTCCACCCAGCTTGGTGTCATCTGCAAACTTGCTAACGGAGCACTCGATGCCTTCATCCAGGTCGTTGATAAAGACATTAAACAGGACTGGACCCAGCACTGAGCCCTGGGGAACCCCACTTGTCACTGGCCTCCAGCTGGATTTAACTCCATTTACCACCCTCTGGGCCCGGTCATTCAACCAGTTTTTCACCCAGGAGAGTGTGCACCCGTCCAGGCCAGAGGTGACAGTTTCCGAAGCAGAATGCTGTGAGAAACTGTATCAAAGGCTTTACTGAAGTCCACGAAGATACATCCACAGCCTTTCCCTCGTCCAAGAGTTTAGTCACTCGGTCATAGAAGGTGATCAGATTACTCTGGCAAGCCCTGCCTTTCATGAACCCGTGTTGACTGGGCCTGATCACCCGGTTCTCTTGCAAGTGCTTCTTGATAGCACTCAAGATCACCCGCTCCATGACTTTCCCCGGTACCGAGGTCAGGCTGACAGGCCTGTAGTTCCCCGGATCCTCCCTGCAACCCTTCTTATAGATGGGCACGACATCAGGCAGCCTCCAGTCCCGTGGAACCTCCACAGTCATCCAGGACTGTTGGAAGATTATGGAAAGGGGTTTGGCAAGCACATCCACCAGTTCCCTCAAAACTCTTGGGTGGACTCCATCCGGCCCCATAGACTTGTGGGCGTCTAGCTGGGCAAGCAAGTCTCTAACCACCTCCTCTTGGACCCTGGGAATCTCATACTTCTCTTCCAACCCTTGGGGTTGTG
This sequence comes from Clamator glandarius, assembly GCA_033459285.1. NCBI lineage: Eukaryota > Metazoa > Chordata > Aves > Cuculiformes > Cuculidae > Clamator > Clamator glandarius. The sequence goes on along the minus strand of JAUNZM010000272.1, from coordinate 412,422 downwards.
CACAGAGGGAACAATTTTCCTTACTGTTAAAGACTGAGGCAAAGTAGGCATTGAGCACTTCAGCCTTGTCTTCTTCCCCTGTTACTCTTGTTCCCTCTGCATCTACTAGGGACTGGAGATTCTCCCTAGCCCTCCTTTAGCTGTTGATGTATTTGTAGAAAGACTTTTTGTTGTCTTTCACAGTCTTGGCCAATCGCATTTCTAGTTGGGCCTTAGCCCTCCTGACTTGTTCCCTGCACGTTCTCACTTCCTCCCTATAGTCCACCCAGAATGCCTGCCCCTTCCTCCAAAGGAGGACATAAGGAGGAAATTCTTCACCATGATGGTGGTGAGGCACTGGAACAGGTTGCCAGAGAAGTGGTGGCTGCCCCATCCCTGGAGGTGTTCATGGCCAGGTTGGATGGGGCTTGGAGCATGCTGATCTAGCAGGAGGAGTTCCTGCCCATTGCAGGGAGGTTGGAACTGGTTGATCTTTAAGGTCCCTTCCAACTCAAAACATTCTATGAAAATCCAAAAGGAAGAAGGATTTGTTCCTGCTAAAAAGTGAGATAAGTACTCGGAGACAGATATTTTTTGCAATCCAAGCTTCTCAACTGCAGAATCAAGACTTGAGATGACCGGTGATTTTTTTCATGTATAACTTTCTTAAACCTTGAGTTAAATTTAAAAGCGCTGCCAACAGTGCCGGTCATTTTTAAGCCAGAAGGAGAATGAAGTCCTTAGCAAGATGCACATTTTCGGAGCAAAGCAGCAAGGAGGGAAGATGCTGATGATACAGAAGCTGAGTCAGTTCAGGAATAGACAGCTTGAGAGCATCTGCAAAGCAGAATGGATAAGAACTCCCCTGTGATGAGTCACAAAAGCCATGCAGGAAGCGAGGATTACTCAAAACAATTATCAGAGCAACATTAGGTTTTTTTAATGGGAAAATAATGTTTTATTCAAGTAACGGTTGCTAGATGTCAGTCCTTGTATCCAAGCAAGTCTACAACTCCAGCTCCACCTTTAAGACTTGGATCTGGTTCTCTGCCCAGTTATGAACTCCCACATTGCACAAGCCTCTTCAATGACAGACTGTGCCTTTTCACAGGCTGGGAAGCTGAATGGTATAAGTGGGATTTATCATCCATAATGCAAGAGAGACATGGATGAAGTGGGGCGTGCTGTGTAGTAGATAAAAGCTCTTCGGGAACAAACATTTATCCCAGTATATGGTATAAAAGATAAACAAGCACTATAAAGTCTTCCACAGACTTTGAGAAAGACTGAATCACAAAGAACATTCGGCTCTGGCTTTATCCTGAAATGTAAACAGTTTAAGGGGGCTGGTTGTTGTCCACAGCCTGCAAGTAATTACGCGCTAATTCTCTACCACCTACTGAGAAAGAAATTGGAGAGGAAATATGAGACGGATCCTAAGTATGCACATTTCAGGGCAGATTCAACTGATGTATTCCTCCATCACCTTCACTGGTCCAGTACCACGTGCCCTCCCCATCTGAAAATGATCAATGAAACTAGGAATCTCCAAAGGCAGATTTTTATCTCAAACAGAGGGATTTCCAAGCTTCAGTTGCAACTGTCCCACTACAACCAATGCCACCCACAAAGCAGAAGGACAGGGTAAACCATTGCCAGTTCCCATAAACAGAGCTTATCTGTGATAACCACCTTCTTGAAAAGACCTTCACACATTTGACCAAAACATTTTCCACTTGATTTGCAGATTCTTTTTCACTAAAAGAAGATGAAAGGCCTTATCTGTAATTAGACACACATTGGCCACACATTCCTGGGACAAATCAACTGAATTTACCTTAATAGGATGCATTTATCCAGCTGAACTACTTTAAATTTGCTGCTGCTTTGTTGCACAGTAACATTCAAAAAGAGAATAAAATCAAACCCAGTCCCAGGAAAGCAGCATTCCATGGCATTTTTCCGAGCTCTACAGATCTCCCAGGGCCAAAAAAAAAAAAAAAAAACATTGAAACATGAAGGATTTTTTCATTCCCAGATTCTCCAGGCCCATGTGAACCCTTGCTAGAGCTACTCAATGATGTCAAACACATCCACACCCTCTTCAGCGCAGCTGAATCATTGACTGTGGCAAGGCAAGCTTCAGCACGACTCCTCAAACCCACTCAGGTTTCATCACTCAGGTCCAAGTTTTGCTTTGGCAGACAGACTAAAAGTTGGGTCCAGACCTCTATTTTCAATTCAGACAAGTATCTATGGCAACTAAGATACTATTTAAAACCATTTCTATATAGCCACCTCCAGGTTGAAAGTAAAATAGTCAAAGTATCGAGCTCTCCCTGTCACCCACTCCTCCAACAGCTCATAGTGTGCAACAAAGGAGGACAAACCTGTCTGCAGATCTCCCTTGCCTCGCTGAAAATTCCAGCAAGGCTCCATTTTCTCTCTTCGGGGATTTCTGTGGGTCTGAGCAAGAGAAATGCTTCAATTTGGTTCTTCTACTCCAAATTGGCCTGCCTTCCCTTTGGATCCTCCCTGCTGCAGTGCCTGTCCCACGCCCATGCTCCAAGCACGGCACCACAAGAGGTGATGAGACAGCACCCTGGGCTCCCTCACTCGTGGCCACCCCGCCACGGCCACCCTATGCTGCCCATGCAGCCAGTGGTTGGGGTAGAGCCACACAGGGTCTGAGCACAAAACGGGAACATGTTCCAGTTCTGTTCATCTACATACAAGCTGGAGTGGGGTTTGGTTGGTTGTTTGGTTTTAAACATTTGAGATTGCACTCTGCTCTTGTGTGGCTCTCCTACTTCTCTTTTTAAATCACTTGAATGAAAGGTGACGGTGTAGTGCAGCTATATGACTGGGAGATGCATCTTCCAAATAACCCCAAATATCAGATTATTGAAATATGTTGTAGGATTTGGCACTCCTTCCTCAATTTCGTAGGTGATGTCCAAAGACATGCAGAGGCATTCTTCTCCCATGTAACAAGTGAAAGGACAAGAGGAAATGTCCCCAGTTGTGCCAGGGGAGGTTTAGACTGGATATTAGGGAAAATTTCTTTACTGAAAGAGTGGTGAAGCCCTGGCAGAGGCTGCCCAAGGTCGTGGTGGAGTCCCCATCCCTGGAGGGGTTCAAAAAGTGTGTGGCTGTGGCACTTTTTGATGTGGTTTAGCAGGCATGGTGGGGTTGGGCTTATGGTTGGACTGGATGAGCTTAGAGATTCTAGGTTTCTATGCTGGGAAGTGTTTATCAGTCTTCTTCACAAGCACATGGGGCACAATACTTGAGAAGCAACATTGCCACAGACCAGATTTTCACTTTTCCTTGTTCTGTTGTTCAGACTCACTACAAAAGGCAGAAATCTGTCAAACCAATCAGTCTGCATTGCTGACAGTTATGGAAGAAAACACCAGGCAAGGTTAAGCTGTGAGAAATGTTGCAGTTAAATGTGAAACCAAATATAGGCTTGTTTATGTATTCTTCTTATCAAGCCACAGTGAGAATTGCACATGCTGTGTTGTGTTGGTTTTAGAAACCAGCTCCTACTTTGCATCACTTTGAGGATTTTCTGAGCCTTGGGGATCAACCCTGTCACCCAAACAAAGGCTCCGTTTGCCCCTAGAGCTATCTCACAGCTTGGTTTGATCTCCTGCTGCCAAATCTATGGGATTCTTTGCAGCACTACGCTTCTAAGAGGTAGGAAAACATTTTCCATCTGTCTATATGTCCATCTGACTTTATGTCGAGCAAGCAAGCAATTCCTACAGCACCATGCAAACCTGTGGAGTCATTTTGCCATTTAAACTCCTGCTTATAAAACTTCTCTTTTCAGTTATATAAACTGTGGCAATGGTCATCGCTACTGCAGAGCTGAACTCTCTCTCACTTGACAGATTGAGTCGGAGAACGTTTTGGGAGTATTTTAGTGTCAGACTGAGGTGGTTTTATTTCAGCATAGACGAGCGATTAAAAGTTTGAAAGTTAGTAACCAGTCTTACTAGCAGGGAATAAGAAAAGAAGAGAGCAAACAAGATAAAGGCATTTTGCAGTCTTATCACACAGCTCCCCAGCACACAGCTGGAAGTTACTTTCCACCTTTTTTTAAGGCATTTGATACCCTAAAGAGTCACACACAATCTGTGACCAATGCTGGCTGTATTTACGCATTCATCCTGCATGCTCTCTGTGTATAACTTCTGTAATGAACACTGGCTTTAAATTCCATGCTATAGCCCAGCTTGCACATCTACACATGCAGGTATAGCAGGCTCCTTCATCTCCATCAGCTCTGCGCACAGACCAGCCCTGAAACTGGTCCTCTGGAGCCCACACATAGCGTCTGCTCCTAATTAGATAGAGAGAGGGCACGGATAAAGCCTGAACTTTACTTTTCAGTCCCATGAGAGGCACTGCTGAACAGACCTGCACTGTTACCACCAGCGTTACCAGAGCAGCAGAGAGGAGACGGGTTATGAAAGCAGATAATCTGCTTTCCATTCTTGGGGGAAAGAACAGAAAGTGCAACACATACCCACGGTTCTGAGCGTGCCACAGGCTATAACACCAGAAAGATCAGTTATTTTAATATCCATGGCTAACTTGCATTTGCCTTCCACTGCACCAACGCTTACTCCTTCTAATTTGTCATCAGCTTTGGTAATTTTCAAGTTTGAAGAGCCTGGATCAGATTCAAGCAGCAGAAGAAAAATCTCAGCAAGGTGGCAGCAAACAGCCAGCCCAAACAAACAAGTTTGGTTTAGAAAAGCTCTCTAGTTCATCTTTGAGAACACAACCAATCATTGCTTCAGCAGTGTGGTCCTCTAGCTTTCCAGCAAATGGATTTATTCCTTAATCTTTTAGTTTTTACATATTTTTTGTTTCTTGCCACTAGAGAATATAAAATATGAAAGTTCTGTGAAGATTTCTTTGCTACTAGGAGGACGTACCTATGTTGAAATAGCACCCAAGTAAGCCAAGAGCTGCTCCAAGAACAGCAGTATTCTGACCTGGTATGAAAGCAATGTATGAGGGAAAGTCTTTCGCTATCATATTTATAAGTTACAATTACAAGTGCAATTATTCTAGGTATATTGAGTAGCAAAATAATTATCATAGAATCACAGAATTGGTTTGGGTTGGAAGGGCCACCCAGCCTGACTGTGTTTGCTGGAGTTTGGCATCTTTGAGCAGAGAATCTCAGAATGGTTGAGGCTGAAAAAGACCTCAAAGCCCATCCAGTCCCACCCCTGCCATGGGCAGGGACACCTCCCACTGGATCAGGGGCTCCAAGCCCCATCCAACCTGGCCTTGAACCCCTCCAGGGATGGGGCAGCCACCACTGCTCTGGGCCAGGGCCTCGCCACCCTCACAGCAAAGTATTTCTCCCTAAGATGTCATCTCAATCTCCCTTCTTGCAGCTGAAAACTATTCCTCTCATCATCTCCCTACAGTCCCTGTTTAAGAGCCCCTCCCCAGCTTTCCTGGAGCCCCTTTCAGTACTGGAAGTTGCTCTAAGGTCTCTCCTCCAGGATGAACAATCCTAACTCACTCAGCCCGTCCTCATACAGGAGGTACTCCAGCCCTTGAATCATCTTTGTAGCCCTCCATGAATGGGTGTCTCTGAAAGACAGAGCTATATCCATCTACAAAACAGACCATAATCCAGGTACTTGTGGCCAGGGGCACAATTAACTCCATGGGGAACCTGTCAGGTCTGAAATACCCAACATGAACCTCAGCAATATGAAACCAGCCTAAACGGGCAAGAATCTTCATCCATCAACATCAGACCTTTTTTTCTAAAGGAATGTGGATTGTGACGCCAGATCAGCAGGCATCAAGCCCTTTCCTGCCCCTGATGGGAAAAGGGACTCATTCATGCCCCTCATCCCACGGGCTCAGTCAGCACTATCGACTGCAGCACCATAAACATCCATTACCCAGACATTTCATTTGTGGAATTTACAAACAAAAAGATGAATGGCTATAATAGTGTATTTGTATATTGATCACATGTTTTATGAGGTATTCATTTACTAAACAGATCTAGAAGAGGAATTTGAGTGTGACTGAAAAATATAACCAACAAATAAGTAAGTTTTTTGAGGACTGCAAAGAAAGTCTCATGAAACGAGATCAGCTGTTGGATGTTCATGTGAAACATAAAGAGATCTCTCTTGAAGAGAGCAGTTAATGTTAAAAATGTCTAATTCTTAACCATTCCAATTACCATTCTAGAGAAATGTAGGAGGAAGCACTATGACTAAAAAGAGTGTATACCTTACTGGCACTAATGGGTTAATATGGCCTTGATAGGGCAGGATTTGACCTTCAAAGTCTTAGAAGCTGAATAACAGTGAGCAATCTCTCTGAAACAACAGGGTCAGATTTCAAGACCACAGTAAAGCTGTTCTCCATACTAAAAACGACTTTAATATTGCCTAATAAAGGTCAGATCCCACAGTTTAGGAAGCGCAGGCAAAGAGCAGTGCTGGTGAAGTGTTCCAGCTTTGAAATTATGGACTTTACCTTACCCATAAGCGCCAGGCTGCACGAGCATTCCACAAGGCCAGTACTCACCAAAGTGAGAATGGGAACTCAGGGCTGAAGGATAAAGGGTGTTTAGTTTCAGCCTCGAACTCATTTAACTTTAGTACACAAGTGTGAGTACAAACATCAACCCAAAGCTGGCCTCTGCCACACCCCAGAATTTTTCAGCATACTAAATTATTCACACTCAAAAGCAAATGTAACTGGTTGACTCCAAAAGCTCCTGTTCATTTCAACTGGTTGTTTAAATTCATCAAGAATAAGAAAACAAGGGTATAACTCTTTTTTTGTCATCTAAACTGGTTTGTTTTCACCTAATGCCAAGGCAGTGGAGTCCCTTCCTGCCCCACCAGGGATTCTCAGCCATGCCACAGTACAAACCTGCTCTTCTTGTCCCCGGGACCAAGTGAAAAGGGGAAAGAGCGCAGACACTGCCAGGCAACTTGCCTCCTGGGGCCATAGGCTGAGCAAGGCAAAAGTCTGTATTTCAAGAATGTTCTTTAGTTTAATGCAACAACCCAGACTTCTGAGACCAGTGCCCAAGACTTTGGAAAGTCTCCATATTTATCTTCTACCTCACTTCCATGAGATACAAGCAAAACCACAATTTGCTTGCAACTGCAGTCAAACCAAGGCAATTGAAATTAAACACTGATGTAACTTTTTAATGTAAAACCTAGTCAGCACTGATGTTTCCCGCACTTTTCTTTTAATTTCAATGTCATAAGTTAAGACAATGCTTTTCAACTTTAATCCAAAATCAGTAAAAGTACAAATTTTATCATTAATGCATGAGACATTACTTAAATGTGTGTTATCTTCAATGAAAACAGTTCCTCAGCCTAAATCGCTTACAAAATCATTTGGCTAGGAAACTGGAGTTTTGAAGCTGGAAATGAAAACCACTCATAGTTTCATGTAAGGCAATTCCAACACAAGGAAAATTAATGCACATTGCAGAGGAAGAATTCTTGGATAAGAGGGAGAACTACACTAGTCTTCAGCTGCTTATAGGCCATAAACAAGATGTTTTATAGAGGCAGCTGGAGAATTACAACAGGGTCTACTTGAGCATTAGAGAGAAACTGCCATCAACTGAAATCCTGATAGCCAAATCCTAACAGCATTTGGCAGTGTTGTTGGGTAGGTGTAAGGCTTTCCATGCTACCAAGCAGATAACAGATTGACTTAATACTCTTAGATAAAAGTCCTCCTCCTAGTGATTTCTCAGAATCATTATAAAGCAGAAAAGGCTCCTCAAACACCATTAGTCTCACAGAAAGCTTCCCATTCTCCTCATTCAATGCAAAAGTGCTATTTAGCCTTATAGAAAGAGCCATAAGAAATGACCATTATATTCAGTGAGCTCAATTTTCATTAAAAAGGTATGTTCTCAGCAATGAGATTTACTTTTTAATGAAAAATTATATAAGTTTAAACAGAAGTCTTCAACAAAACACACCCTCCCAAACCACACCACAGGCACACAAGGCTACCCGCTTTTGCTGCTAAGCCAGACGGAGAAGATGACACACTTTTCATTTCAGTGTTTGCTTTCCAGGAGATTCTTTTCCCCACTAAAGTAAGGTTTGTGTTTCTGGAATTTCTTTTGTGTGCACCATGTGCTATCAGCACAGAGTTAAGTTTGGCATTAAGTATAATAAATTCTATTTTCCAAAGCAGCAACAGCAAAATAGCATTGTTTCTAAGTCCTTGTAGCCTCAATCTGAATACAAATGCAAGAAGCAGTTTTGATGCTTCCCTTCATACACTCTAAAACATCAATCAATTTAACTGTGCTCAGAAAATTATTCCAGTAAGAAGCACACACAATGTCTTTTAAAACTCAAACAGAAACCAATGTATAAATAGTGAGAGGTGAGAAGAAGTATAGCCAGATGTTCTCCTTGCAAGAACTCATTCATTTTCTTCTCAATTCTGTTTCCTGCATACGAGCCAGCTCCAGTCAAACTCCAGCTCCCCTGCTCCAAACACAGCTGATGCTCACAATGAATAGGAGGTGAGTGCTGTTAGAGCTCAATGCCAGACTATAGCGCTCACACACTGCTATCAAGCTTATTACTCAGAAAGATACACCAAAAGCTCCTCTTCAACAGACCAGACTATTTTGTGTAAAATTGGCTAAAAAGTTTTTGGATAACTTAAGCTATTCATGGCAAATGTCATTTTTCCCACCTGGTGCTCTTCTGTCCCTTTTCAACAATGCTCACTTGATGACCCTGCACTGAGTTCTTCCTTGCCTTTCCAGTTTATTTGGTTTTAGTAGCCTGCAGACTTCTCTAACACCACAGGAGGCATGTATTCCTCCATTTCTTTTCTGCAGCTCTCACAGAAGAGTTCCTTTACTGGTACCCAGTATCTGGTGGCCGACACCAGGCTGCAAAGCCCAAAGACATTACGCTGGGCTGAGCCACCAGCAGCTGCCAGTCCACCTCAAGCCCACAGCTCTCAGCCTGCCCCAGGGTTCTGGCGTCAGGAGGAAGGACACGTTGCCTTGATGGCAAAGCCGAAGTTGGCTTCTTGAGGGTCTACGGGAGGGGGAGGAGACACAAAACACAGAGAGGTAAAGTCCACAGAGAGGTCCATTGATAGCCAAAGAAAGCAGGGAAGGTAAAGGTGCAGCAGACAGCTAACACAGGGGAGAGGATGCAAATTCTTCAAATAGAATTTCTACACAGTGACTTCCCACAAAACAAAGCATATCCTAAGCATTTAACTTCTGTATACTTGGGACAGACTCATGCCCAGTTCAAACAACCTTACTGGAAAGGCACATGGCACTGTGCACAAATCTGTTACCTGTGTGGCACCAGTTACTGTAGATGCAAGCAATAACTTGCCCTACAAATTGTAGCAGTACAGCTACAGGCTTTCATTTGGTGATTTTTGTGGCTTTAAGATGTATATTCTACACAGCAACAGCTCACAGGAGCATCAACTTTCATAACATCTTTTAAAAGTCTCTGATGGAGATTCTCCCCGTTCATGCAACTGTTCATGCCATTAAAAGATTTTAAACCCTGAATTGTTGGAGTGGTAAACATTTATTTTAGTACTTGGTGATTCAAAACTGCGGTCAAACAGCTCTGAGCCCTTTTGAATGCAGTCAGCATCCCTACGGTTCACAAAAGCAACACAAAAGCAACCAGCACTCGCAGCAACGATGTTTCTCTAAATTGCTTCTTTTTCGGGGAACGAAGGGCTTAAATACGTTGCAGTCAGAACTGTATCTGGCATGCTAAGGGTGTAGGGAGCAGGAATGGCAGCATGCTGCCACCCACCCTCATCAGCTAGAGAACCCCTCATGCCTTCTGTAACACCCACAGCACCACGTTAGCAACTGCCACCACCTCACGAGGCCCTCCATCACCATCAGCATGTCCCAGGTTGGAGTCAATCACAGTAATTCCACCAGGCAGTGAGCAATTGCATACCCAGCGGTTCTGTAACATCGCTGAGTACAAATTCATTCACTGTGACTGCTGGGCTGGGTCACAGCTGCTCCACAGGCAGTGTCAGAGCAATCACAAGTGGCTCCAGGGGGCAAATGCAGCTCCCTGGCTCCTCAAGCAAAGGCAGGAAAGGGGAAAATGTGTACTGGAGGCTGGCTAGTCCTAAAGGTAACGCAATTGCTTTTTTATCCTTTCCCTCTCTCAGTCTTTGGCTTAGCACCAACTCCACCAGCCCTTTGGGATGCCGGTTTAGGACTTTTTGGTGGCTTTGGAAGAGAACCGGTCACCTCAGGCACAGCACAGACAGACTGGGAATAGCCAGTAAAACATAAAACCTGCTCACATATAGGAGGATCTTTCTAAAATTCCAATTATCACTGGCTTGTTACCTAAGAATCCCTAAGAAATAAGAGATATTGCTCGCTCTGAGGCCCAGGGTAATGCAATTACAAATCCTTTCATGAGTAAGCATATGCTAGAAAACTACGTTTTTTTGGCCTATGTACTTGAAACCATTCAAAAGGTTATTGTCTTGCAAAATCTGGATCAGAAATAATTACTTACATTTGCCTTCTGCTAACAAGGAGTTATGTTCAGGGTCATTTTTAATTCCTCAGCGATCGATTAGACTACTACAAACACTACTGCAAAAAATCTCATTTAAATTCTGTTTTCCAAAGAAGTATCAAATATGCATACTAAATAAAAAAATAGTCGCAGATATGTACTCTAAACAGCAAATGCGGTCCCCTTGAGAAAGCTGATGAGCCCAACAGCCTTGTCTTTTCAAGTGGTTAAAGAATTTGTACAAGACGACCCCTATCTTATTCCCACAGCTTGTCTTTAGCATGTTTTAGTTTCAAAAATGGGATCAAATGTCCCTGTCACAAGCAATGGATGGAGTTAAGTTTTACAAACGGTGATATTTATCTCTACAAAATAGGTACAGAGATAGGTTTCCAAAAATATTTTGGAAGGTTAGGTGCTTAACTCCAGCTGAATTTGTTCAGCATAGAATCATAGAATGGTTTGCATCCAGTCCCACCCCCTGCCATGGGCAGGGACACCTCCCACTGGATCAGGGGCTCTGAGCCCCATCCAACCTGGCCTTGAACCCCTCCAGGGATGGGGCAGCCACCACTGCTCCGGGCAACCTGGGCCAGGGCCTCATCATCCTTATTGTGAAGAATTTCTTCCTAACATGTGATCTAAATCTTCCCCTTTACAATTTAAAGCCATTCCCCCTCATCCTATCCCCCCTTGTAAAAATTCCTTCCCCAGCTTTCTTATAGCCCCTTTCAGTACTAGGAGGCTGCTCTAAGTTCTACCCACAGCCTGCTCTTCTCCAGGCTGTTCATAGCCCCATCTCTCACAGCCTGTCCTCATAGCAGAGGTGCTCCAGCCCTCAGATCATCTTTGGTGCTTCCTCTAGACCTGTTCCAATAGTTCTATATCCTTCTTATGCTGGAGAGTCTAGAACTGGACACAATATTCCAGGTATCATGAGATTTAAACTACCCTGGTAATTAAATTCCCTGAAGTTATGGATATCTGAAAACCCCAGCCTACGTTCAGTGTCACTGGGTAAAACCTGCCCCAGACAGACACAGCCTTTTGGGTTTGCACCAGCACTGTCCGGAGGGGGCACCAAGACAGCAGACATTCACACCCCAGCCAGGTGGGAATGTCTCATCCTGTTTCACATTTTCATGTGCCAACACTTAACACAAAACATTTCCTTATAAAAAAAACCACTCCAGCCAACTGCACGAGGAACAACCCTTGTGCTGCAGGAGAAAGAACTTGCTGTATAAAATTCCCTATCAGAGCATGGGAAAGCTGACTGCACCACATTCATCACACCAGATGTTGGAAAAATAACCTCACTCTTCAGAGCATATTTAATGAAGGCAAGACTAGCAAGACCTGAATATACACGTTAACGTATTTATCTGTTATAGATGTGTTACATGCACTTGTCTCACCCTGAAACGCTCACTGTACCTGCTTGCCACAGTCCCTGGGCAGGTGCAGCCTTACCTACAGGATCCCATTGAAGCGTAATTCACTACAGGAGCTGTTACCTTCATTTTAGGGGTAACTCAGGAAGACAAAAATGCACCTTCTCAAAGACCTCTAGTTACTAGGCCTCTGGGTACTGCAGTTTAAAAAGAAAAGACCTCAAGACTTGAACATATCTGTAAGTTGTTTAGGCTCTTAAAAATCTGCATACATCTGACCATGGCAGCATCTGCAGGCAGTTTTTAGTAAAGCATACTGCAACCTGGCATTCTGCACACCAGGCTTGTGCTTGCACCACTTCCCAGACCTTCACACCTCTAAGAAAAGATCCTTTGCACTATTCTCTCTAAGTAAAGATCGTGAGCTGCTGGTTCAATATACATCTACTACCTAAAATATTCTATTAATAGCGTAAAGCTTAACACAGAAGTATTAGTATTAACCAAGGGCTCACAATTTTTGTTTAGTATCTCCATTTTAGCAAGGAGATGCCTGTGATGAATGGAGGACAGTCTACAGTGATGAGGGCTTGAGCTCATCAGGGGAATTCTTGAAAGCAAGAATAATGCTCCGGAGTCAGAACTCACAGTTTTGAGAGGCACACTGAAGCCCAGCCAGCTGGAAAACCAGCAGCAGTGCTCTAACCTGTAGCAGATCCCAAAGCACAAACAAGGCAAGCAGTGGTCATGCAGCAACACGTCCAGAGAGATCATCTAGACACAAACATCAAGCCATCAACACTGACCTCAAAATTATGCTCCCGGGCAGGACAAGGCTGGATACTCAAAATGCAGCTGCTGCCTACGTGCCAACTGCCACGGGCAGGTTGGATCAGCCCTCCAGATCTGTGCTCAGATTCCTCCATCAGGACTATTCAAAGCACATGATACAGGCCTGATGTTGCATCTGCAGAGAGCAAGAGCTTTGGGAACAGAAAACCAGGCCAGATCTGATGCAGGGTGAGAGAGTTGGGCTTGTTCAGCCTGGAGAAGAGAAGACTCCGGGGAGGCCTTAGAGCAGCTTCCAGTGCTGAAAGGGGCTCCAGGAAAGCTGGGAAGAGGCTTTTTAGCAAGGCTTGTTGTGACAAGGCGTAATTATTTCAAAATAAACGAGGGAAGATTTATAGTGGATATAAGGAAGACATTTTTTACACTGAGGGTAGTAAAACAGTGGCCCAGGTTTCACAGGGAGGTAGCAGAGGCCCTATTCCTGGAAACACTCCTTTCAGGAGCTCTGAGCAACCTGATCCAGTTGAAGATGTCCCTGCCCCTGCAGAGGGGTTGGACTGAATGACCTGTAAAGGTCCCTTCCAACCCAAACCATTCTATGGTTCTATGATTCATTCTATGATCTAACAGTCCAGAGCCTGAAGATTTGATACCTTTGCCTACTGTTTATTTCAGAGCCTGCAGATAATGAGGCTGAGCATACTCCCCCTGCCCCCGCTGTCAGGACAGGCTTTTCTTTCCCTTGCCCCTTTTGCTCACAGCCATGCCACTAGCAAGGCAAACACACTCAAAGTAACTGGTCTTGTTAAAACAGAAAGGGCCAAGAGGGTCCCTCCCAGCACGAGTGGTTCATCTCATCTTGCTGTCCAATCTCAGCCTCCATTTGTGCTTTTAGATATTGGAAGGAAGACAAATAATAAGATGGGGAAATCCAGCTGTGGTGATTTACCTTGGGCAGGTAAATGGTGCATACAGGGAGGCAGTCCTACCCCTGCTCCATCCCACAGTGCTCAAGCACCAACTTGGAACACCAGGTCCACTGTCAGCAGGGCTGGTTGGCAGCAGCCCCACAGCCCAAATCTGCCAGATGGTCTGAGAGAAGCCCCTGCACAAGCTGCTCAGGGCTTTGCCTCCAGCTGAGCCAGAGGAGGTAGATGAGGAGGAGGTGGCAGCTCCTGGCTGTGGGCACTGGGGTCACAGCATTGAGGCAAGGAAGGGCAGGACCCCAGGAAGAGTTTATGCACTGGAAACCGTGAGAGATCAGCCCTCCACATGCCATACATCGTGGTTTTTAATTAGGAAACAGTTGCATTTTTTTTTTCTTGTCCCTCCTAAACCAGCATCTGGCCACCTAACAAGGTACGAATGCTATTTTTGGCAGAAGAGCTAGATCTATTTTGCTGTTCTCTCCTAAAAACATCCTCCTTAATTTTATAGCATTTTAGTCATCTTCTTTCTAACCTCCTGGATATGAAATGAAGTTTCAGGAATAGGTGTGCTTATTTGTGGAAAAACTATGAACACAAAGACATCTCTGTGCATATAAAGCTCTCTGAGATCACTGTTGGGTAGATGCACTCTGAGGACAAGTAGTAGCGCCTCTCCAGCTCTGAATAAAAAGTACTTACTTAATAACCACATTGGTTATTGAGTCTATTTCTTTGTTTCACACCTCGGCCTGCTTTGCACCCATTCACGCTGTCTTCCTCTGTAATCTTACTCAGAATTACAACCACCAAAGGTACAAGCAAACGCTGTCACTTGCAGCCTTAACTCTTGCTGAGTCCCCGGAGTTTTTTCCTCCCTATGCCCCACCCTCCTGAGGTTTAGTTTTATTCCTCAGTTATCCCAGTTTGAGGGCTCAAAGATGATTCCTTCTAGGTGCAGATGGAATGAACTAGACAGAGTATAAAGCCAGGTGTAATTCAGTAAATTGTGAAAGAACAATTCACCCCATACCAAAAAATATCAAGTAACTGTAAATATAGTTTGTGTTTCTGAAGCACCATCACAGCACTCTACCACCTTCTGTGCATTTTATGGTGCCAGTAGGAGAGATGAAGGGCTGGTGGGTGCAGTGAAAGTACCAGATACCCTCGCTGCAGGTCTAGTTTATGGATCTTGTTTCCACTCTGTCACCATTAGGAAATTCAAGGCTGTCTTTCTTCATGAGCCTCAATACCAGCAAACATGCAGTAGGATGGTATGGTTGAAATCTTAAGACTGATGAAAGATGAAATCCTTAGTAGTTACAAAGAGCCTCCCAATACCTCCTACGTGATCAGGATTCACATGCAATAATTGCCATTCCCTTACCCACTACTCTCAGCTTGCAAATATTTCCTTGGTTCAACATACTTCAGTTGGAGAGCAATTATCATTATCTCTAACAATGATCATGATTAAGGAAGTCACCAGTTGTAGATGAGTTTAAATGGAAAAACACCTCCTTCCTGAAACACAATGGTCCCAGGTAGACACAAATTACAGTCCAGCCTGCCAAAACCAGAATGCAAATCATAAAACATTCACTGTAAGGCTCCCTGCTACCTGAGTTAAATTTATCCAAGAAACAGCACTCTCCTGCAGAGCACAGGGAAACAGAAAAAAGTGAGAAAATCATAACAAAACGTGACAGTAAGATCTTTAAAGATGTTTTATTCAACCCTCCCCTACCCAGGGCATTTTTAGGACGAGGAAATAGAATCACAGAATCATAGAATGGTGTGGGTTAGAAGGGACCTCAAAGCCCATCCAGTTCCACCCCTGCCACGGGCAGAAACACCTCCCGGATCAGTTGCTCATCCAACTCGGCCTTGAACACCTCCAGGGATGGATGAAAAGCCCTCTGTTTGTTGTTCTGACAGGATAAGATCAATGTTTGGAAAGAGACTGTATAAAGGGAATAGTCTCCATGAGTTGTATCTCTCCCCTTGATGAAAGAACTTAATTTACACTTTCTTAGCTGAGTAATTACCTCTACTTTACACTTAGGGTTCCTTTAGGAATGGAGTCATTAGCATTTGCCACAGAAACTTCAACTGATACGTGCTGCTGAAGACAGGTCTCTTTAGCTTGTTCTGAGAATCTATGAGGAGAGCACTCACCCCCAGAGCACAGGAGAGATGCTTCCAGGCAGGGAGTGCTACAGCCTGGCACAGAGTGGGGTTGCCAGGGACCCCTAAGCAGCAGCAGCAGCTGTCCCCAAAAGCAGCTGTTGGGCTCGTGCAGCCCGGTAGATGGAGAAATCAGCTCCCTAAAGCTCCCATCTTACCAGAGGGTTTGCAGGAGGGCCTGTTGCTGTGACCTTGGGGGCTACAAGTGCTGCTGCCACCCTGGAGAAGACACCAGCCTGGGCTCTCACAGTGCCCAGACAACCAGAAAAAATGGAATGTCCAGTAAAGCTTGGAGCAGCTGAGAAAGAACAGGGGCAAATATTGCCCAAACAAATGTCAATTCACTGGAGAGCATGAGTGAATACATCAAGGTGGCCAACAGCATCCTGGCTTGGATCAGCCATGGTGTGGCCAGCAGGAGCAGGGTAGGGATCATGCCCCTGCACTCAGCAGGGTGAGACCACACCTCAAATCCTAGGTTTAGTTTTGGACCCCTTCACTACATGAAAGACCGTGAGGGGCTGGAGTACATCAGAGAAGGGGAACAGAGCTGGGAAAGGGTCTGAAGCCCAGAGGTTCTGGGAGTGACTGAGGGACCTGGGGCTGTTTAGTCTGGAGAAGAGGAGGCTGAAGGGAGACAGGATGAGAGGACTCAGATTGCAGCTGCCTATCACTAATAGCAAAGTCACCATTTACAATAAAACATAAGTTGAAGTGAAAGAAAAAGGCTATGATCTCTGTTCATGGACCTTGTATGTCTGCTGTTTGGCAAAGAGACATAAGGTGCAGTTTGTGCCAGGACCTAGAGCCTCCACTCCAGAGCTGCTCTCCTCCTGCTTCCCTGAAATTTCTTGAGTGGATGGATATGACAGTTCAAGGTATGGAAGGACATCTTGGGCAGCCCAGGAAGAAATATTACAGTCTAGGGAGTAATCAGCATTCTCTCCTCAAACTGCAAGTATTATGCAGAATCACAGAGAACATTTTGTGCCGCATCTTGAAAAAGGAGATATTAGTCTTGATTTCATGAAAAAATGAATTGGAAATGCAAGCTGTATATGTGCTAATTCATAGCGATGAAGTTTGCATTCATTACAGTAATGAGCATTGCACAAAGCGTATAATCAGCTTTCACTGCAGATGTCAAGCGGAATCCAGAGGCACAGAGGAAATACGTACATTTGCCACAGTTGATCATAAACATCATAAACTTCCAGCCCCTCAAAAACACAAAGCAAGAGGCAGTCTTTCTTCTCCCTACTAGTCCTCAGGGTATTTATCTATCAAGCCCTTGCACTAACAAGCTCAGACAGTCTTTCAACCATAGGATAAATATTACAACAAGTGCTGTAAATATTTTTGTAGCAGAAGCACAACCATTTCACTTCGTCCTCCAGCAAAAGACAAAAGCTACAAATGTGATTACATTCCGTTGGCAACTGGAGGATCCAAACAGGTAACTAATTAAATCCAGTTCCTTTTGTGTAGTGCAAGATGTTTCTCTAAAGCATATTAAAAAATTAGAGAAGCGATGGAAAGAAAAGGTCGGATTTTAACAAATCATCATCTGAGAAAGCTAAAATATCAGAAAACACCATCCACAATAATGCAGAAATTGAAGCAAGGCAGGCAACAGTGAAATGGTATCTATTACGTCAAATGAAACACAAACCATCTTCTGGGAAGAGATTCAAGAAGGTAATGTGAGCTTAGCTTGGTTTCACACCCATGTGGAGCAATAAGAGCAAAAGGCACCAGCATCATTGTGAACATACATTCTCTAGACATAGAGACTCAGATAGTTCTTACCTTCTGGTAGCTGGGGGTTCGCATGAATGGAGTTGGGGTCTCCATCTTCCTCGGGATGGTAACGATAAAGCGACTGTGACTGCTTTTGGGATGACTGACTATGATCTTCCTTTAAAGCAAGAGGAGGGGAGGTTGTTGCACTGAACTTCACCTTGGGGAAATCATTTCCCTTGTGAATTTCATGGGAAGATTTTGACCAACTTGGCTCAGTTAAATTCGCCTCTTGCAGGCCTAGATGCAAGCTGTTTCCTGGGTCTTCTTTTTTGGCATGTTTCTTCATTTTAGAGTGGGAAGTTTTTTCCTGCTCATGCCTCTCTTTGTCCCCTTGCCTCCCCTTTGGTCTCCTCTCCAGTTCCTCCAGGTTCTTGGGTGTCTCGGGGGCGGCTGTTGTGTGCTCCGGAGGGGCACTGGTGGTCACTGGTGCTTCCTTACGCGTTGTTTGCTGGAGGGATGCTGCAGTCGTGCGGGGCACTCGCTTTCGCTCGCTTCTCTCTGTGGCGCTGAGAAGCTCAGCAGGGACCTTAGGCACTGGTGTGGTCAGCGGCACAGCTGTTTCCTTGGTGTACAGATCAGCTGGAGCCAAAGCTGAAGGAGCAATGCTGGCTGGTAGGTAGTCGTAATCCTCACTTTGCTCTTGGCTGATGCTCTCTTGCTCTAGGTGGGATGAATAACTTCTGTATTTCTTTGGAGACTCCACCTGGGTGTTGTCTCCTTCTGGTGCCTCCTGGTCGTAGCTGTATGGATCATCATAGTGCCTCTCTGGTTCGCTGTCTTCAGCATCAATCGGACTCCCAGTGTTTAAGGCAAACGCATTACACTCTGGAAGCTGGTAGCACATCAACTCACCACCAGCATTTGGGCAGTGGCAAACCTTGCAGGGGGGCATGTGGAAGGTGTGTCCGGCTACGTACTTCTGGCCCTCATGGAGGCAACCGATTCTCCCGCACTGAGGACACCCGTCAGCTGGCACTACCGCATCAATGCAGTTTGGGGGCAGTTCTGGACACAGCATGAACTGGCAGCTGATCTTGCCACCTCCCTTGGGGCACGAGCACTCAGTGCTCCCAAAGTCCACAAAGTACGACTGCCCTTCGGGTACTTTGCCATTGACAAAGCCCACATTGACGCAGTCGTAGTACTGGTAGCCTTCACACATGCAGCCGTGCTGCAGGCACGTGGCACAGCACTCGCCGGGCTCCAGCACCTCCTCGATGCAGTTGTCCAGAGGCTGGCACTCTGCACCCGTGCAGTCCCTCTGTGCACGGGAAATGCCGTTCCACAGCAGCATGAGGAGGATGGCATTCAGACAGCTCCAGGATCTATCCATAGTCTTCCCAAACAAACACGGCTCCAGTCCAAATCTGCACAGTCGATGGATTTTCTTCCTAGAAGGCTGCAGATTCAGCTCCAAATCGTCAGTGTTTTCCCAAGTTACCTTTCCTCATAGATCCTAGGGTTATGAAAGAAAACTCTGTTAAAGACTGTATTCAGCACATATCCTGTTAAACATTAGAGGTCTTTAAAAGTTGGGACAAAATCCAACATCTGGAAACCTAAGTACAAAATTAGTCATAATGTCTTCCGAGCATTGTAGGCACTACGTTTGGAGCTGTATGCTTCCCTCCACCCCCTTTGTGGAAGGGAAAGAAAGGAAGGGAAAGAAAGGAAGGGAAAGAAAGGAAGGGAAAGAAAGGAAGGGAAAGAAAGGAAGGGAAAGAAAGGAAGGGAAAGAAAGGAAGGGAAAGAAAGGAAGGGAAAGAAAGGAAGGGAAAGAAAGGAAGGGAAAGAAAGGAAGGGAAAGAAAGGAAGGGAAAGAAAGGAAGGGAAAGAAAGGAAGGGAAAGAAAGGAAGGGAAAGAAAGGAAGGGAAAGAAAGGAAGGGAAAGAAAGGAAGGGAAAGAAAGGAAGGGAAAGAAAGGAAGGGAAAGAAAGGAAGGGAAAGAAAGGAAGGGAAAGAAAGGAAGGGAAAGAAAGGAAGGGAAAGAAAGGAAGGGAAAGAAAGGAAGGGAAAGAAAGGAAGGGAAAGAAAGGAAGGGAAAGAAAGGAAGGGAAAGAAAGGAAGGGAAAGAAAGGAAGGGAAAGAAAGGAAGGGAAAGAAAGGAAGGGAAAGAAAGGAAGGGAAAGAAAGGAAGGGAAAGAAAGGAAGGGAAAGAAAGGAAGGGAAAGAAAGGAAGGGAAAGAAAGGAAGGGAAAGAAAGGAAGGGAAAGAAAGGAAGGGAAAGAAAGGAAGGGAAAGAAAGGAAGGGAAAGAAAGGAAGGGAAAGAAAGGAAGGGAAAGAAAGGAAGGGAAAGAAAGGAAGGGAAAGAAAGGAAGGGAAAGAAAGGAAGGGAAAGAAAGGAAGGGAAAGAAAGGAAGGGAAAGAAAGGAAGGGAAAGAAAGGAAGGGAAAGAAAGGAAGGGAAAGAAAGGAAGGGAAAGAAAGGAAGGGAAAGAAAGGAAGGGAAAGAAAGGAAGGGAAAGAAAGGAAGGGAAAGAAAGGAAGGGAAAGAAAGGAAGGGAAAGAAAGGAAGGGAAAGAAAGGAAGGGAAAGAAAGGAAGGGAAAGAAAGGAAGGGAAAGAAAGGAAGGGAAAGAAAGGAAGGGAAAGAAAGGAAGGGAAAGAAAGGAAGGGAAAGAAAGGAAGGGAAAGAAAGGAAGGGAAAGAAAGGAAGGGAAAGAAAGGAAGGGAAAGAAAGGAAGGGAAAGAAAGGAAGGGAAAGAAAGGAAGGGAAAGAAAGGAAGGGAAAGAAAGGAAGGGAAAGAAAGGAAGGGAAAGAAAGGAAGGGAAAGAAAGGAAGGGAAAGAAGGGTTGTAACTGTTCCCTTGTGAGTCTATTCACAAAATGCGTATGTTTTATAATAAAAAGAAGGCCTTTATGCTGCAATGGCTTTTTCTAGCTAAAAAGAGGAAGATTTTTTGGCAGATAAGAGATAAATACACAGTTCTTCTGCAGATGTAAGTCGAAGATAATTCTTCTTTATGTTTTAATTACAAAGACTCAATCTCTAAGATCTTTCTTAGATGAACGTTAGCCTTGAGACAGGAGAATTTGTCTGTACACATGTTAACTCAAAAGCAGGAGGGTTTTTCTGCCTCTCTCCTCCACTTCACAATCTTCTGCACTTCAGCCTTTGGCACAAGCAGTTATTTTTATGCCCAGCAGTGCTAAAATAGACCTTCTTTGTCTATTGTGGTTACTGTGTGGTTAAACATTGCATTAGCTATCCTGTAATATCCATGCGAGCCAGGATCCTTAGCTCAGAGAAGCTGGCAGAGCTCAGCAGCGCCTGTAGCATGTGCAGAGAGCAACTCTGCCTTCCCCAGAGCTGGAGGAGCAGCAGATGCTCACACCAACACAGGAGATGCCACCATCGGTGTCTTTTTGACAACACCAATAATACTTGATAGTGGATTACTACATTATAAACAGAAAATATATAGATATATATAAAAATGAATTGGCATTACATTTGGTTAGACTGCTTGTAGGAAAAGAAAGTCATTTGCTTTTAAATTACTAAACCCTTTGACCACAGAAAATTTGAATGGTTGAAGTAAATCAGCTACTGTCCTTTATATCAAAAGCATGCCTAAAAAAAGCTACACAATTAACACAGAAAAGTAGTTAAAACAGAAAAAAAGCTTACCTACAAAACTGTATAGAATTAGCAATTGGATCATTTTCCCAGAACCCCTCCCACCACCAGAAAAACTAAAGCCCTTAAAATACTTATCTAGGGGGTAAAATGTCCTCACACCACCGAGAACAATAAACCACACACGCAACAGGAATCCTGCCAGCAAATCCATTCAGAAAGATTACTTCTCCCATTCAAACCCAGCTTCCTACAAAGCCTGCTGCGGCAGTGCTGGAAAGCAGCCAGGCCGTGGGAAAAGCACGCCTGTTCTGATAAGATATGGACAAACTGTGCTAAGAGTTTCCACAGTCCTGCCCCAGAAGTTGAATTACTTCAGTACATAGTACAGAGATAGAATTCATATAAACGTAGGTTTTCTACTACTAATTTGAGCACGCTATATGATACTGCTTTGGAAAATTTAATTCTTCCTTCAGAGTATAACAATAGCTTGGAAGAATCTCCCTTTTCCAGAACTCTTCTCCAAACTGGGATATTTCATATAGAATGGTTTGTTTGGAAGGGACCTTAAAGATTATCCTTAAAGATTATGTCCCGACCATGGGCAGGGATACCTCCCACTGGATTAGGTGCCCAGGGCCCATCCAACCTGACCTTGAACACCTCCAGGGATGGGGCAGCCACAGCTTCCCTGAGCAACCTTCCCATCCTCATTGTGAAGAAATTCCTCCTTCTGTCTAGTCTAAATTTGCCCCTCTTTAGTTTATACCCATTGCCCCTTGTCCTATCTCCACAAGCCTTTGTAAACAGTCCCTCCTCAGATTTCCTGGAGCCCCTTTCAGCACTGGAAGCTGCTCTAAGGTCTCTTTGGAGCCTTTCTTCTCCAGGCTGAACAACCCCAACTCCCTCAGCCATATGAAGGAGAATTTTCAACACGTGGTGCTGAAATTAATTCTTCGGAATCCAGCCTGAGAATTAATAATTTATCCTACTTTCATCAGCTTTTCCAGGCAATCCAAATTATAATTATTACATATCTTTAGCTGGGAAACGATGACTGGAAGTACAATTAAAGATAAGCTACTTGTGTGAGGGTCCCAGAGCAGGATTTTGGCACCATCTCTTCCCACTGGTACCTCCTGGCTTTAATGCTTCGGTGCATCTAAGTCCCTTGGCCAAACCCTGGGCTTGCCAGGGCACTGCCGGTGGCTGCTGCCCACAGCTCTGCCCTAGGTCCAGCTTCCATCTCCCACATCCGTGCTCCCCAGGCTCAGAAAGCCTTGGGTCCCCCGGTGTGGGTGCCACAGCCCTAGGCCTGGCTGGCCTCAGTGTGCACAAGGTGGGGACACAGCATCGCCTTGGCAATCAGTGCCTGTGGGCCACATAAGGGCCAAGCTCACATGCATCACCCACTTTATAACCTAACAGCAACTGCTCACAGTCAGCTGCTGCTGTCCTGGTGCAGGAAACTGTGACAGTGGGAGAGAACCTGCTGTGAACAGTGCTCACCCGCCCCGCTTGCGCCCACAGGTTTCCCAGAACAAGCACTCACTTATTAAGCACAAACTTGAACTCCCACCAAGAAAATCCTGAATTCCTTTGTACCCTGGAGCAAGGAGGAGAAAGCCAGACCTCCTTCAGATCTATCATGCCTGGAAGTTCAAGCACAGCTGAGGGTTTATCATGGGCCAGTCCTGTTGTGAGGGGAGCTGCTTGAATGCCCACCCCTCTGCATCAACTCCTCCACTCCTCATCTGCATCCTCTTTCTGTCCAAGGGCTGGTTTGGTTGTCCAGGTCCTCTCCAGCCTTTCCTCTGTTCCCTCTCCTTGCTCCCTTGCCTCTCGCCCACAAAGAGGCCTAGAGAGCCTGCAGGCAGCCCTGTCCCCTCTCCCTGCCACTCACACCTTCTGCTCAATGCCTCATTCAGTCCCTCTGTACTCTTTTGATCGTTTCCACATCTCTCAACTTTCACTTTCTTGACCTACTGCAAACCGATAAGGGTGAAATCCTTATAAACCCTTTTTCAGTTGGTAGAAGCACAATCTTCCCTATCCTCAGGCTCACTGTCCTTCAATAGAAACTCCCTGTTTCTAGTGCAACAATTCCAACAAAAGCATCTCTTTGTATCCCTTTAAACCACTGCCTTTTCCCTGTGCTCTCTCCATCTGTTCCCCATACCCATCACTCCCACCACCACCAACCCATAAACTTGTATATCAAAGAAACAGCCTCTACTTTAGGCACAGAGAAAACCAGTTGAGCCCCACTGAGAAAATGCACCCCTCCAAACCGAGCCTGTGTGCTCCTGCCAGCCTACGCAGCTCATGTGCTGCCTCTGGATCTCTGCTGTTCCCACTGCTGAAACCATGCTCTGGAGACCACAGCTCATTTTTTTTGGTAATAGCATCGAAATCTAGAGCAGTGAAATAAATGTGCCCGTACCAAGAATGAAGGAAGGCACCATCTCTGGAGGACAGGGGTTTAATACCAGTAGATATAATATTGCAATAATTTCTTTCCATTAACCAATTTTAATGCTTTCTTTGGTGTCCTTTTGCACAACTGGCCCAATACACAAGGTGGATTCAGGTAAATGAGAACCAGGTCTTTAATCTCAAATCTGTCCTTCACTCACTTTCATCAACATTGTTAACTTTTGATGCTCAGTTGGGTGAAACATCACAACAAATTTAGCCCTGCACACCTAAAACAGAAGTCTTTTGAAGTCTCTGCCATATAACCCAAGTGTCACCCCAGTCATAGAAACATAGAATAGTTTGGGTTGGAAGGGACCTTAAAGATCATCCAGTTCCACTAGATGAATTTGCTCAAAGCCCCATCCAACCTGGCTGTGAACACCTCCAGGGATGGGACAGCCTGGGCAATCTGTTCCAGTGCCTTCACCATCATGAAGAAATTACCCCTTCTGTCTAGTCTAAATCTGCTCCTCTCCAGTTTACACCATTGCCCCTCGTCCTGTCACTACAAGCCTTTGCAAACAGTGCCTCTTCAGCTTTCTTGTAGTCCCTTCAGATAAAATCCTCACACATTGCTTCATGACCCAGAAGGCTTCAATTTGTGTCCTTTGTGGAGTTTCCTAACCTGTTGGGCTGCGTAGCATGTGTGGTCTGCTCTGGTTCAGGAGCTAACCCTTCAGTGGGGTCATACTGGGCAACTGCTTAAGCCCCCATCACCGGTCCTGGGCACACAGTGAAAGCGTAAGTGCCCATGCAAGGGGGAGAGAATGCTCTAGACTGGGACTAAGTCCCTCAAAGTCAACACAGTAAACCCGTGAGGTAATCAGCAGTAAACAGAGGATGGTCAGATCACAAAGGAGTTCATTATTCCTCAGTTCCTTCTTCAAAAATGATTCCTAGGAAAGGCAAAGCAAAAAAACATTATGGAAAGCTGGCTTAAACAAGTAAAAGACCCAATGAAAGTGAACTACGGGCACATGACTTCATAGAAAAGGAAACGAGAATGCCTCGCATTGCAGATTAAACCAGTATCTGTGTGACAGAATGTCCAAGGCTCACAGCAGCAGCCATCAAAATTCTAACTAGCACTAGCTGAAAAACATCATATTCCTGTCTTCTGGCAGGGGAAGCAGGTAGAACAAAACAAGGTTTCCAAATGCTTACTTCAATTCAACTTTGGGCCAAAGAGTTATAAATTCTGACATTTTTGCAGAACAACACACACTGAGTGATTTACTTCAATCAAAGCCATAACATAGAGTCAAAAGGAAGAATGTTGACTTGATTAAAACAGTTCAGCTGTGTTACTTGAACACATTGATGAAACCAGCGTGTTCCCACAGAAGATCTAGACATTTCAAATGTGCAACTTTTTTGAATTAAGAGGAGTATTTTATTGGGAGATTTTTGTTCCAGATGGTTTCATTTCAGTGCTGCACCAGAAAGCTTAGTCGAGGTAAGCAGCGGTGACAAGAGGTACTTTCCTTCAAAGACTTCACATGAACATCATCTTTCTGCGCAAAAGCTGCACCAGAGATGACAGAACAACTGCAGATGTGCACGTGTGGAAGAGAGATTGCAGGATCAAAAGCAATCTTTCAAAAGTTCAGAAATAAACAGAATAAATTCAGCCCACACCAGAGGACACCACCTGCATCACAACCTGCTGACCTCCAGCTTTGAAGATGTACCTGCAGTGCTACCAACTGCAGACCCCACAAACAGGTTTAGATAGAAGGATTCTTTTCTCTACCCTGTCTCTCAATTCCTTACTAAATTGCCCTTTTGGAGGACAGTAAAACCAGAAATGGTGTTTTGATATAAACCTGCTCCTTTGGAACGGTGTGCAGAGCCAGGTTCCAGCCTGATGTGGAAGTAGGAGGTGTCAGCCATCCTCGTGGTCCCTCCTGAGTGGGGTACTGGGAGCACCCTCCCTGCTGGGTGCACTGGGGGGATTTCTCAGCTTGTCCATTAATCCTCACCCCGGGTTCATGCATACCAAGAGAGATGCCTGCCAGTGCAGCAAGATGTGGGAAAGCAAACACCGCAGCGATACTCGCCACCTGCACACAAAGCGAGTTCATCAACCCACAGAGATGCTCAGTGTGGTTCTCCTGGCCTCCCACTGCTACCCAGTCCAACTTATCTCTCAAGGCTCAGGAGCCAGCCTTGATTGGTCATGTTGAACCTCTTTCTGAAAGCACAGCAAAAAGCACAGCAGCAGGCTGAAGCGCATATGCACACCCACACCAAGCACCACAGCTAACTTATTCCATCAGTCTGCATGTTAGCACCTCTCCCAGCCAGAACTCTCCAGTCTGTGGCAGTTGCCAGCAGTACTTAACTGGCTGTGGTCACAGTTGAGACAAAGAGGAAGAAGGGAGGGGACGGAAATATCCATTTAAAAACAATCCCTTTTAAATACAAGAGAAAATGGAAATCTGTAAGAGATCTTTCTTGTATGAAAACCAGAAAACCCCTAAGCCCGGTAACTCCTGACTCGGCTGTGCCAGCCAGTGGATTAGCTCTTCCTTTCACACCCTCTCCATCCGGAAACTTGTGATCTCACCAAGTGCTGGAAGGGATTGTTGCTGGCTGCTCCCAGCCCATCTCGCTAGCAGAAATGCTATTCACCAGGCACATGAATGAGAAGTGGAGAAGGTTTTCCTTTACCACTCTTATGCAACACAGTGCACAGAGCAAGTCACCTCTGCCTGCTAATTAATGAAATCTGAGATGAGCTGAAGCCAGCCTTCCCATTCAGGTCACCTAAGTTGGGTAGAAAAAGGAGTAGGGTAAACCCCAGTGTAAATCCAAATTCATTGAGCTGCTTTGTCTTATTGAAAGTAAAGCATGAGATGCTTAGTCACTTCAGTGTTGTGAACACTCCAGTTCTTGGCAAAATCAGCCCATTTTCCGAAGTCATAGCTTTTGCAGGCAGTTTTCCTTCAGCTTTATTTTCAATAAGAAAAACCAGTTACTGTTAACCCTGTTTTCATGAAAAAGCTTAAAAAATGGACATTTGGCCGATCATTACTTAATTCAACAGAGAACTCGAGAGTGGAACAAACAAGGGGCAAGCAGCACGGGATCAAAACTCACGCAGTTCCCAAAAGTGGCTCCGATAAGACTTCCCTTTGCAGCAGAAGTGCCCCTAGGCAGAGATATTCTCCATGCTCTCCAGGACGTTCCTCATACTCAAATCCAAACAGGAACCTGACACTCTGCAGTAACGGAAAAGCATCACCCAAAGTACTTCAGCTGAAGTAGTCAAGCATTGGCAATAGTGGCCAGGCAGCTCTGAGACATATTATTCCAGAATGTGCAGCTTTTGAAGCCATTTTTGAAGTCCTAGAGAGTGAAGGCAGCCTTTTTCCAAGGGAATGACAGGGCAGAACCGAGGAGGGGAAAATTATGCCTCGGGTCTATCGTGTCAGTGCTCCCCCCAGCGCAACAGGGCAGGTACTTGGCTCCCTGCAGAATGAAATTCTGTGTCATTGGGAGTTACCGCTGCAGCAGATCCAACGTGACTCAGAGGGAGGGTGGCAGCTGCAGAGGAGCAAGAGGAACGACCCACATGGGGGAAAGGAGTGGAACAGTCCCGCCCAGTGCACATGGCTGGTCCTCGTCCCAGCTCTGACACGCTGGCAACAGAGAGCTCAGCAAAGCGGCTGTGCATGGACTGGAGCAGCTGAAATGTGCCAAGCGCACTGCCACGGGGTCTGGGAAACCAACTGAGACTGTATCCCCCAGGACGACACCGATGCAGTGTCCATGCGCAGGAGGCTCCGGTCGTGCTTGCAGCCAGGTAACTCTGCTCCTGAAGGAGCCTAACTTTTTCTTTTCAGTGAAAATGAAAGTGTCTGTTATTGATTCACTTATTTTTTTTAACATCTCTGGGTTTCAAGTGACTATATATACACCTCAAAAACACAATTAAATAATCCAGCTATTTCCACGACAGCCAAAAAAATCTGGGAAAAGATTAAAGCAAACTCAGCAACAGCCATTCAACAACATTTCCCAAGGCACAGCCAACAAAAACTTGTCAAAGCTCATAAGTTATGAACTAATTTGCACAGCGAGAGCTCTTTTGGCAGCAGGCAGGCAGAGCACATCCCTCAGCTCTGCAGCACCTCGAGCAGCCACACAAACGTGGGAACAGCCTCCAAGGCTGTGGCCTCACAGCTTCAGGGACATCCCTACCCAGGTGCCATCACCAGCACCAGGTCAACGCTCTGGCCTCAAGTGAACACAGTAAATACTGGAGCTGCTCTCATCAGCAAAGGAAAGCTTTTTTCTTCACTTATTTGGGGGGAAAAAAAAAAAAAGGAGTTGCACTCTTCCCTTCCCTCTCAGGAAGAAACAAATCTCTGGTTTCCACAGTGTTGCCCATTATTTAGATGCTTCTTTTGTGAGAAGCTATAAGTAACCCAAACAGAACACACCCCTGTGTGATTTCAAAACCATGCTCCTCAAAAAACCACCCTTTTGAGGTCATAGAATCGCTAAGATTGGAAAAGACCTATAAGATCATCAAGTCCAACCACCAATACATGCTAATAAACCACATCCTGAAGCACCATATCTATACGTTTTTTGAATCCTCCAGTCATGAAGACTCCACCACTGCCTCCAGCAGGCTCTGCCAGTGCTTCACTGCTCTTTCAGTAACAAATTTATTCCTATTATCAAATCTAAACCTCCCCTGGTACTACTTGAGGCCCTGGGTTACATTTCTCTCTCTCCTCCTTTCTTTCACTAAACTCCCATCCTCCGCTCCTTCGCAGTGTTTCAGAGCTCACATATGCAGGGCTCCCAAGTCTCACCAGGGAAAAACCAACTGCAGTCTCAAGGACAGTGGCACGCAAAACATGAACATCTCGTTTCCACTCCCTCCGCAATCCTCTCTCCCTCTTTCTTCTTTCCTCAATGAAAGGACTAGAATGCTTCTTAGAACTTTCTCTGAGCAAGAGAACCAAGTTTTGGGCTTGGTATTTTTCTTAATCCAGTTTTCTACTACACATGAGTCCTGCCAGCACTTTGAATCCCTCTGACCCAAGCAGTGACAAGGAACAGATCTCCTTTTGCTGGGAAACTTGGTGGCTGGAGCATTAAAGAGGAGCACACCTGGGTGCTATCGACCTATTTCAGGCAGCCCTTTGGGAAACAAAAATGCCCCCACCCTGAAATACAAACTAAGCAAAAGAAAGCCTACAATTTAACTGAAAGCTCAGCAAGAGGCCATTCCTACCCTGTGCCAATTTGGAAATAATTAACAACTGCTAGCATTGAGGAAGACTGAAGGGAACTGCAACACAGTTTTCCACAGTCTCTGTATGAAGCACAACCGCTCACCAGAGGTTCCTGCATCGCCTGAACTTCAGCTTCAGGACTGAAGTCTCCCATTTGATGCTCTCTCAAGTTAATGCAGAGGCGTTTGCTCCAGCCTGCCAATTAATTCCAAACAATTGTCAAAACAAAACGTCAGCACAGTAAGATGTAGTAAATAACATTTCAGTAAATGTGTCCTGGCTTTGTCATTGCCATGATTAATAGTGAAATTCTGTCTGCTGATGCGATGAAATAAAACGTATTGTACAGGGAACATTTCATAGTCTCTTACTAATTCAGTTCACAGTTTCTCCACGACTTTTCTCTCGAGCTCTGTCAACACACCTCCTTTGATCCACAATGCACACAGTTGCTGTCTCCAATCAGGATTTCCCTGGAAGTAGGCTGTGAATCTCAACATGTTCCTTTCAAAAGGCACAACGATTTTTCACAACGTACTGAAATCCCCAGAAGAACCCAAGATCAAACTCCTTCCTTTATGACTCTACAGGATTCAAGTCTGTCCCTCCAGAGAACAAATGTGCTCCCAGTAACCATCTGCAGCAACAAACCGACTCCTTCCATTAGCTGTGCTCTGCTTCGCAGCTGAGAAAATATACGTCCTCCTCTTCCAGCTGCACAACGCACCTAGCTGAGACTTGCACAGCAGTAGGGGAACTGCTGCACACCCGCTGTCCTGCCTGTGCTCCGGCTCTTGAATAAACAACACTTAGAGACAGCACACAACTCCATCACTGTCATTGTTCCATACAGAGGAAGTGTTCTCTGTCCTATCCCTCTGGATAAAGTCTGGGAAGAAAAACTGAAGAAGGAAGAGTCCATAGCTTATTAGATCTAGTGGATTGATGCTAGCTCAAATTTATGCATCACAAGTGCACCATAGCTCCACCTCATATTTCTAGGAAATAGTTCTGTCTGGAGTCACCGAGATCACATTTTCTTTGTTACAGTTAAGCGTTCTCAGAATTTTTCATTTACAAAATTGTCAGCCCTCTGTGCATCCCCAAGCACATTGTTGCTGCTGGAATCATCCCAGATTTGCTAGTTCTGCCCTTGACAGCGATCCTGAGAGAGTTTGCTGTGCTCTACTCTGAGCAGAGTCTTCCTGTTAAAAGGAAAGGACAAGAATAAGCCGTGCAAGAAGTGGTGACTGTCTTGACCATTACTTCTGCTTATGAAGCTCATCTGGATTAAGGCTGGCGTGAATAAAAACCTTTGCGCTTCACTGCAAGGCAGGTTGTATAGGACCTCTGCCAGAAGCCAGTCTGTGCCTGAACCTGCACCCAAGAACCACGGATACAGGATGAAACGGAGGTGTGTAAAATACAAAAGAGAACACATCAACAGGAACTGGTGCCAGTATCACTACCCAATTCCTTTTCTCTGCCACCTCTTAGTCCCATTTCTTGATCTCCCAATCCTATCATTTTCTACATGCCACGAAGGAGGAGACAGGGTTCAGAAATCAACTCCACAAAGACAGACTGAGTTAAGGATCCAGCTATGTAATTTTGCATTGAAAAATATTCAGCTAATGAATCTAGTCGAGTATCCACCCAGATATTCTTTAGCATGAAGAAAAGGCACTCAGATTTATTTCAGCACTCGCATAGATGCCCTCTCCTCACCCACCCCATGAGACAACAGACTGCAGACAGAGCCTGTCTGTAGTCAGAGAACTGGATGTACCACCAGGCAAATCGCCAATTACAAATTAATGAAGCCCAGAAAAAGCATCAATGATCATTCCTCAGGAGCAGCTTCCTCTCATACAGTGACAAAAGAAATCCCCTATCGGGATTATTATACACACCAATTAAATTCTTCAGCTAAAGCAAAAAATTATTATTTTAATGGAGGAAAAACTAGAACATTTGGTTAAAATGTTCTTGCAGAAATGTTAATTACTGTAGGCACTAAACAAATGGAAATCAAAGCCTACCATTTGTTGAGCACTTTGAGAAGTTTTTAATGCAAAAAAATGTGCTGGAAAGAAACCTTCAATTTTTCCTCATGAATGAAAGCAAATCCCTGTAAATGAAGCTACATCCATCATGGTGCTAATCAGTCAGCACTGCAGATGTAACCCATCAATCAAAACTGCTCCTGAAAAAACTTTCCATGAAAGATAATGGAATTAATTTGGTTTGTTGGATACCAAAAAGCAAAAAGATGCCTGCTCTGCTATTTCATCTCAGAGTCTGTCATTCAGAGACAACAATCATGCCAGATGTAACTAATGGAAGTTACCCTTCCAACACCACCCAACTCCCACCCTGCGTTTCTTTTTCACTGCTCCTCAGAGACCGTGAAGAGTTCTGTAGAGAAGGTGAGAGTTGCAGCCTGACTCCCACTTTTGGAGAGCAGACTGTCCTGCAGCTCCCTGGCTGAGCATGAGGCTGAGGAAGGTTTTCCTTCTCAGTGGCCAGCGAGCCCTTAAGGTGATGGGACAAGCAGCTCAGGGTCCTACGCACCCAGCACACAC
This sequence comes from Clamator glandarius, assembly GCA_033459285.1. NCBI lineage: Eukaryota > Metazoa > Chordata > Aves > Cuculiformes > Cuculidae > Clamator > Clamator glandarius. The sequence goes on along the minus strand of JAUNZM010000272.1, from coordinate 380,846 downwards.
AAGCTTTCTGAGAACTTGTATTATTGTTGTATTAATATTGCTATGAGGACAGGCTGAGAGAGGTGGGGTTGTTCAGCCTGGAGAAGTGAAGGCTCTGGGGAGACCTTGGAGAAGCTCCCAGTACTGAAAGGAACTCCAGGAGAGATGGGGAGGGACTTTTAACAAGGGCATGGAGAGATGAGGGAGAATGGCTTTAAATTGGAAGGGGGAAGGTTTAGGTTAGACTTTAGGAAGAAGTTCCTCACAATGAGGGTGGGGAGGCCCTGGCCCAGGTTGCCCAGAACAGTGGTGGCTGCCCCATCCCTGGAGATGCTCAAGGCCAGGTTGGATGGAGCTTGGAGCCCCTGATCCAGTGGGAGATGTCTCTGCCCATGGCAGAGCGGGTGGAACTGGATGGGCTTTGAGATCCCTTCTAACCCAAACCACTCTATGATTCTATCATTCTGTCTGCTGCAGCACACAATCACATGAACTACACTTGCTGCTGACCAGGAAGATGTCCAGCTGTACAGACACTCTGCTAGGGATGACCTGGATTGATGGTGCTTTGAGCCCCATTGATTCCCCAAGGGATACCAAGGCCAGCAATTCTACCACACTGACTGAAGATTAAAATCTAGATCATGGTTTCAGAAGAAAGCATCACATTAGATGTTGGAGAAAGCCTGGTTTGTTTCTTCAGTAATGAAAACTGTTCACTTCTGGGAAGCAAACTTATTTATAGCCTATGTAAACCTTAAAACTATTTAGAGGCCATCATAAAATGAAGGCACTGACCGGTGTTAATACTTTGAAACTTATAAAAGCATTAGTATTAGTCCTATTTCTGAAAGGTTTCAGCATAAAGAGATATAGAAACACATAAATACACATATTCATGTGCTCTCTGCCATGCTTTTGGCCTCGAAGGAAAGTGAGGATAATGCACCACCCTTGTGTGCCGCCCACATGGAACATGTACTCCTTCCACTGACTTCAATAGCTTTGGACCAGACCTCGATTGTCCAAGGTGTAACCTTAACCTGGAGGACAATCTCCTGTTTTTTTCTGTGTAGTGGTTGGACTCAATGATCTGAGAGGTCTTTTCCAACCTAGTGATTCTATGAAATCTCAAACTGACACACACGGTGATCACAGACAGTTTGCTAGATGTCTGAATACCTTTAGACAACTTCTGCCCTCAGATGAACACATGTAGTTCTTGTATCCACAACGATTTGTGGTTCTGCACCATATTTACCCTACAAACCAGAATGGCATTAGAAAATCAAGTCTTGCTGGCTTTGTAAATGGTACATTATACTTTCTGTTACCACAGGAAGTCCCTATGGTCTGCTGTGTAAATATGCAACCCATACTCTTGACTATTTTAAGTTATTAATCATCAATGAATAAAATCAAACTCACAATAACTTGCAATTGAAGGCAAACAATCAAAATTGGAAATCTCAGCAATCCAGAATCCCAAATACCACAAAATTTTGCTTTGTTCTAATAGGGAACATAGTACGTTTTTGAAGGTATCTAATAAAATGGCAGTTTAAGAGCTGCCCAGAAGAGAACAGGTCTTATCGGTGAAGAAACCAACCAGAATTTCTCCAAATGTCATGAGCAAAAGGCAGAACCTATCACACTAAAGAAGTAAGCTGGCCCATCTTCTTGTATAAGATTTTGTTCGGGCTTGGTACATTAAAACACGTATACGTTTTGGTTACTTCTCTCCTGGAAAGGGAGGAAGTTATTTTATTCTCCAGCTGAAGATATCCTGCAACTGTAAAGATGATTTATGCAACAGGAAAGAAATCATTAATGCAACAGAAGAAAGAGCTGATACTCCCTCCCCTCCACACTCGTTATGCACGATCTGCACATGACTGGCAGAAACCATTAAGATGAGAAAGATGAAAAAGGTAAACTATCTCAAAACCACAAGGACTTTTGTTATTAAAACAAATACAAAAAAAATTCCAGTCTACTCTCAAATGCCTCTGTTGGTGCCTCCACGAATGCAGCCCTCGCGGCCAGGCTAAGGTGCAGCCGTCCGGCAGAAAGAGGCACCTGCAGAGAGCCTTCCTGTGGCACGACCTTGCCTCACCCCAGAATGATTTTAAACACTCTGGCAGCCCAGTCAGACGTTCACACCCAGCTGACTGGTTTTGGAGGCCGGGAGAGGGAAGATTTTCACCAGATTTCCAAAAATATAAAGGTAATAACAACTTCGCAGGCTTGCTTTTAAAAGCAAGCTGCTGATACAGTGATCTTGGCTATTCAAAGAAAAAGACCAGAACACAGAGGACCATGAATATAAATTCTGTAAAGATCACAGCCCCTGCTTAACTTCACTTTTCTAGAAGTTTCCTCATCAATGAAGTTTCCTCTACAGTCAATGGAAAGGCGGGTGGAACTTCAGAGGGAATGAATATCACTGATAATCTAGGTATTAGGATGGATGGATTGCTCCCTAGACACGAGCTTGGCTTTATGCACCATGCAAGGACCTTACATGATTAATTACCTTATTTTCAGGTAGATAAAGCTGAAAAGCCTGTTTGCAAGGCAGAATTCTTACAAGGAATATGAACAGTATTTATAAATTGTAAGATAGAGAGATAAACTGAAGGGTATAGTCATTCACCAAAAGCACGATGGCTAATGAGGAGAAAGCAATCATTCCCCAAGAGGCCTACTGGAAGAACTGCAGCAGAGCTGTCAAAAGTAATGGGTTCCACCATCCTAGCAGATCCTGGCCATTTAGAAGAGTGGAGAAAGAAAGTGGTGCAGCTTCTCACAATTCTGCCACTCCTCTGTTTGACTTGCAAGACTAGCTTTCATGGAGGGTGCAAGATGTGTGTCACGATGGAGACATTCCACTCAGGTCTGTACTGTTAGCTACATTCTACATTGACGTGATAAAGACTGTCCAGATCTGGGTCTTCACTGCTACCACACTATTCTCAGAGAGCCAAGGCTCTATAAATCAAGAGAGAACTTTATTGCCTGGAGACAATCTGAAGACATAGCCAATCTATCCAATGCAACATACTCTTGTGATGCACAGACTGCTACCAGTATACATGGACTGTGTTATATCCTGACCACTGCCTTCCAAGCCCCAATAAGTAAGATTTCCCATTTAGGATGTTTAACCTAAATTAACATTCACCTTTAAAAAAACACTAAGTGATAGCTTTCAGTGTTACCTTCCAATGCGTATTTCCCTCTCAGCCCAGAGGCACTGCTTTTCCTCCAGTGGAGGATTTCAAGTTGTTTGACTCTGTGCTGTTTATTTTACACAAATGCTATTCCTTTCTTACAGATGGATATGATCCACTGAAGACCTGGAACATTTTATCCCATAGCAAAAAACTCATTCAAAAGTACCATCTGTTCTTCCTGCAGGGGCACAGTAATGCCAGAAACAGTTTAACATTCCATAAATTAAGACCATTCAATGGATAGGTCATTGTTAAAGGAAAGCGAGGAATCCTTTAGAACCTGATGACAGGCATTTTGCTTGGATTTTGCCTTAAAAATAGTATCCAATGTATTACTTTTGGTTTGTTTCTTTAAAAACTTCACATACAACATTGAACAGTAAAGGCGTGTCACAATCCAGACCATCTTAATGCCTGGCTTCATCCCCAGTTCCATCAGTGTCAGCAGGATCCTTTCTAATAACTTCAGGGGAAGGCTTTTACTGGGCCAATGGGTTAAAACAGATCCACTGAAAAAAAAAACAGATTCTGTTCTCATTTACCCTGGTATGTGTCTGTTGTAGCTCCATGATATTCTGCCTAAGAGAACAGAATTCAATCTTCAAGTTTAAGAGCCATTAAAATAGGTCTTATTTCATAGATGTTATGCTAATATATTACACTCACACACAGAGCTCTCTCTCTCTTTCATTTATCGGTAAGAAACCCTAGCCAGAAATGAACTCCCATTTGCTCTTCCTTTCTACATCTAAATGCTAGGACATGCAGATGTTGAATCAATAGAAAGGCTGGCCATAAAATCCTGCTATAAGTATGTATCATTTGAGTCAACATGAAACCAGCCTTCATTCGCCATTCATGCAGAAAAACCACAGATTTAAACAAAAAAAAGTCTACAAAAAATTAATACAGCAAGCACAAAAGGAATCAATAGGGCTTAATTGGAAAAAAATGGCACTATAAAATCCTCCACCCAAGAGCGGGATCCCAGTGGCACTTTGCCAAGCTCTACAGGCTTCCTGGGGACAACCAGTCCTCCTGAACATGCAACTCTTGTCACACGCGCCTGGAGCTGCGTGTGAGCCGTGCTCCGGCGGCGCAGTGCTAAAGGTGCACTGCTTAAATCAGAAAACTACTACATACTGGTGCATTTCAAAGCTGCTGGTGAAACAGTGAAGGAGATGACACTTATATGCTCTACGTGGTAAAAATTATCGTCTAAAAAAATGAGCTACTTAAGCCTTAAGTAACAACTTTATGGGCTATGTAAGGGCTCACAATTGTTATCATCCCTTTGCGAAGCACTCATGCTGCTGCAACAAAATTCACAGAAGCAAAGCATTTTTAGCCCAAGCATTACTATTCCCAGAGACAATGCATATATTTTTCCATCGCATCAGATCCTGGATAGCGGGGGAAGGGCAGGAGCGGTGGGGAGGGGGGAAATGCAACTTGAGAAGTGGTAAGTGTGTCAAAATCTAAATGTCTTGGAGATACTTTGCCACACAATCATCCTTTATGCTTGCGCAGCTCGGCTCATATGGCTCACATTCAGCCTGTCACACCGAATCACTGCTGCTTCTTGACTTACATTAACAAAAACAAACCTAACTTCAGCATGTGAGGTAAAACGCTTTCTTGATTCCCAGTCAAAAGGCCAGAAGCAGCATTAAAAATAATTGGCTTTTTGTAAGAAGCTCACGTCTGAGGAGACAATACAGCAAAGCATCTGACTCTCAGCACACGCGTCTTGCTGATGGAGTATTTTGGAAAACAATCCGCCCTGCAAAAAGCTTTGTCCACGAGCAGAGTAGACACAGCTTCAGACGCCTTAACTAACAAAGCCAACCAGCCCCTATCTGCTTCAGCCTTTAAATTGCATCAAACAGGAGAGATTTCACACGAGCTTTCAAGTCAGATGAGCGGTTAGAAAGTACATCTGGAAAACAAAGTACAAACGCAAAGAGAAACGCAGCCAGGCACACTTCTTGCAACTACCAGAACACAAGGCACAAAGCAAAGCCAGCACTCAAACAAAGTTAATTTACACTTCTCCCAGTAAATTTGCAACAAGCGTCCGGTTAGGAAGGATTTCTGCTGACCTGTGGATGTGCAGCAATGTAGAGGCAGTAAGTTTTCCGTCACCTTTTGTTCCCAGCCATGTCAGCTGTGCTCTGCTCCAAGTGCTGCTCACACTCCCAAATCCCCTTTTCCAGCTCTATCTTAGGAACTGCCCAGATTTTGCAGTGTAATCTGAGCAGGGAAGTACCATGTGCCTATGATATGGTTAATTCCCGTTTTACCCCCCCACCCCTGCAATGCCTAAGGAAGCTGCTTCCCATTTCAAAGCCGTGCCTGGAGCCGCCTGACCCAGGTACAAGCAGGGCAGCTCTGGGGCTGCCTCCTCACCCAAATGGGGCCCTTGAACACTCGTTCCCACCTACCAGACCCTGTGATGGGCCACTGAGGTCTCCCTTTTGCCAGGGTGACCAGCTCAGAGGGGACTACAGTCCCTACACCAAAGGGAGCCAGCTCTCTTCACTCCACCTCCACAGTGCTGGAGCCACTGGATATTATCAAGGCCCTCCACCAAGGGGGTCCAGTGAGACCCCTCGAGACCCAGTGGAGCCTGGGCACCCAGTTCAGGATCTTCGACAACAAAGACTCCCATTCCTCTCCAGTGTTGCCATCAGCTACACGAGAAACAATCTCAGTTTCTTCTACCAGAAGAAAGTTTACTTCTCAAAAAAAAAAAGTGTCTATGAACTTTCTTCCATCGATTCTTCCATTCTTACTAGCCTATTCCCATTTTGTGTTTACCATTATCATCATGTCCCATCCCTGGAGGTGTTCAAGACCAGGTTGGATGGAGCTTTGAGCAACTTGATCCAGTGGGAGGTGTCCCTGCCCATGGGAGGAGGTGGAACTGGATGGACTTTGAAGCCCCTTCCAACCCAAACTATTCTATGATCATGCTTAATGATGAGAAGACTACACTTCAGAGTGGAAGGATGAGCCTCTTCACCCGTTGTGACACTGCCAAACAAGCATCCACCAGAGAAGGCATGGAGGAGAAGGGGCAGAGTAGTCCTCAAGTCCTGGCACTCCTGCTCTCCAGGCTCAACAACACCATCAGGGCCCAAGCACCACACAGCAAAATCCAGGTGACTAACAACAGGCACCAATCTGGTGCAGGCTTTTCACCATGTCTAAGTCTTGAAAAGGGTAAAGTACAAACCATCAATGCTTGTGGTGCTCCCCAGCTCTCTTGGAAGAAAATTCCTTGTAATCCTTATGTCAACATTATCAATGTCTCCAACGCTGCTCAATCAAATCACCCAGAGGCTGAATGAGCCCCACTTGACAAAGCAGTGGGAGGTTTCTGTTTCTCCCTCTGCCAGCCCTGGGCAGATGTGGGGAGCAGCTTTCAAACAGCTGAGAAAGGGCCCTTGACAGAGATTAAGGGAGAGCAAGTCAGAGATCTTGGAAAAGCAAGGCTCTGAGATATAAAGATGGCAGAAAACAGAAAGACTTTGGGGGAACACTAACTCTTGGCGGCAAGGCAGCAAAGCAATTTCATGCAATTCTTTCCTGCTTTTTAAACTGCCTTGTAAGCATCACCTGCAAATCCCTTGTGTGGGAAGTCTAATGATTGCATCGTGCATCTGCATTGTTCTTAATTGTAAGGCAAAGGTACTAGTTGTATCTTCCCTGTTGCCTAATTAACTAAACTCAGTTCTGTTTGAAATCAGCACACGTGCAAGGTATAACTTGAAATAATGTACTATATAGGAGCGTTTCAGAGGAAAATATACATTCTTCAATGATGAATTCAACATCTCAGCTCAGAAACTTGATCTGGATCAGTTGTAGCGATGATTGCTTACAAAAAAGCAACAAAAGGGAAGTGAAGTGATCTCAAAGGTTAGGAATTACAGCCAACAGCCGTCTCTCGCTGGCTAAGTTCTTGTCCACAACTTGTACCTCCTCCAGGCAAAGGCATCATGTCCACTGCACCCTGGGCAGTGCTCTAGGTCGTCACCCCATTAACTTGGGACTCTGTGCTCCCCATGCCTCGTTTGGGCTGGTGACCCCTGACTTGTGTGCACCTCAGACCCTCAGGTCAGGGCTAAGCGGCGAGTGCTGTGGAGCAGACATCACCCTGCACAATGCCAGCTCTTCATCACTTAACTTCATCAGCCTGCAGAACGGCTATAATTTGCTGAAATGATGATTAATCAAATCTTATTTTTCTCTAAGGCAGTTAATGAACAGCCAATTAAGTTTCTCAGCTATTCTGAAACAACAATAGAACACTCTCCAAGTGACAACTAGCATAACAGTGCAAGTTCACATCGCAGTAAAAGCCAGGCCAGAATCACAGAATCGTGGAATCATTAAGGTTGGAAAGACCCCTAAGCTCATCCAGTCCAAGCATCAGCCCAACACCACCGTGCTTGCTAAACCATGTCCCACAGTGCCATGGCCACATACTTTTTTTGACACCTGCAGGGATGGGGACATCCCCACAGCCCTGGGCAGCCTCTGCCAGAGCTTCACCACTCTGTCAGGAAAGAAATGTTTCCTGAGATCCAATCCAAACCTCCCCTGGCACAACTTGAGGCCATTTCGCCTCATCCTATCGCTTGTTACTTGTGATGAGAGCCCAGCATCCACCTCACCACAATCTTCTTTCTGAGAACTGCAGAGAGTGATGAGATCTCCCCTCAGATTCCTCTTCGCCAGGCTAAACAATTCCTGGGCTCCTCCAGACCCTTCCCCAGCTCTGTTGCTTTCTCTGGAAATGCTCCAGCCCCACAATGTCCTCCTTGTAGTGAGGAGCACAAAACTGAACCCAGAATTCAAAATGTGGCCTCATCAGCACCAAGTCCAGGGGCACAATTCCTTCTCTGCTCCTGCTGGCCACACTGTGGCTGATCCAAGCCAAGATGCTCTTGGCCCTCTTGGCCACCTGGGCCACTGCTGGCTCATGTTCAGCCACTGTCGACCAGAACCCCAGGTCCTTTTCCACTGGGCAGCTTTCCAGCCACTCTTCCCCAAGCCTGGAGCTACATGAGGTTGTTGTGTCCCAAGTTCTGGACCTAGTACTTGGCCTTGTTGAACCTCGTACAACTGGCCTTGGCCATTGATCCATCCTGGCCAGGTCCCTTCCCAGAGACTTCCTGCACAATTTAGAGTCGCCTGCAAACAGACTGAGGGAACACTCAATCCCCTTGTCCAGATCATGGATAAAAATACTGAACAGAACCTGCCCCAACATGGAGCCCTGGGGACACAGTGGGTCACCACTTGGGACCAGCCACCAACTGAATTTAGCTCTGTCCCCCATGACTTTCCAGGCCTGGCCACTCGGACACTTTTTTACCCAGCAGAAAGCATGTCTGTGCAGGCCGTGAGCAGCCAGCTTCTCCAGGAGAACACTGTGGGAAATGGTGTCAAAGGCTTTATTGAAGTCCCAGCAGATAACATCCACAACCCTTCCCACGCCTACTAGGCTGTGTGACTAGAAGCTATGTAACTAGAAGGTCCTTTCACACACATCATCCCAATGCCAGCATTTTTTATGCCCCATAGTCCCTTAGAATTCGGCAGTGCTGTACACGCGTGGATGCGCCACCATCTCCCTGCTTGCTCCCACGCCTTTGCTCTCCTCTGTCGCAGCCCAGGCTGAACACAGCCCCCTTCCCAGTTGCATCTCTGCCTCCAGCCCATCCCCTGTGCCCACTGCTGCTCCTCAAGCTTGTAGACAGTGTGGATCTCCAGCTGGGATGCTGAGGGAGAGGAGAGCACACCAGCATCTGGCTGGAAGAGCCTGGGCACCCACAGCCTGCAAGTTCAGAAGGGCAGAGACTGTCTAGGTCACAGTTCAGCTCACGTCTTTTCCAGACTCCAAACAAATCCATGAAAGTTTCATTTTGATCATATAAATCAGGATAAGATTAAGATACATAAACACAACTTAGTGTAGTACCCGAAAAGCAAGGAATGACATTTTTAAAAGAATCCATAATCTCGTTTTTTGAAGTATTTCTGCAGTGGGAATTGCACTGGAGCAAGGAATGCAAAACTCAGGCGATTCCAAGAGGGGGTCATGTGAAATTACTCTATTCCGAGATTTTTTCAAATCATTAACATTTTGATTCTGAATACATTTGTAAGACTCTGCCAACAAACAATTTTTCACTATCAAAAGAGGCAATTTTCTGCAGTTTGTCCTTTTTTTTCAGGATTAAAATAAAAGGATTTTAAAGAGAACCTTTGCCATTTCTGCAGAAACTTCTGCAATCCACAGTGACAGTGCAGATTTTTTCAAATCAAAACCAAATCCCTCAGAAAAGAACAAAGAACATCCTTTGTTTCAGACAAAGAATTTCAGGAGAAACCACAAAATGTTCAAGCAAAACATTAAACATCGGATTTTTCCACCCATTTTGCCAGCAGTCTTGGTTTTCCCATAGTTCCAATATCAGTGTCAATAAGAAGGGGAGGGGAGGCAGGTCACAAGGACTACACTCACATCGCAACTTATAATCACTGCTAATTGAATAAGTATGAAAATAGGGTGTGATTTCTTTAACTTAGCTTTGCTATGAGGAAACAAGATCTTCTTAATTTACCCATCAGGAAACAGGCTGTTGAAGAACAACTAGAAGAAGCAACAAGCACTATGACACAGATCCTGATGCTGGTCCTGTCCACGGGCTCACTGTGAATACCTCTGCACCTCATCCAACACCGAATTCCCTTGCTCTAAACCCTCCAGGGCAGGGCTCGAGCATAGGGATGGACTGGTGGCAGATGTTGCTCAGGCTCTTTAAGTCAGTTTTAGAAAAGCAAGCTTAAAAAGAAATGGAAACATTTCATTTTAAACCCCTTGCAGATCATTTAAAGCACAGACATAGCTGCCTGACAACCCTTCGCCGCCTATTTCAGTGGTTTTTTTCCAGCACAAAGTCAGACCACAGCACCTGGAACCTCAGTTGTGGGTTAGAGCACCCCATTGCCCAGCACCATGCAACATCCAGCATGAGCAAACACAACCCACAGAAACATAAACAAAAATCAGAATTAAACCTGTGAAACCACATAGTCTGGAGATGTGCTGCATCTTCATGATAAAGCTTTCCCATACTGAAAGGGGCTCCAGGAGAAAAGGGAAGGGGCTATGGATCAGGATGTGCAGGGATAGGATGAGGGGGAATGGACTTGAGCTGCAAGAGGGAAGACTGAGATGAGATCTTGGGGAGAAATGTTTTGCTATGAGGGTGAGGAGGCCCTGGCCCAGGCTGCCCAGAACAGTGGTGGCTGCCCCATCCCTGCAGGGGTTCAAGGGCAGGTTGGATGGGGCTTGGAGCAACCGGATCCAGGGGGAGGTGTCCCTGCCCATGACAGTGGGGGGGACTGGATGGGCTTTGAGGTCCCTTCCAACACAAACCACTCTGTGATTCCATGGTCCTGTGACTGGGGGCATTACCCCTCACTTCCAAAATGGTGAACTGCATAAATGAATCCGCAGTAAGACGAACTGCAGTGTGCCCTGACAAATTACAGCTTGTCTTCAGAACAAAACAAAAATTGTAGTCTGCTTTCTGACATGCTATTTGGTTCCTGGCATGGCTGCTTGCATATCCAGAGGGATACATCCTGTGGAAAGCATTTGTAATAATATGTGGGCTTTTCTAAAACACAGGCACTAATAGCCAGAGCACACGAGAAGTAATCTCTCTTCATTTGTATTAAGATTTTTGTGTTCTTCTCTGAGTGCTGATGTAGTATACTATGCCCCGGGGTGCTGCAAATGTCTGACTATTTAGGATGTGTAAAAGAACATGAAAACGTAACAATGTCTCTCTAGCCGGAGCAAAGAGGTTGAGTGCATCACTTTTACTCCTATATTGAAATAAAATAAGCTAAGATGCCAGTGATCAAAAAACAAACCGGCTGATACATACTTATAGATTCAAAAGCTCTCGTACTGCAAAAACTGAAAAACTTCATCAGAATCATAGAATGGTTTGGTCTGAAAGGGATCTCAAAGCCCATCCAGTTCCCTTCCCTGCAGGGACACCTGAATCAGGTTGCTCCAAGCCCCATCTAACCCAGCCTTGAACCCCTCCAGGGATGGGGCAGCCACAGCTTCTCTGGGCAACCTGGGCCCAGGCCTCCTCACCATCACAGCAAAACATTTATTCCCAAGATCTCATCTCAATGTCCCCTCTTGCAGCTGAATACTGTTCCCCCTCCCTGATCCAGAGCCCCTCCCCAGCTTTCCTGGAGCCCCTTTTGGGCCTGGGAGCTGCTCTAAGGTCCTCCTGGAGCCTTCTCTCCTCCAGGCTGAACAGCCCCAACTCTCTTAATCTGTCCTCATGCAGGAGATGCTCCAGCCCACAGATCATCTTTGTGGCCTCCACTGGACTCTTGACAGTTTCATGTCCTTCCTGTGCTGAGGACTCCAGAACTGAATGCAGGGCTACAGGTGGGTCTTAGAAGAGCAAAGCAGAGGGGCAGAATGCCCTCCCTTGCTCTGCTGGTCTCACTGCTTTGGATGCAGCCCAGAATACAGTTAACCTGCTCCATACAATATATCCTTCCCAAATGGTCATTCACATTTTATACATTAATCATATCTAGCCTTTCAAGATCATCAGACAGAGTTGTACTGATTCTATGATAGAGCTCCAAACATGATGCCGATTAGTTTAGAATAGGAAAACCTGATATGCTACCAAATGTAAGTGTTCTGGCTATGAAAATCGATTAAGTAAAATACAAGCCTCAACAGACCTGGCAGAGACACTGGGCAAGCCTCAGCAGCTCAGCAAGAAAGATGCTCTCCTTAAGTAATGACTTGATTGGGCTGTTAGTGTGACCATGGTGACTATTAGCCATCCCAACATTCAGCTGTCTTTCCTTACAGCCACAGCCCAGCTCCCTAATTTACTTCAGGAAGGAGACAAACCAGAAAGCCAGCAGGATTATCTTCAATAGTCCCATTAGTGGCTTCAGCTAATCCACATGGTCTTGCCTAAAGCAAATTAGAAAGCGTGGTGTGGTAGTGAGGTGTGGCAGAGAGGTTGGAACTGGATGATCAATAAGGTCCCTTCCAACCCAAACCATTCTATGATTCTAGGGTTCTATGAAGTGCTTATGTGAGCCACGCAGCCAGTAGACGGGAGGGCTGCTACCTCCTGCCCAGAGACAGCAACAGCACTGGGAGACAGTGACCAGCACAGCTGATACCAGGAGAAACAGCCTGGTAGTGATCAGAGGGGTTGGATACGAGCAGAGATGCCCACCCTGGATCCTGGCCTCAAGGGGCTGCAGAAGGCACAAGCCAGGTCCAATAACTTTGCCCAGCAGACTTGCTAGCAACTTTATTGCCAACTCTATTAAAAGCCAGTAATACATTCTGCAAAGCAAAACTGTATTAAAAATAAAACTGAATTGGGCTTTGGTATCCAAATGAAAATCTGGCAGCTTGTTCCCATGCAAAACCCATCAGGAGTGATACATTTCTGGAGGACAGCTGGAACAAATCCATGGCATTTAATGACATGAAAAAGCAAACCTTGAGCAAACAACTTTAAATCATTTGAAATACTACTGTGAAGAGATGGAACTTTACAGTGCTCACATCTTACAGTAATTAATCACTTCTAAACAGTTGGTTTTAATTCTTAAAAAAAAAAATCATCATTTGCAAAAGTGATGTTTTTTTCCCATTCCAGACATGTATTTACAGTGGCGTTCTCCTGTGAGAAGGTTTCAGGCTGCAGAGCACTTCAGAGTTTTAAATGCATTCTGTCTCTCTCCTATCTAAATATTCATGACACAGCAAACCAGTACTTTTTGCCTTCCATCTTCATTTTCTATTCTACAACCAACCTCCAAAACACAGTACAGAAAACCAGACGTCCTAGAAGTTGTTTCTATGAAACACTTTGAGTGGAATCATCACAGAAACACAGACAACAAATTGCTTTGTAATTCAGAAGGGAATTTGACTCTCATTGGCATCTGCTGAATCTCTGTCCTTGTGTGGATATCCTGTATCACACTAAATGGTTCACATATCCTCAGGTGAAAGAATGAGTTTGTTCTTCTGTGGGTAAAACAGCTGCTCTAACAGAACCTCGCAGACACCCCTGAGGAGTTTGGCTGGTCCCACTCCTGAGGGCTGCCCCAGAGCACCAGGATCTGTGAAATTTCCCAGAAAGAACCATTAACAGGCCCCAAGCCAAGAACTGGGGCATAGTTGCCATGCTGAAATGATTTAGGACAGCATGAAAGTGAGTGCAAGGGGCACATCTTCAGCTGATCCTGTCTGACAGAGGAGGTTAAGTTGATACTGGACAAATGGCTCAGCTCTCAGTTACGTACAGCCTGGAGAGGACACAGACAGGCTCTCCTGGATGTGGCTGCAGCAGGAGCTGGCTGAGGACCAGCAGCTGGCTGGTAGTACCCCACCACACATCTGGCAGGAGGGACAGAGAGAACATTCACTGTGCTAGTGTCGACTCAGCTAATTTGAGTCAAAAACAAAGGTGGTTTGAGCTAACCTGGCTGGCTTTGCAGTGACGTGGATTAAGAAACCTCCTCCCAGCTCTGCTGGGGATATGATCTTTGCTGGGTATATTTTCTAATTCCAAAAAGACATGTGCCCATGCCTAGGAATTGCTTTCTCTCTCTCTCTACAAGAAGTCTAGACAAAACCACATTAACATCCTTCCTTGACTGCACATGTACAGGTGTAAGGGGTTAGCAGCTACTAAAAGGTTTGGTGGGCACTGGAAAAAATGAGTTCCTTGTCTCCAAGGCCTGTTTGCAGAATGGAGTCGAGAGTGAAAACAGGATTGAACTAAAAGGAGTTTCATCCTGGGGAACTGTAAATAAATAAATAAATGAAATTCAACCCAAGTAGGCAGCGAAGAGTCTGAAGTGAGAAGGGACACTTTTCCAACCTCCACTTCACAAGGAGGAGTGTGTGATGTATTTCTTCATGACTTTTTCTCTCCAGGGTCCCCAGAGCACTTCCCGATCTCAGCAGCAGCGTGAGCATCCATCACGCCTGGGGCTGGACACACAGCTGCACCATGGTGGGACCACCGGTGCACAAACACTTCTCATGCTCCCGTCTCCACCCACGGCTCTACAATATTGGATTCCTGGCACCAGTTTGGACAGCCCTGCAGTCACTGCCTGTCTTCATTCATAAAAATGAGACCACACTGATGAAAGCCACAGGCCCTGGTGCACCCAGCAATAAACGTCAGTGACATCTCCGAGTCAAACATTTACTTCCACAGCTGCCCCTGTGTGGGAAGCCTGGAGGTCACATCTGGACAGGGGAGTCAGGGTGAGCTACATGACTGGATCAGTGACAGAGCTTAAACTTCTCCCTGATGTTGGATTCAATCCACAAAGTTCATTAGCAAATAATTCAGATGGGAAAGTATGTGTCTCTCAAAGCAGACCAGAGGATATAATTAACAAAGCTTAATTTTCATGAATAATATATTAGGTTTGTAACACACAAGAAAGCAAAGGTAGCTTCAAGGGTCTAGTGTCGCCCTAACTGTGTTCAGGGGAAGGACACTGGGACATCCAGGCTGCAAGTGAGCTGCAGTTTCTTCACATCTAAGTGGGACATGTTCATTTCAACAGTTTGGTTTCATGCAAAAAGACCACAATAACGTAAGCAGGAGAAAACATATCACTTTTTGGAAAGCTCCTTTCAGAAGCTTCTTCCTTTCAGCTCCTGTTCTATACAAACTTGGAATCAGAAAGGGACCTCTTGGGTTAGTAAACCCAGGCCCCTTAAAGGCAACTTGTCACTTTCAGCAAAAGGAAAGGGTAATATTAGCCAATGAGCTGGAAGGAAATCCAGATTTCTAATGCAAGAGAATGAGGGGAAAAGCTAAACAAAAGTGAATGCATGAGACCATATCACTCCATCAGAGCCTTACTCCAAACACATGGGCTGCTGGTACATCTAAGAGGAGATAAGGGGCAGAATAACTAGGAGTCAAGGTCCTTTGTGCCACTAGGAATCTGAATACAACTTACAAAAGAAACACCTCCATGCAGTTCAGCCCTGGGAAAGGGGAGGAAAGGGAGCTCCCGGCAGGCACAGCCCTGTCTCTCCTGGGGCAGCACAAGGCCACTCGAGATCATGGTTGCCCCAAGGTCACAGAATCATTAAGGTTGGAAAAGACCTCCAGGATCATCCAGTCCAACCATCCAGACAATATCAACATGTCTAGTAAACCATGTCCCAAAGTGCCACAGCTACATAATTTTTGAACCCCTCCAGGGATGGAGACTCCACTACTGCCCTGGGCAGTCTCTGCTAGTGATTAATCAGTCTTTCAGTAAACAAATTATTTCTAATATCCAGTCCAAACCCTCTCTGGTGCAACTTGAGGCCATAAGGTTGAAGGCTTATAGAGAGGCAAGCAGCCCCCAGCACCACTGGGCCAGCAAGCAGCAGTCTGGTTTCCAAAGGGAATGATGCTGGAAAGCCAAAAGGCAGCTGAAGGAAATCATGTGCCCACTGCAACTTTTTCAGCAACCACAAACATCTCCGGGTAATTTAAGGGACACTTCTGCTTTTGCCAGAAGCAATTAAATCCCACCTCTTCCCCACAAACTAGGGGAAGAAACTCCCAGGCATGGAAAAAGTTCCAAAGAACAGTTTGAAAGAAAAGATCAACACTGTAAACATTTGTCATCTCCTGGAATAAAGGAAAGGAGGCAGCTGTGAAAGGCACGATTGGCTTGGTTAGGATTAGCCAGAATGCAAAATCTAGAGGCATAAGCATGACAAAGAATGACAGGCAAGGTGCCCTCTGCACCCAGCAGTCTCCACGCAGGCTTTGAGAACCAAGAGCCGATACTAAACACTACAGCAACAAGAGCCACAGGAGGCCTTGGAGATTTACACACACAAAAAATGTACAAAAAGCATAGTTTTTAACATGGAGTGAAACCAGGCCACAGCCTGGAGATGGGATGCAATTACTCTCTGCTCCTGCAAACCCAGAGGAACTGACATCTAGGGGGCTGGAGTGGTTCCAGCAGCATGGAAATGCCCCCACACGTTCCCTCCTATTGACAATGAACTGTCCAGCAGAACAAAAAGTTTTCATAAAGTCTAAGAACAAGGCTAAATACCTACCAAATGGACAGCAGTTGAGAAGATACCAAATCCTCATCGCAGAGTTGCTCTATAGAAACCTACCACCACAGCCAAGACCAGGCTGGGACAGCTGGTGGGCTTCATGTGGTGCATACACAGGAGTAAAGCTGCACTCATGAGCAGCCTGGTGCAGACTCCTGTGTGCCCACAGGCCTCTTCCAGCAGGTGAACAGATCCTCAGCTACGCTCACCCAATCAGCCCTCAATGCTTTCCCATGTCGCACATTGGAGCTGAAGATGCCAATTGCACTGGAATGTCACCTTTAATGCCACCAAGCAGCACAGGAATCACTGCCCATTACCATCCCTGAAAGGCTACTTACCAGTCTGTGCACAAAACTGAATAAAGACAGCTTCATAGAATGATTTGGGTTGGAAGGGACCTCAAAGCCTATCCAGTTCCACCCCTGCCACAAGCAGGGACACCTCCCACAGGATCTGGGGCTCCAAGCCCCATCCAACCTGGCCTTGAACCCCTCCAGGGATGGGGCAGCCACCCCTGCTCTGGGCAACCTGGGACAGGGCCTCCCCACCCTCGTTGTGAAGAATTCCTTCTTTAGGTCTTATCTAAATCTTCCCCCTTCACATTTAAAGCCATTCTCCTACATCCTACCACTATATGAGCTTGTAAAAAGCCCTTCATCAGCTTTCTTGTAGCCTCTTCATGTACTGGAAGGCCACTATAAGGCCTCCATGGAGACCTCTCTTCTCCAGGCTGAACAACCCAAACTTTCTCAGCCTATCCTCATACGGGAGGTGCTCCAACCCTCTGATCATCCTCGTAGACTCCTCTGGACCTGTTCCAACAGCTCCATCTCCTTCTTATGTTGAGGATTCCAGAACTGGACACAACACTCCAGATGAGGTCTCACAAGGGAGGAACAGAGGGGCAGAATCCCCTCCCTTGCCTTGTTGGCCATGGTTCTTTTGATGCAGCCCAGGTTATCGTTCACCTGTTGGGCCATGAGCCCAGAGTTGTTACCAGAACTGAAGCCCTCAGCTGCTTTGCCATCTGTTTCTTGTCTTTACTGGAGAAAGTAAAGCTCCGGCCACCACACAATTCAGTAAATCCTGCTCAGAGCCTTGCCTGTGAGACAGAATACTTTGATTCCCATTGAAGGATAAGGCAGCACTAGAAAGGATTGGCACCAGAACAATGCCAAGTAAGGGTGTGATTTTTGGATGATACTTTTATGACAGCACTAGCCCTATTAATACTGGTGTAACTGTCTTCAAAGTAATTCTGAAGGTCCATCTGATTCCACTACCGCCCTAGACAGCTGCTTCTTTCCTGTGCTAGTATCCAATCTGAACCTTCCATGGTGCAGCTTGAGGCCATTTCCTCTTGTCCTATCCCTTGTTAGCTGTGAGAAGGGAACAGCACCCACCTCATCACAACCTCCTTTCCAGGAGCTGCAGAGAGCAATGAGGTCTCCATTCTGCTTCCTCTTTTCCAGGCTAAACAGCTCCAGGTCTGTCCCTCAGCTGCTCCTCATAAGACATAAGATTTTTCCTTCAGTACTAAAGGCTTAGAGAAAAAAAACTCAGTGTCAGTGTGGCACAAGGAAGCTCCAAAGAACTTCCCTCAGATAGTGACCACGCAGCTGACCCAACCTTCCCCGGCCTCACTCCACACAAGTGGCGCTGCTCTGGGCAGACATACCGGCTCCAGCACAACCCTTGGAGTGACAAGAGGAAGAGACAAGGGGAGGCGTGGGGGCAGAGAACAGGCTGGCTCTTGCTCAAGCCATGACCACACCAGGAGCGATTCTGCGGCCGGGGGCTTGACTACTCCGCTGATCCTGCAAACCTGGTCCCCCAAATCTCCCCGACACAGCCCCCTGCTCCACTCTGCCAGGGGCTGGATTTCTCCACCAGTCCTTCAAACCTGGTCAACCAAATCTCCCCAATAAAAATTCCTGCTCCCCTCTGCTGGGGAGGCAGCTGGCGAGTGTTCACACCCACCACTTGCTCCAAGAACACAAGGACACCAGGCAGCGCACACTTCCTTTCGTAAACCTATGTATTTTCTCCTCTTCCTTTCAAACTCCCTGTTGGTTTTGAGATGCTAACACAAGGCGAATGCCCTCATGGAATACTTTTCCTAGATTCTCCACCACCTCCAAATGACACTGGGTTTGCAAACGCTCCCACCGCCCCATGGGCTGCCCTCACCTCCACCCAGGGAGTTGTTTTCCATAAAGCAACAGCTCCAAAACATCTACAGCTACTTTCCCCCCCCCCCCCCCCCCCTCCTCTTTTAACAGGGGACTTTTTCAGGACACTGAAAACAATAAGAAAGAGAAGGAAACTGCGTAAGGGAAGACTGCTGATGTGCCCCAGGAGCTGGGAAAGCAGTTCAGATTGTGTTTTCTGCACTCAAAGAAGGCAGGAGTGCAGGAGGCTCTGCTCTGCCCACAACTGGGACAGGGACCAGGAGAGGGACTGGGGACGATAACAGGAGAGCAGAATAGGGATGAGGGACCAGGATGGGGACAGGAACCAGGATGGAGGGCAGCAGGGCTCGGCAGGCAGGTCCCCGAGGGGACAGGGGCACTCCAGGTCCCACTCCCGGGGTTCCAGTTGGGATAAAGAGTTAAGGAACTGTTTGGTTGGAAAAGATCTTTGAGATCATCTGGTCCAACTGTACCTGTCTGCCACTGAGCTGTCCTCAAGCTTCTCGTCTGCCCTTAAGCCCCCTCTAGGATGGGGACTCCACCACCTGCCCAGGCCACCGCTGGCTCAGGTTCACCCGCTGTCAACCAGCACCCCCAGGTCCTTCTCTGCCAGGCAGATTTCCAGACCAGGCTCCAAGTGGATTTAACTCCAGTTACCATCACTCTTTGGCCCTGGCCACCCAGCCATTTTTTTCCCAGCAGAGGGTGCACCTGTCCAGGCTAATGGCAGCCAAGCTGGGGGGGGTGAAAGCCAAGCATGGGGCAGCACAGCTGCTTTCACCAGGTTAAGTCCCTTCAGGCAACAAAAGGTGGCTTTCATGGTCATGCTAATCATAGAATCACCAGGTTGGAAAAGACCTCTGAGATCGAGCTTTTAATTCTCCTTTCATTTCACTGATGCTTACCGAGAGCCAACTGGGCACAGAGGCATCTGGTAATTCTAATCCCCATGTTTACATCAAGAGGGTCCAGTTATCAAATAAATGTGACTATGGAGACAGCTTATAGAAACTCACCCTGGTATCAACTAGAGACAAGTCCTCGCAACGAACATAGTCACTGCAGCACTATGTCATCCAGCAAACATCCCTCAGAAGGGCTCAAGAATAACCCAGGGTGCCTTTTCCCTGCCAGGCAGCAAGGATGCACTTGCAAGTGTGGGGACTCACTCCAGTACCCTAGAACAGCCGGAGGGATCCTGTCATGCCCGGGACAGGGAGATCTGCTTCAGGGCACCAAGCTCAGCTGCCCCTTGCGTTTCTCCCCCATCAGCACAAGGGATTTCCTGCTCTCAGCCTGCCTATGGGGCCAGCCCCAAACCTCTGCAACAAGCCTGCGGGGCAGACAGCACGAGGAGACCCAGCTGGGCTGTTCTCACACTGCAGAGATCCTCCATCTCCTGCATTTAGCTACGGGAGGAAGGGACTGACCAAGCATCCAGTTGACTGATGTAGCAGAACATCCATGGGCTGGGTGCTGGCTTTCCCTTTCCCAGCAATCAAGAGATAGAGCAGCAGCTGCCGCTGTGGTCAGAGGTGGGGGCTTGAATACCTTGTCCTATCACCGTCTCCCTGGGGGAGAGGTTCCTCACCATGCCCTCCTCCTCCTGCACTCTCCTCTCTGCCTTGTTGTGAGCACAGCTCAGCCCAGTCTGTGACGGTAAAAACACAGTGTTATCAAAGAAACCTTCAGGCTGCCCCTGGCTCTCAGCAGCTCCCATTTGCAAGCAAGTCTGAAATCCGCACAGATAAAACGTGCGCACAGTCAGGGAAAAGCAGGAGTGTAAGAATTTCCATTTCTGAAGAACATGGTACCCTGTTTCTGACCCTGACGGGGCCTGGGGAAAGGGACTGTAGTCTGTGTGGGGAGGGGGTTGCTGCTGATCGCTGCCAGATACGCTCAGGGCTAGAGCAACTATATGGAATTATTGTGTAACTTGAGTTGGAGAAAAAAACACCATTTACTTTGTAAGAATACAATCAATCCTCCACTAATGACCCTACCCGGTCCTGACTTTCATCTGAAGGAAAAAAGAAAGCCTGGAAAGAGCAGAGTACTCTGCATCTTCATGGGGATAGAGAGAAATCAGTGTGAGCACTGCTGCCCTGAAGGTGGTATTTACAGTCTCCTGGTGACAGCCCAGGAGTGCCACTTGCTGTCACCCAGCTGTGCTGTGAGCAGGTAGGAAGGAGCAAAGCCTGTGGTAACACTTCACCTGTGTTTTGCACATCAGGTTTGTGGCTGAGCCAGGAGCGAGCCCCTGTCTGCATGCTCCACGCTCTGGGGTCCGAATCACATGTGTTTAAGACTATGAGAGACCATTGGAGTCAACCCCAGGATTGTGATAAATTTAATAAAGGAATTACACAAGACTCCCAAAATCACTCCAGCCGTTTTTACTGTTAAAGCCATCATGGTCTCAGCAAGGAAAAATCTGTAGGTAGGGGTAAAAACCTGCTCTGATGATGATTTCCTCAAATAACACTAGGACAAATCAAATAATCCCCTTATACCAATGCAAAACAGCAGTAACAGATGCAACACAGCCTTAAAGGACCTTAATGCAGAGGGCAGAAACTCCTCGACACAGCAGAGCAAAACAGCTATTAAAAACCTTCCAGTTCAGCTGGGCTGCACCTCAGCCCAACACTGCTTACCCAGATAAACTCAGGAAGTTCTAAACCTAAATACGAAGTTGGAGCCCTGCACTGGTGGGCTGTCCTCAGGTAGTGTTTTCACTTGATTTGCTGGGGCAAAAGCATGGCTCAGAAGCAGAGTAACTTCTTTAACATCATAAAATCACTTAAAAATTTTGCTTTGACTCCCAGTGACACTAAAGAGCCAATACGTCCAGGATTTCATAAAGTGAGGCTAATTGGAAACATCCATCATTTCTGAATGAAACAAAACTGACAAAGAAAAGGCTGCTTGAAGACCAAGAGGGTAAGGCAGGTCATGTGAATCCACACAAGATACAGAGCAGCCATCACCATCAGCGGGAGTAGCACATACCCACTCAGGGACCGGCTTTGGAAAGCAAAATGAACTCTTTGGAAGTCTGACTTAAGGAGGAAAAATGTTCTTCAGGATGTTCTTTCAGCCATTTTTCACATTTCCAGCACTCTGGAAACCGCTCTGCACCAACGGGGAGAGGGGTGGTGCTTCCTGCTCCCAAGAGACAGACAGGAAACCTGGACACATCAAGAAGGCTCTGGATGTGGTGTACTTAGTCCTAGAGAATTTGACCCACAGAGAAGCCACCAGAGCGTTCCTGCATAAAAGTTCCAAAGAAGAGGCACCCAACCCAGGGAGAGAAAACATGATATTTTCAGAGTTCCAGAGCTAACAAAAAAAAAAAAAAAAAGTCTTAAGTATTTCCTAAGCAGCAATTCACCAACTGCAGACCAGTCGGAACCACACCACTTCTACCCCTTTTGCCCCTGTAAATTGTAGGAACATCTCTTCCATGGTTCTCTCTCCCACATGGCTATAGCATTCTCACTTTAAAGCAGTGCTGCTTTGGCGGAATAACTACAGAGAGAGCAGAGCAGTTGTCAAATGTGAGCAGATTCAGACTGAAATATTTCCTCACATGTCCTAGTTCAACCACAGACTAAGTGTAGATGTCACAAAGCAACAGAGACCAATGCCAGCTTGGCCAAGTCAGGCCATTCACCAGTGTGCCTCTCATTGCAGTTGAGAAACACATATATAGCTACGTAGGAAAAGCTCTAGGCAGCTACTGCTGCTTTGAAATGCCAGAGTCAATACCCTAACACATTTCAAACCAGAGAAAAAGTTGATGATTTATAGACTAGCTCCATCCAAACCAATCAGTTATAGTGTGTGCCTACTCTGAACCCAGCAGAGGAAAGCCCAGATTGTTCTGGAGATTTCTGATCACCAGGGCTCGCAAAGATTTGCCGCG
Source organism: Clamator glandarius (assembly GCA_033459285.1). NCBI lineage: Eukaryota > Metazoa > Chordata > Aves > Cuculiformes > Cuculidae > Clamator > Clamator glandarius. The sequence continues at coordinate 358,307 of JAUNZM010000272.1, read as the reverse complement.
ACCTGTATAGTTGAACTCTTTACAGCAGCAAGAAAAAAAACCACTTACAAGAGAAGATTCCTGCAGCACTGGATAAATGCAGTGTGAGAATTACCTATTTGGACAGTTTAGGAGGAAAACAGAACTGCACTTCCTTTATTATCAGCCAATTTTTCTGCAGGTATCAGGTCCACCTCTGCTTTACCCGTTCGGTGCCCTTGGAGGAGATAAAGTCAGGCACGTGAAACAGAGTAAAGCATAATTCTTCAAGCAAGGAACAAGTGTGCCCTACCATGATGCGCTCTTTATTGAAAGTCCTGACAAACCAAGAGCATGTCAAGAAGCAGGTGAGAAGTTATTCTTTCAGATCCTGACAATTTACTGCAAGTAACTGAGAAATATACCCAAATCTAAGATCGAAAGGTTCTTCAAGGCAAATGGCAGGAAAATGACCTTCATCTTGGAACCTGGCTTGAAACTGTTCCTTGTTCTCCAACTTTTTCACCACCACTAAGTAGGCGTGGGAAAGCAGGCTCTCAAAATCAGCACTCTGAAGCCAGCAAATGCCAGTTCATTGATGAGCTTCTAGACTGCAAATGCTACCGAGACAAATCCTGTGCCAAGGTGCAATCTTCCTTTACCGCACAGTCATAGAAACACGCACAATATACCATTTTCCAGGCTCAGTACCTTCATTTTTGTCACACAAAGTGAAATCCCAACCGAGCGCATCAGATGCACTTCAGTTTGGACTGATTTCTGATTATGCAGTAGTAGCTCAAATCCCGTACAAATGTGCAGCAAGCAGACAGAGTCACGTTTTATCCTAGTCACTCTTGTTGGCATCTCCCATTTCTTCCTGGCCATCCCAGATCCTCTCACAGGATCACCTGTACCTGAACATTTTGAGAGGAAGGAATCTGAGGATGCAGTTGAAACAATGTCTTATTGCTTTCTTTTTTGAAAGGGTTCAGCATTGACCTTGACAGTTTTCAAAGTAACAGATGGAGCTTTAGCTTTTCTTATTGGAAGAGATGACTAATGCAGACCGTTAAAAGCCACTTTAGATTTTTCTGCAGTGAATTGCATGCAGGTTGTAAACAAAACAAAACAAATTCCCAAGATGACAATGACCATAACATGCTGCAACATGTAAAGTTGCCCTCCGAGTAATGCTTCACATTATGATTCTGAAACATGCTCTTAATTTAGAAGGGATAACAGTATTGAAATGGCATTTTAGCAGAGCGCTACAAATACTAAAGGTTGCCAACTAGGACCCAGAGCCCATGGTCTCTTTCTGTGTGGGTTCTTTTTATGTGGGTTTTTGCACCCACACACAGCTCTGCTAGCGTCAACAGGGTTGTCTGTGGGTGCAGAGATCTGTCAGCACCACACCTGGGGGATATAGCAGCAGGTGGGACACAGGAGAGCAGCCAGTGTGAAAGCTGGGATGGCTAGAGGTTTCTACAAGACAGTAAGCAAGGAGAAGTGGAGGTCTTCAAGGCCAGGTTGGATGAGGCTTTCAGCACCCCAATCCAATGGAAGGTGGCCCTACCTATGGCAAGGGCTCGGAACTGGATGGGTTTTATTGCTCCTTCCAAGCCAAACCATGCTATGGTTCTATGAAGTCTGGCAGCCAGACTGTGAGCAGGGCTGAGACACCCTCTGAAGTTGTGCTCACACTACACAAAAACTGGAGTGGCTCTTTACAAGAGCAGCAAAGCCTGGAGTCCTCTTACAATTTTGTCCCATGTTGGTCACAGAACAAACTAATGCTACAAGGCAGTAATTTGTCTGGAGAGCGCTTACTGAAAGGGAAGACAGGTGGCATTGTCCAGAGCTGTTCAGAGTAAAGGAGGAATTAAGGATTAGGGCATCTCCCAAAGGATATTGCCAGAGCCATAGGAAGCAGTAAAATCAGCTGAGAAGCTCACAGTAAAGGAAACAGAAGGCAGCAAAGAGCCCATTTGGTAACACTGGACTGTGCCCCTCCAGGTCCAGTTGTGATTCAAACACGCGGCGGGGTGCAGAGTGCTCTCAAGGAAGCACGGACTGCCACAGCTCAGCAGCCCCTGGCCAGGGGAGGAGAAGGCATGAAATTGGAGAGGCAGCAGGGGCATGCACCCAGCCCCAGGTAGGGCAGCGGTGAGAACTTTAAGCTCTCCTTTAACTTTCTATGGGCTATTTTTCTTTAATCACTTGCCCTTTCAGTGCAAGCAAGGACTTGCTAGGCTTTTAACCCGAAGTAAATGGTGTCTTCTGTCATTCTGTCACTGAGATATCTAGTTTACCTCCCTCTCGACTGCTGAATTTTACCTTGCTCATCTTCTACTGCCAGTAGCTTTTCCCCATTGTACAAATATTCCTGCTCTCACTAGTGCAATGCTTCATATTTGTATGGACACCTTAAAATTAATAATTCTTCTGGTTGCTTCCAAGATGAGCATGTACTGCAGCAGGAGATGGGGATTTTGTGGCTATTGGAAGGAGCTGCTGCCGCTAGAATCAGTATCTTTACCCCTGCATGTGGTGCTCACACCACAGGTCTCCAGAAAACAGTGTTTGTGTGTTCACCATGGAAAAGACAGCCTGGCAGGCAGTTCTTTTGCACTCATATTTTTGCTCTCATAAAACCTAGGGTTCAATCCCACAACCACAACATTAGTTCTCCACATGCTTTTTTTCACATGCCTATGCAGGATCCCCTTCTTCCTTTTCCAAACTGATTCTGTACCGCTTTCGTTCCAGACCTGAATATTCCCATCTAGATTCCAGGCCTGGGCTCATCATCCCCACAGCACACTCCATGACCAACCCCAAATGAGAAGGCTGTGTTTTCAAGACTGAAACAATGTGTGATTTCCATCTGATATTTCTGCATTTCACTGCAGGGGAGTTCCATGTCCCAGCTTTCTGCTTTGCTCCCTGGAGTTGTGTACTGCCTGGGCTAGCAGAAAGATACAGCCCTTCAAAATTAAGCAGAATCAGAACTATGACCACTTCAGTCTCATCTCTAGCACTCAGAAACACAGTTTAAGCCTTCCACAGCTCTCCACGCTCCAGCAGCGCCTCAAATTTCACCTTGTTTACTGAGGCTGCTGCTTGGTCATTTGCTCCAAATGCCAGGCTCTGGTCAACCCTCACATCTGACTCACGCACAGGAGCCTGTTCCAACCAGCACCTGAATTTTGGTGAGGAACATGGTGTAACCGCAGCCTCAGTGACATGTGAAGCTACAGCAGAGACCATCAATGCTGACAAGAAGTTCCCGGCTCAGCCTGCCAAGGCAGAGACCCCCCTGCCAACGAGTGCAGGTCACTGGTGATTGCCTGGGCATTTGGGAGACACAGCACAGTCCTCTTTGGCAAAGTGCATAAACCTTTATAATTACTTGACACAGGTTGTTGGTTTTCCTCTGGTGGATGGCGCAAATGAAAATATTTGTGTTCAGGCCAAGAATGCTGAGTCCGAGCCCCAGTCACATCCTGTGTTCATAATAAATACCTACTACACAAACCACCCCAACGACCCTTTCCCCAGATGTCACAAAGCTCCCCCCCCCCCCAAGCTGCTGTTTGACACCACCTGCTATTCTAAAGGAGCAGGGTAGTCGATACCTTGCTGTAATAACTTTCAGCAGCTGCCACAAACCATTAAGATTAAAGCACCTGAGAAGCTGCCCTAGCCCAGGTGTGGATCCAGCCACCAGAGCTGTGCCACACTGCCCTCCACAAGCACACCAGCATGGGGACAGACGTGGCACAAGCTGCTGGTTTTAATACTAAATCCATCTTAATCTCACCAGGCAGCAGTAGCTATCATCAGAAAACTCATATTCCACTTTTTACCCCCAAAGCTATTCTCTAGCAAAAGCATCAGCCTCAGGCTTTCAGCACTTTTATCCACAGAAAAACAGCCTTATGTTAAAATAAACCAGTTGGGTTAGAAACTAACCTGCTGTTATTTAGTGTGCAGTTGTCATCGCTGATTTTCTTGCTTGTTTAAAAATGCAAATGATCCAAAGAAACAAGTAAAAATGCCTTTTGACTGCTGTGGGAAAAGAGATGACTGTCACCGAGTGCTGGCAGACCATCTCTCTCCTCCAGCCAGGAACAAGCTCTCATATTAGAGGTTTTTCTAAGCTGGATAAGGTGTGGAGCTAATAAAGACTTGAATCAGCCTGATGATTAAATCTTGGAAAGCTGAAGGCCATGTGAGCCCGTTCGTACTGACTTCTACCATGATAGATCTCTAACAACACGTGAAAGTTATCATCTAGCGAGGCAAAACATGCCTGTTGTTGGGCAGTGCAGACACAGAGCCAGCCAAGTTCTTAGCAAAACCATCTCATGATCCCCACAGGGACTATTTGGAGATGTCGTCCTGCACAAATATAACTAGTTCGCACAAAATCATCTCAGTTCAAAGTTAAAAAGTAATCCCAACTTTACCTGCTCTGGAAAATCCAACAGAGATGATTCCTTTTCTTTTTTCCACTGCAGTTTAGAGTTAGATCCATGCAATAAGCACCTACAGAGAGCACATATTTCTTTGCTGAATTTATGGATGCTGCTGGGTAGGAAAGTAACAAGGCTGCAATACGATGTGGCCTTGGTTAGTTCGTACTCAAAGGCCAACTCATGATTGCTTTGGATGTGGTTCTCCTGTTACTACTGAAGGGAATAGATGACCCTGTAAACAGAGAGCAGCAACGCCCCTTTCACAGCTGTCTCCAGTTTCTTTCCTGAAACCCGACTGGGTGTTTTCCTCAGGAACACAGATGTAAACTGTTTAGGGATATCCCTATATCCCCGTTTCTCCCTAAAGAGGCCAAAGAGAATGAAAAAAAAAAAAAAAAGTGGCCTGTTAGTTTTAAAACCATTAGAAAGAAAAAAATAAATAACTGGGGGGGGCGGAACCTGTACAGTGAGGGTCTGACCTGCAGCAGACTGGTCTGTTTTTCCAACGTGTAACAATTTCTAGGGAAGAGTTAATCTGAAGAAGTTCTCAGGCAGCAATGGGCAGATCCCCAGCTGCCCCCAGGTCCCAATCCAGTGGTCTCCAGTGTAAGCCGTGAGGAGCCTTTGCAGGGAAAAGGGGTCACTGAGGGAAGGTTATGGGGGTCTTTGTTTTAAGATGGTAGCTGTAAACTAAGATTGCCAAAGTACTGGGGTTGCTGCTCAGCCGAAAGGCTCCACTCACCCTCGTTACCTGCTCACCTCCGGGCTTTCCTGAAATAGTTACAGCTGGCCCACACTTTGCCCTTGCATGGGGGAGGGAAAAATCCGGAGTCCCCACCTGAAGCTTGTGCAAACTTCTGACACCAAAGCATAAGGATCCAACTTATCGCTAAGCCAGGGACTAGGAGGAGCTGAGGCACCTCTTCCCAGCTGTCAGAGGCCCCAAGTGCAGAGCAGACAGGCGAGAACTTGCAGAGGCAGGTCTGACCTTGCCGGGTCCCATCCTGCCCAGCACTGCTGGCTGAGGCCAAACAGGGACAGATCAGGCTCATCCAGTCCAAGCCATGGGCAGGGACACCTCCCACTGGATCAGGTTGCTCCAAGCCCCATCCAGCCTGGCCTTGTTCACCTCCTGGGATGGGGCAGCCACAGCTTCCCTGGGAAACCTGGGCCAGGGCCTCCTCACCCTCCTGCCTGGAGGAGAAGGACCTGGGGGTGCTGGTTGACAGCAGCTGAACATGAGCCAGCAGTGGCCCAGGTGGCCAAGAAGGCCAATGGCATCTTGGCTTGGATCAGAAACAGTGTGACCAGCAGGTCCAGGGAGGTTATTCTCCCCCTGTACTCGGCACTGGTGAGACCGCACCTCGAATCCTGTGTTCAGTTCTGGGCCCCTCACCACAAGAAGGATGTTGTGGCTCTGGAGCGAGTCCAGAGAAAAGCAACGAAGCTGGTGAAGGGGCTGGAGAACAGGCCTTATGAAGAGCGACTGAGAGAGCTGGGGGTGTTTAGTCCAGAGAAGAGGAGGCTGAGGGGAGACCTCATTGCTCTCTACAACTACCTGAAAGGAGGTTGTGGAGAAGAGGGAGCTGGGCTCTTCTGCCAAGTGACAGGAGACAGGATGGGAGGGAATGGCCTCAAGCTCTGCCAGGGGAGGTTTACGAAAAAATATTTCATGGAAACGGTCATTGGGCACTGGCAGAGGCTGCCCAGGGAGGGGGTTGAGTCACCTTCCCTGTAGGGGTTTAAGGGACGGGTGGATGAGGTGCTGAGGGACATGGGTTAGTGATTGATGGGAATGGTTGGACTCAATGATCCATTGGGTCCTTTCCAATGTGGTATTCTATGATTCATAGGAGTATGAGGACAAGCTGTTTGTCGTTCCAGTGCCCCTGTTAGGAAGTCTCAGGGGCTTATGGGAACTTTGAACTGAGCCCTTCATCACCACAACCTACTTCATATTTAAAACTTGTCAGCATCGCTAGCACAGCAGAAAGATAAAGAGAGAGATGTCTGTGTGAAATTTGAAGGGGGTGGGGAAGGCTCGATAAACTAGGAAATACAATTGCTATATATTTCAACAATTTTCTCATCTCTGGTGTGTCAGGTGGGTGTTAACACTTTCAAGGTGTCCCCACCACAGGGACTCACTATGAAGAACAGAAAAGTCGAGGCATGACAGAAGCTGGAGGCAGGCACCAAGCAGCTGCGAAGGATGGAGGGCAGGATTGCTGCTAGAAGGGAGCCTGCGATCCTGCCATAGTCAGTCGTCACTCGAGGCAGCAGAATGGCAAAAAGAGAAATACAAATGGGAGCAGCAAAGTAAACATTTCACAACAGAGTTCAGAACTGTTTTGTTATTTTTATTAGCTGGATTAGAGTGAAAAAAGAGAAGTGCTCGGAGTGTTTTTGCAAACACCTAGCAGGGTTGTAGTTAGGAACTGCTAGGCTCCATGCAATACTAACGCCTGGTAAGTGGTAAATCACCCACGTATTTCCCAGACGTGTAAGCTCAGCTTGGAGTGTTAAATAGCTGTTGCAGTATTTTCATAGCAAGGACAGCTACTTTGATTTTCTAAGCAGCTTTTCCAAGCAGCATTCCTTCCTTTCCCACCTTCTTTCCAAGGGGCTCAGGGGCTGTTCAGCATCTCTAAGCAGACAGTTTTCTTTGTGTCCCAGGAGCTACCTTGGTCATTTAATGTTTTCATAGGCCTATCTCTCTTTTCTTTCAGGTATGAGAAAAGATGAAACATAGAATCACACACACAGAATCACACACAGAATAACCAGGTTGGAAGAGACGAGTCCAACCATTCCCACCAATCCCTAAATCATGCTCCTAAGTACCTCATCCACCCTAACCTTAAACACCTCCAGGGACGGCGACTCAACCACCTCCCCTGGCAGACTGTTCCAATGCCTAACCACCCTCTCCGTGAAGAACTTTTTCCTAATCTCAAGCCTAAATCTCCCCTGGCAGACCTTGAGGCCATTCCCTCTCGTCCTGTCCCCTGTCACTTGGAAGAAGAGGCCAGCACCCTTCTCTCCACAACCTCCCTTCAGGTAGTTGTAGAGAGTAACAAGGTCTCCCCTCAGCCTCCTCTTCTCCAGGCTAAACACCCCCAGCTCTCTCAGTCTCTCCTCATAAGATTTGTTCTCCAGCCCCTTCCCCAGCTTTGTTGCCCTTCTCTGGACTCGCTCCAGAGCCACAACATCCCTCTTGTGGTGAGGGGCCCAGAACTGAACACAGTACTTGAGGTGCGGTCTCACCAGTGCCGAGTACAGAGGGAGAATAACCTCCCTGGACCTGCTGGTCACGCCGTTCCTGATACAAGCCAAGATGCCATTGGCCTTCTTGGCCACCTGGGCCACTGCTGGCTCATGTTCAGTCGGTTGTCAACCAGCACCCCCAGGTCCTTCTCCTCCAGGCAGCTTTCCAGCCAGGTTTCTCCTAGTCTGTACCTCTGCTTAGGGTTGTTGTGCCCCAAGTGCAGGACCCGGCATTTGGCCTTGTTAAACCTCATGCCGTTGGTGTCAGCCCAGCAGTCCAGCCTGTTCAGATCCCTTTGGAGCCTCCTGACCCTCCAGCAGATCCACACTTCCACCCAGCTTGGTGTCATCTGCAAACTTGCTAAGGGAGGACTCAATGCCTTCATCCAGGTCGTTGATAAAGACATTAAACAGGACTGGACCCAGCACTGAGCCCTGGGGAACCCCACTTGTCACTGGCCTCCAGCTGGATTTAATTCCATTTACCACCCTCTGGGCCCGGTCATCCAACCAGTTTTTCACCCAGGAGAGTGTGCGCCCGTCCAGGCCAGAGGTGACAGTTTCCGAAGCAGAATGCTGTGAGAAACTGTATCAAAGGCTTTACTGAAGTCCAGGAAGATACATCCACAGCCTTTCCCTCGTCCAAGAGTTTAGTTACTTGGTCATAGAAGGTGATCAGATTAGTCTGGCAAGCCCTGCCTTTCATGAACCCGTGTTGACTGGGCCTGATCACCCAGTTCTCTTGCTAGTGCTTCTTGATAGCACTCAAGATCACCCGCTCCATGACTTTCCCCGGTACCGAGGTCAGGCTGACAGGCCTGTAGTTCCCCGGATCCTCCCTGCGCCCCTTCTTATAGATGGGCACAACATCAGCCTCCAGTCCCGTGGAACCTCCCCAGTCATCCAGGACTGTTGGAAGATTATGGAAAGGGGTTTGGCCAGCACATCTGCCAGTTCCCTCAAAACTCTTGGGTGGAGTGGAAAAGAATCATAGAATAGTTTGGGCTGGAATCAAAGAATCATAGAATACTTTGGGCTGGAAGAGACCTTAAAGCCCATCCAGTTCACCTGCCATGGGCAGCAACACCTCCCACTGGATCAGGCTGCTCCAGGCCTTGAACCCCTCCAGGGATGGGGCAGCCACAGCTTCCCTAGGCAGCCTGGGCCAGGGCCTCATCACTCTCACAGTGAAGAAATTCCTCCTTATTTCCAGCCTAAATCTGCCCCTCTCCAGTTTCTACCCATTGCCCCTTGTCCTGTCACTCCAAGCCTTTGTTAAAAGTCCCTCCCCAGCCTTCTTGTAGCCCCTTCAGGTACTGGAAGGTCACTATAAGTTCTCCTGAGAGCCTTCTCTTCTCCAGGCTGAACAACCCCAACTCTCTCAGCCTGTCCTCATGTGGGAGGTGCTCCAGCCCTCTGATCATCCTTCTAACCCTCCTCTGGACCCGTTCCAACAGCTCCATATCCTTATGTTGAGGATTCCAGAACTGGACATAGTACTCCAGATGAGGTCTACCTGCTATTCTGACACTATTCAAGTTGAAGACATGCTCCCATTGTGCTTACCCAGGAGACTAGGAGAACTGTCTCGGAGCTGAAACCAAAGACAGAGGTGGCCATCGGACCTATAGAACTGCCCTGTCTCTACACTGGAGGTTGCCCTGGGCTCCAGGAAGAATATTCATCCTTGGTTTCTGTGTGGCAGCATTGGACCCAAGACAGCCTGCTCAGAACATTAAGGCCTGCAGGCTACAAGTCAGCTTCAAGAAACACTTCCAGCTGTTCTTGGTGGCTTTTCCTCTCCAGAGCCTCTGCCTAGCAGATAGGTACCACATCTTACCTGAAAAGAGGAAAAGCAAGATGATCATCATCTAAAGTTTCCTTGAATAGTTAGCCAGGATTGATGCATCACCAGCCAGGTTAGCTATGATACAGACAATTCTGGGTATAAACATAGCTCACACAACGCTCCCCTGAAACTAGAAATTGCCAGGATTTCTTCAAGGATGAAGAAACAATAAGGTCACCTTTAAGCTAATGAGACCCACATGCTCATGCAGTCAAATAAAAGTGAATTAAATGTATTGAAGAGCCAAACAGCAGGTGAATCAACCACAACAGAAATCCTGAAATCCTGTTTAAAGTGGAAACACTGATATTTCTCACACTTTTTTCCTCTATGTAAATCACACCTAAATAAGGCTGCTGGTAGAAGAGAACATATTTTTGCCTTTGAGCTCACATCCAAATGAATGAAGCAAACCCAGCTTCAGAGAATACCTACAGGCTGCTACAGTTACCAGAGACTGCAAACAGTTGGGCAGTCAAAAACGAGGCTGGATGGAATCTGAGCCTGAAAGTAATTTATATCCAAATCTGCACAAATTCATTGGAGACTTTTTTCCTAAACATGCAAACCACACCAACTTATCCTGGGATGAAACTGCAAATATCAGGAATTTGGGGAATCCAGAAAGAGTTGCAGTCAGAAAGGTCTTTAATACCAGAGAAATTATCTTCTTTCTTCTGTTTTGAGGAACAGACACTCAGATTTTATGAACTTGATGTTACTTCTATAGGAAAGGGATATCTTGGACACAAATTTCCCTTCCTTTGCTAAAGATTTGGGCTACTTGCTCTTCTTGCTGCTGCTGACATTTACTGCTTTGCAGGTCGGACAGATCAGCCCATCTTTCTTCATCAGTGATGTTATTTAATTGAGTAAATTATGTTTTATAAATAGTGCTGGCAGAGGACGATGGGTTTCAGGCTTCCCTCTAAGGAAAATGAGCCAAAATATACCCTTTTCCTTAGGTTCCTTTGTACTACCTTTCTGTAAACCAAAAAGCTATGAATGTTCATCACATTTAGTTTAATTCATAGCGCCCTCTTGGGTGGAAGGCTTAAGAATCCAGGAGGTACCAACCTACCATCAGAAATGGACACGTTACCAGCCCAAACTGTGCATACCCAACTGATGCACAGCAGCAAAAGATGTAAATGTTTGGAAAAGACACTTACAGGCTTTATCTGAGCACAGATTGTTATGAAATACAGTTTCAAACTGGTAACTTAAAGCTGGCAGTCTTTCTCTCTGCACCTTGAAGTGGGAAGGTAGAGCTTAAAAATAATGAGAACTGAGCCCAGCATGGAGAAAGTGAGTGTAGATGTAGTAAAGCTATGCTAGTTAGCATCAGCTAGGGACTTGGCTCTCAGCTTCAATGTATTATCTGATGACACAAACCTATTGTTGTTGTGGGGTTTGTTTTGTTTTCATCTCCAGGTCTGCTGTTCTGGGATTTGACTGCATTGCAACATCTCCAGCCTGTCAAAGAGCCTGCTGGCTGAAGTTTTCTTGTGGTCCATGTCATATCTAAGACATCACTGAAACAAAGCCTGGCATCTGGGGCTTCTCCAGCTGATGCTTGGCACTCTCACACGCTGGTGTCAGCTGCCAGGCCATTGCGAGCCACTAATAACAAATTCCTTCCCTCGTATCATATTGTAACTGCATTAATAGGGCACTGCTGTAGCTCATATCTTGCTTAGCAGACGAAAGGAAATCATTCTCCTCCAGATTAATGGCATTAAAATGGGAGTGCCAGTCCCGATTCATCAGCACTGAAGTGAAGGCCCGTTTCATAATTCAGCAGTGTATTTTCCTCTTTCTTCTCAGTAACCAAAAAGGCTCGTTTTGGGAGATAATATTAACCACTGTCACGAGGTGCACCATATGTTTTAGTCATTTTTAATAACCGTAGCCTTTACAATTTCAGATAAATGTCATATTCAGTGCTTTGTTTTACAATTAAATCTCTCCTTTGGGGAGATTTTAAAAATTTTCTTTTCTCATCATCTGTGAAGCATAAAGGAGACCTGCAAATTTACATTACTGTGGGCAAACAACAGGTTTGTTTGGAAAACAAACTTTAAACTGTTCTAATAGCAAGACGCTTTTTATTAAATGCTGTGTTGATGCCACGTAACAGCAATGTGGGAGATAAAAGGCATTTTCTCTCTGTCTTCAGCATTGCCTTGAATAAGCCAAAGCATCGGTTTCTTATTTGAAGATAAAAATCTACACAAAATAAAGAAGACAATATCAGCTCAGGCCTCCACATGTTTTTAACATCTCAGTACTAATGGCTAAGCATGAATTTACATCTCTTCAGTAACTGCTGAAGAACTCGGATCTATTCACAGCTCTCTCCTACTCCTCAAACCCACAGACCCTTTGCGCAAAGTGCTTCGAGCACAGCTACATCTCATCTAAAAAAACCCCATCGTTTCTTGAGGAACAGCAAGCTTACATTTCACCCTTCTGAACCACATGCAGAGACTGTGAAGGTTCTTCTGGAAAACTTCTAAACACGAAGCAGTGCCTGGGTGCAGGATGGAAACCTGACTTTCTCTTCCCCTGGAGGATTTCAGAGCTGTTCCCAAGCACTGATTAAACATCATGGCTCCCCTGTAAGAGCAGTAAGGGATTCACCATACCTTGCATGCATCACCTTGGGGTGAAATTCAACAGCAGTGTGACTAAAGGCGAGCCAGAGCTGCCCAAGAAGGCAGGTGTAGCCTGATGGGTCCTAGCTGTTGGGTTGGCTCCGAAACCATGAGGAGCTGCAGCTACTCCCGAAGAAATATCATGAATGATTTCCAACTATCTTGTTTTGTGCTGCTTTATGTAGATAACACTTAAACTATATTATAGTTTCCTACTTCCAGGGGCCAGTGCTTCCCGTTTGTTACCAAAGTGATTAGCATTGCAGTCTCCTGGAACATTAATTTAGTTTATTGCTGATTAAAATCAGTGGCCTGGATGAGGAGATGGAGTGCACCGTCAGCAAGTTTGCTAATGACACAAAACTGGGAGGAGTGATGGATACGCTGGAAGGCTGCACTGCCACTCAGCAAGACTGGGATGGGCTGGAGAGTTGGGTGGAGAGGAACTTCATGAAGTTCAACAATGGCAAGTGCAGAGTCCTGCACCTGGGGAGGAACAACCCCCTGCATCAATAAAGTTTAGAAGTTGACCAGCTGGAAAGCAGCTCTGTAGAGGACCCGAGAGTCCTGGTAGACAAGTTAACCATAGGCCAGCAATGTGCCATAATGGACAAGATTGTCTTCAGGTACATGGAGAAGAGCGTGGCCAGCAGGGAGAGGGAGGTTCTCCTCCCCTTCTGCTCTGCTCTGCCCTAGGGAGGCCATCTGGAGTCTGGGTCCAATTCTCAGCTTCCCAGCTCCAGGAAGAAAAGGAACCATTGGGGGGGGGGGCGGGTCCAGAGGAGGCCATAGCAATGATGAGGGGCCTGGAGCATCTCTGTTAGGAGGAAAAGCTGAGATCTGGGTCTGTTCAGGCCAGAGAAGAGAAGACTGAAAGGGAACCTCATCAATGCTGATCAATATCTAACGGACAGGATCAGGAGGACGGGACCAGACTCTGTTCAGTGCTGCCCAGCAGCAGGACAAGGGGCAATGGGCACAAACTGGAGCACAGCAAGTTCCACCTGAACATGAGGAAAAATGCCTTTCCTGTGACAGCGACGGAGCACTGGAGCAGGCTGCACAAGGAGGTGTGGAATCTCCTCTGGAGAGATCCAAACCCACCTGGATGCTCTCCTATGCATCTGCTGGAGGTGACCCTGCTTTAGAAGAGGGGTTTGGACAGAATGAGCTCCCAAGAGCCCTGCCAACACAGTCAGAAATGAAAAACTAAGCATCCACCACCTTCCTACCTCTCCTGAGTGTCCCAGGGCTCTTTCCAACACCGTTTTCCTCAGAGCAATGACATTTTAACCTCACTCTGCTCCCTCATTCCAGAGGCCCCAGTGCAAATGTGGCTGCACACATCCCCAGCCTCTCCCCACAGTCCTCTACAGGGGCTATAAGGATGTCCCCATTCTGAAACTCTCCCCTGTGGAATAGGCTCATGGGCTTGTGGATGATGCTCCTCTCTTCCTCAAGTGGCTGGGAGCTGTACTCCTGCCTTTCTCAGTTAATTCCTTGGATCCAAGTCCTTTTGCGTTGGACACCTAGACTCCTGCAGGTCTGCACCTCCACAGGAGGGACTGTCAAATTTGTGCACCTCCCATAGGAGGACGGGCTGAGAGAGCTGGGGTGGTGCAGCCTGGAGAAGAGAAGGCTCCAGAGAAACCCTAGAGCAGCTTCCAGTCCTGAAAGGGGCTCCAGGAAAGCTGGGGACGGGTGGGGCTGTGGGAATAGAACAAGGGGGAATGGTTTTCAGCTGAAAGAGGGGAGATTGAGATGAGGTCTGAGGATGAAATGTTTTCCTGTGAGGGTGGGGAGGCCCTGGCCCAGGTTGCCCAGAGCAGGGGTGGCTGCCCCATCCCTGGAGGGGTTCAAGGCCAGGTTGGATGGGGCTTGGATCCAGGGAAGTGCAACTCGATGGGATTTGAGGTCCCTTCCAACCCAAACCATTCTGTGATTGTGCTTCCCAGAACAGTAACTTCCCAGGACTCACCTTATCAAATTCCATCTTGTAGCCTGCCAAAAATATCTTCTTATTTAAAGTCTACCTTTTCCATTGTGCACAAGAGCATCATTTCTGGAAAGAGCTACTTTGCATAATCTAGAAAGAGAAATAACACATGAGAAAGTTTAAATAGAAAATCATTTTTGTTTCAAGGAATCAGTTTCATAGCAAAGAACCATCAGTATCCAAAAGCAGATATATTGTTTCCTTTCAAATGTCTGCATATAGCCAGCAGGAATATCCAAAATAATTCCACTAAAATAGAAAAAAGATAATTAAAAATAAAGCAATCTTCAGAATACAGTCTTCTGTATGCAAAAGCAAGTGCAGTTGATAAATTTTTACAGCAAAATTTACTTTGCTGCAGAAGGAACGTCCCTGGGGGCCAAGGATTACATGGCTTATCCACTTTGTCCTGCTTCTTGCTCTCTCCTGCTTCTGCATCTTCCAACCCGAACACCCCATCAGAGCTCAGGGAGTGGCTTAGCAGGAGCTTGTGTCTGATCCGTGCTGAATGGTCCCAGGGAAACTGGGAGGGTGCTGAGAGACCAAAGCCTGTTCGGCTCCAGAAGACAATGCAGAATTCTGAGCATTTCTACACAGGGATGTTTTGCATAAATCAATTGTTACATCTTAAGTGGATCCCCCAAAAAGCAGTGCTTCACTGTTCGCATGGGTCTAGAGGGAAGACAGGCAACTTCTGGTACCCTGGACATTGCTTTACTCATTTTTATCCAGTTTCCCTTAATTGGATACATGACTTCTGCCATTTTTGTAGCATTCTGTGTCTATCCTGGGCTGTAATTTAAAAGGTGTCTACCTATAAACCATCTAAGGGATCATTAATGGAGAAGACCATGAACTATCACACTATTCATACACAGATACCCTGGAGGATGAGGTAGCTGCAGCAGGGCAGCTTGTCACTGAAAAAGTCACCCTGACAGCCAGGTGACCCACACGCAATGGAGGTTAAGAGTTCAGGAGTGACAGGGAGGAGGGTTTGGAAAGTGATAAAAAGGCAGAAGCAGTTTCTGATCAGCTATTCCCACCAGCTGAGATTGAATGAAAAGTGCCAGCTGATGGAACTGTTGGGCATTGGGTGCCACCTCCTCTACTGCATGTGTGAGGAGATGGGAATCCATGCTCAGCTTGGACCACCTACTGCCTGGGTCCATTCTTCTGTCTTCTACCAATTCCATGCTCCATCTTAATAGACGATCTTAAAATGCAGGGGACGTCATCATCCATCCAGAAAAATAACTTAATAAAGTAGTTGGTTGCTGAGACACTCCAAACTTTTTCCAGTTCTGAAGCATTATGCACGACCAGCAGTTTCGTGGGAGCTGGGATGGAAGTAATAAAACAGTAGGTAACATCATTACATACCAACACAGAGAAGAGGGAAACGAGGCTCACTTGGAATTCTGCTTGTACTACTGGCACGGCAGTAATGAATGCAGTGAAAATGCCAGAGCATCTCGAAGCCTGGAAAAGAGGAGAATCTCACTGGAATGGCAAAACTTAAAAAGCAGAGCTAACGAATGCAGTTGCAGCCCCAATACCATTAGTATAAAAGCAGCATTTTCTTCAAACTCAGGCTTGCAGGCAAAGCTAGTAATGGTTTTGGTTAACAAGGAATGCTGAATTGAGCATTGGATTGGTCTGCTGTGACAACAAAAAACCCCTACATAGGAGTTAAGCAATATGAGCATCGACAATGTGATATTGCAGTGCTGGGCTAATAAAACATGTAGACACCACCATGCATCACAGAAAATCCAGAGTTCTCAGTTTAAGCCCAACACATCTCTTCTACACCAAACCACTTTGATTTCCTACTTACCCATGGACAGGGGATCTGCTCAGCCGACGGTGCCTTTTGCACCCCGGTTTAAGCTAAACAAGCTGTTTTGTATCTCTTTAACGGAATACAGCCCAATGTTAAGAAATGTTCCCTTAATATTTTGAGAATTAATGATGCATGAGTAATGCAGTGGTCTGATCCAAGAAATGTTCCAGTATACTTTCGTATTATCAAGTTTTTCCAAACACCTAATTTCACCAACTACCCACAGAACATTGGAAGAGACGAGGCACCATATGAGAAAGCAGGGATTGTGGGTTTAGAAGTCAAAGCAGCCGAGGCCGATCCAGTCTTGCCAGGGGAGGGGATCATGAACTGGTGTCTGCAACGCATGCACTCACTTGCTGGAGTCTGTGTGGTTTCTGCAACTCACTTGACACAGTTATTTGCAACAGTTTAGAATCGACAAAGAACTTTTCCCACCGCAGTCAGACAGAAAGCTGCACACAGGCACATTCATACCGTGTCTGCAGCAGTGACCACAGGCATCAGCTGACTGTGCAGCACAGCTCTTCCTGCACTGCCCAAGGAGTTATAGCCCTGTTTTCCTCTACATTGTTAAACCACAGGATTTCTTTTCACTAAGAGCCTCCTCCTAATTGGCATTTTTTGGAGTTGAAGGCTTCTTGGAACTCAGAAGATCAGATGGGGTTACTTAATGAATTACATGCCTTGTCTTGCTTCTGCTAGCTGATTTTTTTGAGGATAACATTTGTCAGTCTGCCTCACTGGATGGGGTTTGTCAGCTGTGCAGCACCTCTCACCAAGATCTTAATGTGATTGTACTACAATATATGCAGAATAATGGCAACAGATACGTAACTTTAAGCCTGATGTGCTTGCCCTGTTGAAGTAACCAGAAAAAAGAATCACTACTTAGCATGCATTATGACACCGATGGTCCATAACGGATCACTCTCCAGTTCAGCTGCATTTCTTTCTCTTCACAGTCGTTACTGACAGTTGCTAGATTTTCAGCTAAAAGAGGGGAGATGGAGATGAGATCTTAGGAAGAAATGTTTTGCTGTGAGGGTGAGGAG
The DNA here is from genome assembly GCA_033459285.1 of Clamator glandarius. Taxonomy (NCBI): domain Eukaryota; kingdom Metazoa; phylum Chordata; class Aves; order Cuculiformes; family Cuculidae; genus Clamator; species Clamator glandarius. The sequence continues at coordinate 341,195 of JAUNZM010000272.1, read as the reverse complement.
GCCCTGGCCCAGGTTGCCCAGAGCAGTGGTGGCTGCTCCATCCCTGGAGGGGTTCCAGGCCAGGCTGGATGGGGCTTGAAGCCGCTGATCCAGTGGGAGGTGTCCCTGCCCATGGCAAGGGGTGGGACTGGATGATCTTCAATGTGCGTTCCAACCCAAACCATCCAATGATTTCATGGTTTCGTGGTGGTGACTCTAGCAGTGCCCATATGAACTTGTATGCGTATTTTCACAGGAATGGATAGATTTAGGCCTTTTCCAAAGCATTAGCAATTTTCTAATAAGTTTTTCATGTAATACTGGAAACTGCCCCATGCGGCACAGCCTGGTGACAGAGCTGGCAGTGGCAGCCACAGAGATGGGGTTGTGGAGCCCCCTGTTTCGCAGGAGTGGTCGTGCACACTACACTGCCAAGGTCCCTGGTGCTGCTCTTTGGCCGGCTTCAAACTCCTGCTAGTGGCCTCGAATGCACGAATGTTTCCAGGGATGGGGCATCCACCACCTCTCTGACCTTTTTTTTCTAGTGTAATTGCATAATTGCACTCCCCACTTTGACATCAGGAAGCTGGCTGGGTGCGGTTTCACAATGATCTGGAAGTCCATGGGGAACAATAATGAATGCACAGCTCATGGAGTGAATTTTACATTTTTTTTTTTCTTTCTATTTTATGTCTAAGACTACAAAACCAAATCTGGGATATGAAAGGCAAGCTGGATTCCTTCCTTGTCATACCCTAGCCATAAAGATTTGTAGAAAAAAAAGCTGGCCTAACCCTTCTGCCTAATGAAAACCACGCAGTGCTTTGTTTCCTGAAGCTCTTCACGCTCAGCGGTTGGGAGGGAGGAGAGGACACCACAGGGGCAGGGCAACTAGCACTGAGTGAGATGGTACCTTCAAAAATCAGGCAGTGCTTTAAATCATCCTAAATAATTTTAATACACTTTTTTCCAGAAAAAAAAAATTAAAATGCTGCTCTGGTGAGACTTCACCTGCAGCCCTGCAATCAATTCTGGAGTCCCCAGCACAGGAAGGACATGGAGCTGTTGGAGCAAGTCAAGATGTGGCCACAGAGATTGTCTGATGGCTGGAGCAGCTCCCATACAAGGACAGACTGTGACAGTTGGGGTTGTTCAGCCTGGAGAAGAGAAGGCTGCAGGGAGACCTTAGAGCAGCTTCCAGTACTGAAAGGGGCTCCAGGAAAGCTGTGGAGGGGCTCTTGACCAGGGAGTGCAGGAACAGCATGAGGAGGAACGGTTTGCAGCTGGAAGAGGGGAGATTGAGATGAGATCTTAGGGAGAAATGTTTTTCTTGTGAGGGTTGGGGAGCCCTGGCCCAGGTTATCCAGAGAAGTGGTGTCTGTCCCATCCCTGGAGGAAGGGACCTTAAAGATCATCCAGTTCCAACCTCCCTGCCATGGGCAGGGACACGTCCCACTGGATCAGGGGCTCCAAGCCCCATCCAACCTGGCCTTGAACACCTCCAGGAATGGGGCAGCCACCACTTTTCTGGGCAGCCTGGGCCAGGGCCTCCCCACTCTCATCATGAAGGAATGCCTCCTTAAGTCTAGTCTAAATCTGCCCCTCTCCAGTTTATACCCATTGTTCCTAGTACTGTCACCACAAGCCTTTGTAACCAGTCCCTCCCCAGCTTTCTTGGAGCCCCTTCAGGTGCTGGAAGGTCTCTATAAGGTCTCCTCAGAGCCTTTTCTTCTCCAGGCTGAACAACCCCAACTCTCTCAGCCTGTCCTCATGCGGGAGGTTCTCCAGTCCTCTCATCACCCTTGTAGCCTCCTCTGGACCCATTCCAACAGCTCCATCTCCTTCTCATGCTGAGGATTCCAGAACCATACACAATCCTCCAGATGAGGTCTCACAAGAGAAGAATAGTGGGGCAGAATCCTCTCCCTCACCCTGCTGGCCACGCTGCTTTGGATGCAGCTCAGGATACAGTTGGCCTTCTGGGCTGCAAAACCAACGTATCAGTTGCTGACTTTGCTCCTGTCAGAAGAGGGACACACTGGTAGCTGCAGTTGGAACAAATATGCACAAAAATCACACCTCATTATATTCATTAACAAGACGGGATTACTTGAAGAGATCCCTGAAGTGCAAAACAAAATTAGCCCCTGTAAGACAAAGATGATATGTCAATAAACAGCTGTATTTTAAAAAGGATTGCCAAAAAATTGCTGAAGTTGCTGTTGTAACCTTGATAGACAGACACAACCATGTCAACATTTCCCATAAATCCTTATGGGGTGAGAAAAATGTGTGTGGTTTATTGTGCTCCTGGATAGCTGAACAAAGAATTGCTCCATCCTCATCCCAGAGCAGTTGGCCAAGCTGTTGTGCAACAGAGAGAGATTTCAGCACAGTGGAAGCTTGGTCGGCTCTACGGCCCAGAGACCTTTGCATAGGCAAGATGGAATGCAAGATTGGTTATCTCATGTATACGCACATTTTCACTTTTCATCTGGAGTTGAGGAGCAACTCTTGGGAGACTTGTTTGGGAAGCAGCATGGAAACATGGATGATCACAGAATAGCTTGGTTGGAGAAGACCTTTGAGATCATTGGGTCCAACCGTACCTGTCCACTATTAAACCAGATTCCTGAGCATTTTATCTACACATTTTCAAAAGGTTCAAAGGCACAATCCTCCTCTAACCCACATTGCTGTAAGAATAGTTTCTGTATTACGGTAAATACCAGTAGGTTTTCCCAAGAGGCAGTAGAGGCCTTCTCATCTATCCTTTGGTCTGATCAGTCACAGGAGTCAATGCCAGTTTAGAGTTGAAGGCAGTTTAGCAAACAGATTAACAACTAAATAATAATAATAGGCATTTTTCATTCCTCCAAATAAAGTGTTTGTTAACAGCTGCATTTGACCAGAATACTCAAGATTTTTATTAAGTGCAGGGCTCACAGGTCTAGCTCCCATTTCCAGCTCTCTGCAAGACTTCAACAATCGGGCTGCTGCTTGGAGCAAACTAGAGAGGAAATTTGTTTGTAAGGCAAAGAATAAGCCATTGGCAGTTCATCCAACAGTCGCATTCCCAGAACTGCCTCCTGCAATCTCATCCCAGCCCTGTAACACTGGCTATATTCCTCACCCCAACATTTCTAGGCTCAGATGAGAAGTGCTCCTCTGGGACCCCTTCCAATCCCCCGGGAAAGTTCAGGTTCTCATTTCCTCCAAACAATCCCTCTCCTTCTCCTTGTGCTCCTTACCTTATTGTCAACAGAAGTACAAAAGAAGGTTATCCCTACCAGCTCACTGCCCTGGCAGCTGTTTGCAGGCACCCAGAGCAGAGAGACAGGCTCTTTGATCTTTCCTTGTACTCAGGCTCCAACCCTACGTGAGGTGATGGCAATTCATTAGATGTGGAGCCTCTTGGGCTTCATTTTGCATTTTCCTCGCTCCTTAGGGCAATTCCACCTGACAGAACAAGCACTTTTAAAATGTGCATTGGGCACGCAGGGCATTTGGTCCTGTCTCCCTCCAAAGCCTGGATATACTCACCTTCCCATATTCTTCTTGCTGCAAGTTGATCTCATGGTGGCCTCCACCCTGTGCAATACTGGGAGGACATGACCACCCCTGTCACCGCTGATAGCTGAAATGACCTATGGCACCACCATAGAATCACCAGGTTGGAAAAGACCTCTTGGATCACCAAGTCCAGCCATCAAGTCATCATAGCCATATGAATCATGAGTGTCTCTGTGTTCAGTCCCTGCGGCTAGAGGAAATGTTTTGTGACTGCAAAAGATTTAATACAACTTGATGGAGGGTCTTTGGACTTGGTTTTGCTTATTTTTTCATGTGGTATATGGAAGAGTACAATATTTGGGGGAAGGAGGTGGCTGCAGAAAAAAGTCTTACTACACAGCTGGTTTGGGATTTTGGAGGCAGGAGGAAGCAGAGGCTTTGCATACAGTACACTCTGAAATTCTTCTTTATCACATTCACATTCCCTGCTAACAACAGAGGCATTTCTGACACAGCAGTGGCCAACTGGCAGGCACATGCAGAGATCAAAGGCTTTCCTGTAGCTCCGTGGCTCCCCAGTAGATCGCTCTCTGCAGGTCAGGCCAATGCTTTGTGCTGTGAATTGTGTGACCCTCCTGAACCTGCTGAATCAGAACCAAAAAAATGTTTGTCCCATCTTTGCATCTGTAAAGTCTACAAAGAGCAAAGCTATTTTCATTAATTGCCAGTTATTCCTCCAAGCAAGCCAGCTTTCCTCCCACTTTTATTCACTTTGAAAAAATTACTAGGAGTCCAACACTACAATGGGGCTGACAGGATATTCCTAATTTCTCTTCCAAATTCCCATCCTAGCTATCAGATGTTGGCACACAATAACAACTAATTCAACGCATCATCTACTTGAAACCCGAGGTACTAAAAGGTACTGTTTAAACAATGCTTAGCAGTCCATCAAAAACAACACCGTGCCTCAAAGAAAGAGATGAAGCCCAGTTGTAACCAGACAAGGTGAAGAAAAGCTATCAAACTAACCTGTCTTTCACTTATAGCAAGAGCAGGCTGTTTTCTGTGATGACAGCAGAGCTCTCATTGAGCACACAGGATTGTGGAAGTTGGCTTTGTTAGCTGTACTTGCATGAGGGACTCTCCAGTCATGCATTGCTCCTGATCTGAGGCTGCTGCAGCCTCCTGCATCACCAGCTTCAAACTCCCATTGCTGCTGAGCTCTGGTTTTCACCAAACAGGACAGGATGGAGAGGAAATCCACAACTGAGAAACACAGGGACAGGATAGGACAGGATAGGATAGGATAGGATAGGACAGGATAGGATGCTTTGGGTTGGAAGGCACCTGAAAGCCCATCCAGTTGCAACACTCCTGTCACAGGCAGTGCCACCTCCCACTGAATTAGGTTGCTCAGAGCCCCATCCAACCTGGCCTTGAACACCTCCAGGGATGGGGCAGCCACCACTGCTCTGGGCAGCCTGAGCCAGGGCCTCCCCACCCTCACAGCAAAACATTTCTCCCTAAGACCTCATTTCAATCTCCCCTCTTGCAGCTGAAAACTGTTCCCCTCATCCTGTCCCTGCACTCCCTGATCAAGAGCCCCTTCTCAGCATTCCTGGAGCCCCTTTCAGTACTGGAAGCTGCTCTAAGGTCTCTCCACAGCCCTCCCTCTCTTCTCCAGGCTGGAGAAGACCAACTCTTTCAGCCTGTCCTTAGATGATGCTCCATCCCTCAGATCATCTTCATGGCCTGTTTCCATGGGAGCTCAGTCCTGGGACCCACATCTTCCTGCTATTCAAAATTCAATACTTTGGGCCTCCCTGGTATTTTTGTGCCAATGCAGAAATGTAAAAAACTCTGCCAGTTGCTCTAAACCAGACTTTAGAGCCCGCAGCCTCCCCAGCAGGGACACTGCTGACTTCAGATCAGTTTTAGTTGCAGCCAGATACGTTGGTCTATGAATAAGTTTCTGATACAAAATGTAAATTCCTCTTTTCTTCATTTCACGCTAATTTGCCTTTTTACTTTACGTTATTAGTTTCTTTTCATTGGTATTTATGAATTCAAAAGATTTGTTCCTTTTTAGTCATTTATTATATATCTGGTTTGTCTTTAGTGAGCGTGGAAAGCAGCACAGCCATTTCCTTGTTGCACAGGAAACTCATAGAGTCATAGAATGGTTTGGGTTCAAAGGGACCTTAAAGATCATCCAATTCCAACCCCCTGCCACAGGGAGGGACACCTCCCACAGGATCAGGTTGCTCAAAGCCCCATCCAACCTGGCCTTGAACACCTCCAGGGATGGGGCAGCCACAGCTTCCCTGGGCAAACTGTTCCAGTGTCTCATCACTGTCATGGTGAAGAAATTCCTCCTTATGCCTAGTCTAAATCTGCCCCTCTCCAGTTTATACCCATTGTTCCTAGTACTGTCACCACAAGCCTTTGTAACCAGTCCCTCCCCAGCTTTCTTGGAGCCCCTTCAGGTGCTGGAAGGTCTCTATAAGGTCTCCTCAGAGCCTTTTCTTCTCCAGGCTGAACAATCCCAACTCTCTCAGCCTGTCCTCATGCGGGAGGTTCTCCAGTCCTCTCATCACCCTTGTAGCCTCCTCTGGACCCATTCCAACAGCTCCATCTCCTTCTCATGCTGAGGATTCCAGAACCATACACAATCCTCCAGATGAGGTCTCACAAGAGAAGAATAGTGGGGCAGAATCCTCTCCCTCACCCTGCTGGCCACGCTGCTTTGGATGCAGCTCAGGATACAGTTGGCTTTCTGGACTGTGAGTGCACATGGCCAGCTTATATCGAGCTCCTCATTACTCACCTAAGAGTTACCACTGAAAGAACACATCAGCAAGGCCCTCTTTCAGATATTATTCCAAAATAAGTGAGGATTGCAAGAGACTGGCAGCACATGTCCAAAATTCACCCTCCCCATCATTCTCAGGAGCTGAAGTTATGGAGCCCACAAGACAATAGGTCCACTCACTCACTGGAGAGGAAAGAGACATGAGTGATGCTCAAAAGGGCCGTATCTCAGTATTGGGTTCAAAGCCGTCCTCAGAACAGTCTAACCCACAACACCTCACAGGCATTTTTTTATCTCCCATCCTTTTCCACAGGATTGAATTCACAGCACGTGAAATGATTTGGATGCAGTAGAAACCTCCCCAGGCCTCAAAAAGTGAGAGTTTTCACTGTGCTCCATACAGATCAAAGGCTTTGTTTTCACTGATTTCTTTGCATTCAACGGTATTTCTTCTTAATATCATCCACTTCTCAAAATAATTTCATGTAATTACAATGTAGATCGTTGGGCAGTTATTTTTTCCTCCCTCATTCACATGTTGACTCTGGATTACCAGGCTCTTTGCACAAGGAAAGCCACCTTCAAAGCTGGCTGAGCAGAGCTTCTCTTCTCCCAGAAATTGGAGTTTAGGTTTTGATTCCAATTTGGTAGATTTGGGATAAACATTCATATTTTTACCAAAAAAAAGAGGAAAAAATACAAGTTTAGTTAAAAATTGCATATTCCAAGTCCCTCATAAAGCTCCTGGTCCACATGTCCTCACCAAGGCAAGCAGGATGGCACAGAAAACTGTTTTCTCTGTTGTGGTAGTTGGTTGCTCCTTTCATTGCTTTGTCGATTCAAATAACGGTCTTGTAAAAGCAGTGACTCAAGATAAACACATAATCAGAAATGCTGTCTCCTTAGGAAAAGGTGTTTGATATTTCGAGACACAGACTCAAAATAACCCATTTTTCAGTATCCATTGGTTTTGTCACTGACTGGTAATTGGCATAAGGATAGAATTCTTGTCTCATATGTAACATTAAATTAGGACCTGGTAGAAAGAGCAAAGCCTTCCTAAACCTTTAAGACTATTGGTCTGTATCAGAAACAGTGTGGCCAGCAGGTCCAGGGAGGTTATTCTGACCCCCTGGACTCGGCACTGGTGAGACCGCACCTCGAGTCCTGTGTTCAGTTCTGGGCCCCTCGCTACAAGAAGGATGTTGTGGCTCTGGAGCGAGTCCAGAGAAGAGCAACAAAGCTGGTGAAGGAGCTGGAGAATAAATCTTATGAGGAGCAGCTGAGGGAACTGGAGTTGTTTAGCCTGGAGAAGGGAGAGACCTCATTGCTCTCTACAACTACCTGAAAGGACATTGTAGAGAGGAGACAGCTGGGCCCTTCTCCCAAGTGACAGGGGACAGGACAAGGGTAATGGCCTCAAGCTGTGCCAAGGGAAGTTCAGACTGGGCATTAGGAAAACATTTTTTCACTGAAAGGGTCATCAGGCACTGGAACAGGGTGCCCAGAGAGGTGTGGAACCACTGTCCCTGGAGATGTTTAAAAGACAGGTAGATGAGGTACTTGGAGATATGGTTTAGTGGCAGACAGGAATGGTTGGGCTCAATCTCAGAAGTATTTTCCAACCTGGTGATTCTGACTCTAATAGAATTTCATCAGTACGTTCATTGAATGATTAAAGTAATACAAACTGGAAATAACAAAATGTTACATCAAGCAAAATTACATAGAAAATACATAAAGAATTTAATGCAAAGCCAGTGTTACTGTGCCAAAGCCAACAGTTTATATCAACAGTTTACAAGAGCATAATATGTACGCATGTACCAAGCTAACCGACGAATCTCTGGAGACAAAAAGGCATCAAGCAGAGCACAGAATAGTATTCCATCACTAGCCACCACCATGGGGTGATATTCTATGTTATTGTCAAGTTTTATATTAAATATATTATACCTAAAGGATGAGAAAGATATAATAGAAACATCTTAGTGATTAAAAAAAAGTTATGTACTTTCTTTTGAGTTAATAGCTCATGAAATGCCTTCAAGGTCCCGACTTTGATTTTGTGATACAATGCTGGAAGTCAGTGCAGCTAACATCCCACACAGCCCCATTAGTGTCAGAGATCCCAAGGCAGCATTTACTAGACAAGAGTGCATTTGGCCTTTAGTTTTCTTCTCTTTTTTTCCCTTTTTCTTCTCTTTGTTTTTCCCTTTTCCCCAAGGCACAAGATCCTGTGCCCTTCAGACCATTGGACTGACCCACACTTGCCCCAGAGCATAGAGCAGATGCACCCCACACACACCAACCAACTCCTTCTTACCGTGGCTGGAGAACATTCAAACACTGCAGCAGTGCTGGTCTCTTTCTGCAAGGAAGCATATGGGAATTCATTTGGAGCCTGACCAATCACAGATCTAAATTGAAAGCATTAAAATTGTATACTTAAAAAAGGACACTGGTGGAATGAGTCTAGAGGAGGCCACAAAGATGATCTGAGGGCTGGAGCTCCTCCTGTACCAGGACAAGGTGAAAGAGTTTGGGTTTTTAAGCCTGGAGAAGAGAAGCCTCTGCAGAGATCACAAAGCAGCTTCCACTACTGAAAGAGGCTCCAGGAAAGCTGGGGAGGGGGTTTAATCAGGGAGGGCAGGGACAAGATGAGGGAGAACGGTTTTCAGCTGCAAGAGGGGAGATTGAGATGAGATCTTAGGAAGAAATATTTTGCTGTAAGGGTGGGGAGGCCCTGGGCCAGGTTGCCCAGAGCAGGGGTGGCTGCCTCATCCCTGGAGGTGTCCAAGGCCAAGTTGGATGGGGCTTGGATCACCCTAATCCAGTGGGAGGTGTCTCTGCCCATGGCAGGGGGTGGGTCTAGATGGGCTTTGAGGTTCCTACCAACTCAAACCATTCTATGATTCTATTATACCATCACCCAGCTTTTTTATAGCTGTTGATGAGACCAGGAGGCAAGGTTCCCCCCTAAGGAGCTCCTAGTCAAACAGCAGGTACTGAGAGAAAAATACTTTCTTGGGAGCTCCCCTTGTTGCAGCAGTTGCCCTGACTGTTAGAAGCCCAAGAAGGGCTTTCCCCCTGCAGGCTGTACCCAGTGCCGGCAGAGCTGCCAGGGAACTGCTGCAGTGAGTAGTCTTGGCAAAACAGTCATTGTATAGGGAAAACCACCCTGGGGGTGATGCCCAGCTCACCTCCACTCCTGCTAATTCCAGCTCTGTCCTAAGTACAAGGCAAGAGTTTTTCTTGTTTAATAGGGCTATTACTTCTTTTCAATCATCTCCAGTCAAGTTACCTAATTAAACCAGAGGCATAGCTTTTGGGGTATTTTTATGAATGCTATCTGGCCTTTTTCTTTCTCACCTGGTGAGTCTCCAGCGCGTGTCAGTGCTGTGTCGCATCAGTCAGGTCAGGGCTTTATGGCCCATTCACTCTTCGTAGACCTTTGAAGTGGTTGTGCTGCCGCAGCCCTACCCAGAACAAAGACATTCTCATCCCTTGACACATTGCACCGTGGAGGAATTACGTCTACTAGATGGATTGCAAAGTGAAGAATCGCCACAGACAAGACGTGATTTATGGTTTCCATTAATTCCTGCCACCAACTGCACTAACCGGCATTTATCAGCAAAGAAGTATTTGAAGAATTAGTCACAGGAATAAAAATGAGGGAGTAGGACCTCAGAATGAAAAGAAGATTATTACTGTTTCAAAATCAAAATTATATCAGCTCCTTGATAAGTGATTCTGTGCAGAATTTACAGGACACTCTACCCCCCAAAAAGGGGAGATTGAGATGAGATCTTGGAAAGAAATGTTTTGCTGAGAGGATGGGGAGGCCCTGGCCCAGGCTGCCCAGAGCAGGGGTGGCTGCCCCATCCCTGGAGGTGTCCAAGGCCAGGTTGATGGGGCTTGGAGCCCCTGATCCAGTGGGAGGTGTCCCTGCCCATGGCAGGGGTGTGACTGGATGGGTTTTGAGATCCCTTCCAACCCAAACCATTCCATGATAGGACATAAATGCACAGTGTTTTAACTGAGGGTAACAGTTCCAATCAGTCTGTGTGCTTTGGTGGGTACTGTCAAACTACTACTGGTGTGAAATGTTCTGCCAAGATTTAAGCAATGAGGGAAAATTGCCTTCAACCCTTATTGCCAGAAAGTCATTAATTTGTACAGTTATTATTGGGATTTTCAGTGTAAGAGGCAGATGAAATCCAGCCCTGGGACAAGCAGAGACAGCAGCACCGGCCCTCCTGCACTTCCAAACAGCCCAAGTTCCCACGATCCCCCCTCAGAAAAGGATGTGCCTGAGTTCTGCTGCACTTGAAGGCACTTTAACAGAGCCCCATAGAGCATAGTGCTTAATTTTGACTGCAAAGCCACTGCACACTCCAGCATCCTTCATCTCCATACCACCCAGACTGTGTCCCAGGGGCTCTGCAGAGCTGGACTCCAAACACACGAGCTTGTTTATCCCAAAACTCCTGGTGATTTCCACAAATTATCCTCAGAGCACTGCAATCCAGGTTAAAAGATTATATCTACAAATATGTTGATATGAGAGAAATATTCCCCGTGGGTTTTTAAAGAATTACAGTCTTTCCCTGAACTATGGTTTATATCATTTTCGTAGTGGAATGCAGCTGGCTTAATGAAGAGAAATATCCAAGCATAATTTATTCAGTGGCTGATGGGGGGAAGTATCCTCAATAATTTATTTATATTCTATGAAACTTATCTATTGATGAAGGCATTTATTCATAAGAAATATGTTCAATAATGATGGTGAAGATTAATCAAATGTGTTACTGGTAATTAATTATTCCACTAATTCTAATTGAGATATAAAATGTCTTTTAGTCCTAGTCATAGAATCATAGAATTGTTTAGGTGGAAAAGGACCTCAAAGCCCACCCGGTTCCACCCCAGCCATGGGCAGGGACACCTCCCGCTGGATCAGGGTGATGAAAGCCCCATCCAGCCTGGCCTTGAACCCCTCCAGGGATGGGGCAGCCACAACTGCTCTGGGCAACCTGGGCCAGGGCCTCCCCACCCTCACAGCAAAACATTTATCCCCAAGATCTCATCTCAATCTCCCCTCTTGCAGCTGAAAACAGTTCCTCCTTGCCCTATCCCTGCATTCCCTGATCAAACCCCCTCCCCAGCTTTCCTGGAGCCCCTTTCCATACTGGAAGCTGCTCTAAGGTCTCCTTGGAGCCTTCTCTTCTCCAGGCTCTCCTCACACAGGACATGCTCCAGCTCTTAGACAATCTCTGTGGCCTCCTTGGGACTCCCTACATTTTCTCTGTAAAATGCACATTGGAGTAATTATTCAAGTACCCGCATTATAAATACTTCAGCAAATTTCAGGAGCATCAAACAATATCAATTAAACCCATTTTGGCTAAAAATTGCTTTACTCTCCTTGGTGTATCTTCTGCTTTCTAGTTATTTTGCATTATTAATTTGGAGGAACACTCACACAGACTACCAACAGGAATTTGACAGGAAATTAATGTAGACACTCTCCCCAGAGACTGTCGATGTCACTAAGCCCATTTTTCCTTACACAGAGTTAATGAATAATCATCTCTTTGGCAATGGTTCCTGGAGCAGAGACTTGTACTTTGGTTCCTGTTAATGCAGAGAAATAAAAACTGCCAGATAACGCAGGCATCGGTGTGGGCAGGAGGTGGGTTATCTAAAGAAAATTCATGAGTAAATACCCTCCAATGCAGTGAGTCACTTGCTCCAAACTGTTAGGAATACTAATGTAGCTAATTTCAGTAACATGGATTCCTGTTCATTCTAACCATACCTCAGCATCTCTTCCACATCCAGAAGCAGCATTCCCTGCTCCCTCAGCCCTACCAATCCATAAATCCAGGGATTTGTTTCATTCTTCCTTACTCAAGTTGCAGCAGAGGTTTCTTTCATAGGTGTTTTCCTGGGATGTCATCAATTAATTTATAGCCAGCACAGAAGGTGAGTGCTGGCAGTCATTTTCCTGTTGCTCTTTTGCTAAGGAGAAGCTGATTTCCAGGGTAACCTCATGGTTAGAAAGATTTCCTTGTAAAATCTGAAACTGAGTGAGAACTTAATGCCCTTTAGAAAACTGATTCAATTACACATCTTCTTGCTAATTAAAATAGAATACAATCATAGAATCATTAAGGTTGGAAAAGACCTCTAAGATCATCCAGTCCAACTATCAACAAAACATCATCGTGCCTGCTAAACCATGTCCCAAAGTGCCACTTCTACATATCCAGGGATGGAGACTCCACCGCTGCCCTGGGCAGCCTCTGCCAGGCCTTCACCACTCTGTCAGTAAAGAAAGTTTTCCTAATATTCAATATAAACATCTCCTGGAGTAACTTGAGGCCATTTCCTCTTGTCTTATCACTCGTTAGTTGGGAGAAGAAACCAGCATCTACCTCACTACAACCTCCATTTAGTTAGTTGTAGAGAGCGACGAGGTCTTCCCTCAGTCTCCTCTTCTCCAGACCAAATAGCCCCAGGTCTCTCAGCTGCTCCTCAGAAGACTCATTCTCCAGACCCTTCACTAGCTTTGTTGCCCAGCTGCAGAATGGCCTTGCTGTGGAACGGGGTCTACTGTGGCTCCTCGAGCAAGCTCAGCTTTTCATAGAATCATAGAATCACCAGGTTGGAAAGGACCCACTGGATATTCAAGTCCAACCATTCCCATCAATCACTAACCCATGTCCCTCAGCATCTCGTCCACCCGTGCCTTAAACCCCTCCATGGAAGGTGACTCAAACCCCTCCCTGGGCAGCCTCTGCCAGTGCCCAATGACCCTTTCTATGTAAAATGATTTCCTAATGTCCAGCCTAAATCTCCCCTGGCGGAGCTTGAGGTCATTCCCTCTTTTCCTGTCCCTTGTCACTCAGGAGAAGAGCCCAGCACCCTCCTCTCCACAACCTCTTTTCAGGTAGTTGTAGAGAGCAATGAGGTCTCCCCTCAGCCTCCTCTTCTCCAGGCTAAACACCCCCAGCTCTCTCAGCCGCTCCTCATAAGATTTGTTCCCCAGCCCCTTCACCAGCTTCGTTGCTCTTCTCTGGACTCGCTCCAAAGCCTCAACATCCTACTTATAGTGAGAGGCCCAGAACTGAATGCAGGATTCAAGGAGCGGTCTCATCAGTGCCGAGTACATATCCCTCCTGGCTGTGGTTTTTGCCGGCCAGCCTGGGCTTCCCGTAACACTCCTGCCATCCAAGCTGCGTGAAAGATTGTGAGACCAGCAGCAAATGCAGGTTGTGATGGGAATCCTGATCTCCACCCCTTTAGTGCAATGGGACCAGGAGGACACAACAGCCATTTCCAGGATCAGAGGAATCCTTACAGGCAGATTCATAACATCCTCCCAAAGGAGAGACAGAACTACAGAATTACCTTTTCATTCCAGCAGCCGAAATATGTAGTGAGACAGTAACCAATGGTCCACAACATAGTTAATATTAAGGCCCAGACTACGACAAAGATCATATCAAACCATTCATTTTCAACTGTCTCCAGATAGCACCAAATCAGACACCCTAGCTGTGGTAACCCTCCTCCACGACCCCGCGTCCAAAAGGGCTCAGCTCTCCCTCCTGCTGTTTGATATCTGACCCTAAAGAACTGGCATCACCTCTCCATGTGCTTTCTCTCCTGAGGGTACATCACGCTCGCTGTCAGTGCTGAGCAGGGGACACTAGATGAAGAAACAGCAGAGGCAAACAGTGCCCAGCAAAGGTTCTGGCCCATGCAGACACTGCCTTTTTGCAGGATGTGAAAGACAAACGTGGGTTTGAAGTTGAACCATCCCTCCAACACGTGTCTGTAAATTCAGCCCTCTAATCAGTAATAGCAAGAGCAGAAGAAATCAATCACTCCAGCCCACTGGGGACAAGTAATCAGCTGTGGACACTGCCCTGTATGTGATAAGCTCTTACTGACATCAGCAAGTCCAGGATTGTGTTTGGAGAGTTCAGTCTCCTCCTCAAATAAAAAACAAAAATCAAACAAAAAGAGGTAAATGTACCAAAGGATCCAGCTTATCCCCAGGTCTCCAGTGGGCACCAAAGACCTCTCCATAATTCAAGGGCCAGCCCCCCTCTAACCTCTGCATTCAGCTTCCATCTCCCTGGGCACAAACCAGGGAACCGTTGTCTTTGCGATAATTTCAGATAGCAATCTGAATTTGTGCAATGTTTCACTTGTTTTTCAGACTCTCTTGCAAATATTAGCAAGCTTAGAGCCAAAAGAGTGATTTTTTGCAAGGACTGCAAGACAAGGTTGGCATAGCTTGCCGAGATGCGGGAGATAAGATTCAAATTAAAATTATTTTCTTGAGGTAACTCCAGCATGCAACTGAGGACAATGTTTAAACCAAAGCCCATCCACTCTCCCTGCAAGAACACTTATCACTTAAAGAAAAAAAAAAAAGGGAAGTTTGTTTCTAAACTAATTTTGGAAAACAGTGCTCATGGAGCCATTCTGCCAGAGGCTGGGGGGGGGGGGGGGTCCCAGGCAACATCAATGCTCATTTAAGTGTAGGCAGGTGCCTTCCCAAGCAGAAAGCTGGCTGCTGGAGAACAAGTCTTATGAGGAGTTGTAGAAGGACCTGGGGCTATTTAGCCTGTAGAAAAGGAGGCTGAGGAGAGACTTCATCACTCTCTACAACTGTCTGAAAGGAGGTTGTGGTGAGGTGGGCGTTGGTCTCTTTTCCCAAGGAACAGGCGATAGGATGAATGGAAATGGCCTGGAGTTGTGCCAGGGGAGGATTAGAATGGATATAAGGAAAAATGTCTTCACTTAAAGGGTTCTCAGGCACTGGAACAGCTGCCCAGGGAAGAGGCGGAGTTCCCATCCCTGAAGCAGAAGACTGAGTGCACCAAAACACTCTCAAGTAAGCAGGGGTCTGTCTCACTGTGGATCATTCCTCACTTTTTCAGCTGAAAACATTCACATTTGAAACAATATTTGTAGTGGCTCCCTCAACACCGACATAGAGCAGGGCAGCACATGGAGACTTCAGAAAAAGCAGTAATTACATAAAAGTGGCTATTGGGAAAGCAGGAGGTAGAAGAGTACAGGGGAAAGCAGAAAGTGTATATGATGTAAAATTATTTATCGTTTAATTGATATACTGCAGGATATTGTTCTAATGACTTGGGGGAAAAGAAATAATGATCAGTTAACTCATTATTAATGTTCATTTTCTTTTCCAGAATTGCCAGCGGGTTGAGTCAATTATTAAGCATGACAGCTGGGCTTTAATATATCAGCTATAGATTCCAGTCACAGCAGTCTAGTTCAATAATTGGGTTTCTTTCTGCTTCATTTTGACTAATGGCATACTTACAGCAATTATTAAAATTCATCATAGCACAGAAATAGGCCATTTGTAACCTCACCAAAAATGGCAGCACAGCAGACCGCTGCTCATTATTTAGCAGCAAATTCAAACCAGCTACTCACAAAACATCTAGCAGCTTCTCTGATGACTTTTCAACAGCCACAATGTGAACATAGACATTTGGTGGAAGTCAACAGTGCTTCAGGCGAACCCAAGCACTTGTCATAAAATCATAGAATTGTTAAAGTTGGAAAAGACCTCTAAGATCATCCAGTCCAATCATCAACACAACCCTAGCGTGCCTACAAAACCATGTCCCAAAGTGCCACGTCTACACATCTTTAAAACTCCTCCTGGGGTGGAGACTCCACAGCTGCCCTGGGCAGCCTCTGACAGGGCTTCACCACTCTGTCAGTAAAGACATTTTTCCTAATATTCAATGTAAACCTCACCTGGCACAACTTGAGGCCATTTCCACTCATCCTACCACTTGTTACTCAATTGAAGAGGTCAGCACCCACCTTGCCACAACCTCCACAACAGCTGCAGAGAGTGATGAGATCTACCTTCAGCTTCCTCTTCTCCAAGCTAAAGAGCCCCAGGCCTCTCAGTTGCTCTTCAAAAGACTTGTTCTCCAGACCCTTCACCAGCTTTGTTGCCCCCAACAGCAGTGGGTTTGCTGTGGAACAGGGTCTGCTGTGGCTCCTGGAACAAGCTCAGCTTTTCTCTCCATTATATGCTTGTTTTGCTGGCCAGGCTGGGCTTTCTGTAACACTCCCACTATCTCCCCAGGTCTGTTCCTCTTCTCTGGATGTGCTCCAGCAGCTCAATGTCTTTCTTGTAGCGAGGGGCCCAAAACTGAACCCAGGGTTTGAGGTGCGGCCTCACCAGCACTGAGAACAGGGACACAATCCCTTCTCCTGCTGGCCACAAATAAATGGTGTCAATCAAATAGGCTGCTGTTGCTATGAAAGGTCAGACTTTACAGGAAAATAATCTTCCTTCTGAAAATGCAGATTTACAGGCAGTTCCTTAGCTACAGGCAGTGGCTCAGCCATGGAAGGTCACCAGCAGCTGTGAAAAGTCGGATGGTTTATGACTACATCAGACTGTTAAGCTGAGTGTCCCTTCAGATGGCTGTTGGAGCCAAATGAACACAGTTTCTGCCCTGAGGAACCCGAAATCCTCCTTGCTGATCCAGCAGAATCGTATGAAAATTTAACCTCCAACATGTGCGTAGCTCTGCATAAGCCCCCTAAATTTAAGACCTGGGGGTATCAAGGCACCCAGCAGAAGTCCTGCACATTTGCATGTCAGAGAAGGATGTGGTTTACAGTTAGACATGATTTCACATGGTGAAAGTTATAACTAATCTTAAAAATCCAGAATACAAATAGAAAACTTGAGAAAAATCTGGTCTTTATGGATGACTCTGGTCCTTATAGCCATGGGAAGAAGGATGAAAGGATGGCCAGCTATGTGCTCACCAGAATCCCACCCTAAGTTTTGAACAGCCCCATGGCACGATGTAGGCAGCAAAATCACTGTCAACTTGAAATCTGCTCACAAGGGAAAAAAAGGACAGAATAATCAAGTACCTGGTTACACAGAGATTAGTAAATGCCTCTCTACTACAGTCAGCTCCGATAGATTTGTGCTTAACCATGACCTACATAAACCACCACGGGCTCCTCTTGCATCCATTGCTTCAGCTCTGCTCAGGTGCCAGCCCTCAAAAACCAGTCCAGCAGCTGCTCCTGCTCCCAAGAACTGGGGATGGTTTGTGCCTGGCCACAGGCTGGCAGCCTTCACTGCCACGTGTTTCTGCAAGAGAAACACATGTCACCACAGGCCAACAGAAGGGAGAGTGTTTCTGTTTGCACCTTAAAGCTGAAAAGGGAGCAGTTTTGTTCTGAACAGTGTGGTTTTCCCCTTAACTTGTCTAACACTATAAGCATCAGGCTTAGTAAGTCAGCAAGCTTTAGACTGGTAGCTGAGAAAAACTAAACAACTGGAAATGTAACAAAAACTTACTTCACAAGACCTTCCAGTGGCTCTCTACTTGGAAGCTGAAGAGAAATCAGGTCTCAATGATTCTCATCTCCTACCTGTTATCTAAGACACAGTAGGAATCATTGAATGGTTTAGGTTGGAAGGGACCTCAAAGCCCATCCAGTTCCACCCCTGCCATGGGCAGGGACACCTCCCATGGGATCAGGGGCTCCAAGCCCCATCCAACCTGGGCAACCTGGGCCAGGGTCTCCCCACCCTCACAGCAAAACATTTCTCTCTCAGATCTCATCTCAATCTCCCCTCTTCCAGCTGAAAGACATTACCCTTCATCTTATCCCTGCACCCCCCAGCCAGCAACTGCCTTAACTTATTTGAGTTCACTTCATTGTCCCTTTCTCAGGTTCCAGGTCTGCTACGTGACAAACCTTTCACGCACCCGGCCGCTATCAGGTGCCCGCAGCCACCCAGCCCCTCGCTGGGAGGGTCCTGGCCAGGCACTGCCAGCTCTGCTTGGCCAAGGGATGTCACCTCCTGTACACACATACCTCATAAAAGTGTTATAAACCACTGGCATTATAGTGGTGTGTTTGCATTACTCTAAAGTTATGTCACTGCTTCCATAATAAAATCATTCGAGCGGGTTCTAAGTCAGGTGTAAAAACTGTTTTGGGGCTGAAACTCAGCACGTGCGTGCACAGAAACTCACACAGCCTGATTTCTGGGAAGGGCAGAAGCAGGGAGAGGTTTTGCATTCTTTCTGAACCCTGGATTCTCTGTGGGGTATCTTCATGGGAGAAGCTGCAGAGCTCCCATGAGGGCTGGAGGTGGGACAGACAAAACTGCCCTGGACTACCATTCGCAGTCGTCTCCTTTCTCTCTCCCAGCTCTGGAAATGAAAGGGGAAGGGCAATTTGTCTGTCTGACTTTAGTGTCCCTTGGGTGAGGGATATATGCTTTTCAAGCTTGCTCTAAAACTATGAGGGCACAGGGACGCTTCGGACTCCCCTGCAGGTACCGCAGTGCCACATTGTGGAAGCCCCAAGTCTAAACCCATCCCTGAAACAAGCTTTTCTTTGGATTAGTCTGTATGTACCTGAACATTACTGCAAGCTGCAGAGGAGAAATGCCTTTATGTAGCCAGGACTTCACTCAGACACAGAATCATAGAATCACGAAGTTGGAAGAGACCCACTGGATCATCGAGTCCAACCATTCCTATCAGTCACTAACCCATGTCCCTCAGCACCTCATCCACCCGTCCCTTAAACCCCTCCAGGGAAGGTGACTCAACCCCCTCCCTGGGCAGCCTCTGCCAGTGCCCAATGACCCTTTCTGTGAAAAATTTCTTTCTTATATCTAGTCTGAAGCTCCCCTGGCAGAGCTTGAGGCCATTCCCTCTCATCCTGTCTCCTGTCACTTGGGAGAAGAGGCCAGCTCCCTCCTCTCCACAACCTCCCTTCAGGTAGTCGTAGAGAGCAATGAGGTCTCCCCTCAGCCTCCTCTTCTCCAGGCTGAACACTCCCAGCTCTCTCAGCCACTCCTCTAGTTCTCCAGCCCCCTCACCAGCTTTGTTGCTCTTCTCTGGACTCGCTCCAGAGCCACAACATCCTTCTTGTGGTGAGGGGCCCAGAACTGAACACAGTATTTGAGGTACAGTCTCACTAGTGTCGAGTCCAGAGGGAGAAGAACCTCCCTGGCCCTGCTGGTCACGCCGTTTCTGATACAAGCCAGGATGCCATTGGCCTTCTTGGCCACCTGGGCCACTGCTGGGTCATGACTACAGAGTGCACACCCGGCTGCCAGAGGAGGTCCCTCTTGCAGGACCCCTGACACCTTAGCATGAGCATCAGAAGAAGAAATCACGCAACTGGAAGCCACCTTCAATGGTGCTTGTATGGGGCTCCTAGTGGGAACAGGGGAGGAGGGCTGAAGAAGCATAAAGGAAAACAGAGCCTCTTGCTGTCTCTTGAAACTTCACCCAGCTCCTCATTTCAGGGCGAGAGCTCTCCTGCCAGGGGCGAGCAGGTCACCGCAGCAGCCGTGAGATCACTCGCAGCTGAAGGTGTCTAGTGTAGTCAACCTTTCATAACACAACAATAAGTACATTCTCTTCACTCTTCCTTCACAGCCCACGAGTCTGTTACAACAGGCAGGCCAAACTGGAAGCAGTCAATTGCTGCGACATTTTGTTCCCCAAGCACCACAACGCTTCACCTTTATGTCAACTTTCCTGTGCTTTGCTGGGCTGAAAATCCACATCTAGCCCGGGGAAGGGGAGTCATTTCCCCACACGCTTCCACTCCTGCTGCAGCTGCAGCCCTCCTAGAGCCTAGATGATGAGCACACAGGAAGAAGCAACATATGGAAAGAACTACAATAACACAGAATCATAGAATAGTTTGGGTTGGAAGAGACCTTAAAGATCATCTAGCTCCACCCCCCCTGCCATGGGCAGGGACAACTCCCATGGGATCAGGCTGCCCAAGCGCCATCCAGCCTGGCCTGGAACCCCTCCAGGGATGGGGCAGCCACAGCCTCCCTGGACCACCTGTTCCAGGGCCTCATCACTCTCACAGTGAAGAAATTCCTCCTTATGTCCAGCCTAAGTCTGCCCCTCTCCAGTTTATACCCATTGCCCCTCGTCCTATCACTACAATACATTGTGAACAGTCCCTCATCAGCTTTCTTGTAGCCCCTTCAGGTACTGGAAGGTTGCTAGAAGGTCTCCTCGGAGCCTTCTCTTCTCCAGGCTGAACAACCCCAGCTCTCTCAGCCTGTCCTTGTACGGGAGCTGCTCCAGTCCTCTGATCATCCCTGTAGCCTCCTCTGGACCCGTTCCAACAGCTCCATCTCCTTCTTATGCTGAGGATTCCAGAACTGGGCACAATCCTCCAGGTGAGGTCTCACAAGAGGGGAACAGAGGGGCAGAATCCCCTCCCTCGCCCTGCTGGCCACGCTGCTTTGGATGCAGCCCAGGACTCATTTGGCCTCCTGGGCTGTGAGTGCTCATTGCCAGCTCATGTTGAGCTTCTCATCCACCAGCACCCAAGTCATATTACATGTTACCATATTATATAGTAGTAAAACAGGGAATGTGGTTGACAATAAGGGTATTCTTATGTGATTACATGCAACCATATTTAGTGATATTAGTGGCTTGAGCATTACTATCTATCATCCCAACTAGAAATTATCTGGCTTTCTGGTTGCACACATCATTTGAAGTGTATCACAGCTCTGTCTTTTCATGGTACACGCAGCAGCAGAATCTCGATGAGTATTACACGGAGCAGATCCTGAGCACAGCAGCTTTCTCTGGCTGCGAGCACCTGGTGATCCCAGCCTACAAGCTTCCAAGGGATAAATTATGAATAGTATCATTACAGCAGGAACTCTGATGGTTATCATGAGATAATCATCACACATCTGTATTTATGAGACAGAAGGCATAGTCTGGTGCTTTCTATTCCCCAGTGACATGTTCTCATAACCACACGTCCCTGGAGCTGCCCCATGGCTGCTGTTAATGGATCGCTTTATGGTGGGGAATATGCATTTTTATGCAGGAAGAACATGACATTGGCAGCTTGTAGCTGTAGTTTATGCAAAGTTGTTTGTTTCTTGTAAACGGCTTTATTTTCCTTCAGTGGTAGGGACCCAGGAGACCCACCATATAGCAGCAGAACAGAGAGCATCTTGCAGAGCAGCAGCGGGGGAAGGATGGACCTTCCGGTGTGGGCAGAGTGCTCCCATGATGATTGTTTAAAGGAAGACGTGCAGTGAATATGTAAGGCAGATTAGATCCGAAAGTCTTCTTTTGTATGAATGAACTCCCTGCTTTCTGTGTTGCAGAGGTTTCCAGGCATCCTGCTGTGGGACTGAGCTCCTGTAGAGCTAATAATTCTTCCTAAATGGAGGGAGTGTGATGTTGCCCAATCCCTGGGTCTGTTTGTAACAGCCTGGTCATTCCTCACAAGCTACAGCCCTAGCTCATTCTTCTGCCTTTTCTTCATGATTTTCTTCCCTTTACCCTCCACTCAGAGATCTATTGATACAGACCTATACATTAACTATGGAAAACACTCATATCCAAAAGATCCACTCAATATACCGGCAGTTCATGCACCTCTCCAGATGTTAGACCCCAAAGTGGAAAAGGAAGGAGAACCTGCAGCAGCCAAGGATCAAAACCACAAATCAAACACTCGTGGGACTCCTGTCACCTCAGACAGATGTAGGACATGTTTCCACTTAGTCTGCCCTGATGTTTCTCACCAGTGAGGAAGGACAGTGCCCACACCTCATACATGGTGCAGCCGAGGATGCTAGAGCTTGCACTCCAGCTCCCTCTGATCATCAGGCTGGTGTCTTGGAGCACCATAACCAGGACCACAACCATAGTGCTCAAAAGCTTCTGGAAACATACAGCAATATTTAGGTACCTTTCTACGCTAATCTCTTATTTGATGATGCTCTTCCTGGTACATGTGCTGGGCGAACCCAGGCTGTGGATGCCTGGTGAGCAGAGCCAAACCTGCCTGAGGGCTGCAAGGACTCCAGCTCTTCACAGTTACTGCTCTCTTCTGCCTGCCCTGCAACTAAAATTTCACAAACCATTTATCTCCCCTCTTGTTTTTTCTCCTTTGTCCCTTAGCCACAACATCAACTTCTTGGCCTTTCTTTGTCTCTCATCTCCTCTGGAAGTCACAGACTTTTCTGTCCCCTTCCCATGGAAAGCACTGTGGGCTCCTTCTCCTTCCTCAGTCTTCACACACAGTTTATTCTTTCCACATGCTGGGAGATGCACTAGAGGATGGGGTGAAGAAAGCAACAGAGAGCAGATGAAGCCAACCCTATACTTGGCTGTGTCCAAAGCAGTGGGACCAGCAGGCAAGGGAGGGGATTCTGCCCTTCTGCTCAACACGAGTGAGACCCCACCTGGAGCCCTGTGTCCAGTTCTGGAGTCCTCGGCACAGGAAGGACATGGAGCTGTTGGAGCAAGTCCAGAGGAGGCCACAGAGACGATCTGAGGGCTGGATCATCCCCCATATGAGGACAGGCTGAGAGAGTTGAGGTTGTTCAGCCTGGAGAAGAGAAGGCTCCAGGGAGAGCAGCCCCCTAAATACCAAAAGGGGCTCCAGGCAAGTTGGGGAGGGGCTCTTGATCAGGGAGAGGATGAGGGGGACTCATCTTCAACTGAAAGAGGGGAGATAGAGATGAGATCTGAGGAAGAAATGTTTTGCTGTGAGGGTGGGAAAGCCCTGGCCCAGGTTGCCCAGAGAAGTGGTGACTGCCCAATTCATTCTATGATACCCTAACTATTCTATGATTCTCCACACAGGTGAAAAATCAGGAGGGTGCTTAGTTATGGGGCTTTTTTTTTTCATTCCTGTTTTACCTCCCATTCCTTCCCCAGCAGCTGAGGAAATGCCGTAGAGGCTGCCTGATCCCTATTCCTTCCTCCCATGCAAAAGTCCTACAAACTTCTCAGGGAAGAAAAGTGATCTCTGGCGCAGGCTCCAGCATGCCCAATCCTCTTCCTCTCGCAGCAATACTGCTCACAGTAGGACTTTTCCTCAAAGCAACACCGCAGCTCTCTTGGAGCAAGAGAATCCTGCAGGATTTTGTGCCGTACCCACATCCAGGCAAAGACAACCATTCACGGCATCACAGAGAAAGGTGGTGGCTGTGGAAGCTGCCCATGAAGCACCTGTTTCACACACCGCCTCTTACCTGCTGATTTGTTCTGCTTCTTTTTCCACCTCAGGCGATGCAGTGTGCCTACTTTCTTCAGCATCTGCAGCCACATCCAGCCTTCCCTCCAACTGATGCATGTGGGTACATGACAGGAGTGTCTGATGAGTGGAGCTGGGGAAGCTGGGGAGAGAAAACCCATCTCATATGATGGAGGAATTTATAGAATAGAATCATAGTGCTTCACCACTCTTCCAGTAAAGAAATTTTTCCTGATGTCCAACCTAAACCTCCCTTGGCACAACTTGAGGTCATTTTCTCTTGTTCTATCCCTTGTTACTTGAGAGAAGAGCCTTGCACCCACCTCACCACAACTCCTTTCCAGGAGCTGCAGAGAGCCATGAGGTCTCCCCTCAGCCCCTTCTTGTCCAGGTTAAACAACCCCAGTTCCTTCAGCCACTCTTGACAAGACTCATGTTCCAGCCCCTTTGCAGCCTTGTTGCCCTCCTCTAGACAAGATCCAGCCCCTCAATGTCTTGCTTGTACTGGATTTGGGTTTGATTCAAGGGAACCAAGTAACCTGTTTTACACACATTTAAAAGGCTGCCTAGGATGCCCAGCACCCTGGGTGGCCGCTCTAACTTCAGTCTCTAAAACCCAGAAATCAAACCAAACGCACCCAGCAGCTTGGCGTGGGGTGCTGTGTGGAAAGGGGCCCCGTTCTGCACTCCAGCAGCACACACACCAGTTCTGGTTGTCATCTGGGAAAACAGCTGTGAATCCATCATGCAACTTGTGCAGCTGAAATAATACGCCAACCTGCGTGAACCGAACCTTCACAGTGGGCACGTTTTTTCTCCTACTGTCTGCAAACAAAAATCAAACATAAAGTGTAAGGAATCAGCTGACCTCTACTAATGAGTGGCAGCTTGAGAGCATCAGCAGCATTTCAAGTGAAAATCTTTAGTGCACTCAATTAGGCTTTTTTTTCCTGAAGCGGAGCAAGAACCTCTGTGCTAGAAAAGCTTGCTTTCTGGTTAAGTCTATGGGGAAAAGCAGCCTTTTGTCTGTTGTAATCCTTACCCAGTTTTTTTCTGTAGCCTTCTGTATCTTATAATCACCAAATACATTGGGAAAGGACACGGAGCACATTGCTCCCTCCCACACATCTGCTTTGATATCCGGGAGGCGATGGAAGTGCCTGGAAGAAGCCTGGCACTTAGGAAGAAAGATGCTGTGATGGTGTCTCTGTGGGGACTGAATCCCTGCCACCTCTGTGCAACCCCCATGACGCTGAGGTTTCCCATGGTGCTTCTTGCTTGCCCTGCTTGGATTCTTGCTCTTGGCCAGAGGAAGCCCCTCTGTTGAGGCAGGATCCCTGGGTCACTGGTGTTTTCTTCTGCCAGGGTTGGGGCAAGGGGCCCTGCCTGTTGCTACCTACCAGGTCTTGGTCCCCTCTGGTTTGGGTCCATTCCTCTGTACGTGTGTCCTGGTTTGGCCCCTGTCCCAAGCCTGATTGGCAGCTGAACCCGGGGCAGCAGTGGTGCTGATCACACCCCACTCCACCTCCCCAGGGAGACGGGAAATTATTCATAGAATCATAGAATCGTTTGGTTGGAAAAGACCTTTGAGATCACAGAGCCCAGTTGTACTTGTCCACTACTGAACCATATCCCTGAGCACCTCATCTGCCCATCTTTTAAACCCCCCCAGGGATGGAGACTCCACCACCTCCCTGGGCAGCCTCTGCCAGGACTTCACCACTCTGTCAGTCAAGAAATTTTTCCTGATGTCCAACCTAAACCTCCCCTGGCACAACTTGAGGTCATTTTCTCTTGTTCTATCCCTTGTTCCTTGGGAGAAGAGCCCAGCACTTACCTCACCACAACCTCCTTCCAGGGAGTTGTAGACAGTGATAAAGTCTCCCCTCAGCCTCCTTCTCGTTAGGCTGAATTCTTTACCAAGGCCTTTAAATTTAACTTGCTTTCCCTAGATTTTCTCCATTTGTAATATTTAATAAAAATGTATACACAATATTGCATGCAAAATATTATAATATCTTATATTATACAATATTTTATAATATTATAATAATATATACTATTTTATCTATTCCTCTCTTGTGAGACTTCATCTGGAGGATTGTGTCCAATTCTGGAGTCCTCAACATAAGAAGGAGATGGAGCTGTTGAAGGGTGCTACAAGGATGATCAGAGGACTGGAGCAGCTCCCATATGAGGACAGGCTGAGAGAGCTGGGCTTTTTCAGCCTGGAGAAAAGAAGGCTCCAAGGAGACCTTATAGCAACCTCCCAGTACCTGAAGGGGCTACAGGAAAGCTGGGGGGGGACTGGTTACAAAGCCTTGGAGTGAGAGAATGAGGGGGAACAGGTATAAACTGGAGAGGGGCAGATTTAGACTGGATATAAGGAGGAATTTCTTCACTGTGAGAGTAGTGATGCCCTGGCCCAGGTTGCCCAGAGCACTGGTGGCTGCTCCATCCCTGGAGGTGTCCAAGGCCAGGTTGGATGGGGCTTGGAGCCCCTGATCCCATGGGAGGTGTCCTTGCCAATGGCACGGGTGGAACTGGATGATCTCTAATTTCTCTTCCACCCCAAGCTATCCTATGATTCTATGAAATATATAATTTATTCTACTTAGCCTATGATATATAACATTATATATTATTATAGCATATAAAATATTATCTATTACTATGTTATATAGCACTGTAACACTAAATAATATACTATTATAATGTTGTAATATTATAAACCTATGTCTTTACACACTCCATCCTTTGCGTCTGGCTGCGCTGCACGCCTCCCTGCCACGGCTGCTGCCCCTACCAAGCCATGATCGGCTGCTCCGTGCATCCTGGGAGGCTGCAGCACCCACCTCAGGCAGGGCTCAGGATGCTCTCTCCCTCTGCATCCCCCACAAGGACATGCTGGCGACTTAGACCATCCAATGACTTGAAGCCTGTGGCCTCTGGGTGCATTTGGCAATCAACTGCATAATTGATGAGTGTCTCGGTGCAAATTCAGTGTCATCTCTCACCGGGCCATGCTTTCAAATAAGGACTCATTGACCTGAAGGGCTTTTCATGGAAATGGGAGGACCTGGACCAGCAGAACTGCTGAAGTGAGGTGCGGAGAGCGTCCAGCAGGCTGCTGGCCGGCCAGGGCTGGGGCGATGGAAAATCCACAGTGGGAAGGAAACAGACCATCTGGTGTTTTGAAACGTGGCTGCAGTTCTCCTGTGTGCTGTGGCTATGAGTCACTAGCAACAGGCTGAGAAATTCCCATGCTGAGCTGATGTCCATCTCATCCCTGTCATGCCATGACCTCAGGACTGAGCCATGGGGTACAGCTCAGCAAGGAGACCTGTGAGAGGTGCCGGAGTCAGCTGGGATCCCCCGAGGCAAGAGCAGAGCCCTGCAGTGGGATCCCAAACCCAAATGCAACATCAGGAGTGGGCTGAGGAGATGGATCCCCACTCAAACGGCTACTACAGAGGTGCCTGCACAAGAGGACATCTGGCAGAGAAGGTCCTGAGGGCAGACACACAGGGGCAATCAGACACCTGCAGCAAGCCTCGCGCTGCAAGAAATGAAATCGCAACTGTGTTTTGCCCAGGCAACCACATGTACTGAGCCAGCCAGGCCAGAAGGAGAGCACAGAACAGTTTTTCCCAGGGGGAAGAGAGTCCCGGCTGAGACATTTGAGCACCAATAGCGATGCTGCTTGCTGCCAACCAGGCACCTTCCCCAGTAAGTCTCTCGTGGTTCTGCACTGGGAGCAGGGAACTGAGCGCAGGAGGGCAGTGTCAGAGCCTCCCATGCCACTGTGGCCAAGCACCAGGAAGAAAGCAAATAGCAATTAAAAGTTCCTCATAAGACCTCACCTGGAGCCCTGCATTCAGTTCTGGAGTCCTTAGCACAGAAAGGACATGGATCTGCTGGAGTGAGTCCAGAGGAGGCCACGGAGATGATCTGAGGGCTGGAGAACCTCCAGTGTGAGGACAGGCTGAGAGAGTTGGGGTTGTTCAGCCTGGAGAAAAGAAGGCTCTGGGAAGACTTTAGAGCAGCCTCCAGTGCTGAAAGGGGGTGCCGGAAAGCTGGGGAGGGGCTCTTCATCAGGGAGGGCAGGGAGAGGATGAGGGGGAATGGTTTTCTTCTAAAAGAGGGGATACTGAAATGAGATTCCAGGAAGAAATGTTTTCCCATGAGGGTGGAGAGGCCCTGGCCCAGGTTGCCCAGAGCAGTGGTGGCTGCTCCACCCCTGGGGGGTTCAAGGCCAGGTTGGATGGGGCTTGGAGCCCCTGATCCAGTGGGAGGTGTCCCTGGCCCATGAGACACTATTCTAGGGAAAAGGCATAAATCCTTGAACAATACACCACAGTGTGCATCAGAGAAAGGCATGAGCACTTGCATGTGGTTGTAGAAGACCAAAAGAACAGTGACAGGAGTGAGAAAGCTCAGATAAAATTTATCTGCAGGCTCACAGTGAAAAGGGACAAACCCATTTATTCTGCCAGAGGTGAACCCAGCATTTCAGAATCATAGAATAGTTTGGGTTGGAAGGGAGCTTAAAACCCACCCAGTTCCACCCCTGCCATGGGCAGGGACACCTTCCACTGGATCAGGTGCCCAAGGCCCATCCAGCCTGCCTGGAACCCCTCCAGGGATGGGGCAGCCACAGCTTCCCTGGGCAACCTGGGCCAGGGCCTCCCCACTCTCATCATGAAGAAATTCTTCCTTATGTCTAATCTGAATCTGCCCTCTCCAGTTTATAGCCGGAGCTTGTGTTTCTTCATGGGGCTGCCTCCTGCTCCCCAGGATATTCTGAGTCTAGAAAAATCACATTCTGACAATATAACAGAGGTGATAAACCAGGAATGAAAAATTTGTATCAGGAGACAGATGAGCAGATAAAAGCAGGTATGGCTGGGCAATCAATCCACACAGTGAAAAAAACTGCCCATCAACAAATCCTGCTACCTGGAACCTGCTTTTCTAAAAGAAACAGGGTTGGGGTTCTTTTCTTATAAATAATAAATTAAATTCAGGGATAACTACCAAACATGGAGGAACTCATTAAAAAAAAACAAACTGGTTTCTGCAGTATTGCCTTGGAATCTCAGCCAGGCAACCCCATTGCTCACATTAAGAACCACCCAATGGCATCGGCAGTGACACTGGTTTCATTGAATCATAGAAACACAGAATGGTTTGGGTAGGAGGGGAGCTTTAAAGCCCACCCTACCACGGGCAGGGACACCTCGCACTGGATCAGGGGCTCCAAGCCCCATCCAACCCGGCCCTGAACCCCTCCAGCAGTGGATGTCACAGGCGGCAGGGCAGGCTAACCTGCCAGGACAGCAGGTTCAGATCCCGAGAGATTAAGGCACAAACGAGGCCAGGTATTGCCCCTAACCATTTAACTGTTCATTAGAAGAGAGGGGGGTAAAAAGAGAGAAGAACAGGGTGGGAGAGAGAGTGCGTGAGACAACAGCGAGGGTCACCACGGGGGTTCTGTGATGTCTCACGGGAGGTGGGGCTGGGCTGGTCCTGAAAAAGGGCGGCAGCCCCTGCAGGGTCAGTGTCCTTTTATACCATCTCTGCTGCGGGTGCCATCCCACCCCCTGTGGAGCTGGACGGTCTGATCGGGACCATCCCATCTGCTCCCAGGTGAAGTTTAGAAGGTCCAGCGTGGGTATCACACACAGGCCACGAGCTCACAGCCCCCATTGCTCAGCCTGGGCCAGACCCCACCCACCCACCACTGTGTGCCCCAAGCTGCCACATGTGAAGCAGACTTAGATTTCAGGGTCTTATTTTTCTCTTCAAGCATTAGAAAACACAAAGTTTGAGACACACACAAAACCCAACAGTCGCAGCGGGCCATCCACAACTCCTCTGGGCCACTTGGGTCAGTGTTTCACTGGGAAAGGGAAAAGCCCCAGCACAACCACGTTGTCCCTGTAAAGAACAAATAAAATGCTTTTGCCAATGAGCTCGGTACGCGAAGGCCCACGAGGTTCAGGTTTCCTGCCAAAGTTTGATGTCGCCCATCCAGACAAAGGCAAAGTATTTCTCTAATAAAAAACAAACCCCGGAACTCTGATAGAAACCTGGTTTGAGTTGTAACCAAGGTAAATGCAGACGTGAAACAGAAAACAGCCCTGAAGTTGGACTTGGCTGTACAGCCAAATTACCTGAAAGCAAATCCCTCACAGTTATTGTGGGCATTGTAATACGCGTTTGTTAACTTTGAAACGCGTAATGAAAAATGTCTCTTTCCCTACAAAGACAGCTATATCGTTGTGTAATGAAGAGCAGATGTCAAAAAGTATTTCAAAGATGTGAAAAAGAAAACATAGAGAAACAGAGCAAAGGCTGCACTCGCTGACTTTGCTGGAGCTGCTCTCGTCTCCCTGACGAACGTTTACCCTACATGTGTTGTCGCTTGTCTTTAATTTGAAAGCGTGGTCCCCGGGAGCTCCAACATGTGCAGACTGGGCTCCTCCACCCCCTCCGCCACACTGGAACATCGGGAGGGGGGAATCTCTCCCCTTAGTGCAAGTGGCAGCACAGAGCCCCTCCTTCTGAGGGGAGCTTGAAAGCCAGATGGGAAGGGAAATTCAAAGAATAAAGTCTGCGGTAGAGGCTGAGGAGATGCATAGCAGGGACGCACACCGTGCTCTGGGCTCCGGGCAGCCTCCCCAGCAGCATTTATCCTCATCCTCCCTCCTCCATAAGCCCAGCGGGGGCCGGGGCAGGAGCCAGGACTCTCCCACCAGGAGAAAAGGGCTGGATCCTCATCGGATGTATCGCAGCGGGTTCGCTTTGGCTGCAGGCACCACTGCCATGTTACACCGCTGAGGAACCAGCTCATTTTTTAAACCGCAAAACTGAGTTCAAGCACAATTTTATTAGAGGACTGAATTGCAGCCAACAGTTTATCTGGTATCTGGCTGATAAAGAGTTGGCTGAAATGTATAGAATCTGCCATTAATAAATGCAATTTATGATGTCTCCAGGAAAGACACGACCACTGCTGGCTGTGCTCACGGTACGCTCAGCAGAGGCCAGGGAATTAGTCGGTACAGAGACAAGACTTAATTCATTCCTTGTCCCTAAATGCTGGTGATGTAGGTCAGGCCCAAGGCAAAAGACTACGTATATCTCAAGGCTCCATGTCAGAGCTGCCAAGGCTTTGCTGTGTGAGCTCGGTTGCTTTGATACAACCCAATGCCCTAACTTTATAACTGCAGTGACACATCTAACCACACTCCAGCTAAAGTGATAAGCCCTGCACCTGACATGACAGAAGTACGAGCTTAATTTCACACGCTACAAGCAGCCCAGCTAAAGCACAGCGTGACACGGCCCATAAACACCTTTTCAGAACTGGAAGCATTGAGATCAGACAGAAACCATTGAGAAAACCCAGCACACTGTGTAGTCCACAGCCCCGCTCTGCTCTCCTTTCTTTTTTTGCTGCACTTTGGTGATTTGTGAGCTGGCACAAAAGTGTCTTTGTGTTTCTCATTTCCCCGAACGCCAGGATTCCAGCTCCAGACGGAGCTCAGTGCTCTCTGCAAGGAGCTGCTCAACACCTCAGTGCAAACCCTGGGAGAAGAAACAGCGCATGCAAGCTGACAAGAAGCTGAATATGCAGGAATAACTTCCATTTCCATTCATGATACCTGATCAGAACAGAATTAAAGGAAATAGTTGGCAAATGTTGTCATATTTAAATCCAGCTTAAAGGTCCATATCACATTGCCTATAATACATTTAAAATTCACACTTACCATTAAATGGGATGTATACAAATCGGATCCTTGTGTAAGCTCTGCGTATTTAAGGCACCTATACTTTAAATATACATATACTTTATAGTTCAAATTCATCCTTTGAAAAATTCCACAGCCATAGCTGAAAGCCCAGAGATATTTCTCTTCAGGTCCTGTGATGAATGAGCTCCAGACACAGGACCGTTTCACAAAGTATCAGCAGTGCCAAAAATCTTCAGCCAAAGAAAAATTCCAAGAACAATTATGAGGATCTAAATATCAAAGTCCAGGTTCTGCCATATTCCAAGCAAAAGAGAAATTTATAAATGCATGGATAAATCACTTTAAAAGTACATGTCAGAAGACATTAAAAGGCAGGCACCTAAAATAATTTCTAAAATATTTCTGAATGAGTAATTTTTGGACTCTCTTTTCAGGCTCTAATATAATATCATTGTGATTTACTGCTGAAGGATCCCAATATGCTTACTCATTTTAACACAGAATTTTAACATAGATTTTAACTCCTCTGGATAATCTGACTCTACAACAGGGTGAAATTTATAGAAGACAAGGCAAATAACAGCAAACATTGCAGAATGTCACTGAAACATGTTTCAAAACTCATCTAGGTTTTTTTTTTCTCTCTCTCTCTCTCACTCCACAGAATCACAGAATAACCAGGTTGGAAGAGACCCACTGGATCGTCGAGTCCAACCATTCCCACCAATCCCTAAATCATGCTCCTAAGTACCTCATCCACCCTAACCTTTAACACCTCCAGGGACAGCGACTCAACTACCTCCCTGGGCAGACTGTTCCAATGCCTAACCACCCTCTCCGTGAAGAACTTTTTCCTAATCTCAAGCCTAAATCTCCCCTGGTGGAGCTTGAGGCCATTCCCTCTTGTCCTGTCCCCTGTCACTTGGGAGAAGAGGCCAGCTCCCTCCTCTCCACAACCTCCTTTCAGGTAGTTGTAGAGAGTAATAAGGTCTCCCCTCAGCCTCCTCTTCTCCAGGCTAAACACCCCCAGCTCTCTCAGCCGCTCCTCATAAGGCCTGTTCTCCAGCCCCTTCACCAGCTTTGTTGCTCTTCTCTGGACTCGCTCCAGAGCCTCAACATCCTTCTTGTGGTGAGGGGCCCAGAACTGATCACAGGATTCAAGGTGCGGTCTCACCAGTGCCGAGTACACAGGGAGAATAACCTCCCTGCACTGAGAACTCTATCATCTCATGATCGCTTTGCCCCAAGCGTCCTCCAGCCCTCACATCCCCCACCAGTCCTTCTCTGTTCACCAACAGCAGGTCCAGGAGGGCACCGTCCCTTGTCGGTTCGCTCACCAGCTCTGTGAGGAAATTGTCTTCCACGCACTCCAGGAACCTCCGGGACTGCTTCCTTTCTGCTGTATTATACTCCCAGCCTATATCTGGGAAATTGAAGTCTCCCACAAGAACTAGAGGTTGCGATTTTGAGACTACACTCAGTTGTTTGTAGAAGAGCTCATCAGCTGCTTCTTCTTGGCTGGGTGGTCTATAGCAGACTCCCATCACAATCCCTTCCTGCCCATGGACTCCTCTGATTTTCACCCACAGGCACTCAGTCCCATCCTGACCGTAGTCCAGTTCAAGGGTATCAAAGCCCTCGAACCTACCTTGAGCCACCCCAATACATCCAACCAGACAGGACAAAAATTCCTGGCATCAAAGGTGACACCCCTGTGAAAATTTGGCTCCAGATATAAAGTTACCCAGAAAAATTTTTCCCCTGATGTCTCCTGCCAACCGCGTCAGCTCCCACGTCCTCTTCCTGGTCTGTCCACTCTGCTCCATGCCTTCATTTCCTAAAAACCTTCTGGTGCTGGGATCCCTACGCTTGCCTGAGATGGGCTGTAATTCAAGTCTAAGCATTTCCAACCTGCAGTCCTTAATGTTGCTGATCTCCAAAGGGGCCTGAGAGCAGGCAGAAAGCTGAGCTCTGTTATACAACATCATCTGAAAATGCCAACAGATGGACCGCTGAGCATTCAGAAACTTGGGCAATCTCCTGTTATCAACTGCATCTAATCCACAGCAGTCATGGACATGAATCATAGAATCACAGAATCACTAGGTTGGAAAGGACCCACTGGATCATCAAGTCCAACCACTCCCATCAATCACTAAACCCTGTCCCTCAGCACCTCATTCACCGGTCCCTTAAACCCCTCCAGGGAAGGTGACTCAACCACCTCCCTGGGCAGCCTCTGCCAGTGCTCAATCACCCTTTCTGTGAAATATTTTTTCCTGATGTCCAGCCTAAACCTCCGCTGGCAGAACTTGAGGCCATTCCCATTCTATGAGCCCCATCTGCAGAGAGAAGAATTTGGTTCATTTTGAACCCAAGACAAAGCTTGACCCACGCTGTATCTGCTGCTTTCCTAGGCACAGTGCTGCTGCCGTGGGTTTTCTCCCAGATACCTTGACCCTGATGATGCTCAGTCATTTCTAACCACAGCAAGGCAGGCAAAACACCCAGTAGAAAAGTGCAATAGATCAGAGCCCCGAAGACTCTCCTTGATTTAGCTCTCATACACAGGGACCACTTGGGTATTGAGGGGTGACTGAGACAACTCTCGGTGGCATCCAGGCAGAACAGCCCAAATGGTGGGTATTCTGTGCCAAAACCTCCACAACCAAACATAACTATAACCATTTTTGTTACCATTGATGAGAACAGATGTTGATTAATGTCCCCTCCCTGGAGGTGTTCATGGCCAGGCTGGATGGGCCTTGGGCAACCTGATCCAGTGGGAGGTGTCCCTGCCTGTGGTACACAGGAACTGGATGATCTTTAAGGTCCCTTCCAGCCCAAACTATTCTATGATTAAAAGGCAGCAAATATCTCAGTGCTGAGGCCATTAGCCAGTGACCCAGTCTGTTTAAACAGAAATGTATTACAAGACTTAAGTGAACCATGATATAAAAATGGAATCATTGAACCATCTGGTTTGAAAAGACCTCTCATATCATCAAGTATAATCATACCTGTCCACTATCAAACCAGACCCCTGAGCACCTCATCTGCCCATCTTTTAAATGCTTCCAGGGATGGGGACCCAACCACCTCCCTGGGCAGCTGTTCCAGCGCCTGAGAACCCTTTCGGTGAAGATATTTTTCCTGATATCCAATCTGAACCTCCCCTCGTACAACTTGAGGACGTTTCCTCTCATCCTATCCCTTATTCCTTGAGAGAAGAGCCCAGCATCCACCTCACCACATCTCTTTTCAGGAGCTGCAGAGAGAGATGAGGTCTCCCCTCAGCCTCCTCTTCTCCAGGCTAAACAGCCCCAGGTTCCTCAGCTGCTCCCAGAACCCCTGGGCTCCAGACCCTTCCCCAGCTCTTTTCCCTTCTCCAGACACACTCCAGCCCCTCAATGTCCTTCTTGTAGTGAGGGGCCCAAAACTGAACCCAGGATTTGAGATGTAAAACTCACATATCAAATCATTAAAATGCTTTATAACAGCACTATGCTTGAAAAAAACATTCCACAACATCACTAGTTGATACTTTTAATAAAAGCAACACTTGTAAACAACACAGTTATTCAAACCTGCTTTATAAGCTTTTGTCCACATGGCACTGGTGGTTTGCGTTCACACGCTGCATTCACCCAGTGGGAATCACTTGGTAAAGCACGAGATACCAGCATAAAGGGAAAGAGCCTCTTAAACCACACAGCCAACCCCCTCAGGACTCTGTGCGGGGGCCTCCCTACGTTTGGGGCTGTGGGTTCTCTCGGAGCAGCCAGATCCTACGTCACAGCACAGCCGAGCAGCCCCCATACCACTTGCTCTGCTCCAAGGGTGGCACGTTGGCATTTTACAGCTCATTAAACTGTGCTGATCCAGACGCCTTCCCTGTTCCTGTTTGGGGGGGGCAGGATTTGATTGTTTTCCTTTTAATTTTGTGAACATATGCTGAACCTATTGAACATATCCACTTAAGGCTGCTTTCATCACATATTTAACTCGAGTTTGCTGCCCTCAAGCTTCCTCCCCTTGCATTAGCCGCACTTAAATGAGAGCAGATACAGCACTAAATATTACTCAAACTGCACAGAGATTGCATTAGCAGCTGGGGAGCTGCACTAGCTCAGGCTGTAAGCAGCATTCCCAAAGAGAGAAGCCAGCTCAACTGCAAAAATACAAATAACCACTTCTGCAGACAAGCCTGAGAAGTGTAACGAGAGGTAAGCCGGCAGGGAACGCTGCCTCAGCAAAGATCACCTATTATCTGGTTTGACACAGCAGAATTTGATGCAGCCCTATAGCAAGTCTTAAGGACAAAGCCAAATTCTCTCCTAATAAAACTCTACCTTCTCTCAAAGAACAAGTGATAGGATGAGATGAAGTAGCCTCAAGTTGTGCCAGAAAGGTTTAGATTGGATATTGGGAAAAATTTCTTCAGTGAAAGGGTTCTCGGGCACTGCAACAACTGCCCAGGGAAGTGACTGAGTCCTCATCCTTCCAGGGATTTACAATGAGTAGATGAGGAGCTCAGGGATGGGTTAGCAGTGGACAGGGACGGTCAGACACGATCTCAAAGAACTTCTCCAACCAAATGACTCTATGCAATGAACACAAAACAATCCATATTTAGCATTGCTTCTGTATTTGATTTGTGCTTGTACGAAAGCAAACACGCTCTATACATTTTCATACACAGACAATTTTAATCTACCCATTCTTGACATTCCCTTTTTCCAAGCAGCATTATATTCTGAGTTCCCCTCCTTTTTTTACCAGAAGCTTTAAGGCTACAAATCTCAGGCATCCATCAGTCAACAATACATTTCCCAGCCGACTATCTTTCAAACTCAAGCCTCAAGAGACCTCCGCACTAAAACATTTCCCCAAACAACTGAAAAGCTGCTCAGCCTACAGGAAAAGAATTCACCGCAATTATAACAACAGAAATTAATAAAACTATCATGCATTTCTAAGTGAAAAAGTGTTGGCGGCGTTCAGCAAGGAAATGTGCATAGATTTTTTCTGACCAAAGCACAGAAATGCTTCCTAGGAAGCAAAAAACGTGCCAGTTTGCCTCACAGCTCCAGACCCTACCAGTGGGGTTCACACGTCTGGGCTGCAACATTCACCTGCCTTCAGACAAATCTATTAGTTTTCCTCTCTTTTAAGCTCCATGAGGTTCTTTGCAATTCTGTTATTCATATAACAATACCAGATTTTCCACATAAAAGGAGAACCCATGCTACGCTCCAGGCTTGGGGAAGAGTGGCTGAAAAGCTGCTCCGCAGGAAAGGACCTGGAGGTGCTGGTAGACGGAGGCTGAACATGAGCCAGCAGTGGCCTAGGTGGCCAAGAAGGCCAACAGCATCTGGCTTGGATCAGCCATCGGGTGGCCAGCAAGAGCAGGGAAATAAGTAAAGGACAAAGGTTACAAAGCCTGATGGAGGCTCTAACAATATGCATGAGCTTGACTGGTCGCTCACACATGAGCTTACCCAACAAAAACAGCTTTTAATTCTGTGGGGTCTTCTAAAGTCAACTATGCCCTGGGCTGCATCCAAAGTAGTGGGACCAGCAGGGCAAGGGAGGGGATTCTGCCCCTCTGCTCAACACGAGTGAGACCCCACCTGGAGCCCTGTGTCCAGTTCTGGAGTCCTTGGCACAGGAAGGACATGGAGCTGTTGGAGCAAGTCCAGAGGAGGCCACAGAGATGATCCAAGAGCTGGAGCACCTCCTGTACAAGGACAGGCTGAGAGAGTTGGGGTTGCCCAGCCAGGAGAAAAGAAGGCTCCAGGAAGACCTCAGAGCAGCTTCCAGTACTGAAAGGGGCTCCAGGAAAGCTGGAGAGGGGCTCTTGATCAGGTTGAGTAGGGAGAGGACAAGGGGAACCATTTTTGGCTGAAAGAGGGGAGATCGAGAGGAGATCTTAGGGAGAAATGTTTTGCTGTGAGGGTGGGGAGGCCCTGGCCCAGGTTGCCCAGAGCAGGGGTGGCTGCCCCATCCCTGGAGGGGTTCAAGGCGAGGCTGGATGGGGCTTGGAGCCCCTGATCCAGTGGGAAGTACCCAGGCCCATGACAGCGGGTGGGCTGGATGGTCTCTAAGGTCCCTTCCAACCCAAACTGTTCTCTAAGATTCTGGTGTGGCTCTTTCTTCGAGGCACTGAGCACTAAGATCAGGTATTTGCTTTTGCCTGGAGAAGGGCAGCAGTGCCATCACCCCTTGGACACTGATTCAGCTCCAAGTAGAATCAGAGTCAG
This sequence comes from Clamator glandarius, assembly GCA_033459285.1. Classification (NCBI taxonomy): domain Eukaryota; kingdom Metazoa; phylum Chordata; class Aves; order Cuculiformes; family Cuculidae; genus Clamator; species Clamator glandarius. The sequence goes on along the minus strand of JAUNZM010000272.1, from coordinate 303,744 downwards.
GGCAGTACTGTGGATAATTACAGTGCAAAATAAAACAATATATTTCATTGAAGGCTACATTAAGCCACCAGAAACACAACCCCTATAATTTGGCATTTTAAACATGTAATGATTAATTTCCTAATAATAATAATAAGGCAGCGTCCTCTAGTGGTTAAAGCACTGGACATGGAGCTATGAGTCCAGCAGCCCACACTTTGCTCCACCGATATCTTGTACGTAGCTTTTTGCAACTCACGTCAGATGAGTTCCATGAAGCCACAAAGATGTTAACATGCCTTTGATCCAACAGGAATAAGGAACTAATTGAGCCCAGAGTGCCCAACTTCTCAGAAATTTGGATCCAGTCAGCACCTACTGGTGCCCTACTTGCAATATTTAGAACTTTCTAGGCCCTTTTTATTCTTTAAAGAAGTCACAAAGATACAGACACATCTCCCAGTGCTAGCATAGCACTTGTGTAAGGACAGAACAGGCAGGATATTGAAAAGGGCATAGACAACCCTTCCACGAAGCCACATGGAGAAGCTGTTGGGTGGTCCACAATGCAGAATTTTCAAGCTCTGCTTCCCAAATTTTAGATTAAAATAAAAAACGACATCAACCACTCACTGTAAAACCCATGAAATCAGCTTGAGTCATGCACATTGCAGAATAAGGGGGTTCCTGGGCATCCAGCACATCACAGGATCAAAAATACCCAACTACATGAGACTACATGGAAGATTAGAGCCCAATTTTACTATAAAATTACTGTATTATCAACATCTTTAGACGGAAGTGGTAACAACAGAAGTTTTTTGGTTCTGTATGCAAATCACATTGTTCTTTCAGTTGAAAATGAATCATTAAATAAATTGGTGGACTAGCTCTTAACAAGTTGGTCCAAAACACCGTGCCAAAGCCAAGAAAGAGTGGAAAAGGAGACGAGTGGCTAGAAAGCTGCCTGGAGGAGAAAGACCTGGGGGTGCTTGTTGATAGTGACTGAACATGAGCCAGCAGTGGCCCAGGTGGCCAAGAAGGCTAATGGCATCTTGACTTGGATCAGAAACAGTGTGACCAGCAGGTCCAGGGAGGTTATTCTCCCTCTGGACTCGGCACTGGTGAGACCGCACCCCGAATCCTGTGTTCAGTTCTGGGCCCCTCACCACAAGAAGGATGTTGAGGCTCTGGAGCGAGTCCAGAGAAGAGCAACAAAGCTGGTGAAGGGGCTGGAGAACAAATCTTATGAGGAGCGGCTGAGAGAGCTGGGGGTGTTTAGCCTGGAGAAGAGGAGGCTGAGGGGAGACCTTATTGCTCTCTACAAGTACCTGAAAGGAGGTTGTGGAGAGGAGGGAGCTGGGCTCTTCTCCCAAGTGACAGGGGACAGGACGAGAGGGAATGGCCTCAAGCTCCACCAGGGGAGGTTTAGGCTTGAGATTAGGAAAAAATTTTTTACAGAAAGTGTCATGGGGCACTGGAACAGGCTGCCCTGAGAGGTGGTACAGTCACCATCCCTGGTGACTCTATCACAGAGGACACAATTAGTTTGGGTATAACGAGGTGATTAAGATTGTCTGTATACAGCATTTTGAATTATGCCAAGTACACTTCTGAAAGTACAGCAGATTTCTGCTTTAGCCCAGATTTAAGTGACTGGGTCCTGAAGATATTACACCAGATTAGGTTGATTAAAAATACCATAATTAGAATCAGAGAATGGTTTAGGTTGGAAGAGACCTCAAAGTCCATCCAGTCCCACCCTCTGCCCTGGGCAGGGACACCTCCCACTGGATCAGGGTGCTCAGAGCCCCATCCAACCTGGCATTGAATGTTCCCAGTGGCGGAGCTTTCATTACCTCCTTGGGAAATCTGTGCCAGTTGCTCACCAATCTCATTGAAAAATATTTCTTCCTAACATCCAGTCTAATTCTGCCCTCCCTTAGTTTAAAACCACTCAGGTCACAACAGGCCTTGCTAAATTGTCTGTTCACAGCTTTTCTGGAGCCCCTTTCAGCACTCGAAGCTGCTCTAAGTTCTCTCCAGAGCCTTCTCTTCTCCAGGCTAAACAACCTCAACTCTCTCAGCCTGTCCTCATACAGGAGCTGCTCCAGCACTCAGATCATTTCCGTGGCCTCCACTGAACCCGTTCCAACAGTTCCATGTCCTCTCTGTGCTCCAGAACTGAACTCAGGGCTCCAGGTGGGGTCTCACCAGAGCAGAGCCAAGGGGCAGAATCCCTTCCCTCGCCCTGCTGGTCCCACTGCTCTGGATGCAGCCCAGGACATGGTTGTTTCTGGGTTCCAAGCTCCCAGTGCTGCCTCGTGTCCAGCTTTTCATCCACCGTCACCCCAAGTCCTTCCTCTGCAGGGCTGCATATAACCATGTCCTTGCAGACAGCAGGTTACTTTAAGACATCTAACTTTTCCCTCCACCGCTTTAACAAAAGTTTAGAGGGAATTTATTTCCCTGATCATCGTATGACTAAGTTTAAAGGAAATTTATTATTTGGTTCGAGAAAAGCATTGCTATTTCCTCTATGGAAATGGAAACACTAAATCATACATTTTTCTCACATACCATATTTTGAAAGGTCTGCATTCTTTCACGTTTCAGGCTCAAATGTTCCCACAACTAAAGCTTATTATAAAACATTCAGCTCTTAAAGCACTCCCACCTCCAGTAAGCAGTCAATCCAGTTTTACATGTAGCCTTGTCCATCCAAAATAAATAACTTGGCTTGTTCACTGGAGATTTATTATCTCAATGTGCTCATTCCATTGTTGGCCTTGGCAGAGATGTCCAGGTTTAGAATGAGAGACTGCAAAAATTGACAAACCTTAAATCCCAGTGTTGCAAAATTCTATTAGGTAACAGATGGAAAAGATAATTAGCCTACAACTCAACCATCACATGCTTAATTAGGAGCCCTACTCCTATAAGACACATTCCCTCAGAGACTTCATCTTCATGACACTAATGGCTATTGTTTTCCATCACAGCTCCTTGAGCTGGCAAAAGACAAGATGAGCCTTTGAAATCTAGAGAAGAAAAAAAGCTTATGTTCTCCTCTAAATGCAGGGATTTGCTTATCCATTAGGAATTTACAGCCGTAAGCTGGGCAAGAGGGTGTCTGGATAAGGCCAGCTCCAGAACTGCCCAGCCAGCCTCTCTTGGCAAGGGAGGAGGAGTTACACAGCCTTGGTGGCAGGAGGAACTTGAACAGTCATCAAGCACCACAAAGTCAATATATGTACATATACACCAACCAACAGCAGCAACACGTCGCTCTTTGTCTTCCATGCAATCAAAAACATAACCAGTCTTGCTACCTCAGCTCGCGTTTGCAATGAAATATGTAGAGACTTGTGCATCTCTGTCCACATCTGTCTCCACATCTTGCTGCTCAGGGATCTGGTTTAGTAGTGGACAGGCACAGTTGGACTCAACCTCAAAAATCTTTTCCAACCAAGCCATTCCTTGATTTACTGAATGAGAACAGCCTCAAAGCATAAATAGATGAAACATCTTTTAACACCAAAATGGTTTGCTGAACTCAGTACGTTATGTATGTAGATGGACCAGTTTTCCTCTAGACAGACCTCTAGCAAAAAAGACCTCACTTTCTAGGACTGGTAGCCTCACTCTGCCTCGGTAAGTTATTTATTGATAAGGCACACTCGTCGGCTATCAGACACTAACTCCCCTGCAACGTCTACACTTTTTCTGTAATTTTTGGGATGCTCTGTATTACCACTCAGAATTTCACTCAATTTATAAAAAGGTAAAGATTGATAATTGGATCTTTTCACAGGAACCCCTTGTCAGGGAAGGTTTAGATTGGATATTAGGAAGAATTTCTTTACTGCAAGAGTTGGTGAAGCCCCCGCAGAGGCCACCCAGAGCAGTGGTGGAGTCTCCATCCCTGGAGGGGTTTAGAAAGCATGTAGATGTTGCACTTTGGGACACGGCTTAGCAGGCACAGCGGGGTTGGGCTGATAGTTGGATTGGATGAGCCTAGAGGTCTCTTCCACCCATAACAGTTCTGTGATTCTATAAATTGTGTACTGATTTATTCATTTAACATAGAAAGTCTGTCCAGCAGAGGAACCCAATCCAAGCAGAGCAGAATACCACATACCCAGTAGCACACAAACATTAAAGGAGAGACTTCCACACATGGCATTCCTCCTTTTATATATTAAGTCACTAAAATGACCTGAACTCCGGCTGACAAGACAGATTGTATTCACCACTGGTGATTTTTAAGACAGCTTAAAAATCATCTGTGTAGAATGTGAAAGAAAAGTAAGCCATTTCTAGAAAAGCAGGGGAAATATCATTATGAAAGCAGCACATTTTTTTCAGATCCATGATTTTATTCTCAATGGAATTCTTCCAAACAGTCAAAGGAAGAAGAACTGAGCAGGCCTTTGATTTGCAAAATTTTTCTCCACTCCCTTTTAAACAGATGAACTACAAAACCAGCTACAGCAGAGGAAGAAAGAGATGAAACAGGACCAGAGCCTTCAGTATCAGACACACCAGGAGTGCAGGTTGGTAAACTCAAGCTGCTGTGAACAACAGAAGGGAAATTCAGGCTGAGAGAGCTGGGGTTGTTCATCCTGGAGAAGAGAAGCCTCCCAGGAGACCTTGGAGCAGGTTCCAGTACTGTAAGGAGCTCCAGGAAAGCTGGGGAGGGGCTCTGGATCAGGAGCACAGGGAGAGGATAAGGGGGAACGGTTTTCAGCAGCAAGAGGGGAGACTGAGACGAGATGTGAGGAAGAAATGTTTTCCCATGAGGGTGGGGAGGCCCTAGCCCGGGTTGCTCAGAGCAGTGGTGGCTGCCCCATCCCTGGAGGGGTTCGAGGCGAGGCTGGATGGGGCTTGGAGTCCCTGATCCAGTGGGAGGTGTCCCTGCCCATGGCAGAGGTGGGACTGGATGGGCTTTAAGATCCCTTCTACCCAAATCATTCTATGATTCTCTGAATAAAGGCAAACCAATATTAAAACATTTCTGAACATCTGAACAATCAACTTGAACTCTAAAATAATCTTAACTAATTACCAGGCACTGGGTCTTCCCTTCACAAAGACCTGTTGACTTCCCACCTCTAGACAGCAATGATCAGCAGTCACAGGTCAAGGATGAGTGAGTACTGCTATTCCTCCCAAGGTGAGCTACCATCAAAGTATTTCTGCATGGGTACTCCTGCTCCTATGAACGTTAAACTGCTCTTGAGGACTCAAGTGACCCACGATTCCCTGGACACACATTGAAAACACTGCATTCCCCAACATCCCCCAAGGAGCCATACCACACATCCCCAACGGGATGCCATCTACATCCCCCATCCTGCCGGCTGCTCCCTTCCTATGCTGCAAGCATGGCATAAGGAGAAGGGGGACAGTGCCGGTGGTTGGTATGGACGGTAACATCATCCAGTGAGGTAACAGCGTGTGCCTCAATGACAGCACTTGACCAAGATACGCTAAAACACGACATTTCAAGGTCTTGGAGCACGCTTCAGGAAAAGAAATAAGCAATATTATCTCGGTTGCATGACCACTACTGTTCCCACTACAGCCACAGTATGGCAAGTTGTTGAGTTCAGGCTTTTATTGCTAGCAATTCCTTGGTGGTGAAAAATAAATAAAATCCAGCTCTCTGAAGACTGTCCTTGTTGGCAAAATGCATGATAAATCAGGCCTAACTTCGTTAGTGTCAACCTTGAAAATTCCGTACAGGTTTATACAGCCCATTTCTCAAATGGTGTATTTGTAGAATGGTTTGGATCACAAGAGACTTTAAAGCTCATCCAGTTCCACCCCTGCCATGGGCAGGGACACCTCCCACTGGATCAAGGTGATCAAAGCCCCATACAACCTGGCCTTGAACACCTCCAGGGATGGGGCAGCCACCACAGCAAAATATTTCTCCATAAGATCTCATCTCAATCTCCTCTCTTTCAGCTCAAAACACTTCCCTCTCATCCTATTCCTGCACTGCCTGATCAACAGCCCCTCCTCAGCTTTCCTGGAGCCCCTTTCAGTACTGGAAGCTGCTCTAAGGTCTCTCTGGAGCCTTCTCTTCTCCAGGCTGAACAAACCCAACTTGTCCTTAGCTGGTAAAGAACTTGCACGGGAACTACAGCTTGCAAACAGCATTTCTTAAGAACTACTATCTCTTGCACTCTATCTTCTTTTAATAAAATTGCGCCTAGTAACAGATCATTCAGGTAACAGCTCACCACATGTAGTTATTTGGTTTAGACTACATTAGCTGGGGGCTAAATCACCTCTTTAGAACAACGAAAACTTAAGTCTGTGGTTTTATCTGTACCCTGAAAATGCATCATTTAAATTCCCTCCAATTATTTGTTTATGAGGATGAAAGGGAGACAGCCTGAATACTTCTGTAGCTGGGACCAACACAGAATCATAGAATAACCAGGTTGGAAGAGACCCACCGGATCATCGAGTCCAACCATTCCTATCAAACACTAAACCCTTAGCACCTCGTCCTCCTGTGCCTTAAACCCCTCCAGGGAAGGTGACTCAACCACCTCCCTGGGCAGCCTCTGCCAGTGCCCCATGACACTTTCTGTGAAAAATTTTTTCCTAATGTCCAGCCTGAACCTCCCCAGGTGGAGCTTGAGGCCATTCCCTCTCGTCCTGTCCCCTGTCACTTGGGAGAAGAGCCCAGCACCCTCCTCTCCACAACCTCCTTTCAGGTAGTTGTAGAGAGCAATGAGGTCTCCCCTCAGCCTCCTCTTCTCCAGGCTAAACATCCCCAGCTCTCTCAGTCGCTCCTCATAAGATTTGTTCTCCAGCCCCCTCACCAGCTTTGTTGCCCTTCTCTGGACTCGCTCCAGAGCCTCAACATCCTTCTTGTGGTGAGGGGCCCAGAACTGAACACAGGATTCGAGGTGCGGTCTCACCAGTGCCGAGTACAGAGGGAGAATAACCACCCTGGACCTGCTGGTCACGCGTTTTCTGATCCAAGCCAAGATGCCATTGGCCTTTTTGGCCACTGCTGGCTCATGCTCAGTCACTGTCAACCAGCACCCCCAGGTCCCTCTCCTCCTGTCAGCTTTCCAGCCAGGTTTCTCCTAGTTTGTACCTCTGCTTAGGGTTGTTGTGCCCCAAGTGCAGGACCCGGCATTTGGCCGTGTTAAACCTCATCCCATTGGACTGTGCCCAGAGGTCCAGCCTGTTCAGATCCCTTTGGAGCCTCCCGACCCTACAGCAGGTCCACACTTCCACCCACTCAAAGCAAAGAGGCTCTTGCTGGCTGCAGGTCCAATGTCACTACACAGAAAGTACACAGCAGGCTGCAGCTTCTTGTTTAGGAACTGTTCTGTTTCCCTGTCTCACCTCTACTACAGACTTAAGAAGACCTTAATCCTGTTTTCCTCTCTTCTGTACCTGTGGGCAAATCCAAGGGCAAAGACCACAGCACAGTTTGCAGGATGCTGACTAACAGGATTCATTACAGTCCGTCTTAAGAGTCAAAAGTGAAAGGAAGGAAACACTTCTTTGCTCTTACAAGCACTGCAACCTGTTGCAAGTGTATAAAATATTAAATTCAAAACAAGATGCATCTAAAGACAAGAAGCATTAATTTTGGTTGGCCTCGAATGCATTTTTTTCCCTTTTCTTATTTTTTTACACTAATCCAACATGAATTCCCAGAGCAAAGAGAACCAGCTCCAGTCAAGCTGGGAAATACATGACCTGCACTGAATTCAAGGGAAGCTCAGGACACAGCATCACATAGGATTAGGAGCTTTATTACTGCTTCTGACATGCTCTGCATCTCGGCATCAGCTGGGAGGAGATAAGCAAGATCATCCTCCATTAGGCAAAGATAGCAAGTGAACTTTCCTCTTCACCAAGAGATTAAAGTTTTCTTGCAAGAAGAATCTTTTCTATTATTCAAAAACCAGCATTGCACACAGCATCAAGATCCTACATGCTGCAGCTCTCTGAACTCAAACTCCTGCAGCTCCTGGCAGCACAGTGCGAGCAAAGTCTAGCTCCAAGATTACTGCCTTCCTAACCTCTGGGTTTGTCAGAGCGTGCTCTCCCCAGCCTGGTGATGTTTCATGTAGGACGCGATTATATTGTACAGCTTGTGAAGTACAAGAAATTCCCAAGCATCCCTTCACAAACCACAAAATAGATACGCAGCCAGCACTGAAAAGAACCGTGTGCCTTATTGCACAGGCAAAAGGAGGCAAAAACACTACTGAACAACTTACCTTTCCAGTCAAGGTTTTTGACAGCCAAGATCCATGGGAAGTGAAAAAAGTCAGCTGGCATTCTCCAACATCATTTTAATCTCCACCAAGGGAAAATAATATAAACGTGTTAACACAAACAGAACATGTTTTGGGAAAGGCTGTATGTATTATGAGAGGGGTTTAGTTGGTAGAAATGTAGTTTATAATCTTACAAAAAGTATATGAAAGAACAACATCTCGGTCACATCAAACGGCATAGAAAAAATAAATCTCCAAATTAGTTGCATTCTGATGGTCCCAGTGAGAACTTTAAAAGTGCTTTTTACTAACAGTGTTGCAACTCAAAATCGGTGCAATATATCAAATCTGGTTTAAAGCAGGTACTTATAGCAGTTGTGCAAGTTCTTACAATTAACAAACCTCATCAACCTAAAAGTTAACACTAAGTGAGGTAAGTATTCTAATTCGAATGAAACATTCCTTAAATAGCTTATACACCGATTCTGCTACAGGGGAAGGATTGACGTTCCTTCAGATAAAGGCTCAAACCTAAACACGAGGTGAAAATTTACTGCAAATCAGTGAACACTTGGAAGTTAAAAAGGCTCTTGCAAGATATACAGCTTAGTACGTTTAAGACCCAATGCAATAAATGGCACCTAATGCAAAATACACCAGATTAAACAAACCAAACTTGACACTTAGTGCACTAGATTTGCTTTTGAATGAACTATTTTGTTCCCAGATCCTCCTGGAAGCTCCAATATAAAGTCAGCACATTCCTTTCTTGTAGAAATTTCACTGTATTTTTATCTGCAAATATGAACGATGTGGTTACCAAGGAGTACTGTTACTCCTCGAGAAGGTGAAAACCACAGCACTGGTTGGGATGGGGTGGAGACGTGATCAGAACTCACCCTTCACTGTTCCACACATGAAAAGCTGGCAATAACAACAAGTACCCTCGTATTTCTACATGAATATTTCCTGTAATTCTCAGAACTCTAAAATCAGTTTTCATTTCATTGTAGTTTCTTTGCTCTGTGATTTACGATGCATAGTAACTCTCGCCTTTTACATGCAAGCCTCGTTCTGAAAGAGGCAAAACTCAGACTGTTAATGCAGAGCCCTCATGGCTCATTTGCATATGGAACCAAAGGCGTTTCATATTTTATTTCTCAAGGTGTTTATGGGTAGGATTTAAGACACTACTAACAACAGGAATAAAATATAAGTTAATGAACTTTCGTTCCAATAGGCTATGGCTTAAAAACCAACTAACTGATCTGTTATTTATAGTATTGCACTTAACTTTAGTATTAAACTGACAGTTGAAGCCTGCACAGAACTCATTTTATAACAGCATTTCAATTTTAAAAAGCAATAAATAAAAGGCAGTACCTGAACCAAAAATGCCAGTAGGTTTAGTCCATATTTCTCCCACCACATTCTGAACCGCACCATCTGAAACAGGGCTGGGACAGTCTTTGGATACCAACTGCATAGCTCATTCCACATAAGGAACTACCCATAACAATAAGAGAAGCAATTAAAGCTTTCTACAGTAATATTATAAACTGAAAGACAGTACCCTTGAGAATAGGTCTCAATTAGCTTTAAAAGGATCTGTTTCATTTGCTGAAGACAGCTTCAGACGTTAGACGCAGTTATTCTGTGACTGTGTATTATCTTTCACGTGTTACTCTACAGACAAGTTGAGATGTCAAATGTGTTATATTTAACCCGGCGACGACGTGCAGATTTCCTGCTCCTAAACCAGGAAGCTGTTTCCTAATATTTAGTACCTTGCCATTGCGGTGACAAGTCGGTTAAGTCTTTAGTAGAGTCTCTTATCTGTTCTGCATCAGGGTTTACAGCTCCACGGTCACTAGTTCCTAGCCAATGAGCCCCAGGTTGTGCAAATTGAGGATGGAATCAGCAATAATCCGCGCTGTCTTCTTCTGGTAGCCTCCAGACGTCACCATCAGGATGGGGATTCTGCGGCTTCTGGCAGCTTTGAACACGACTTCATCTCTTTTCACAATTCCCTGCAAGTTTACAACAGTAACAAGAAAAAAAAAAAAGAGAGAAAGAAGTGAAATATGATATTTTCATTATAGCCCATGATTTATGGATTCATTGTATTGGAGGCTTGATAAGTGTTTAAGTCCTCACATTTTACAATACGAATTAAAAAATTAAAGTCCCATTAGCAGGTTTACCAGCATAACTATTAAAAAGAAAAACAAAAAGCCTTGACTTGTTTTTAGAGAAGACAACAGACAAAAGTCTTTAGTACAAATTCCTGCTCAAAGGCCATAAAGTCTAAACTGACTACTAAGTTTAGAAACCTTCCCCCTATTTCACAGGTGAGGAATTGGGACTCAAAGACCGCTGGAATTCAGAGCCCTTCGGTTTGTGCTCAGCCTGCATGGCACCATCCGACAGAAGCTGAACAATTTGATCAAGACTTTAGAAACCTACAGAAGCATCAAAAATTCAAATCAGATTTGATACGCTTATAATCCCTGCTGAATTATAAGCTTCCAGTTTCTTTAATAAAAGGTAATACTAAACGAACCCATGGCTGAAGGGGGAGTTGCAGAACATGAGTGATGTTAAATCCACAGAAAAGAAAATAATCCCAAATAACGCCTTACTAACAAAGAGGGGTATGGAACTGAAAAATTAAGATTGGTGACCAAGAGGGACTGTGCTGATGCTGAACCCACAGCACAGCAGACTTGGATTTCCAATTATAACATGTGGAAAAAAACAGATAATTTAGACATTAGTGAGAATAGAATTAAAATCTATTTGTAGAAAAGTAAAAGCAGAGTTCCAGAGACACACAGGCGACAAATAATCCATCACAGTTCCTCAAAACAACAAGACTAACAACATAATAGGTGACAGGCAGCTCGAAAATTAAATAACTTCAAAAGCTGCAGAAGAGAAAAGGGATTAAAAAGCAACCAAATACAGAAAACTAAACAAGCAGCAGCAAAAGTGTTATAACAAAATTAATATGCACAACTCAAACTGGTTAGAGGAAGGCTATAAATACATCAAAAATATTATCCTACCATTAAAAAAAAACTAAACCACAAACAAATGGTAAAGGCAAGGAATGAAATTCAAATGTAGCTGAAAAATATTCTGTAAACTCCCACAAGAGCAACGTGCTTTGTTTTAGCTTGACAGAGCCCTGGAAAGGAACAATGGGAGCAAGGAATAACAACTGAAAATAAGACAAAGGGAACCAAAGCATTATATTAAGAACAGATCCTTGAAGGAAGTAACAGAATTACAGAGTGAGCTGTAGGTCCAGGGTGAACCATCACTGGATGCAGCAAACATTAAACCACCCAAGAACTGGAGGCAGCCACTATTCATGGAGCCTCATCGCAGCTCTGGTGGCTGAGCCTGGAAGAACCAAGGGGAAAACATGTGGCCCGATGAGGCAATGCCAGCATGCGCCTGCTACCAAGAAGGAAAACACATCAAACAAAGAGGACAGGTGGATACAGTTCCTTCTTCAAGGAAAGGCAAGTGGCACCTACCTGCTACACCTCACGTCCACCACAGGTGGCCTCAAGCACCACAGAACAGTCATTCCTAGCACTCTGACAAGGCGCAACTGTGAGCGGAACCAAAGCTGCAGCAGGATTTTAAACTACAAATGGCATCTGCCCTGTAATACTGCCAAGTGGGCTAATGAACCGCAGACATGAACTATCCAGGTTCAATGCCTTCAGTTCCAGAAGGTCTAGTGTACTGGGATTGCAAGCATGGTGAATCATGCCGTTCACACCTACGCCAACAAGGTCAGACACAAGAAACCCTGCTCTCCAGTCAGAAAGCAACAGCTTGAGCTAAAGCTTTGCTCTTACCAGGCACCTGAGCCACCGTTTGTGCAGAGATGGCTCTCTGCATTTCACCCCTACTTGGGAACACCACAATTACACCCCTTTTCTCACACCTACATTTTGTCTCTCTCCCCACACAGCATCCAACAAGCTACAGCAACTCATTTTTATTAGCAACTGACAGTGCTCCTACATAAATGGCAGGTGAAAATGTGAAAAGGCAACTATTAATGCATTAGCTGGGGTTGTTTAGCCTGGAGAAGAGGAGGCTGAGGGGAGACCTTATTACTCTCTACAACTACCTGAAGGGAGGTTGTGGAGAGGAGGGTGCTGGCCTCTTCTCCCAAGTGACAGGGGACAGGAGAGGGAATGGCCTCAAGCTCTCAAGGGGAGATTTAGGCTTGAGATAAGGAAAAAATTCTTCACTGAAAGGGTGGTTAGGCATTGGAACGGTCTGCCAAGGGAGGTGGTTGAGTCGCCGTCCCTGGAGGTGTTTAAGGTGAGGGTGGTTGAGGTACTTAGGGGTATGGTTTAGGGATTGGTGGGAATGGTTGGACTCGATGATCCGGTGGGTCTCTTCCAACCTGGTTATTCTGTGATTCTGTGATTCTCTGTCAGTAGCTTCCATATCTCTTGGTGGTCACTGCTTCCCAAAAACATCTGCTCCAACCAAATGAGATCTTACAGCTCAGGTCCTATCCTCTCCAAGGTCAAAACAACCACAAGCCCTTCAGCTCTTCAGGGACCTGGTTTGGTAGTGGATGGGTAAGGCTGGACTTCATGATCTCAAAGGTCTTTTCCAACCAAGCAATTTTATGATTCCTTTCCCCCTAAAGATTTATACACAGCTGTGGAAACAGTTCTTAAGTCCTCAGCACAGGAAGGACGTGAATCTGTTGGAGTGAGACCAGAGGAGGCCACAGAGATGATTCAAGGGCTGGGGCACCTTCCCTTTGAGGACAGCCTGAGATAGTTGGGGTTGTTCAGCCTGGAGAAGAAAAGGCTCTGTAGAGACCTTAGAGCAGCTTCCAGTGCTGAAATGGGCTCCAAGAAAGCTGGGGAGGGGCGCTTGTTGAGCGAGTGCAGGGATAAGATGAGGGGGAATGGTTTTCAGCTGCAAAAGGGGAGACTGAGATGACATCTTAAGAAAAAATATTTTGCTGTGAGAGTGAGGAGGCCCTGGCCCAGGTTACCCAGAGCAGTGGTGGCTGCCCCATCCCTGGAGGTGTTCCAGGCCAGGTTGGATGGGGCTTGGAGCCCCTGATCCAGTGGGAGGTATCTCTGCCCATGGTAGCGAGTTTGGAACTGGGTGGGCTTTGTGGTCCCTTCTAACCCAAACCATTCTGTGATTTTATGATTCAGAGTGGCTCCCAAGCCGTTCCACCCTGGATCCACCAAGAACTTTACAGGCAGGCAGAAAGCAACGAAGTAGCTGCTCAGTGAGAGAAGCTAAGAATGAGGGAATACACAGGGAAGCAAATAAAACCTAGCAAGGAACTGGAGGTCTGTGCTAAAGGAAGCATTTGAGGACTAAAGTACTGCAAACCAGAATGAAAACAGAACAGATCAAGTGGTGGCTCAATTAGAAGGGAATCCAAGAGCTCACATATCAAGAGAAAACTTCTCTATATTGACCTGATGGACACTAACAGAGAACTAAATATGCAAACAGGACAGTCAAACCTGACGAGCTGTCAGAGAAGAAATCATTATAAAAAATGAAAGAAATGAGATCTGTACATTCTTGTTTATTTTGACAAAAGGAGACTTGTCATAGCTGCAAGGTGACTACTTCTATGAGGCTAAGAATAAATCACAATTTAAATATGGTACCAATCCAGAGAGAGAGCAGGCAAACTGAACTGAAAAAGGGCAATGGTATTTGTATAGAAAAGAATGAGGAAAGGCAAAAAAACCTGTTCATTTTCTAAGAATACACAGACAGGCTGCACAAAATTGCTAGGACTGGAAGGTACAGGAGAGCAGCTTAAAACAGCAGGGAGCCCTACCGAGGAAATGAAGTGGAAGACACCTACTGGGGGCAGGTGACAACAAACACATCACAAATTGGGTTATGTGAGGGTAAAAGACACAAAGAACAAATCAAAAAGGAGAAGTAGGAGTCACATGAAGTGTGAAAATATATACCACTCTGGTTACTGTATTTTGGAATGAAGACAAATGATACTGGAACAGGCACCTGAAGTACAAACATGTTTAGTCAGGAAGAGACCACCAAACACCCGCGGTGACAGAGCAAGGGAGATGCATCCATACATATCCACAACAGGAAAACTGAGAGCAGCCCTGCAGAGGACTTGGGGCTGATGGTTGATAAGAAGCTTGACGTGAGCCAGCAATGTGTGCTTACAGCCCAGAAAGCCAACCGTGTTAGGCAGGGCGAGGGAGAGGGTTCTCCCCCTCTAGTCCACTCTTGTGAGACCCCACCTGAGGGCTGCTGTGTCCAGTTCTGGAATTCTCAGCACAAGAAGGACATGGAACTGCTGGAATGGGTCCAGAGGAGGCCATGGAGATGATCTAAGGGCTAGAGCACCTCCCAGATGAGGACAAGCTGAGAGTGCTGGGGTTGTTCAGCCTGGAGTAGAGGAGGCTCTGGGGACACCTCAGAGCAGCTTCCAGTACCTGAAAGGGCTCCAGGAAAGCTGGGGAGGGAGTTTTTACAAGGGCCCAGAGTGACAGGATGAGGGAGAATAGCTTTAAATTGGAAGGAGACGGATTGAGATTAGACATCAAGAAGAAATTCTTCACAACAAGAGTGGGGAGGCCCTGGCCCAGGTTGCCCCGAGCAGTGGTGGCTGCCCCATCCCTGGAGGTGTTCAAGGCCAAGTTGGATGGGGCTTGGATTCCTTGATCCAGTGGGAGGTGTCCCTACCCATGGCAGGGGGGTGGAAGTGGTTGAGCTTTAAGGTCCTTTCAACCCAAACCATTCCACGGTGCTATGATTCTGTGGCACTGTGCATACTTTACATGAACAACCAGCCAGAGTTGCTCTCCAGACTACCTTCAGTGTCTCGTAAAGAGGGAAAGGCTGTAGGTAATCCCATATGATACAAACCTGAGGTGAAATAGCAAGTCCTCCCAGTGGATCACCATCCAGAATATCAGTACCAGCATTATAAACAATGATGTCGGGCTTTAACTCATTTAACGCTCCTTCCACGTGAGTGTGGACCTTCTGAAGGTATTCGGTGTCCTCTGTACCCCACTCTAATTCCACCTTGCGTTTTATGGCACCTAAAAATAACAAAACATTTTGTCGTTACTCAATAAATGAAATATTGCTTTGAAAGAAAACATAAGATTTAGACACACAGGAGACAAGATAATATTTCTTGATGCTTTATAAATACATTGCATTTTCACAAAACCTCGAATTAGAGAAAATCATTCAAGTACTGCTTTCCCCAGCAAATGTAAGCACAATGACCTTGAAAAAATTCCACTGAAGAGAGGAAAATTAAATGCTGGGGAAAAAAAAACCAGCCTCCCTGAGACACAAGTGGAAAATGTTATTGAAAAGCAGCTGATCCACATGGCCATTCACCAATCCGCAAAGACACCATCTAGAAAGTTATTAACTTAAAAGTAACCTAAATAAAACACAGTGAAAGAAAACACTGAACTGCTATTGCAGAGGAAGCGCTGGGGAAAAACAAGATGAATATCACTGAGAAATTATTAAGATGTTGTATTTTTACTGCAACACTCACAACTTCACAGCAAGGGATCATGAATTTCCTTGAACTGCTTTATGAACAGATAACAAGATTCAGCTTTGCCCCAAGCATTTTCAATTTCATGTTCTTACTCTGTAATCCTACCAGAAGAGCAAATATCTACTCTTAATTTAAATCAAATTATTTCTAATGCTTCTAATAAGGCATTAGAGGTAGAAGAGGAAAGTTGAGAAGGTGGAGACAAGAAACCCAAGGTTATGCAGCCTGGCTTTGGGTGCTTTTACAGAGAAGCGTAGCTCTCAATCTGAATTAATCAAATCAAGGTCAGAGGTGTTGAAACGCGTGACTTCCACCCCACCACACCCTTGAATATGCCTTGAATTAAATGACTTGGACTCTTAAACCTTAAGTGTGGATTCAGCACAAATGCATTCACCATAGAATGATACTTATTTACTCTCCTAATTGCTGGGTGTTTTTTTTTCCCTGCTTTCCATACTTTTTCAACATCAGCAAATCATTCCTTTTGCTTTCCTTTATTTTATCACATCAACATTAGTTTCAAAGATTCTGATTCTTTTTGATATTTCTCCTGAATTCCTTTGCTATTGTTATATAAATGCTCATCTAAGTCTGCACAGCTGTGCTCTTCTGAGGAGCACTTAGAGCCTCTTCAGGGGAATGAATCCACTGCCTGGGTAGAGATTTAGAGGAGGAGGGAAACACATTAGCTTGCGGAACAAATAAGTATTGTTCTGACAAAACTATTTAGAAGGCAAGATGGTCAATAAGACTCCATAGATGATTCTGAATCAGATTCCATGCCTCTGCAAGTCTGTTGTCTCCCCCACAAAACACAGAATTACAGTGATGAGTTATTACCCAGGTCAGGAATTCCTGGTGGATCTGTAGGTTGGAACACACACAGCTTTTGTATTTGATAGCCTTTTGTCCACCTCTTGCTAATTAGTGAATGTCCTTTGCAGCTTTGAAAACTGTGAAAGGACACGCAGACCAACAATGATTTGTTAAGGCCGAACTTTGAGTTTCAGCTGTCAACTTTTCATGCTTGCTATTGAGTGAACCAGTTCTTTTCCCCATCCACCTTTTCCCCTCTTCCTGAACTTCTGTGTAATTCCAAACCACTTCCCTCCTAGGAACCCAAGGTGCTCACATGTAAGCATTAAGCAATGGTAGTTACTTTATTTTTTTCTACTGAAATTCACAGGGCAAAAATAAATGTAATCACTCCTGTAATAAAACATGAAGAAAATGAGTAGGAACTCCCGGGAGGCAGCGATCAGTTAAGTGTTTACCTTAAGGATTGAGCCCCATGACCCAGCAGGAGGTGTCTCTGCCCACAGTAGGGGTGTTGGAAGCAGATAGGCTTTGAGGTCCCTTCCAACCCCAACCATCCTGTGATTCCAATAGCGAGGGAAAGCACAACAGCGCTAACCTGCTGTGACATATCAGTGATCACTGAAAACCATACACTCAATGACAAATGTAAAACCAGAAAAATCTAGTTAATATTGTTGCAACGAAGCTTATCAGTAAATGAAGAAGTTATCGAACAACCCAGTGGAGCTTCTGCATTTTGCAATACAGATTTCAATTATACTTACGCTTAGCAAATCCGTCCCCTGGATAAATGTATCTATTGTACACATCCATAATATATACCCGATGGTCATCCATGAAGTCTCTCTCATGGCCATTCCCCTAAAGGAAATTTACAGTTAGTTATTCCAAGCACACTAACTAAATCATCTGCAAATTCTACAGTAATTAAGACTACGAAGATCTAACATTTTAAACTCCTGTGGCATTCCCTTATTTAGAGTCTTGAGGGTTACTTTGAGGTGTAGAGTTTTGGGGTATCACTCTTAAGATCGCAGGTATTACCAAAAGCAACATACTTGTATCTCTGTAAAGGTAATTATTATAGATCTCGTTGCATATATAAAAATAATTGTAAACCAGTAGCTAATTGTCTTCAGCAGTACTACAAAAGCAACTGCGACCACCAAATAGATCTCTCATCTTCTAACTGTGCTAAAAAAAAGGCATTTTCAACTGCTGCAGGGATGCTCATTCTCACACAAGGTCTAATGAATAAATAGACTACAGCTCTCCATATAATTCAAGGCTTAGTGGGATAACAGAATCACACAGAATCATAGAATCTCCAGGTTGGAAGAGACCCACTGGATCATCGAGTCCAACCATTCCCACCAATCCCTAAATCATGCCCCTATGTACCTCATCCACCCTAACCTTAAACACCTCCAGGGACGGTGACTCAATCACCTCCCTGGGCAGACTGTTCCAATGCCTAACCACCCTCTCCGTGAAGAATTTTTTCCTAATCTCAAGCCTAAATCTCCCCTGGCGGAGCTTGAGGCCATTCCCTCTCGTCCTGTCTCCTGTCACTTGGGAGAAGAGCCCAGCTCCCTCCTCTCCACAACCTCCTTTCAGGTAGTTGGAGAGAGCAATGAGGTCTCCCCTCAGCCTCCTCTTCTCCAGGCTAAACACCCCCAGCTCTCTCAGTCGTTCCTCATAAGGCCTGTTCTCCAGCCCCTTCACCAGCTTCGTTGCTCTTCTCTGGACTTGCTCCAGAGCCACAACAAATAACCCCTGGAAAAATTACCAATGCTAAAGACCCAGCACTTCAACATAGAATAAGCAGGTCTATAGAGAGGATTCTCCTCCTCCACTCCGCTCTTGTGAGACCCCATCTCGAGCTCTGTGTCCAGTTCTGGAATGCCCAACATAAGAAGGATATGGAACTGTTGGATTGGGTCCAGAGGAGGCAACACAGATAATTCAAGGGCTGGAGCAGCTCTGCTATGAGGACAGGCTGAGAGAATTGGGGTTGTTCAGCCTGGAGAAGAGAAGGCTCTAGGGAGAACTCAGAGCAGCTTCCAGTACTGAAAGGGGCTCCAGGAAAGCTGGGGAGGGGCTCTGGATCAGTGAGTGCAGGGATAGGCGAGAGCGAATGGCTTTAAATTGGAAGAGGGAAGATTGAGATTAAACATTAGGAAGGAGTTTTTCACAATTAGCGTGATGAGGCCCTGGCCCAGGTTGCCCAGAGCAGCCGTGGCTGCCCCATCCCTGGAAGGGTTCAAGGCCAGGTTGACGGGGCTTGGAGCCCCTGATCCCGTGGGAGGTGTCCCTGCCCATGGCAGGGTCCAGGGGAGCTGAAACCAATCTGTGATTCTATGACATTGTCTATTTTCAGGAATGCCCTTGCACTGAGTGTAAAGACAGATGCTCAAGTGAAAACTCAGACTCAATATTTCCAACTCCCTGATTTCTGAATTTAAACAGCACTCTTCTGGCTTTTGTTTAGACTTCTTTTCACTGGTATAAAAATCATCTTTTGGCACTAATCACTAAGATAATTTCAGTGACATCAGTGTATCATACAGGACTCCAGCCCCTACCCTCAACAGGACTTCATTTAAACTAAGAAATGGGCACTTCCACAGATGTCTCTTTAACTCAGGAACATCATTTATGTCCCTGGATGTAGAGGCTGTTTTTCTCCTATAACAAGAATGAATCACTGGGCTGAAGTTCATCAATGTGTGGAAAAAAGCAAAGGGGAATGGCAGAACTGCCTTTCTTTATGGTAAAAAATATTGCAACTCCTACTTATTTCTTCAGCACTTCTGGTCCACAAATAAACTGCTCACGAAGAGAGATGGAGGAATAGGAGAGCCTCTGGGTGAACCATTTTCTTATGAAAGGCAAAACTCACCAATGCACCAAGACTTGGAACACTTACAAGATGAGAATATCTGCATAGCTAACAAGGATCTGCTGAGCTATGACTTCACACCCCTCTTATTCCCACGGAAAGGGACCAAATGGGAATTCAGTGAGCACACAGAGACCACCAGCACGACACTGGAAAATCAAAATACAGCTTTTTGCTAAGAACAAAACACACCCCAAAAAAGCATAAACCCCCATACCCTGACAGTGACAGTTGAAGACAATCAGGAACACAAACCATTTTTCTATTGCATAATCCATCTCCTTATTTCATGGTGATTTTGGGATGTCTTATCTTTCAGATAAACAGAAATGACAGGAGATGGAGAACTTGCAGTCATTAGCCTTCCTCGTGCCACAGAGCTGTTTACAAATGGTTTATTTATACGTAACAAATAATCTTCAATGCTTCAGGTGGGATGTAATTTGGGTGCATTAACCGCTTAGCTAAAAATACTCTTTCCCTGCTTTCAGGCTTTGTTTCGGAAATTCTACCAGAGCTGAGATTTGTTCTCAGTACCTACAGTAAATCACTTTAGCAGGTGAAGAACAACATATTCGTTACGTCATTAGCCTGGAGCCAGGCTTCCCATTAAAGCACTGAAGGTCAAATTCATCCCCTGCAGAGGCTGCTGCAGTGACCACACATACTGAACTAACTGTAATTCTGCCTTAAGAGGTTCTTGTTTGTTCTTAGATACCCGTCTCCTCTGGGGAACATCCTGCCTCAGATCAGTATGCAACTCAGTATTTTTACGTGGAGCCACATGATGGAGCTAAAACTCAGTTTAATTTTATTGAACTGGCTTAAAGGCCATTTAGACCATGTTTGAACACGATGATCCTGGAGGTCTTTTCCAACCTAGTGATCCTGTGATTCTGGGACCATGAAATAACTAAACATCTAAACTTTTATCATTTATGTTTAACTCTGTTCTGGGAGTTGACAGTTCACACTCCTATTAGAAAAAGCGGTATCTATCACACATGTGTTTTGAGCAAAATGCCTGCAGCACCTAAGACTGGTAAGCTACTCACCTGATGAGCATCCAGATCAATGATGGTGGCTTTAGATACCCCTTGTACTCTTTCAAATAAGAACTGGATATGCAAACAAAGAAAAGAAAAGACAGAATAAACCAGAAGCTTGAAGCTTGCACAGTGCATTACTTCTGATTTGAATGTAGCCCATGTCCATTTCATTCACCAAATAAATGGCTAAATCATCCTAACATATTTAAATATAAAAGCTTTTGTTATTTCACATAAAAAGAAAATCATAGAATGGTTTGGGTTGGAAGGGACCTCAAAGCTCATCCAATTCCACCCCCTGCCGTGGGCAGGGACACCTCCCACTGGATCAGGGGCTCCAAGCCCCATCCAACCTGGCCTTGAACACCTCCAGGGATGGGGCAGCCACCCCTGCTCTGGGCAGCCTGGGCCAGGGCCTCCCCACCCTCACAGAAAACATTTCTTCCCAATATCTCATCTAAATCTAGAATTTGAAAATAAATATTTTTGTAGTTATACAATAAAAAACCCTGTGCATTTCCACCAGATGAAATGCATAAAACATTTAGAGCCATGTGTGCACCTGTTTACTCATAGAGAAAGTTGGTGGAGAGAGGGAAGGAGACCTTCTACTCATGTCCTCTTTCTTCCAGAAAGTACCAGAGACAACATGGGATCCAGGACGTGTCTTTCCACTGCATCACTCAGTAGTTGTAAAGTAGACTCGATAAATAAGGCAGAAGGCTCAACTGGGGCTGTTTAGTCTGGAGGAGGCTGAGGGGAGTGCTCATCGCTCTCTGCAGCTCCCTGAAAGGAGGTTGTAGCAAGGTGGGTGTTGGTCTCTTCACCCAAGTAAGAAGTGAGAGGATGATATGAAATGGCCTCAAGTTGTGCCAGGAGAAGTTTAGACTGGACATCAGGATAAATTTCTCTACTGACAGAGTGGTGAAGCCCTGGCAGAGGCTGCCCAGGGCAGTGCTGGAGTCAGCACCGCTGGAGGGGTTCAAAAAGTGTGTACATGTGGCAATTTGGGATATGGTTTAGCAGGCACAGTGGTTTGGGGCTGACGGTTGGACTGGATGAGCTTGGAGAGTTTTTCCAACCTTCACCATTCCATGATTCTATTCTAAGCCCAGGGTAATGAATCCTGCTGTAGCATCACTGGTTCTACACCAGCGTTGCTGGGCTGTCTCTGCATCCTGCACCAGCCAAGTCCAACGAGGGATTATAAAGCTGATCGTGGCATCAACACTGCCAGAGGCTGGAGCAGAACTAGTGACAGCACAGAGAAAGCAACAGGAACACATGTGGGTTGGGACAGGGTGAAGCAAGAGCTGCTCAGGCCCCAAAACATCAAGGAACTGACTTTATGAGATAAGTGACAGCATGAGCGAGGCCTATCACTAGGAAGGGAGAAAGAGTCCTCTGTTATAAGCATAAAATCCACCATTCAGGAAAAGCTGCTATAGGGACTGCAGGCATTAAAGTCACTTCTAGTAGCAATTCATTTCTTACTCCACGTCTGTGAGGAAAATAATATTTTTAAGTCTTTGGGTCTCAACTTTGACAAGTTACTATCTTTAATATAGACATTGCAAGGCCCAAAGATTTTGTAGCTCCTATCATTTCTCAATCTGTATTTTAATGATAGGGAAAACAGAACTGTGTATATAACTTTTCTGCAAATTACCACGTACAGAAATTAGGATGTTATGTCATACCATGTGCTGCAATCATTCCAGCTTTTTTATGTTTGATTAGTACAGATACTTTATAAATAGTTGAGTGTACAAATATACCACAGCACGTTTGATAAAAATAAGCTGCAATTGCAGAAGGCTCTTGCTTCAGCCTTTCAACAGCTCAACACCAAATGCATTCATTCCATTCAGTGATTATTTTGGAGACATCCGCATTTTTATTCATGGATTTTATCCACTTCGAGCACTGCAGCTTGATTTGGAGAGAGGATTTCTGCCTCTGCATTTGTCTTGATTGTAACCACTGAAACTACATGGAATTTTCAGGTTTGACTGCAATGCTAGGATAATTATCACTGAGGATATTAAAAGCCAATCTGGTTTGATTTGGAGTGGGATTTTTGCAAGACAACATTGTTAATCCATTGTAGTGGTTCATATTTACATTCATAATTCTGAATGCCACAACTCTTCTCTTGCACTTAACAATAAATACTGCTTACGTGCCATGTTGTGCAACACCAAGTGCCGCACCATTTCCCTATTCCTACCCGTCTAGAGATGACTATTTCCTCCTGTTAAGATGTAAATTACTTCTAACAAATCTATGTGGATTTTTTTTTCCATTTGCACAAACAGGAGAAAATACTGGTTTAAGAGTTAAGAGTACATCTTACCTTTATAGCCAGTGTGATATCTGCGTATGCACAAAATCCTCCACCTTTGTCACTTGAGCAATGATGAAAGCCACCTCCTAAACATAAAACCCATGAACAAGTAAAAAGCTAGCAGTTAAAGAACACAGACAGTCTTTGCAGAGATCGCTTACATGGCAGGCACTTCATTCTCTCTAGCAAATACTGCATCCAGAGCTGGTCAACCCTCACCTGGCACAACAAACCATCTCCTCAGGTTTCCATACTCATCTTCCATGGGGCCAAGCAGGGCAGCAGGCAAAGGACCTGCAGATGCCCACAGTAAAGGGGTCATCCCTTTTGTCCAGCAGCCACCCAAGAGCTAAGAAATGACTATACATAAGTCTGGTGCCTCCCCAACAAAGCATCATGAAAAGGATACTTGGATCTCCCCTCCCAAAACACATTTTTCATATAACCACCTAACACATTTTTTATATAACCACACATATATACAATATATATTTATATAACCACTTTTTACATAAACCACAACTTTTAACTGCAAAACCCACTACAGGTATCTAAGCAAAAGACTTAGCAAACCTGCTTTATCTATCAGTAAAATGACAGGCTTTTGGGGGTTGTTTTTAATACCTATTTAATTTTTAATACTGAATATTCACATTGTAGATGATGTGTAAGAAAAAACGGAAAACTCCCAGAACAGATGAGGTCCATGAAAAGAAGTCAAGTCTTACACGACCCAAAGTACTGCGTCAAGAGTTTACTGGTTTGGCATTGCTCTTTGCCCTGAGCAAGAGAGCAGGTTTATATGCACTATATTCTTCAGAATTTATTAATTCGAGTCTTTTTCAGGAAAAATTGCACAGCCAGACCTAGAGACAAACAGCTACAACCCTGTTCTCCAGCACATCAACCAACTCCTGGTTCTGGTGTAACACAGAGATCAACCGATGACAAGATCTTTTAATATTATTTAATCATTTAATGAAAACAAGGATTTTATTGAAAAACTTATAATCACTCTAAATATTTCTCCTTAATTTTTTTTGCACTACTTCAATGCAAACACTTTTCTTTATCTATGATATCATATCTTTATCCAGTTCTGTTTTTCTTCTTTCCAAAAA
Source organism: Clamator glandarius (assembly GCA_033459285.1). Classification (NCBI taxonomy): domain Eukaryota; kingdom Metazoa; phylum Chordata; class Aves; order Cuculiformes; family Cuculidae; genus Clamator; species Clamator glandarius. The sequence continues at coordinate 279,672 of JAUNZM010000272.1, read as the reverse complement.
CTGTTGTATTTAATCATAAAAATGCAATATGGGCAATTTTAATCATAAAAATGCAATATGGGAAGAAAATAAATTCACTGCTGCTTCCATTTTTTTCCTTTAGAACTGATTTGAGTTAAACCAAATCAAGTCACTCTGCGCTTATAAACAGAATACACCCCGTGCTAAATGAAAATAATATGATTTGAACCCCCCGGTTTCAAGAGTCGGTTAACGCACAGAGTCTGTACTTACCCACATTGATTGCCCAGCCTCTATCAACAGCCAACTTTCCTGCCTTAAGAGAAAAACAGCAAGATCTTCAACAACCAGAACAAACGTTTCGATTGCTTCCACCCCAAATACGACCCTTGGCATTCAGACACATCCATGGACTTACCACATGTTTTATCACTGCAGGTTATTCCAAAGCACATCTCTGAACACAAACCATATAAAACTAGTGGAGGGGTACGACGAGGTGAAACAGGGGACACTGAGATGCGATCATAAGAAGAAATGTTCTTCTGTGAGGGTGGGGAGGCCCTGGCCCAGGTTGCCCAGAGCAGTGGTGGCTGCCCCACCCCTGGAAGTGTTCCAGGCCAGGTTGGATGGGGCTTGGAGCCCCTGATCCAGCGGGAGGTGTCCCTGCCCATGGCGGGGGGGTGGGACTGGATGGGCTTTGAGGTCCCTTCCAACCTAAACCATTCTATGGTTCCAAAACTACTCTTGGCATAACTAGTTTAATAAATAGCTCATCTCTCATCTGTATTTCCTTCTCTGGCAATCAACCAGACCTAAAACTGCCTTTGCCAAAATGCCAGCCCCTAGCAAAGGAATGAAAAAGGGAAAGTACAAGTGTTTGAAAGAGTAAAAAATGAGCAATAAACCCCAATATCACTCATGTAAAACCAAAATACTAGAATCATAGAATCATAGAAAGTTTTGGCGTGGAAGAGACCTTAAAGAATGTAAGGTCAAAATCCTGACAGTACAGATTAACATAATTTCATCTGGGGATGGGGACAAAAAGAAATGCTGCAGTACAAAGTGTCCTGCGACTTCTTTTATTTTTTAAATTAACATGCATAGAAGAGAACATTATCAACATTCTTGCTTTCAGTATAGAAAAATTGTGCATGTATCTCTCCTTTAAACTCAAATGACATTTAGAGAATGCAAAGTATTGGCAGAGAAGAGATACACAAGGCTTAAATTATAACATTTTCATTGAAAAAACTGATTTATTTTGGCCAGGAAGAGAGAGGCAAGTGTTTACCTGCAGTATTCCCCAGAATTCATATTGAAAAAAGATACTGCTAGCTATAATTTAAAAAAGGGAGCAAAAAGGTAAAAACAGATTATTCTTTCTCATAATCATGGAAAGAAGATGTTACATGTCATATGTGAAAAGAAGCTGGAAGAGTTGAGAGTTCTTCATCACCAATATTTGTATTTGAACAGTTCTAATTTACTATTAAGAAAACTACTGGGAAGATAAACATAGCCCTGTTATGAACATGCTAACTTACACAAATTAGATCTCAAGGAAAGATTGTGGTTTCTGAACCATAAAGCCCATTAAGTCACAGAGAAAGCACATTATCTGTGATTTAGCATACTTCCTAGGGATTCCTCACTAAAACCCAATCTTTCTGTATTGCTATGAAATCATTAAAAAGTACAGAAACTCAACAGGATTGCTTATGATAAACAGGACCACCAGGAACAGAAGATTGTACTTCTGATTTGTACTGTACACATTACTGCCTGATGAATCAAAATTGCTTATGAAGTACACATCTGCTTCCTGATAATGAAAAAAGAGGTAAAAATAACAGCATAGGGCATCAAAACCAATCCAAAAGCGAGCAGTGCTGCCATCTGTATTCAGGAGGCAGGAGAGAGCAGAATCCAGTACTGAAAGGGGCTCCAGGAAAGCTGGGGAGGGGCTCTGGATCAGGGAGGACAATGATAGGATATGGGGAACAGTTTTGAGATGAAAGAGGGAAGATTGAGATGAGATCTTAGGAAGAAATGTTTTGCTGTGAAGGTGGTGAGGCCCTGGCCCAGGTTGCCCAGAGCACTAGTGGCTGCCCCTTCCCTGGAGGGGTTCAGGTTGGATGGGGCTTGGAGCCCCTGATCCAGTGGGAGGTGTCGGTGGAACTGGGTGGGCTTTGAGGTCCTTGCCAACCTAAACTGTTCCATGATATGGAGACATCAGACAATTCACCATTGCGAATTAAAGAGAAGGCAAGCACAATGAAAAACATCACTGAACGATAATAAAAGTATTGACTAGCTAAAGCCAAGTTGAAATCGATTTCATACACATATTCAAGACCCTCAAGAAATTCCAAAGGCAGGATGTTCTAGAGTCTACCCAATCATTTTTCTCTTCCACCATTTCCTTCACCTCTCATCACTGCTACACACAAGGACAAGGACAAGGACATCGTGGCTGTAGTAAGAGAAGGCTCCGCATGCTCCTGCTCAGGCAGGACTTTGCAGACCTAAACACCTCACCTCAGCATCCACTCTAACTGCCATGAGAAATACAGCACAGGAGGGAGAGCCCACCAGCAGCCTGGAGGGATGCCGAAGGACCAGAGTCAGAACGGAGCTATTTCTTTGTCTGTGAGTGACAGTGAAAAATGCTTAAGCACATAGAACTATACAAACATCATCAAACCAGAATCCTTTCTCTTTACCACTATCCAGTCTATAACAGAATCACAGAACAGTTTGCTTTGGAAGGGACCTTGAAGCCCATCCAGTTCCTCCCACTGGATCAGGTTGCTTAAAGCCTCATCCAGCCTGGCCTTGAACACCTCCAGGGATGCAGCAGCCATGACTCTTGGGTGTTTTAAAGCCTTCAAACAAAAAAGCCAAACTACTCCAAGCTTCCCAGCAGTCCACTGGAAGCAAGATGACCACATGGGTATCAGTAAAAGCAGTTTGGGGCCATCTCCAGCTCCTGCAGGGAAACTGCCAGGAGATAACATTCCAGGTGGTTTATGCAGGTTCACATGAGGAAGATGTGCAGCACTTGGATCCACTTGGATCACCTCCCCTTTTGCCAGTTCACACCTTCTGAAGGTGGCAGCACTTTTTGTTAGCCAGCCTATTACCATAATCCAGTCAGTCTGAAGGTTTATCCAGAACCCAGCACATTCTTCCCAAACTCAGTCTTCAATTGTCTTTAAAGGCTAACTTAGCATCTTCCAGCAGTTGATCTGTTTTTCTCATGCTTATGCAGACTTTCGGGATTCAACAAAAGCATCAGACATGCTGTACTGTACCAGAACTTCCATACATTCCTAACCTGACTATTCTTTGACTTTAAAGAACACATACATCCAAGAAGTCAGAACAACACAACAGAATCAAAGTAGGATAAGGAAATGGGAAATGTGATTTTTCTGACACGCTGACACGCTTTCAAACTACTCCGAGCACCTCACAGCACCACAAGATCTACATTACCCTAACACTGCATTCCTCGTCAGAGAAAATAAAATGCACCAGTTTGCAACACAGCTCAAACATGACGATATGCTCAAAGCTTTTTGAAGAGCTCTAAATGTCTAAATATCTCTGACCAATGCTTGGGCCATGACAAAGTTAAGAGGACACTCTGAAAACAATCAAATGGCACTGTTAAAAGGTGTTGCTGAACTTTAACATGAGGTGTTTAAGCCCAATCACAAGTTATCCAGTTCATTCTGTTCCTTTCTTTATCTTTCAGTAACTGAAAGCAGCAGGCAGGGGGTTAATTCTCTATACACACTTGGAAACCCAGCAGCTGGATGGGACACAGATTTCACAATGGAGTACTGAAATATCAAAAGAAATTGGTGGGTTTTTTCCTGTCTCAGGCTGAGCAGGTCTATCATTTAAAAAAAGTAAACACAACAGAAAAGCAGGATATTTCATCTTGCCTTAAAATCTGCTAACAAATGGCTCTCCTCTATCATTTCACAACGTGAAATCCAAGAGGGGTGAAATATAATAGCACCCAGAACCACTTCTACAAATGACAGCACAGACTCACAGAATTGCTTCATTGGAAAAGACCTTTGAGATCACCGAGCCCAGCCTTACCCATACACTGCTAAACTATATCCCTGAGCATCTTGTCTGCACGTCTCTTAAATCCCTCCAGAGATGATGACTCAATCACTGCCCTGGGCAGCCCATCAAGAAGCAACAGTTAATCTCATATTGGCCCCACAACATGAATGAACACTCAGAGAACTGCTCCACCAAACTTTTGGGCTTGTTCACATTAGTCTCATCAGTCAGACTCACACAGATTCAACCTTTTCCACTGTTTCTGAAAGCCGTACTGCACTGCTTTTTATGCACTGGTCATAGAACAACTCTATTTTATTTATGTCTTTAATGGATTCTTGACACATTCACAACGGTAAGCACTTAAAAACAAGAAACCTCGATCCCTGTGCAGATGACCAAGTACCTACTCTTCTGTTGACAGAAATGTATAGCTACCTATCAATCTGTTTCTGAAAATAATGCCTTTACTTCATCATTCATTTACAGCTTCCCAAATGCGCTCACCTTTAATATCTAGTAGCTCACCTTTAATACCTAGTAGCTACAATAAATCATATTCTCATATCTGGCACAGAGTAATCTGAAAGGTTTGTCAACATAGAGAGAAGTGTTCTTCAGTAACTGGCTTCAAATAGATACAGAAAAAGCATTGTGGGACTCTCTCTTTACACGTGCACCCACTGCAACAGCTGCCTTCAAAAGAGTAACTAAAATGCAGCGAAGATCTTTTGGTACTATAACATTAATAATTTCAGATAGGATTCTGTCTTCCATCTATGTAACTGTGCCTGCAAAGAGAGCTCAGGACTGTCACCCCCTGTTGCAGCACTGTGCTGTACAGCTCCTGAATTCCAGCTCTGATATGACAAAGAATGATAAAAAGGGCAGAAAAGGTTCCATTGGTTACGAGTTTATAATTATGAAGGCATCTTTTCCTCAATACATGGTTTAAATAACTCATTCTTGGCTCCAGCCTTCAGCTGTTGTCTTTCCATCTATTTCCTCAGCATCTCTGATGGCAATTCTCCAGCAGAATTCAATGCCTGGCACCCTTCTACAATTGTGACCAGAGTACTCACTTAACTAATTAGGAAACTATTCTGTTCAGGTGAAACAGGCTACTTCTCACTTGAGTTCACCTGAGCTTCCTATGTGGTATTTACAGTAGGAAAGAATAGATAAATTCAATTTAATCATTAAAATGAGCAAGGCGATTTGGCTTTTAGATTAAAACACTTATCGAGTCTCAAGAGCAACCCAATCATGCATCTCTTCCCATGCAGTACCAAGGCTGTTAGGTAAACATGTGCTTTAAAAACACCTTCTATATTATCAGTTTTGAAGCCTCCCATCCCTAGAATTTGCCTGTATTTGAATGCTGGCAAAAACTAATTCACTTTCTGTAATTTCCATACATCCTCCATGTCTATTAGCACTTGTCTGGGCTGCCCCTTGCTGTCTCTTCAGCTTCAGAAAATTATGGACCGTGAAATCGAGTATGGCTTTCACCATGGCAGCTGCTAAAAGCTTCAAATTCTGCTGCTCACAGTTAGGACTGTAAGCTAACTCCCTCCCCTCTACCAGCCTCCAGGGCCCAGGCCTTCGACTTGTACAAAACATCACAACTCAGGTTTATAGTGTTTTCAAACCATGGAATCGCAGAACGGTTTGGGCTGGAAGGACCTCAAAGTCCCACCCCCTGCCATGGGCAGGGACACCTCCCACTGGATCAGGGTCTCCAAGCCCCATCCAACCTGGCCTTGAACCCCTCCAGGGATGGGGCAGCCACCCCTGCTCTGGGCAGCCTGGGCCAGGAACTCCCCACCCTCACAGTAAAATATTTCTCCCTAAGATCTCATCTCATTCTCTCCTCTTGCAGCTGCCAACGATTCTCCCTGGTCCTGTCCCTGCACTCCCTGATTAAGAGCTGTTGTTTTGATTAAACAAGTTTCAACACAATACAAGTGAATCACCTTACCATTATGGTTCCTCCTGTCTGGGTTCGAAGAGGTTTCAAGACTCTTCGCTGAACAACAAAATTGGGAAGAAAGGCAACCGGTGGGATTTCGGTGATCGTAGCCACAACAAACGACCACTACAGGGGTAAAAAAAAAAAAGAGTTCCCATTAACACAGCCTGTCTTAATGATGCAATTTAGGTCTCTCATCAGTTGCCATTCATTGAAAAACAGCTCACAGGTCCCTAAGGAAGATGAATATTTATAGATGGAGGTGACCACAACAGTCCTTAGTAACATCCAAATACTTTTGTCCTCCAATTATTAACTATGAGAATTGCCACTTACAATCCCCATCACTCCGTTTGTCAGATTTTAGTACCAAATACAAACAAATCAGCTTTTTATCAACAAGCTGATATTTCAGAAAATCCAACGTGCCTGAGGTGGGGAGGAAGAGCTGTAAATGTCCTTCAGCAGGATTAACAGCAAGCTGCACCTGATACATTGTTCAAACCTAAAATATCTTTTCCCGTGTCAAGTCAAAAGGATGTACCAAGGGAAAAGGAAAAACAAACAAACTGACAACTCTACTAAGAAGTTCAAATTCTTGAGGGAACATACTGTGCAAATTTTAGCACGGAGAACTGATTAAAATTTATTTAGCGCATTAAACACTTCTGGAAAATGTTGTTAAAAAGTCATCATTGAGAATATGATTTGAAGGTTAGAACACAAAATATCTGCAATATGCAAGCGCTTTTTTGGCAAACACATATAGATGACTTCAAAGAAACTCTACAAATACTACTACCAGCAGTAACACTTCTAATGGTATTTCAAACTAAGTCCCAAGCAAGAATCATAGAATCATGGAACAGTTCAGGCTGGAAGGGACCTCAAAGCCCATCCAGCTCCAGCCCCTCCTCCCATGGGCAGGCCTCCTCTGGCCTCGCTCCACCAGCTCCACATCCTTCCTGTGCTGAGGACTCCAGGACCGAACGCAGGGCTCTAGGCTTGGTCTCACCAAAGCAGAGCAGAGGGGCAGAATCCCCTCCCTCCCTGCTGGTCTCAGTGCTTTGCGTGCAGCCCAGGATATAGCTGGCTTATAAAAATATTCCCATCTAAAAATGGTTCAAACGACAGACTTGCATCGTCTAAAAGTAGCTTTGACCTCATTGCCCATCTTCTTCCAGAAGTGTAGAATGCTGACATGGAGGAAATTCATTATTTGATATAATACTAGAGAAAAGGCAATAAAGTGGAAAAGTACTGCAAGTACCTTCTCTGAAGTCTAGCCGCTACCTTGTAGATCTAAATTCTTCAAAGGAATAACCAAGGGGAATCACCTCAATTCAACAGGCCAAGCTCTGTTGTAAGGACCAGTCATGTTACCTGAAGCCAGGTAGCAGGGAGACCCTTCCTTCCAACACAGAAGGGGTTTCCAGTACCATTTACTCTCTTACATGCGCACCATTTTGTTTCTCTTCAACCAACCCCCAGGCAGGTTCCTTAGCTGCTGCTAAGATATCAAACATCACCTCTTCTTGCAAGCATATGGAATTTCCTAGCAAATCCATGGCCAAATTTTAAATGAGCAAAATTCAAGCGATCCATTATTTTAAAAAGCCTAGGCATTCCCAAAAACACCAGCACCCTTGTAACCCACCAAGCTGATTGAACATAAAAGCTGAGCCTCTTATTGGTAGATCTGTACTTCATAGAATAATGGAATCATTACGGTTGGAAAAGACCTCTAAGATCATCCAGTCAAACCACCAGCCTAACTCCACCATGGCTGCTAAACCATGTCCCAAAGCGCCACAGCCACACGCATTTGGAGACTCCACCACTGCCCTGGGCAGCCTCTGCCAGGGCCTCTTTTTGTAATGAAATTTTTCCTAGTATCCAATCTAAACCTTTCCTGGCACAACTTGAGGCCATTTCCAGTCGTCCCATCACTTGTTACCTGGGAGAAGAGACAAGCACCCACCTCATCACAACCTCCTTTCAGGTAACTGCAGAGAGTGATGAGGTCTCTCCTCAGCCTCCTCTTCTCCAGGCTAAACAGTCCCAGTTTCCTCAGCTGCTCTTCTTAAGACTTGTGCTCTAGACTCTATCCTATCTGTCTGGATAAACAGTGTACCAGACCTTGGATAAGGCAACATAGAGGATACCCAGGGCCTTTTCATGTCTAGCCTCATCGGTTTTCGTTTTAAATAAGTGCTTTAATCTTTGCTGCTTGGCAGGGATTTGCCAGTATGACTAACACCACATCTTCCAGTTTCTACAGCTGCAGGGGATATTCTCTCAAGAAAACAGGAACGGGAGACACACAGTTAATCACATCTGAGTGCACACGGCACTGCTGCTCATGAACACCAGGATTCAAGTTCTACAGACAACTCCCTGGGAAGCCATCCTGTAGGAACTGAAAATATTATTACAGTACTCCACACCAAGCTCTGTGCATTCCACTGTGCTTCAAAGCAGTGATTCAGAAAAAGGAGGTGGGTGGTTCTATGGAATTAAAAGCTCAGTATCAAGAATAGCTCCAATAAGATCAAATCTAATGGTGTATGAAATTGCATGTAGCTTTATAGCGCAGAATGAAGAAATTAAGAGAACTCAGAAAGGGAGAGTGAAAAAAACTCACACAAACAATAGATCCCTTATACAGAAAAAGAAAACATTCCAGAAATGGAAACACAAGGATTCTTTCACTGTGGAAGGGCAAAGATGACTCAAAATTACTTCTTTTGAATTATGAAATGGAAGATTCTCATACACAACCTTTCTCTGCCCTCCAAGTAGAGTTGCAAAACAAAAGCAATTCCACCTGCACTCATCTGCTACCCAATGCCACAGGCAGATGACTGCACACATTCAGAAACAGAGAGATCACTAATGTTTAACAATTGGATGTTTCATTTAGAAATACCCAATGGATGTGTTTCATGCCCTGTTAATATGTAATCTTGTATGAGCTGCTATTGGAAACCCTCACAAAGATAACATGGAAGGTTATGCCCCAACACTGATCTTTCGACTCTGTCCATATTCCACCGACACCGGCAGTGACTAAGTATGAAGCCAGCAATTCCTCCACAACAGACAGAAAACAGAACCCCTGCACAGATGCTCTTCCAAGACTGCATAAAGCCCAAACCCAGGAAGCAATTCTTGCATCAAAAACCATTCAATTGAGTACTGCCTTGTAGTGCTCTCCAATGTATTTTCAATTTCAGAGCTGTATTTTATAACACCAGAACTAATCAAAACTTATGCTTTTGAAGAATAAACCCCTGGTACTATGGCGAACATTAACATTTTGCTTAGGTTCATTAAAACGTCATTTCAGGTCACCTATATAACATGACAGATCCTCTTTCCCTTCTATCCTTCTATAGTATGAACTCCCAACTATTCCCATGTTTTTCTTTCCATATTCTCAATCACAAGCATAAAGTCATGGAATGGTTTGGGTTGGAAGGGTCCTCAAAGCCCATCCAATTCCAACCCCCTGCCATGGGCAGGGAAACCTCCCACTAGAATTCTACCAATGTCATTAAAATATACCATTCTGGAATCTGCAGAAGTTGACTTAACAAATCTAGTAAGGTATCTGTCGCCTTTGATGATAATTCTAGACAGTTTGCTCAAAAAGCACATTAATGAGTACAGCACCTTTAATTTATTAAGGTAGCGCCTCGTGTGAACAACCAACAGATCTTCATCAGTAGCTTCCCGTGCCTGCACAATCAAGTCATCTGCAATTAGTTTTTCTTCTGAAACAGGAGAGAAATAACAATTGGCATTGTATACCATCGCTCAGCGTCCCACATTCCACCCTGCCCAAGAATGTTAACACTTGGACCTTGCTGCAGTAACTTCACTTGTAATGAAAATGACTGAAACAGCTTTTGTTTACTTGGTGTTTACAGATTTTCCAAATGCAGACCCTCCATCCACATAAGCTACTAAGGTAGGGCACACATGATAAATATTGTTTAAGGAAGCTTTTGCAGTCTAATGATGGTAACTTTTTTTTAAACTGAAAGGAAAGATGGGTAGTCACAGGATGGGCAGACACAAAAGCATCACAAGGCTCCTTACAGTCTAGGACTCAACATACTGGGGAAATCTTGGTGCTTGTACCATCAAATAGCCACCATTCTTTAATGAGCTTTAAGAAAGTCCACAGCTGACACTAGCACTTAATGGCCTAAATCAGGGGAGAACAAATGAAAAACCAAAATTCAAAACATAATTGCTCAAATGTTCACAGAAGTGAACTCTCCCACTCAGGGTATTTCTGTCACGCCCTTACCTCCTTTTAACTTAGAGAAACACCAATGACCAGCTATTAATTCTGCCCCTCAGAGACTAAAAATGAGCTTATTTCAAAACCTGGTTTTATAAGAGCCAGTTAGAAAACATCACTCCAGGACTTCAGGAGGTGATTAAAGCCAGCACATCTGGATGCCCACATCTGGATGTACTTGCCAGAAAACTCAAGTTCAGGTCAGATGAAACGGCCAAGCAGTGCAGAAAACAATGCTGCTTTGCACAGGATCACTACAAACACAAATACAAGACATCATCCTGATCCTCCCAGAGAAACTGAGATACACAACTGCTGCACAGCCACAGCCCTCATAGAATAAGCCTTTCCCACAATTCCATACGTTACAGAGGAAGAAAACAGCTCACAAAGGTGAGTGATTTTGCTCTGAAGTGGTACACAAGAACAGCACCTGCAACAATATTGGTGTTGGCAAGCTTATGCCCCTCCTGACTGAGGGGTGAGAAAGGTTTCATTCACCCACTGGTGTCAGACAAAAAGCTGAACTGCTTCATTCTTGAGGAAGGAGAAGGTACGCACAGAGAGATTTTTCACCAGTGATTCTCTACAAGACTCTAGGGAAGATGGCAGGGAACAGCGTAGGTCAAAAGTTGCCAGGAGCTGCTCCAAAGCCAGAGAAAACCAGGAGTGCCTGGAGTATCCCATGGCTTCTTTCTCCTCTAGAAAGCAGGGAGACAAAAACAATTGGGAAAGCTCATTTTCTGTGAAAGACAGTGAAGAGTGGATACTTCCCCTTGAAAAGAATCAGAGAACAGTTTGCATTGGAAGGGACCTTAAAGATCATCCAGTTAAAAGACTACACAGAGAAGGAGCAGAAAGCCAAAGGTTTAATTAAGAAAACAGTCATGGAAGCCAAGACTTCGGTATTTAAGGTTGTAGAGGGAAGATCCAAAACTCAGCTACTTAATGAAGCGTTAGAATTCCTTTACCCTCAGTTAAATGAATACAAGAGAGCCCAAAGTCAGCAGGGCAATATATATCTGCAGATCATCAGCTAAAGGAGCCATTAGGAGCACAGAATGGCACTGGGACAACCTCTGTCTTGGCAAGAAAAAAAGTGTTTTGTTAACTTGATGAGCAAGCTTGAACTTTAGATGATGAGATGCTAAGATTTTACATAGGCCTTGATCCTCACCTTGGTTCTGTATTTCTGCCTATGTCTTCCAAGTTTTTTAAAGAGCAATAATGAGCACAAAATTTCTGCCTGTCACCAGAGGCACCTCAAAACTCTTCCAAACATTATCAGAATAATATCCTGAGGTTGACAACAGATTGATACAAGCTGCACTCATCTTTCAGCCTGAAAGGCACCACTGGCTAGCAGACTGCCTGCAGTCAAAGCTGAATGACCAAGCTGCACCCCACAGCGAGCTGGTCATGAACAGCCGAGGTTTCACCAGCCCCAAGGAACATCCCAGTTCTTGCTACACTGTCTGTAAAGGAGTGGGAGCATAAGTCTACAGGAAACTGAATAGAGGACTGCCAAACCACAATCCAGGTCCTACAAACCGAATCATTTATAAGCTTCCAGCTTCCACAGGAAGGATTTTCCATTCATAGCTACAAAACCAAAGTCCGTGTTGTATTTTAGGTCCAGGCTTGGTCCTCAAAAGAAAGAGGAAACAAGGAGTGCAAACAGCAGCTATCCTAAGAGGAAACTTAAAGGAAATATTGTTCTCACACATCAATCTAGAACTGGAAGAACGTGCTTGAATCATTAACCACCTGTTGTGCACCAAAAGGCATTCACAAGGCTCTGGCATTCTGCACTCACCTGGGGCTAGACTGAAAGCCAAGATGCTGGTGCTCATTTCAGAGGTGGAAACAGTTCCCAAATATCCCACATGAATATTCCTTGTAAAGGTCAAACAATTAAATTCTCCTTATTTCACCCCTTCATTCAAATTGCAAAGGCCACAAATGTTTTCCGATGGCCTAAGACATTGCTGTGCTCATCCCTCTCCTTCCTCCTTTTTACTCTGTCTAGTAAAGCTCTGGGCCAGTCTGTCATGAACCAACTGCTGCCAGTATTACCCACAGCTCTGGGGAGAATTAATCACTTCATGAGCCCAAATTTCCAATCACTTTTAACAAGTTTCACCCTGCACAGGTGCCACGACTGAGCCAAAAACAAACCACAAGGTTATTTAGTGGAGCGCGCTCGAAAATTTTCGAAGGATGGGGAAACAAATTTTTGCATTAAAAAGCCTTCATGTAGGATGTTTGCTCTAATGTTACAAGTTCTTCTTTAAATACTTGATCAACAAGACGACTCAGTGTACCACAAAGCATCTAGCCTGCCTCCAAAATCCTACAATCAATTTAATCTGCTAAGATTTAAGTCTGCAAGTATATAAGCATACTAAAGCAATCCACATGTGATTTAAAGAGCAGAGCTTAAATCTACACAATGAGCAATGAAGACGTACAGCCACCATTACGCTGGCAATTATTAACAGAAGTCTGCACTAACTACATAATTCTTGTTAGGTTTTGGGCTCAGTCTAAGAGGAACCTTCTGCCACTTTACCTTTCAAGAAATCGATTACTTTTCCCCATTTCCCTGCATCAAACGGATGTAGTTTCTCAAGCCCCAGGAAGGTGATGTTGTAGTCGGGGGAATATACGATGGGCCAGCATGCTGGTGGAGGGGCTTCGTACAGCGCTGTCCGGTGAGGCCTTGAAAAGCAAACACAAATGAGTCACCACCTTAGCTAACTATTTAGTAAGTTGAACGTTCTTTGCTAAAATTATAGAACCCTGGAGTGGTTTGGGTTGGAAGGACCCTCAAAACCCACCCATTTCCACCCCTTGCGCTGGGCAGAAACACCTCCCACTGGATCAGGGGCTCCAAGCCCCATCCAACCCATCTTTGAAGACCTCCAGGGATGGGGCAGCCACCACTGCTCTGGGCAACCTGGGCCAGGGCCTCCCCACCCTCACAGGAAAATGTTTCTTCCTAAGAGCTTGTCTAAATATCTCCACTCTCAGTTTAAATCCATCACCGCTTGTCCTATTGCTACAGGACCTGCTAAAAAGGCTGGTGAAGGGGCTGTAGTCTTACGAGGAGCAGCTGAGGGACCGGGGGCTGTTTAGCCCAGAGAGAAGGAGGCTGAGGGGAGACCTCACTGCTGTCTACAACCACCCGAAAGGAGATTGAAGCAAGGTGGGTATTGGTCTCCTCTCCGAAGTAACAATGCCAGGATGGGAGGGAACGGCCTCAAGCTGCGCCAGGAGAAAGGCTTAGATTGGACATTAGGAAACATTAGGGAGGCGGTGGAGTCCCCACCCCTGGAGGGATTTAAAGGATTGGTGGATGAGGAGCTGGGAGAACTGATCAGCAGCAGGCAGGGACGCTTGGACTGGATGATCTCTAAGGTCTTTTCCAAAAAACCGAATCCGTCATAAGACCTGGAAGCTGCTCCAAGGTCTCCCTGGACCCTTCTCCTCCCCAGGTCGGACACCCCCGGCTCTCCCAGCACTGGCGCCGCCTCCAGGTCCCGAACCGGCGGCGCTCGGACCGCTCACCCTGCCTCGCGACCCGTTTCCCGGCGAGACCCATGACCCCCGGCAACCGGAGCCGCTCCCAGCTTCCCCCCTCCCCGAGAATCCCGGGCAACCGGAGCCGCTCCCCGGGATCCCCCGGTGCCCGCCGCCTCCCCGTCCCCGAACTCACATCCCCGCGCCGCCCGCACCGCCGCGGAGGAGACGGGGAGGGGCGGGGCCACCGGGGCGGCCAACGGGAGCGAGGGGAAAGGGGCGTGGCCACGGGGGCGGCCAATGGAAGTACGGGAACGAGGGAGCCGGGACAAGGGGCGGGGCTAAGGGGGCGGGACCAAAGGGGTGGCCAATGGACATGAGGATGAAGAGGCAGGGAGCGCAGGGAAAGGGGCGTGGCCAAGGGGAGATGGGGACAAGGGAGCAGCCAATGGGAGAGTAGGGAAAGGGGCGGGGTCAAGGGAGAAGGGTCCTAGGGAGCAGAAAGGAGCAGTGGCAAGGGGGCGGAGGCAAGTGGGCGGTGCCAATGGGAGACGGGGCCAAGGGACCAGCCAATGGGAGTGAGGGGAAAGGGGGCGGGGCCACGGGGGCAATATGAGCGTGGGGGAAGGGCCAGGGCCAAGGGGCGGGGCGTAGGGGGAGACAGGACCGGGGGGCGGGCCTAAGGAAGCAGAAGGGGCCAGGAGGCGGGGTCAAGGCGGCAGCCAATGGGAGTGCAAGGATGAGGCGGGGCGAAGGAGAGGAGAGTGAGAGTGAAAGGACAAGGGGCGGGGCCAAAGAGAGAGTCAAGGGAGCAGAAAGGGGCTTGGCCAAGGGAGCAGCCAGTGGGAGTGAGAGGACAAGGGGCGGGCCACGGGGGCAATGGGAGTGTGGAGGAAGGGGGCGGGGTCAAGGGGCAGCCAATGGGAGTGTGAGAACAAGGGGCGGGGCCAAGGGGGGGTGTCAGAAAGGGGGCGGGGCCAAGGGAGGGCGGGGCCTGGGGCAGATACAGTGAAGGGGCGTGGCCAAGGGGTGTCAGAAGGGGCGGGGTAAAGGGGGCGGGGCCTGGGGCCGATACAGTGAAGGGGCGTGGCCAAGGGGTGTCAGAAGGGGCGGGGCCTGTGGCAGATACAGTGAAGGGGCGGGGCCAAGGGGGTACAGCGAGTGAGAATGGGGTGTGCTGTGTGGGGGCGGGGAGGGGCGGGGACATAGAGGGGGCGTGTCTGAGAAGGGGCGGGGCAGCAGGGCAAGGGGCGGGGCTGCAGTGTGGGTGTGGGCTGGGGAGGAGCCTGGGGGAGCCTATGGACTGGATATCATGGAAAATGCTCTACTGGACGGAGTGATGAAGCCCTGTCAGACGCTGCCCGGGGCAGTGGGGGAGTCGCCATCCCTGGGGGGGTTCAAAAAGTGTGTAGCTGTGGCACTTTGGGACATGGTTTGACAGGCACGGTGAAGCTGGGCTGGTGGTTGGACTGGAGATTCACCCCAGGAACACCAGCCCTAAATTCAGCCATGCAAGAAGAACTACCTAGGTTCAAGGCAAAAGCCAGTTTCTAAGTGTGCTTGATTTATCCTGCTTCCATAGGCACAAAAAGCATCCCTTGGACAGTCACACAGGTAAATTCATAACCCCATCACGACTGGTACGGCACTAAAGGATTTCCTGCCAGACTGGGGATAACTCTGACCTTGCTTTATTAACAACCCAGAGCTGAGCTGTGGCCTTAGCGAGTTGCAAAGCCCACACAAAATCATCAGATATTTATATATATTATAAAATAGGTATATATGTTTTTTTCTTTTCGAACATTCTTAGTGGTTTTCCGTGAGCTCTCAATTCTGTTTTTCATTGTCCTTTTTGAAGTCAGTCTCAGTTCCACCCTGATAATTCATCTCTGCTGTCTCGTTTCAGTTCTCCCTCAGAAGTGATGCTTCATGTTTCTCCACCAATCATAAAAATCACTTACCTTCTTTATTTAGACATTTCTGTATATTCTTTAAAGAAAACCTGAAGCAGTTCTACTAACTTATATTCAATCTATACATACTCAAAGTAGTTAAACCTTTTAATCATTAATTACCATTATATCTAATACTTATTTTAGGTTTGACATTCCTTGCACAACCTGTTGATTCAGCTGGACTGGGGGCTTTAAACCAGCCAGATAAAAATCTATGTATAATTGAATGATATTCTTATAATTGCCATAAAGATTACTTTCCCAACACTGGTTCTGGTTGTACTCTTAACACAACACTTTATTTATCCGTGACATACAGCTGAATCCCTAACTGAGCCACAAGTTTTACAGATGAATCAATACTCCTACCACAATTCCTGCAGATTAATCAATGCTCCCACCACACTTTGTACAGCAGAATCAATAATCCCATCACTGTTCGTACAGCTACATCCATAATCCCGTCATGATTCACACAGCTGAATTGATAATTCTGCTGCAATTGATACATCTGAGTTGATAAACTTGCCACGATTCATATAGATGAATCGATAATCCCACAGTGATTTCTACAGAGGAATTGATAATCCCACAGTGATTTGTCCACCTGAATCCATTATCCCACTGGAATTCCTACAGGTGAATTGATAATCTCACTATGATTTGTCCAATTGAATCCATAATCCAGCCGCAATTCCTACATCTGAAAGGATAATCCCATTGCAAAAGCAGCCCATCCCCAGCAGCAATGTCTGTCAAACCCACGATAAGGACGCAGCACGGCAGCCTTTCCTCCTAACGAGCTGAGGCTTCCAGATAAAAGGCTGTCTCCGTAAAACACTCCAGCTTTGGCTTGGCATTCTATTATGATGGATGCCTGGACTTCACCTTGCTATTTATTTGGCAGCAGGAGATAGTTATCCCAAGGAAGCATTCTATCCCTTTGACACTATCTTCTAATTACCATTTCTTTCTATTCTGACCCTTCGTGCACTTGCCTCAGTGTTAGGTCAGTGTGGTGTAATAGATTCATTAGGCCTTATGAATGGCAGGGCCTCTCCACCCTCACAGAAAAACATTTCTTCTTCAGATCTCACAGAATCATAGAATCACCAGGTTGGAAGAGACCCACTGGATCGTCGAGTCCAACCATTCCCACCAATCCCTAAATCATGCCTAAAAGTACCTCATCCACCCTCACCTTAAACACCTCCAGGGACGGAGACTCAACCCCCTCCCTGGGCAGACCGTTCCAATGCCTAACCACCCTCTCCGTGAAGAACTTTTTCCTAATCTCAAGCCTAAATCTCCCCTGGCGGAGCTTGAGGCCATTCCCTCTCGTCCTGTCCCCTGTCACTTGGGAGAAGAGGCCAGCTCCCTCCTCTCCACAACCTCCCTTCAGGTAGTTGTAGAGAGTAATAAGGTCTCCCCTCAGCCTCCTCTTCTCCAGGCTAAACACCCCCAGCTCTCCCAGTCGCTCCTCATAAGATTTGTTCTCCAGCCCCTTCACCAGCTTCGTTGCTCTTCTCTGGACTCGCTCCAGAGCCACAACATCCTTCTTGTGGTGAGGGGCCCAGAACTGAACACAGTACTCGAGGTGCGGTCTCACCAGTGCCGAGTACAGGGGGAGAATAACCTCCCTGGACCTGCTGGTCACACCGTTCCTGATACAAGCCAAGATGCCATTGGCCTTCTTGGCCACCTGGGCCACTGCTGGCTCATGTTCAGTCGGCTGTCAACCAGCACCCCCAGGTCCTTCTCCTCCTGGCAGCTTTCCAGCCAGGCTTCTCCTAGTCTGTAGCTCTGCTTAGGGTTGTTGTGCCCCAAGTGCAGGACCTGGCATTTGGCCTTGTTAAACCTCATGCCGTTGGTCTCAGCCCAGCAGTCCAGCCTGTTCAGGTCCCTTTGCAGAGCCTCCCGACCCTCCAGCAGATCCACACTTCCACCCAGCTTGGTGTCATCTGCAAACTTGCTAAGGGTGCACTCGATGCCTTCATCCAGGTCGTTGATAAAGACATTAAACAGGACTGGACCCAGGACTGAGCCCTGGGGAACCCCACTAGTCACTGGCCTCCAGCTGGATTTAACTCCATTTACCACCCTCTGGGCCCGGTCATTCAACCAGTTTTCCACCCAGGAGAGTGTGCACCCGTCCAGGCCAGAGGTGACAGTTTCCGAAGCAGAATGCTGTGAGAAACTGTATCAAAGGCTTTACTGAAGTCCAGGAAGATACATCCACAGCCTTTCCCTCGTCCAAGAGTTTAGTCACTTGGTCATAGAAGGTGATCAGATTAGTCTGGCAAGACCTGCCTTTCATGAACCCGTGTTGACTGGGCCTGATCACCCGGTTCTCTTGCAAGTGCTTCACGATCGCACTCAAGATCACCCGCTCCATGACTTTCCCCGGTACCGAGGTCAGACTGACAGGCCTGTAGTTCCCCGGATCCTCCCTGCGCCCCTTCTTATAGATGGGCACAACATCAGCCTCCAGTCCAGTGGAACCTCCCCAGTCATCCAGGACTGTTGGAAGATGATGGAAAGGGGTTTGGCCAGCACATCCGCCAGTTCCCTCAAAACCCTTGGGTGGACTCCATCCGGCCCCATAGACTTGTGGGCGTCTAGCTGGGCAAGCAAGTCTCTAACCACCTCCTCTTGGACCCTGGGAATCTCATACTTCTCATCTCAGTCTCCCCTCTTGCAGCTGAAAACCATTACCCCTCATCCTATCCCTGCCCTCCCCGATCAAGAGCCCTCCCCAGTTTCCCTTTGGGACTCTAAGTACTGCAGGACGGGCACAGTACAGGACTAGATGCGGCCCCAACAAACCATACAGGCCATGCCACTGTTGTTCAATCTTTTCTTTTTGTGTGGAATGGTCAGTAGTTCCTCAGGAATTAGGCCTAAGACAGTCAAGAGAAGGACTCGTTCTGGACTTTGGACATTTTCCAAGCTCCAGTTTTCTGCCAGTAGACTTTTCGAGGCAAATGGCTTCAGGAACCGTACAGCGTTGTAGAAAAAAACTAAGCTAAGCAAGTAACAAATTTACATGGTGTGAATGTTATGGTTGCCCTGTGCAGGGACAGGAGTTGGACTCAATGATCATTGTGGGTCCCTTCCAACTCAGGACATTCTCTGATTCCATGAACAACATTTTTGGTTCACTAGTAACTCCAAACCCAAGTTTTTAAAAAAAATTTGGGGTTCACTTTATCATTTTAGAACACTGCAATATTTGAAACAAAGCAAAGTTTCTAAAAGAAATATCAGCCTGTCCTGAAATTGTATTTTAAATACACTTAAGTGAAATATTTTGATTTAAAAAAGAATAAAAATCACACTCAAACATATAGTAAACTTTTAAATTAATATACATTCAACAAACAGCTGAATCCATGCTCTTGGCTGAAAGATATTTCCTTTAAATTCTCTGCTGAGCTCTGATCTTCTGTGTAGAAACCCAAAAAGCAGGGCAACAAGCTTAAGTTAGCAATAAACATGAGAATATGACCTAGGTCTCCTAAAATAAAAGCACACACTCATAACAAGCAGAAAATAGTTACAGACCACACAGAACCTACAGCCATCTCTAATTTTCTTGAAATCCTTCAAAATTAAGCCCAAAATATACCACAAAAGTGAGAAAACAGATGAATTGCAACCCAGCTCCTGCAGCGCAGTGATTTTATTCCTCAGGTGATGGCTCTGTTTTCCTAAGACAAAGGAGATGTTTTCTCCTCATTTCATTTTGCTTCTGTTGTGACAAAGTGCAACTTGAATGGTTTTGACAACGTTATGGATAACACTGGGGCCCTGTGGGAAGGGAGTTTATTAATTGCCGCATACTTGAAAGCACAGGCTTATCATGGTTATAATAAATAACCAGCAACCTATTAACTCTCAAGGTTTGGCCTGTTTAACGAGCTCTTTGTCATCCAGGAGATCATCCATCTCATGCTGAAAATCATAAAAAGCACTTCAGGGAGGACAGACTTTCTTGCAAAGAGAAATACTTTCTCATGATGTGGCTCCAGCTTGAAGCTGATCCAGATCATGTCCCCGTCCTCTCAGGAGCTCCTTGCAGGAGAAAGGTCTCTGTGAAGTTTGGGTGCAGCCCCACCTTGAGAACCGGGGGCAGCACAGGATAAAAGGATCTGAAGCTAGTGGAGAATGTCTAGAGGAGGACATGGAGTTGGTGAAGGATTTAGAGGGGAAGCACGTGAGGAGCGGCTGAAGTCACCTGGTCTGTACAGCTAGGATGACAGGAGACAGGGGAGACCTCATCATGGTTACAGCTTCCTCACACAGGGAGGAGGAGGAGCAGGTGCTGAGCTCTTCTCTCTCACAAACAATAACAGGACCTAAGGGAATGTCAGGAGGATGTGCCAGGGGAGGGTTCTGTTGGACATTAGGAAACGGTTCTTTCCCCAGAGGCTGGTGGAGCCCTGGAACAGCTCCCAGGGAAGGAGTCAGAGCCCCAATCCTGACAATATTGCAGAAGCCTTTGGCCAACGCCCTCAGCCCCATGGTGTGAATGTTGGGGGTGTCCTGTGGCAGCCCCATCCACAACAGAACTCAGAGCAAGGGTTTCTCCAAACCAGGATCTAAACAGCCTTTTCAAAGTCACTAGAGGGACTTGACTTAATGCCTTGAGTTGATGACCAGCAAAGGAAGACCCAGGACTTGATTTGCTCTCATACACTGTAAACCTCTGCAAGCCAGTATTGAAATGGAGAAAACTGCTCTGAGTACACTGAGGGGCTTTCTATAGCAAGGAAATCTTTCAAAGAAGTGATTCCTTCGCAGGTCCCTTCAGAGACGCAGTTCGATCCTAACTGGGTGACACAGGGCACAGGAGTGAAACATAGTTTAGTTAATTAACAACGCATTCTCTGTTACATCAGATTTGTATCTCAGATTATTTGTATCCATTCTCCTATATACTTCTAAATGTAATTAATGGATATAATTTTGTACTTCCATTGTCAACTAGAGACAACCTGGAGTCTAGCACGCTTTTATCTATCCAGATAAACAGGGTTGTGTTCAGCATGTACAGTTTTTGTAAAATTCAGTCCTAACAACAACCAGATACACAGACACCTGGGGAGTGTTTAGGGACACTGCTCGGTTTTGTAGGGACAAGGTCGGGAAGGCCAAGGCGCAGCTGGAGCCGAAATCAGCAAGGGAAATTCTCCTTCAGAGTCACAGGCTTTCCGATGAAATTCCTCACCAGCACCACAAGGTGTTCAACGACTGGACAGGGATCTCTTACAATGACTGGATTGGACATTTCATTTGTTCTCAAATACTGGTGCACAACTGAGAGGTGAATTATCAGACAATTGGCATTCAGACTATGTTAGGTACCGTGAATTATGGGGGGTGTGACAGGTTAAGTCAGTGTTTATTCCTAAAGGGCAAAGAACACTCCTTCAAGTCATGGTGATCAAATTCCCTAAGGAACTTCACAATGGTATTTTAAAATCCATTTTTCAGTCACATTAAGCAATGTTTTAAGAAAATTGTTTTAATTGCTATTGATCCAGGATTGCCTGTACTGCTGACAGAAATTAAAAGGAGTAGAAGGGACTCTGCAAAAGAGCTTGCTCTGCTTTGGACCCAAGGAAGATACAACCTCTTAAGGAAGCCAGAAACCTAAGAAGTGAAGATAAACCCTACCAGCTAGATGCCAGCGTGCCAAAGGAGAGGCTGTGTTGGCTCTGTGTAGCTACAGCATGACCCTGGGCTGCTCTGGCGGGTGGCAGGGGAGCTGCCAGACAGAATCTACCCCAAATCTAGTTAGGACAAATATTACCACATCACATTCCCACATCTCAATGTGATTCATGTTGATTTTCCTTACAATAAAATAATGTTTCATAGTTGCATAGCAATAAGAATTCTTACTGGGAAGAACGAACATGCATATGCTTATAGAAAAAATATAGTAAAAGTAATACAGGAAGACAGACTTAGTGCCCCTGATGCAATCTGTTTTAAGATACACTTGCTGTTTAGAAAGTATCAAAGCCAGGGATCCTGCACAGAAGAGTCTGAGGCCGAGCGTATGAGGTTCAAGGCGGCCAAGTGCCAGGCCCTGCACTTGGGTCACAACCCCGTGCAGCTCCAGGCTTAGGGAAGAGTGGCTGGAAAGATGCCCGGTGGAAAAGGAGCTCAGGGTGCTGGTCAACAGTGGCTGAACATGAGCCAGCAGTCGCCCAGGTGGCCAAGAGTATCCTGGCTTGGACCAGCCATGCGGTGGTCAGCAGGAGCAGGGAAAGAATCGTCTCCCTGCACTCAGCGCTGCTAAGGCCGCACCTTGAATCCCTGAATCCAGTTCCAGGTCCCTCAGTACAGGAAAGACATTGAGGGGCTGGAGCGCATCCAGAGAAGGGAACAGAGCTGGGACGGGGCTGGAGCCCAGAGGTTCTGCAAGCAGCTGAGGGCCCTGGGGCTGTTCAGCCTAGAAAAGAGAAGGCTGAGGGAAGACCTCATCGCTCTCTGTAGTTTCCTTGACAGAGGTTGTAAGTGAGGTGGGTGCTGGGCTCTTCTCCCAAGTAACAAGTGATAGAATGAGAGGAAATGGCCTCAAGTTGCACCAGGGGAGGTTCAGACTGGATATTAGGAAAAATCCCTTTCCTGACAGAGTAGTGAAGCCCTGGCAGAGGCTGCCCAGGGCAGTGGTGGGGTCTCCATCCCTGGAGGGGTTCACACAACATGTAGATGTCGCACTCTGGGACAAGGTTTAGCAGGCACAGTGGGGTTGGGCTGCTGGCTGGACTGGATGAGCATGGAGGTCTTTCCCCACCTTAATGATTCCATGAAGAAACTTTCTGTTTCCTCCCCATCTTCCATCTGACTAACCCTTACAATCAGAGGAAACAAAACCATGTTTTTCAACTGTCTCAGCAAAACTTCCCTTAATGTGTAAAGAGCAACTCATTCCTTATTTTTATTCCGCAGGAAGTTATTTTGACAAAGACAGGCTGATCACACGACGTGATAGTAATAAACCCCCCTCATTTCTAAGGCTAATAGGCTGCTCCTCATTTGAAGTATGCCAATGACCAGCAATTAGCACCCTTCTCATTTAGCTGCAGTGATTACACCAATTCTCATACTACTGCTGCATTAATTGCATCTTGATTTGGGGTGTGTGGTGATTAAAGCAGCAGCAGCAGTGGGTAGAGGCTTTTCTTACCTCCCTCACCACCAGAGAAGCTGGAAAAAATCACCAAAATGACAGGTAAGGCAAATCAGCTCCCCACCTGCTGTGCATCACAGGCTTCCACTTCTTCTTCCCACTAAGTCCTTCTGTCTCATCCAGTGATACTCATGGGACTATTTGCTGTTCCCCAATATAACTATTCTTTCATTCTTATGAGGACTCACTTCAATGTGAGTAAGGTCTGATGGGTCAGCCTGATCTTTCCTAGTGGTCTTTTTTATCTTTGTAAAATCCATACGTTCTGGGTTTTATGGCTCCCATGAGGGAAACAAGCAGGTCAAGCGAGCTGGTCTGCCCCTCTACTCCACTCTAGTGACAACTCACCTGCAGCCCTGAGTGCAGTTCTAGATTCCTCAGCACAGGAAGCACATGGAGATGTTGGAGCAAGTCCCGAGGAGGGGTATGAAGAGGATCCAAGGTCCAGAGCAGCTCCCATATGAGGACAGGCTGAGAGAGCTGGGGTTGTTCAGCCTGGAGAAGAGAAGGCTGTGGGGAGACCTTAGAGCAGCTTCAAGTGCTGAAAGGGGCTCCAGGAAAGCTGGGGAGGGACTCTTGATTAGGGAGGGCAGGGATGAGGGGGAATGGTTCTCAGCTGCAGGAGGGGAGATTGAGATGAGATGTTAGGGAGAAATGTTTTACTGTGAGGATGGGGAGGCCCTGGCCCAGGTTGCCCAGACAAGTGGTGGCTATCCTCATATGGGAGGTGCTAGAGCCCTCTGATCATCTGTATAGCCCTCCTCTGGACCTGTTCTGTGTCACGTTATATATAATTAGAAACAAACTCCCTGTTAATACCTAGCTCCAGAAACTGGAGATTGTGAGGTCTGGTGAGACCGCTCCTCAAATCCTGTGTCCAGTTCTGGGCCCCTCACCAGAAGAAGGATGTTGAGGCTCTGGAGCGAGTCCAGAGAAGAGCAACGAAGCTGGTGAAGGGGCTGGAGAACAAGAGGAGCGGCTGAGAGAGCTGGGGGTGTTCAGCCTGGAGAAGAGGAGGCTGAGGGGAGACCTCATTGCTCTCTACAACTACCTGAAAGGAGGTTGTGGAGAGGAGGGAGCTGGGCTCTTCTCCCAAGGGACAGGACGAGAGGGAATGGCCTCAAGCTCCGCCAGGGGAGGTTTAGGCTGGACATTAGGAAATCATTTTTCATAGAAAGTGTCACTGGGCACTGGCAGAGGCTGCCCAGGGAGGGGGTTGAGTCCCCTTCCCTGGAGGGGTTTAAGGGACAGGTGGATGAGCTGCTGAGGGACATGGGTTAGTGTTTGATAGGATTAGTTGGTGATCCGGTGGGTCTTTTCCAACCTGGTGATTCTATGATTCTATGAGTTTTTCTGGCTGGGCTTGAAATAAGGTACACACAGTACCAGCACAGATCACTGCTGTCTCCTGGCTGTGTGCTGTGCTTTGGGTTTCATCTTCAATGCTTCATCTTTCCCTCCCCCGGAGAACTTGGGTAGAGCCAATGAACTGGCAGTGATGTTGTCAAGGATGGGTGCTGCTCATCCCTGTCTCATTTTAGCGATACACACACTAATGTGACCTCTCTAGAGAACGCTCCTCCTTCCTGGTGTCTGCTGTGGAACACTGAGCAATGTACCCACTTTGTTAATTATTAGACAATCATGTTATCTGCTCTTTCTAAAACCTGGGCTACAAAGGACAGCTGGGAGAAAGGCAAGGAGGAAAAGGGGTGAAGGACAGCAAACACAAAACTTAGGGCACTTTCTGCTTTTCAGGATCACATATATAAGCTCTTGGATAATTAATCAAAAATTAAATCCTTACACTTTACAAAAAGGTAATTTTCAGCAGTTTGCCTAGTCTGCTTGTTTATTTTAACTGTAGTTACTCTGCCAAGTACAGCCATTTGTGATGCCACAGCTAAAATGTAATTAACGTCGCTCATTCATTATGATTGCCGGCTAGCACACCAGGGATTTGCTCTGTTATCAGGTAAAAAGCCAGGGTAGATGAAGAGTAAATGATGAACTGCAGCAAAACGCAAACACCCAAGGCACGTAAGTACATATTTGGGTATGACCACTGGTCAGGTATAAATTCAGGTCACCAGCCTCATATCTGATCTGAACCTGCACTACTTGAGGCCATTTCCTCTCATCCTATTGCTTGGGAGAAGAAAGCAGCACCCACCTCACCACAGCCTCCTTTCAGGTGGCTGTAGACAGTGATGGGGTCTCCCTTCAGCCTCCTTTACTCCAGGCTAAACAACCCTAGCTCTCTCAGCCACCTCTCGCAAGACTTGTTCTCCAGCCCCGTCCCCAGCTCCATTCCCTGCTCTGGATGCGCTCCAGACCCTCAATGTCCTTCTTGCCATGAGGGGCCCAAATCTGGATGCAGTATTTGAGTTGTGGCCTCACTGGTGTACAAGGATGAGTGCCTGCGTGAATCTGCTGAGAGGCAGAGCTCCTGTAATTACAATCATTTATTTTTTTAAGAATTTGTAAAGTCCATAAAATGCCTTTACAGACAGCTTTTGCACTGAAGAAGTATCCTGTGCTTTACTGAATTGTTTTTAATTAAATGAGATTGTTTACAAGAAGATATGGGATTAAGAAAGAGCATGGTTAAGTGACTGAGGTATTGCTCAATATCTGAATTCTGAAGCAAATGGTGATTTTTGCAAATATAGCCCTTGCGCATACATGTAGTCCTGCAATAAAACTCATCTGTGTAGTTCACTGCAAGATGAAAATCAGGCATAAGTTGGAGGGAAGAAGACTTTATGAAGCTTTCATCACAATTTTTTACTAGAATGGAATTACAGTCCCTAAAGCTGAGCAGAAGTAAGATCAGACCTGAAAGACAACTCCATGAAGGTCAAACAGGATGCGTCCTGAACTCACTAAACCAAAGCACATCTTCTTACAAAGCTACTAACTAGACAGTGTAGTGTATTTTCGGGAGTTTGTTTGTGCTATTTTTTTCTTTTAATTTGGGTTTTAAATTTTCAAATGAGGGCTATTTGTTATTTAGACAGAAAAATTTCATTTGTCTCCTGCTTTTCACCAAGTGCTTTTCAATTTGAATGGGTCATTTGATTGTAATTAAGCCAAACATTAGTGAGTAATTCACTACCTTTTTCCTTCATCCTGTCCTATTAATTAGAGCCAAAAGGCTTTAACTAATAAATAATTACAAACCTTCATTCAAAGACTCAAAGCTGTTACAGCAGTCAGCTACAAAGAAGATTCTGTTTGAGAAATGGGAACTAATATGTGAAAAATTAATTTTTCATCAACTTAAATGTTTCTAAAAACTTAAGCCTTCACACAACATACTATTGGGAACCTCTGTGTAATTTGATTTGATAAGCAGAGAGCTAAAATGGGCATCCTTGTAATTAATTTACACTATTGCATAAAAATATGGGGAAATAATTAACAAAGTGAAACTCTGTGCTGCAGAGTTGCTTTCAATCTTCATAGAATTGTGGCATGTTCTGAGCTGGAAGGGACCCACTAGGATCATTGAGTCCAACTCCTGTCCCTACACAGGACACCCCAACGTTCACTCCGTGGGGCGTTGGCCAAAGGCTTCTGCAATATTGTCAGGCTTGGGGCCATGACAAGGGGTTCTTCCACCTTCTGAGGGAAGAACCTTTTACTGATGTACAACCTAACCCTCCTCTGGCACATCTCCCTGCCATTCCATTGGGTCCTGTCCTTGGTCACTAGAGAGAAGAGCTCAGCGCCTGCTCCTCCTCCTCCCCTTGTGAGGAAGCTGAAAAGCACAATGAGGTCTCCCCTCAGTCTCCTCTTCTCCAGGCTGAACAGACCCAGTGACTTCAGCCCCTCCTCACAAGCCTCCCCGCTACACCAACTCCATGCCCTCCTCTAGACACTCTCCAGTAGCTTTAGATCCTTTTTATCCTGTGGTGCCCAAACTGCCCCCAGTGCTCAAGGTGGGGTATTTCAGATACTGAGTTACATAAAGCAGCATGGGGGCTCTTATCTGAAATGCTTCAAGAATTCTAGAAAATTGTGATTGTAAAATAAGCCAATAGTAGGCTATGGAGATTCTTCTAATGTCATTCATGCGTTTCACACAACTTGTTGCAAACCTCTTACATAAGAGAAGCAAGAGCAAATGTTGGTCCACTCCTACTAAAAAATGCCAGAATTTCAAAGGTGCAACAATTCCACTGGAGAAAAATAAAACCTGTGATTTCAGCTGGAGCAGAGTTCATCTTACAAAAATATTTAGTCTTGTAGGATTACTGTTGCTTACAGTGTAACTAACCTTGGCTCTAACCTCAGCATATGTAGTGCTAACAAACTTGTAAGTTGATCTTCTCATCTCTTTATCCCCTTATTAGTATCTGCTTGTTGTGCAGAGCACTGATCTGAGATAGCAAGAACTTACTCAAAGGGAACCAAAACCAATAAGAAAAGCAAATGGGGAAAAGGGAGAATACAAATGTGGCTCCAGGATCCCAAGAGGGAATGTTCATAAAGGACATAAAGAACGGTGTCATCAAGATGCCAGCTAGTTAGGAGAAATAAAGTGGAAGATTGATGTTGATGTGCTCAGGGTGATCATAAATGAATAAAAGTAGACTGATGATATCCTGTAGAGAGCGGCTCTTCTCTTGATAAATTGACACAAGTACCATCAAGAGTGTCGCCAAGTGGCACCGAGCTTGATAATGAAAAGCAAAGGGAGGCAAACCAGCTTCAGAGATGCCTGCATGACCCAGCATGGGTTCTAACAATGGGTTTCCAGCTACTTGCGTCAGAACCCAAATAGCCTTGATGATGGATTTCAGAATTATTAAAGACACAGCCCTCTCCTGTCATATCTCATATGAGATAGAATGACCTTACCACATTGTGAAGGTTAAAGTAAAACTGGAACTAATTTTTTTTCACTGTATTGTAGGCCTTTCCTATGCTGTTTTTTTGCATTTTAACACCTTATTTAGATGGTGACTGTTGCTGGACATTGAGAAGAGCTTTTAATTGCACTGGGTGCTCCATTTCACTCAGCAGTCAGTGATAAGTTAGTACAGGGCCACGCACACAAGCAGTTCAGGCTTTTCATTCTAACGTGCTCTATGCCACATCTGTCAATGTCTGAATTCCATCAACCATTCAGCTGCCAATTTGTCTAATTCTGTTTCCATGAAGTTCATCACAGCCTTCCTTTACAAAGACTTACACTAAAGAATTTTGTCATCTGCAAATCCTGCTGACCTAATTTTTTTCTTCTGCCCCTCATTTCTGCCTTTCTGGATAATTAATGAATGTATTAAATACTCACTACAGTACCGATCCTTGAAACACACTCATATTAACCTCCTACCGAATTGAATACTGACAGCTTAATGAATTTAATTCTCTGCTAAGAACAACAGTGTTGATGGCGAAAATCAGGATGACTTGTGCTTTATCTCTCATCTGAAGGAAATAAAAATGACCCAACCATCCAAAATTCTGCAAGTATCTGCAGTTTGCGCTGACCTTTATGGGACTGGTGAAAAAAAGCAGACCCCTGGAGGAAAAAGCAAAACTAGATTAAAAAAAAAGAGTCAAAGAATCATATAATGGTTTGGGTTGGAAGGGACACCTCCCACTGGATCAGGTTACTCAAAGACCCGTCCAGCCTGGCCTTGAACACCTCTAGGGATGGGGCAGCCACCGCTCTGGGCAGCCTGGGCCAGGGCCTCCCCACCCTCATCATGAAGAATTTCTTTCTGATGTCTAGTCTAAACCTTCCCCTTTCCAATTTAAAGCCCCTTTGTCCTATCACTACAGCCCCCCGTAAAAAGCTCCTCCCCAGCTTTCCTGGAGCCTCTTTCAGTACTGGAAGCTGCTTTAAGGGCTCCCCAGAGCCTTCTCTTCTCCAGGCTGAACAACCCCAACTCTCTCAGCCTGTCGTCATATGAGAGGTGCTCCAGCCCTCTGATCATCCTTGTAGCCTCCCCTGGACCTGTTCCAACAGCTCCATCTCTTTCTTACATTGGGGATTCCAGAACTGGGCACTCACGATGATACCTCATAAGAGAAGAACAGAGGGGCAGAATCCCCTCCCTCGCCCTGCTGCCCACGCTGCTTTTGATGCAGCCCAGGACACCCTCGGCCTCCTGGGCTGTGAGCGCACATTGCCAGCTCATGTCGAGCTTCTCATCAACCAGCACCCTGATGTCCTTCTCTGCAGAGCCATTATCAACTGCATCGTCTCCCATCCTGTTTTGAGGTCGGGGATTGCCGTGACCCAGGTGTAGGACCTTGCACTTGGCCTTGCTGAATCTCATGAGGTTCTCATAGCCCCACTTCTCCAGCTTCTCCAATCAGCTTCTCTGACATCCTGTCCTGATGTGGCAACTGCATCACTCAGCTTGGTGTCATCTGCAAACGTGCTGAGGGTGTTCTAAATCTCTCTGTCTGTATCATCAGTGAAGATTTTAAACAGCACTGTTCCCAGTACGGACCCCTGGGGGACACCACTTGTCACAGATCTCCATCTGCACATTGAGCTATTGACCAGTACGCTCTGAATACAAGCATCCAAACAGTTTCTTATCCACTGAACAGTCCACCCATCAAATCCATATATCTCCAATTTAGAAAGGATGTCATGGGGAAACGTGTCAAAGTCTTTATGGAAGTCCAGACATATCACAACCATTGCTCTTCCCATGTCCACTGCTGTGGTCACCCCTGTCATAGAAAGCCACCAGGTTGGTCAGGTAGGACTTGCTCTTGGTGGATCTGTGCTGGCTGTCTCAAATCACCTCCCTGTCCTCCATGTGCTTTAGCAGAGCTTCTAGAAGGATCTGTTCCATGATCTGCCCAGGCACAGAGGTGAGGCTGATAGGTTGGTAGATGCCAGGGTCCTTTCTATCCTTTTTAAAAATGGAGACAATGTTGGCATTGTTTTTTCCTAGAGGAAATAGCCCCTTATATGCCTGCTTTGCTTGCTGCTTACAGAAATGTTGAGCTGTCAACAGTCCCTTAAGGATTTTTTTTTCCTCTGAGATTTTTAAAAGTGCCTTGGCTAGAATACCCTCAGAACATCAGAACTTGTTTAGATATTGGATCCTGAGAAGACAAGGTATAAAACTTCAAGCTCATCAAGCCTGAAGAAAAAGATGAACAAAATGAACTAAACTGATGACTGCTGTAGCTCTAATCACGTTGGCAGGACGTGCTTCCTTGTCAGAGCCAGTTAGTTTTTCTAGATATCAGGAGATGTCTGGCATGTCTCTGACACTCTGATGCAGTATCTGTAGCGGGCGTTTCTGTGAGCAAAGAATGTATTTGGAACAAACACCACCAAGCCACACAAAAAAGGGGCAGTTTCTTAGTGTTCTGCCACTGTTATAAAAACTAACAAATTAAAACTTAGGTGTGTGTTATAAACATCGAGTTATTTATGAAACTATTATACGTCAGCATATAAAAAAGTGTGTAATTTATACAGCAGCTTTAACATACTCGCTAATTAGTGTCTTCCAAGTACAAATCCTGTTGTTTGAACTTTGTACCAAAAGAGATCTACAAGAACAATGCAAAAATGCTAATGAATATTCACATGCTTTTGAAACAAACCTCCTTAATTCGAGAACATTTTGAAAAATCAAATTTTATTAGCACAAAAGTTCACAGAAAGTATAGAGGTGTAAGAATACATTTTAATTATAGACGTTTTAGTTATCTGGATTTGTGGGCTAATAGTCCTTTTCATAGGAAGCCATAAAGTTCTTGGCAAAATGTGTTTTCTCTTACTAAAGTTTTCAATATAGGTTCTGGTCAAAGCAGATTCCTTTAGGAAGGTTAGAGGAAGATTTTACAAGGTGCCTGAAGGCAGATACAGGCCAATAATGTGTGATCACAGAATCATGGAATGGTTGGGGTTGGAAGGGACTTCAAAGCCCATCCAGTCCCACCCCCTGCCATGGGCAGGGACACCTCCCACTGGATCAGGGGCTCCAAGCCCCATCCAACCTGGCCTTGGACACCTCCAGGGATGGGGCAGCCACCCCTGCTCTGGGCAATCTCACCAACTTCACAGCAAAACACTTCATGTTTCCAGATATGAGCCACCTGGGAAACCCAAAGATACTGCAGACAGGGATATTGAACATTAAGAATGGAATTTCTGGTGTAATCTAAGAAGTCTTTCATGGTTTTTAGTTGCAGGTCTGCAAAATGGGGAGCTATGAAAACCCACTTAATAAACCCCCATGAAGCAGACAATACTGGTGGTATAGGGGCAGTGTTAGATGCAGGGGAGAAACAGCAAGAGTGAAACCAGAGTGTGCGTGTAGCTAGGATGAGTCTGAGTCAACACAAACCCCCAAACAGGTAAAAGATGTCCACGTACGGAGACAGCCACAGGCAAGCTCAGCTTGCTGTTCTCCACTTTGCCAGCCTGGGCACAATTTTACTTATGCAAATTGTGTGGGAGTTGCTGGGAGTAGACCTTGATTTGCTAAGATTCTCAAAGTATTTTAAAAAACCAAGAGACCTTTAAAACTTCTGTCCTGTGCCTCACCATCTGCAGCAAATTTGTCTCAGTGAGATTATATTTAGCTCTTTTTGTTACAAAACTGCAGTTGCAAACTCATATTAAAGACAACTTCTATACTTCACGAACAATACCTTTTTTTCCAGTGGCAAATGTTCCATTCCCCGAGGTAAGCTGATGAGTAGGAGGCCAACTTGGAAAGGTGACCCTGAAAGGAATTAAGGAGACAAACCAGAAATTAGTTTACTTCGGTGCAATGTGTGCATGACGTTATATCCTGTTAAATATTGCAGCACCTTTTCTACTATCATTTCACTGCAGTAAGTGAAACCTCCCTTGGAAGGACTCATTATTAATAGAATTTGTGTTCGGTTTCTTCAAGATCAGCAAGAGGTGCTGAATTTATTGTACTTACATATATACTAGAAGGGAAAAATAGAATTTATTTTGAATAAATTGTAATTTTACAGTTGAAATGCACACTATATATGGCCAGTAGAGAGGGAGTAACACAGAGGAAAGCTGGTGGCTTTGCTGTGTAGGCAGATCATTGCCAGTGCTGGGATAAGTGAGGTCAGAAGAGAATGGGGAAAATAGAAAGGATGATGGAATTTTATGAATTGTCCCATCCTGATGTTTCAGACATAGAACAGAATAGAACCATGGAATGGTTTGGAATGTAAAGGGCCTTAAAGATCCTCCAGTTTCACCTCCTGCCATGGGCAGGGACACCTCCCACTGGATCAGGGGCTCCAAGCCCCATCAACCTGGCCTTGAACCCCTCCAGGGATGGGGCAGCCACCCCTGCTCTGGGCAACCTGGGCCAGGGATTCACCACCTCGTTATGAAGAATTTCTTCCTAATATCTAGGCTAAATCTTTCGCCTTCCAATTTAAAGCCATTCCTGCTCATCCTCTAACTACATGCCCTCATAAGAAGCTCCCCCCAGCTTTCTTGTAGCCCCTTCAGGTACTAGAAGGTCGCTCTAAGTTCTCCACGGAGCCTTCTTTTCTCCAGGCTGAACAACCCAAACTCTCTCAGCCTGTCAAAACAAAAAATAACAAACCCATTGAAAAACATGTTAAGATTTAAAAAACCTCAAAATTATTGTACTTGATCTCCTACCTAAAATTTGAGGTGCACTTACCACAATTTGAAACCAAGTAACCTTGAGAAGATCACAACTCACTTTCCTTGGTACTATTAACGAAGCCATTAAACATATTCACATGCCTATTTATAAATGGTATTAATTTAAGACTACTGTGTTTTCCTCAATGTATTCTGATGTGTTTAAAGTGGAAACAAAGGTGGTGATTTTTGTTCATTTGTTCCTTGTCTCTTTCTTGTGAATCCTCATCCCTCACACATTCGCTCAGTTGTTCAGTGAATAACTTATTAATATGATTTCTTCCCGTGTAAAAAGGTACCCGGCAAAAGCACAATTATGCTATAAATAACCTCCTCTAATAACCATAAATTTACATTAGAAAGGTAGATAAACACTGAAGTGAAAAATGTATATTTTGATCTGATGTTCCTGTTTCATAATCTCGGTGTCATCAGACTCCACCTGAATAACTGAGGAAGGTCTTGGGGTTTTATGCCACCTGGGAAAGTCTTGCATAGCAAATGGATTTGGACGATAGGAGTAGAGACTTAAAAGGAGCGACATTTCTCCTTTGGGACTCAATCTTATTTACCTGGTACACATTCAAAATCTCCCAGTGACATCCTTGGCAGATGAGACTACGCAAAGCAAGGCGAGCTGGGCCCTTATTTTACTGATTTTCCGAAACACTAGTGCCTCCTCCTGAATAACTTGAAGGAAATCAACCTTGATGGAATTTTAATTTTTCCTTCCATATTAGCATTAACTGCCTGCCTTAATTTTAGAAGTTAAGTGAATTTATGCCTTCCTTCAGCTAAACGTCTCCTCTTGGAAGGAAAATACTGGCAGGCATAACCAAAGTATTCAGTCTCCTAGATGCTATCGATCCATCATTACTGCTGTAGAGGAGGGCTGTGAGGCTGAGGATGCTCTCACAAAATCTTCAATAGGCGTATGGAAATAGAGAAAGTCTAGCACAGTAAATGGAAGATGGCAGTTCTGCTCATAGAGAAAATGATATAAATAATTGAAAAAAAAAGGCATGTTGTTTATGTACTCTGTAAATAAGCCTCTGAGACGTATTTTAAAGTAATGAAGTGCAATACCCCCCTTACAATTTGATTGCTCTAGGCAGGCAGGAGCAGCTGAACAGAGACACGATGCCAAAGCAAGGACTTTGCACACCTCGTGGCAGGAGCAATGCCTAATTAATGAGTTTAAGTCAAGTTTAATAGCTGTGTATGTATGTACATATGTAAGACTTTCCATTTGATTTTTAAATACTGGATGGTTATAACCACACGCTCAAACACAACAATATATGAACTGGAGCCTTTGCTAGTACCAAGGGTCACCAGTTGTAATCTTGTTCCTGTGTTGACTGTTTTTAAATATCTTTTCATACACTGGACTACTTTAAATACTTACTTGACTTATGTTTCTGTGGTGGAGATATTCTGCAAGGCTCTGCAGCTGCAAAGATGGAACCAGACAGGAAACTAAACAGGAAAACAGCCCAGCAATGAAAGCTGCTAAGCCAGGAAACACGCGTAAAGCACTGTACTTGGCATCAGTGATGGGTAAAACAGACACAAAGGGGGCAGCGTTGTAAGGTGCAACCTGATAATGAGGAAGAAAACTTACCATCGTTCCCAGCAATTTTTGCAGGATATTGTTTTACTCTTAGAATTATAGAATAGTTTGAGTTGGAAGGGACCTTAAAGATCATCGAGTTCCAACCCCCTTACCATGGGCAGGGACACCTCCCACTAGATCAGGCTGCCCAAGGCCAGAATTAACAGTCCCTCCCCAGCTTTCTTGTAGCCCCTTCAGGCACTGGAAGGTCGCTGTAAGTTCTCCTCAGAGCCTTCTCTTCTCCAGGTTGAACAACCCCAACTCTCTCAGCCTGTCCTTGTACAGGAGGCGCTCCAGCCCTTGGATCATCTTTGTAGCCTCCTCTTCAGCTTAAACACAGATCATCAGAAAAGAAAAGGCCCATCACTGTTTTTTTCAACTCAAGTTACTTTTCCCAAGCCACTTTCTTTCTACGAGGCTATTAACCTGCCCTTTTCATCTCCTGCTCAGCCTGGTATAGGCAACTCCCCATCTTTTCTCAACCGGAGCTTAATCCCTTGAGGCACAGTCTTTTCATTAAATGCATTAATGTTATTTGCCAGTCACTCCTTAGCCTTTAAATCAAATATCATTTTATTTGAGAGGTTCATGAGTGTGATCTCACAGAATATTTTTTATCGTTCTGCTGTGTGAACCCTGATTCTTCCAGTTTAATGAAACTGTTCTCATAATTAAATTGTACCGAATGCATTTAGCTGCTGATAGGACCTAGAGCCGACCCTACATGGTTAACACACAAGGACAGAATTACCTGCAACGGTTGTGCTTGGAACTCTCTTGAGTCAGCTTCACCCAGTGCACTCCAAAATAATCTCTCACAGCTCATAGCTTTATGATCTTGCTGGCATTTCACCTCTAAGCTGCACTATTCAGAGTAGGGATATTTGGAGGGGTGGTTTGGGCGTTTTTGATAGGGTATTTCTGTTTTAGTTTGGTTTTTTTTGAGAAGCATCTTTAAGACTGTAAATCATTTAGAAAGTTTTAAATATGAAATACCAGGCAGGTTCCAGTACTGAAAGGGGCTCCAGGAGAGTTGGGGAGGGGCTCTTGATCACGGAATACAGGAATAGGATTAGGGGAAATGGTTTTCCTCTGAAAGAGGGGAAACTGAGATGGGATCTGAGGGTGGGGAGTCCCTGGCCCAGGTTGCCCAGAGCAGTGGTGGCTGCCCCATCCCTGGAAGGGTTCAAGGCCAGGTTGGATGGGGCTTGGAGCCCCTGATCCAGTGGGAGGTGTCCCTGCCCATGGCAGGGGTGGAAATGGATGGGCTTTGAGGTCCCTTCCAACCCAAACCTAACAGTCTGTTATTCTTATGATTTAATCTGAGTGTGTCTCCTTGCTTCCTTGGGAATGTTTTCAGATCTTCAGACCAACGGAGTTTTTAAAACTTTTCAGTAATTCTCCCTCTTTTATTTTCATATTTCAGCAGAAACTTTATCAGCACCTGGTGTTTTGTTATTTACTGTGTGTATTTTGATTACCTCTTAAATCTTTTTAAAATGTAATTCTTCCACAAATGGCTCAGCTGCTTGAAGAACAACCATGTATTGTTTGCCTTTATCCCTCTCACAATTAAGCAGCTCATTAAAGTACTCCCTCTGTCATTCTATAATTGCATTCTTTGTGACTAAGAAATTTCCATATTTGTTCTTTATCAGACTGACTCTGGTGTACACTGATATGCATGTAAAACTATCTTGTGTTCCTGATGCACGCGCTCTGCTCCAATTCTCTGCCAACCCAGCTAACTACCCTGCCACCTGGAGGTATTTTTTTGTTCCTTGCACTGTCATTTTAGTCCGAGAGGGATGCACTGACTCCCTACTGGCCTCATCACTGCAGTATGGAAAAAGAAAGCAAAGCACTGCAGGGACCATACTAAGTCAACCCATGATGTTAGCAACTTCTCCCAGAGTGTGCAGCCAGCCCAGTCTGTCTCCCAGCAGAGTCTTCACTAGTCAAAACCAGTTCCAACGCTAACACAGTGCTGCAACACGACTTGCAATTTTAGTAAGCAGAATCATAGACCCATGGGATCATCGAATCCAAACACAGAATCATAGAATGACCAGCCTGGAAAAGACCCATCAGATCATCAAGAAAAGCCACTTCATATATCTACTGTACAACGGAAACTGTAGAGTTGCTCATCAATGTCTCCTGCCTTATTCTACTTTGACAATTTCTTCATACGCTTTCGAGTATGCACTGAAAGCAATGCACGACATTTAATTGCTGTACTTAACTGTCATGTTTCATCAAAAAGCTCTGAGGTCCTAAGTGCACTTTGCTGTTCTTTATGAAAATCACTCAAGTCTACTTGAGACAACAATAATTTTCCAGTAACACATTGAATACTCATCATCAGACACTGCAGATGGAAGTAAAGACACACTGAGACTGCCAGACCTGTGTTTAAAAGCAAGTACGAAGACACAGACATTTTCTCACGTCGACAGCACAGGATGCAGGGTACTCACTATCTACTGCTTACCTACTCAGTTGTAGTTACACTAACTGTAAAGACACGGTATTGATGTAATCATGGGCTATTTTATCATATCCTTCCTGAATATCTGAGTCTTTGCTGAACTTCTTAACCATAAGGAAGGTTACACATTGACTGGGAGAATGAGTAAAGGGAAAAAAACCCCAACCAACTCTGTATTTTGGGGAGCAATTTGAGGTGTAGTGGCTTGATTTCCTACAGCTTTCAATACCATATATCTTTCTGGGCCCAGCTCCCAGCAACTTAAATTGCAGCTGTAAAGTTCAGCTCTTCTTTAAATCAGACCACACAATTTCAAGATGTGCATTCAGGAAATGAGTAATATACAAAGAGGAGCTGCAGTGAGAAGTGAACTGCCCGGCAGCACAGAGCCCTCTGGGATACAAAATGGAACAGACTTGCTGAGATAATGATAAATAAAACACTAGGTGAATAAATACTGGTAAAAAAATACTCCTAGGTAAACAAAATGTCTGTAAGTTTATTTGCTTAGACTAGATAAAATCTGGCTAGCTTCTATGCTACCTAAAATAGAACTGCATAAACTCTCAGGTGGTGTCCCTGGGCAGCACCTGATACTCTTGGGCAGAATTCAAATAGCTTTAGTCAAAGATGATCCCTTCTCTTGCTGAATATATGCCACCCCTCTGTCATAGGTCATGAAAGGCAGATGCTCCTCACAGTAACTTCATCCACTAAATAGCTTCAATTAATTCCAGGAGCATGACCTTTCCCATGCACCATGAATGGTGAAGAGATCCTACCATTACACACAAGCTGCTATGATGAAATATATAAACGCACGCTGTCAACAAGGACAAATGAAGACTGCAAAACCAGCCTGACTTCTGACTTAGAAAATATAATGGTCTTTCAAGGGCACTCTCAGGAGTGTTCAAAGTTTCTAAACAAGCAAATCATAGAATCATAGACTCATAGAATAGTTTGGGTTGGAAGGGACCTCAAAGCCCATCCAGTTTCATCCCCTGCCATGGACAGGGACACTTCCCACTGGATCAGGTGCCCAAGCCCCATCCAACCTGGCCTTGAACACCTCCAGGGATGGGGCAGCCACAGCTTCCCTGGGCAACCTGTTCCAAGACCTCACCACTCTCATCATGAAGAAATTCCTCCTTATGTCTAGATGAAATCTGCCCCTCTCCAGTTTATCCCCATTGCCTCTCATCCTATCCCCACAAGCCTTTGTAACCAGTCCCTCCCCAGATTTCTTGTAGCCCCTTCAGGTACTGGAAGGTTGCTGTAGGATCTCCTTGGAGCCTTCTCTTCTCCAGGCTCAACAAACCCAACTCTCAGCCTGTCCTCGTACGGGAGGTGCTCCAACCCTCAAATTACCCTTGTAGCCTCCTCTGGATCAGTTCTAAAAGCTCCATCTCCTTCTTATGTTGAGGAACTGGACACAATCCTCCAGATGAGGTCTCACAAGAGAGGAATAGAGGGGCAGAATCACCTCCCAAATTATTAAATACAAATAAATTCCATCCTACAGAATCAAGATTACACCTACATAAATCGCCAGTTCATTTAACTCTTTAGTAAAAAAAAAAATCTGTAACAAAGTGAACTGAGTAGTAGAATCATAGAACCATGAAATGTCTTGAGTTGGAAGGGACCACAAAGATCATTGAGTCCAACCCCTGCCCCTGCACAGGGCACCTCAACATTCACACCGTGGGGTTGAGGGCATTGGCCAAAGGCTTCTGGAGTATTGTCAGGCTTGGTGCCGTGACTGCTTCCCTGCAGAGCCACTACAAAGTCCAATTACCACCAGCAGGTAAAACATACATTTTGCAACATGTTTAGGATATATAGTGTAAAAAACCAAACTGAGACTTGTGATTCCTGAATTCCATTCCAGGCTCTGAACACACTTTAATGATTACAAACCTGTCTGTGTTCATTAAAACTTCACCTTTTTTCCTCCTTTTTCCTACATTGTCCTACTTCCCAGGCTGCTCTACCACGATTTTGAGCAATACAGAGGAACAGGCCAAGCTCATGTTAGGCTGTTGCTCATCTGTCTGCTCACTGTGCTCCCTGGAGATGCTCCAGTCTGCTTAGGCCCTGGCTCCTTGTGGTATTCACCAGGTTTGCCGAGCTCACCTACCACCAGTTCCTCCTCTCAGCTTCTTCATCTTTTTCTGCACTTCCAAATGAATCATACAATACAATCATAGAATTGTTAAGATTGGAAAAGACCTACGCTCAGCCAGTCCAACTGTCAAAACGACACCACACTGCCTACTAAAGCAAAGTGCAATATCTACACGCTTTTTGAACCCCTGCAGGGATGAGGACTCCACCACTGCCCTGGGCAGCCTCTGCCAGTGCTTCACCACTCTTTCAGGAGAGAAATGTTTCCTTATATCCAATCTAAACCTCTCCTGGTGCAACTTGAGGCTATTTCCTCTCATCCCATCGCTTGTTACTTTGAGAAGAGCCCAGCACCCACCTCACCACAACCTCCTTTCCAGGACCTGCAGAGAGCGATGAGGTCTCCTCCTCAGCCTCCTCTTCTCCAGGCTAAACAGCCCCAGGTCCCTCAGCCGTTCCTAATAACTCTTTTTCTCCAGACCAGTCCCCAGCTCCGTTCCCTTCTCCAGACGCGCTCCAGCCCCTCAATGTCCTGAGGGGCCCAAAACTGAACTTGGGAGTCAAGGTGCAGCCTCAACTGTATAGCAGGATGATCCCTTTCCTGCTCCTGCTGGCTGCACCATCCAAGCCAGGATGCTCTTGGCCTTCTTGCCACCTGGGCCACTGCTGGCTCATATTTAGCTGCTGCTGAACAGCACCCTGACCCCCCTGCTCCCCTTGGTCCAATAGAATGTTTTGGATTGGAAGGGACCTTAAAAGATCACCCAGCTCCAACCCCCCTGCCATGGGCAGGAACATGTTCCACCAGACCAGGGTCTCCAAGCCCCATCCAACCTGGCCTTGAACATCTCCAGGGATGGGGCAGCCACCCCTGCTCTGGGCAACCTGGGCCAGGGCCTCATCACCCTCATCATGAAGACTCTCCCCCCAATGTCTAATTCACATCTTCTCCCTTCCAATTTAAGGCATGACTCTACTCTTTCTGCCTTTATTAGCCAGCACTCCTCAGCTCATGGGTCTCCTCTTTCTCGACTGGCACCCCAGACTGTGCTGCACCCCGCAGACCCCACTGCACCCCCAGACCAGGCTGTCCCAACCTGCTTGCAACCCAAACCCTGCTGCACCCCAGACCCAGTTTTGCAAACCTGGCTGCACCCCTGACCATGCCGCACCCCAGACCCTACTGCACCCCTCAGACTCATCTGTGCCAACCTGGCTCTACCCTAGACCCAGCTGCACCCAACCCAGACCCTGCTGCACCCCGACCCCGCTGCACCCACCCCAGATCATGCTGCACCCCAGACCCTGCTGCACCCCCAGTTCCTGCAGTGCAAACCTGCCTACACCCCCAGACACTGCTGTGCAAGCCTGCCTGCACCCCAGATCCTGCCTGCAACCCCAGAACCTGCTCTGCAACCCTGCTGCACCCACAGAACCTGCTGTGCAAACCTGCCTGCACCCCCCAGACCCTGCTGCACCCCCAGAACCTGCTGTGCAAACCTGCCTGCACCCCCCAGACCCTGCCTGCACCCCAGATCCTGCAGTGCAAACCTGCCTGCACCCCCAGAACCTGCTGTGCAAACCTGCCTGCACCCCCCAGACCCTGCTGCACCCCCAGAACCTGCTGTGCAAACCTGCCTGCACCCCCCAGACCCTGCTGCACCCCCAGAACCTGCTGTGCAAACCTGCCTGCACCCCCCAGACCCTGCTGCACCCCCAGAACTTGCTGTGCAAACCTGCCTGCACCCCCCAGACCCTGCTGCACCCCCAGAACCTGCTGTGCAAACCTGCCTGCACCCCCCAGACCCTGCCTGCACCCCAGATCCTGCAGTGCAAACCTGCCTGCACCCCCAGAACCTGCTGTGCAAACCTGCCTGCACCCCCCAGACCCTGCTGCACCCCCAGAACCTGCTGTGCAAACCTGCCTGCACCCCCCAGACCCTGCTGCACCCCCAGAACCTGCTGTGCAAACCTGCCTGCACCCCCCAGACCCTGCTGCACCCCCAGAACCTGCTCTGCAACCCTGCTGCACCCCTCGGATCCTGCTGCACCCCTCGGATCCTGCTGCACCCGCAGACCCCGCCGCGCAAACCTGCCGCCCCCCGACCCTGCCGCACCCCCAGCCCCCTCAGTCTCCCGCCTCCCTCGGCCCCGCCCCGCTCCGGCCCCGCCGCCGCGATGGCTCCCCCCGCGCCGCCGCTGCTGCTGCTGCTGCTTCTCCTCCTCTGCCCGCGCCCCAGCGCCGGCTCGCGGCTCAACACGCCCAAGGTGCTGCTGCCCTTCACCCGCGGCACCCGCGTCAACTTCACGCTGGCGGCCAGCGAGGGCTGCTACCGCTGGTGAGTGCGGGGGAGCCCGTGTGCCCCGGGGCGGCCCACCCGGCTTCCCATTCACCCCGCGTGTGCCCACCTGGCTTCCCATGCACCCCATGTGTGCCCCCCCTCCGCTTCCCAGGCACCCCGTGTGCTCCCACCCTGCTTCCCGTGCACCCCATGAGTGCCCCATGTCTGCGCATCCCGCCTCCCACGCACCCCGGCTGTGCCTGCCCTGCTCTCCGTGCCCCACATGTGCGCCCCACCTGTGCCCAACCAACTTCCCATGCACCCCATGTACTTGCACTGCTTCTCAGTGCCCCCCGCGTGTGCCCACTCTGCTTCCCCATCACTCACGTCACCGCGTGCCTACCCTCCTTCTCCATGTACCACTTGCCCCTGTACCCCGTCTGCCCCCACCCTGCTTCCTCATCACCCTGGTTCGCTTTGTGCCCCCCTTACTACCATGTCTCCATCCTGCTTCCCCAGATACCCCCTGTGTGCCCACCCTGCTTCCCCAGGGGTGCCTGCCCTGCCTCCACATGCGCCCTATGTGCTCGCCCTGCTGCCCCACGTACCCCCAGTGCCACCTCGTGCGTGTTTGCCCCTCAGCCCCGCGTCTGTGGGGACGGCACCGAGGACTCGCGCTTACGCTGCTGGTGTAGAAGCAGCTTTTCCCTCGCTGTAGTCAGTGGTGGTGGAGTTACAGCTCCGCGTTCGACGGCTGGGGTATGGATATACAGGAGTTGTAGCACCTAGCTAAGCTGAGAGCCTCTTGGCGCTGCTGGGAGCGTGGGCAACACCCTCAGCGCGACGCCTGAGGATGGTAAAGTCTAGTTTTAAAAGAATAAAGCTTTCCCAGTTTTCCTTTGGAAGTCTCGGTGCTGAGAACTTGGGAGATACCTAAGTCTGGGAGCCCCCAGCCCCTTGCGCAGGGGAGGCCAGGCTGGCAGGAGGCACCTCTGGGCGCTAAAGGCAAATGCCACTTCTGTGCAGGCTCTGAAACTGTCACAGGCTTCACCTTAAGCAAGTGTTACCAACTTAGCCTTCCTTTTGGCACGCCAGAATTGTACTTTGGATCAGGAACGAGCAGACGGAACCCACCTGACAGAAATGTGGCAGTCGAGATATGTTTGGGATGATAACTTCCATATGTGCCAGATGGATGCGTGTAGCAGTTTTCAGTTGTTATATCTCCGCTGACAGTCACTGAAATCCATCCTGTAGGGCGATGTTTTCACTTTGTATTGGTTTATTTACCTGGTGGTCTTAGGCTTGTCATCCCCGGGCTGGTTTCAAGCCTTTGATTGTGACAGCTTACACGTTTGAGAGTGTTTTGAGCAGTAATCAGAGCTTCTCCAAAAGTTCACTGAAAGGAAGTTACTGGATGGGCTGCTTGTTGTTGTGTAATTTAATGACTGTGATTCTATGAAGGCGTCCCTGCCCACAGCATGATGATCCTTAAGCTCCTTTCCAATCCAAACTATTCTGTGATTAATTTTTATATGGGCTGTTTTAGTGATAATTCCAAAAATACGGGCTTTATCTTCTTCCTTACTCTAATCTCTAAAGGTAACTGAGTCTTTAGAATCACAGAATCACTAGATTGGAAAGGACCCACTGGATCATCAAGTACAACCATTAAAAGGATTTGGTTTATGTGTTGAAGTACATTGTACAGAGCTGAAAAACAAACTCATCAAATGAGATCTAGGAGATATGGACTGGCTTTCCTATTTTGCCTGTGAACTGCCGTGTGATGCTGGGCTGGCCACAGCCACTCTTGCGAGTGCCAAGCATTCTCCAGCTCTCAGAAGTATGCAGACCTTTGCAAGTCTCGCTGAAGATTTAAGATTGTACTCCAGGGGAAATAACCAGATTTGTTCCACGTGTGTTCTTGTTCTCTTCTAGAACAAGGCTTACGAGGAGCAGCTGAGGGACCTGGGGCTGTTCAGCCTAGAGAGGAGGCTGAGGGGAGACCTCATCACTCTCTACAGCTCCCTGAAGGGAGGTTGTAGCATGGTGGGTGCTGGTCTCTTCTTCCAAGTAACAAGGGATAGGATGACTAGAAACGGCCTCAAGTTGTGCCAGGGGAGGCTCAGATTGTATTTTAGGAAAAATGGCTTTACTGACAGAGTGGTGAAGCC
The DNA here is from genome assembly GCA_033459285.1 of Clamator glandarius. Lineage (NCBI taxonomy): Eukaryota > Metazoa > Chordata > Aves > Cuculiformes > Cuculidae > Clamator > Clamator glandarius. Next base: position 236,313 of record JAUNZM010000272.1, on the reverse strand, counting down.
CTGGCAGAGGCCCCTGGAGGGGTTCAGGAAGCATGTAGATGCTGAATTTTGGGACATGGTTTAGTAGGCACGGTGCTGTTGGGCAGGTGGTTAGACTGGATGAGTGTAGAGGTCTTTTCCAACCTTAACGATTCTATGTGTCTCTGAGGGGGATTTGTAGGCACATCAGAGGATATGAAGCTGGTGAAGGGGCTGGAGAACAAATCTTACGAGGAGTGGCTGAGGGAACTGGGGGTTGTTTAATCTTGAGAAGATGAGGCTGAGGGGAGATCTTATTGCTCTCTGCAACTACCTGAAAGGAGGTTGTAGAGAGGAGGATGCTGGCCTCTTCTCCCAAGTGACAGGACAGGACAAGGGACAGTGGACTCAAGCTGCACTAGGGGAGGTTCAGGCTGGATATCAGAAAAAACTTTATCACAGAAAGGGTCATTGGGCCCTGGCAGAGGCTGTCCAGGGAGGTGGTGGAGTCACCTGGAGGTATTTAAAAGAGAAGTAGACAAGGTGCTTAGGGACATGGTTTAGTGGCAGCTAGGTATGGTTGGACTCGATGATCTAAGAGGTCTTTTCCAACCTGGTGATTCTATGATATTGGTGCCAGTCACCAGAAATGGGTTGTTTCCCTCATGCAGACAGGCACCAAAATGTTGTTCCATCCTCTCCTCTGTCTGCCCTTCAGAGATGAATTTTGGATGAGAATTAAGAGAACTATACCAACTTCATAAAGGGTGTGTCCTCATTTTCTGTACCGGGGCTGTACGTGTGTATTTATTCACTTCTGCTCTGCAGAGACTGGCAGGATGTGGGTGGTGAAACTCTGCATCTGCTTGCAGGACACTCAGAAGGAAGCAGTTGCTGTGACTGAGCAGAAGCAGTAACGCTGGTCGTGATGCTTGGAGCACGTTTACTGGGTTGCATCGGTGGCTCCTTCCCTCTGCATCCTTGTCCCTGCAGGTCTGGAGCTGTAGGGTGTCAGAAAGAAGTATAGTTTGGAGCGGTAAAGAGCTCCATAGCTGCTAACTGACAAGTTTCATGTCAGCGCCCTCAGGAATTGCTGTTACTGGAGGGAGATCATTAAACTGGAGAAGTTAGGAAGTACCAAATGGAGTGACTTCATAAGTAGTGGCTGTTCCTCACATGGGATTTGTAAAATGGTTGGTGGGTTGGATGCAAGAAAGTGGAGTGGAAATGATGGGATTCAGGCCGTTTGTGTCGGCGAGGGTGCCGTGGTTTGGCACCACGGGTGATTGCAAGGTTAGGGGCAGCGTATGAAAGCTGCTCTCTCGTCTTACAGCAGCATCGGTCTTCAGAAGGCATCCTTTCAGTATTTGAAGGACTGCATTACTCGTCTCAGACGTTCAGAATTCATACCCAAGTGTCCAATTTCTTGAAAAATTGGTCCATGGCATGTTCTGAACTTATTCCTTTCCAGTTTTCCCTTGAGGCTTCAAGTTTACCTCTGAAAGCAGGAGATACTCAAAATGATTGTGGTGGTGTCTGAGAATGCCAGTGATTCAACGTAAAAGGTCAAATTTTATTTTAACAGATCAGGAACATTGTTAGTTACAAGCATGTCTTTAAAGTATTGTCTGATTTTCAAGATGCTTGTGCCTTCTGGAGTTTGGGTTGTGTTTATATATAACTTTTTTTTTGGTAAAAGCTTTGTTTTCGAAGTATACAGTGTTCCTATCTGTAAATATTGTACTGTCATCTGGGGCAAAACGTAGTCTGTGTGGATATATTTAGCACTTAAATTACGTCTCTATTTATCTTTTTAATTACCTTAATCCGGAACTTAAACCTGGGAAAATTAAAGCATTCAAAAGCAGAATTCTCTCCTTGAAATGTGCTTTAACATAACACTTTTGGGGGGAAGGAGAAGACCCAAAGCAAAAGAACATTTTTCCCCAGGTACACCATAGCACAGGAGATGTACAGCAGAAATTGTCTGTAGCATATAAACATGCTTACGTATCTGTAACATTATTATTTCATGTCTTGTATAGAATAGAGAGACATGGTGAGAACTGGTGGAAATTTTAAGCTTCAAGAATTAGCTTTTAGAAATACAAGGGTTTGAATTTGAGTCAGGGGCCATTGAAATCAGAGCATTTGCTGTGAAAGGCTGCAGCTTTAGGAAACTTTTCAAAGGTAACAGTGGTGTTTGTTGCAAATATAATGAAGGAGAGTCTATTATCTCCCTAAATAGAAGAGCTTGTGTATGTTCCTGAAGCTGTCACTGAGGAGGTTACTCAAAGCTAATTGCCAGTGCAGAGATGCTGTGGCCAAGTGGTGTCCGAGCTGTGTTTGAGCGCAGGTACATCCAGAGAACCCAACCCCTGTGCACAGCACTGTAGCCGCAGGAGTTGACCGGCAAAGCTCATTTCCTATTCCTTATCTTGTTGTATTTCTGATACCGCGTTGTAAATTGGTCTTATCGCTCCATGGGGCATACGCAGTGGCTTGTGTGTTTTAGAAATTTATATCAAACAGAGGGTTGCTATCGAGGTCTGTTGCTTTGCCGTAAGAGACAGTCCCATTTCTGATGCTCTGCAGGGTTTGGTTTTGCCATTTCCTCGATTACCTGTTTTACCACCGGTCTAAAAACTCTCACCTTTGACTTACACTGAAAAACACCTTGTGTGAGATATCAACTGTTAATTTCCATGTTATGTTGATTTGAAAAAGCATCCAAGTTGCATCTGGGTTGGATTTTGAGAACAATCATCACTGGCTTAACTTTGCTTCCGTTGAAGTTACTGGGCATGCCAGCTGGTCACCGTTGTAAAATCCAGTGAGCAAAAGCTTCATCCTTGGCTCATTCCATGGTGTGTGATGTTTCTTGTTTGTTTTTAAGGCATAACTGAGTGGAGGATTTTTTTTTGCTGCTTTTTGTTTTCCCAGTACAATAAGAAGCATCCAGGGAGAAGACTGAGTGAACAACAGAGAGATAATCTGCCACTGTGTTGTTAAAAATCCTTAAGAGCTGAGGGAACTCTGCCAGGCTCCCTCTGTGTTTTCTTTGGAATGGGTTCAGTTCCCATGTACTTGGTTCTCTGGGAATCTATTTTTTATCACACGACTACAGTTGCTGGGACGCTGGTCTGGTTCTTGTATCTCTCTCCCCCTTTTTGCGTGTCATCAGCGTTAGTCCCCCGAGTGACCAGAAATAAAGCACCCAGTGTATTGGTTGATCCAGTCTTACCAGACTCTTGGAAGCCTCTACTACCCAATTTCCTGCTGGCTATGTCTCTGCCCACACGCCTGGTACAAATTCTAGAAGCTTAGCTAACTGACAGTCACAGCGGGTCTGCACAGGTGGAGTTTTGCTAATTTAGTGAGATGGGTTTAGTCTGAAGAGCTGACAGAACCATATAAAATGCCAAAGCAGTAAGAATCAACAGGCTGTTGCTAGAGCAAGGGAGAGAGAGTATTATTTGCCTGACCTTTAAGCCAGCTGATAAATAAATTAAGCACAATCCTTGAAGTGTTCACATGCAGTGTTAGCGAGCAGCTGATTACAGGCATGGGTTTGGGGAGCTAGAAGGACTGGTGGGTGCTGTATTGCAAGTGCCATCAGTGCCTCTGTAAGCAGGATCTTACTCTGCAAGGAGTACATGTTGGGACTGTTGTTAGCTCTTTTCCTCACCTCCTCGCTCTTTCTTCTAGTGTTTCCCCTCCTGCCTTGCTCTTTCTTAGGGACGCTGGCATGGGACCGAGAGCGAGTGCCAGAAACGTCTCCCGTTGCTGACTTCTCAGGAGCTAATTTTGAGCTCTGACAAGCCCAGCTCTCAGTATCACCCACTGACACACTGCCCAAGAGCTGCTGTCATTGGCAGGTGATGTAAATTGCGGTCTTTGATGAAATCTTAAAGCAAAAGTTTCTTTTTTGTTGCCTGTGCAGGGACACAGTAGTGATCGCTGTGTGTGTTAGAGCAGAGCAATGCCTTGTGATGTACACCCTGTTTGATCCGTGCCTTAGCCTTTCCACGCTTGACCCAGAATCGTGTGTAGCTGTCAACAGATACCAAGGGGTCATAAATATTTCATATGTTGTGGGGTAACAAACAATAGTCACTCAGGTTGGCCTCAGAAGGGCTCTGCTTCACCTGCCTCATTCAGGGAATTGCCTAAACTAAGCAGACACCCCATTGGCGATAAAACTAAACATCTATTTGTATTTAAAATGGAAGAAATACAGCTGATATTCTACCTCCTATTTTAAACTGCTGTTGAGAATCCAAATAGCAGCTACTCTCAGGTTCCCTGCTCCAGTGACAAATAAAAGTTAACCAGCATTTAGCTGTAAGAGCTTAGACATTCCTTTATAATTGTGGAGTGTGTGTAAGCTTGCTGCTAAAATTTAGTGCAGACTTTCAGTTTATCTTTGTTCCTTCCTTTTTCTAGTCTGAAAAGTACCCTGTAATTAGTTTCAGTTTTACAACATTGCTATTAGTGCAATCTGTAGTGGTTATGTATTGCAATACCTAATAATATATTAAAAGAACAAATACAAAACAAGGTGAAACCCCCATTGTGTTGTAAACACAATTAATTTCAGACTGTAAGAACATAAACCCCTTAAATTAATAAAAAAATCTAATGGCAGAGAATATTGAGCAATATGAGGGACTAAATAACGCAAGTAGGAGTCAATTCCATACATATAATGCTTATTTTAAAATGCCTGCATGCGTATTAAGTCAGATCTGTGTGCTCGGTGTAAAAAACCTGCCAGCCAAGTCCCAAAAAAGCCTTGTTGGCTGTGAATACTAATGTTGTGTAAAGAAACTTGGTGAATGCTGGGTAACTGTTTTGTGGTTGCCTGAGAAGCTACAGAAAAACAGGAAAATAAATGATTGTTCATGCTGAAATTTTAATTGCCTTATAGCAAAGGTGAAGGTGCTGCTGGTATGGAAAATAAATCAAATTATGTTAGAAATAGTATAAAGCCTAGTGTGAAAAGTATTTTCATGTTTATTTACATTGCATAGGTATCAAATATAATGGTTCTCGGATCAAAGCTTCTAATTGGTGTTTGAACTGTCCATTGCTTACACTGCTCTGGGTTGTTTTTTGCTTGACCAGATCGGGTATTTTGACATTTCTGTGTTAGTGGTTTCTGCTGTTGTTTCAAATCCTTTAAGTCTAGGCTTTGTGGAAGCAGAATATTGTTGGGAACAGACTGATATTATGAATTAATAATTCATTGAATTAATGAATTTTGCCCGAGACAGCGCTGTGCAGTGTCTAATGAGCCTGTACACCACCACCAGCACGCACGATCAACAACGTTCTGACTGGGCTTCTGTGCCCTCGGCTTTGAGGCTTTTAGGGTCTTGTGTGATGACATCCAGACCCATATCATAGAATGATGGGATGGTTCGGCTTGGAAGGGACCTCAAAGCTCATCCAGATCCAACCCCTGCCCTGGGCAGCAGTGCTCTGGCAGCCAAGAGGGCTGGGATGCATCCAGCACGGCATCGCCAGCTGGGAGAGGGAGGGGATTGTCCACACCGACCCAGCCCCACCTCGAGCACTGGGGGCAGTTCTGGGCACCACAGGATAAAAAGGATCTGAAACTACTGGAGAGCATCCAGGGGAGGGTGTGGAGTTGGGGAAGGGATTAGAGGGGAAGCGTGTGAGGAGCAGCTGAAGTCACTGGGTCTGTTCAGCCTGGAGAAGTGGGGATTGAGGGGAGACTTCATTGTAGTCTACAGCTTCCTCACACAGGGAGGAGAAGGAGCAGGTGCTGAGCTCTTTTCTCTGGTGAACAATGACAGGACCCAATGGAATGACAGGGAGATGTGCCAGGGGAGTGCCATGTTGGACATTAGGAAAAGGTTCTTCCCCCAGAGGGTGGTGGAGCCCTGGAACAGCTCCCAGGGAAGCAGTCACAGCCCCAATCCTGACAATATTGCAGAAGCCTTTGCCCAACGCCCTCAGCCCCATGGAGCGAATGCTGGGGTGTCCTGTGCCGTGGCAGGAGCTGGACTTGATGATCCTTGTGGGTCCCATCCAGCTCAGGACAGTCTAGGATTCTATGACACCTCCCACTGGATCAGGGGCTCCAAGCCCCATCCAACCTGGCCTTGAACCCCTCCAGGGATGGGGCAGCCACCGCTGCTCTGAGCAGCCGGGGCCAGGGCCTCCCCACCCTCACAGCAACAGCAAAACATTTCTTCCTCAGATCTCACCTCAATCTCCCCTCTTGCAGCTGAAAACCATTCCCCTTGTCCTATCCCTGCACTCCCTGTATGTAGGAGCCCAGAAGGCTGACACACGTGTGTTTCTGTTCCACAGAACTGTGTTTTTCTTGGCTTAGGTTTCAAATTAGGACTTGCAGTTTTATTCCATGGTGACAACCAGGTTGGTCCGTGCTCAGCTGGACTGCAGCCGTTTACTCTAAGATAACTGAAAATACCTGATTGTGGTATTTTAGGAAATGGATGCAAGTTTATTAGCAAGAAATGCTTTTCTCACTGTCTTAGATTGGTTGGTTCTGTCAGTAATAAAAGTAGGCAGAGCCTGTATGTGGAGAGAGGGGTCCACATGGTGCTGCTGGTTTGGAATTCCCATCCAGCTCCCTGCTGAGTGAGCAGACTTTTCCCATAGATTATGGGTAGGCAGGTTTGAACTCCCTCCAAAGGAAAAGTATGTCAGTCGAGCTTCTCCAGCTGTTCCAGGTGGGGATGGAGCACCCGGGTTAGGTTGCATTTGCCAGACAGCGCAGTGGTTTCACTGGAACTGCTGTGGTCATCGCAGAGAAGCAGCTCATGAATGGCTCAGTCATCAGTGCCTTCTGTCATTGTTTCAGTCCTTCAAAGCGCCCTTGTGAAGGAGCTTTGGCTCAGGATCCCTGGGCAAACAGCAGGGACTATTTCAGGCTCTTAATTCATTAGCGGCTTAAGTGAGCTGCCGGCCGCTGCCGTTCCGCTCCCTACGCAGTCGCTCTCGGGGTTAGCTCGAGCGAGGAGCTGAGCAGGGCAGCCCTGACCCAGTTCTCCAGAGCAGTTACTCAGCTGTCCCTGTTTGGAGCAGGGGTGTTCTTCGGCTGCCCCCAAGAGGGATGCTCTGCTTCAGCGTTGCAGTTGCTTTGAGCACTCGGCGTTCAGGCCCCTGATATTGCTGCAGTCTCAAATTTAATCTCAAGAGGTTTGGGTTTTAATAACTTTTAAATCCTTTTTTTTTTTTCACCCCACCTATCTTGACATTTCTGGCTCATGGGAAATGAGAACCGGACTCCGTGACCATGGGGAGCCTCCCACAGGCTCATTCACGGAGCAGTTGTGTTTACGAAAGCCGCACAAGTCCGAGTGGGAAGGAACAGGTGCATCATTTGTTCAGTTAAAGCTCCCTGCAGGCTTACATTTCACCAGAGATGATTATACAGCTCTGTCTGGTTTACACCGCGTTACTTCACCTAAACAGACTAAATACTTACTGTTATTATTATTATTTCTTGCTTAAAAAATGTTGTTTCACACTTGTTCAGAGCCTCTGCCATAGCAGACATACGGAGTCGTGATGTTCTGTCATCGGGGAAAGTTTGGAGATGTTCCAGTTTCCTCAGACCTTTGTTTCAGGCGGGTTTTGACAAAGCGCAAATGGAGCTTTAGCTAAAATTAATGTCCTTCCTACTTCAGCATTCTGTACGTGGCTTTGCTTGCTCCACACCTCTAAGCTAAGGACCAGTTGGGCCAGAGGCTCTGTGACTTCATTAAATAGCTGGGTATAGTTCTGAGCGGAGTTGCATTCAGCAGCGAACGTGCCACGGTAGAGAGAACACCATGTGTGTCAGCTCAGGCTCTGGTGGGCTCTGTGTTTTCCTCCTTCCTCAGCCCACACTTGCTTCTGCCAACATCGTCCAGGAGCCTTTGCAATCCAGCTCTCGTGCAAGCTGGGTCCTGACCGCAGAATGTGTCTCATGTGAATTGTTTGGGTGGTTTTTAAACCAGAGCTTTGCTTTTTCTTTAGCGGTAACTTAAACTTTGCTAACTTAACCAAATGATCTTGTAGGTCCTCCACCAGGCCAGAGGTTGCGAGCATAGAGGCAGCGGATCAGGATGAGCGTGAGTGTTCGCAAAAGGCTTTTGTGCAGGCGCGGTCCTCACAGCCCACCCGTCTGACAAGTATCATCTTTGCTGAAGATATAAGTAAGTTTTACCTTTTCTCTGCATACTGCTGCCTGTTCATAGGTATCCTGGCATCCTCCAGAAACAAAATAGAGATTTAGATGCACACAAACTGTGTTCAGTTCTGGGCCCCTCACCACAAGAGGGATGTTGAGGCTCTGGAGCGAGTCCAGAGAAAAGCAACGAAGCTGGTGAAGGGGCTGGAGAACAGGCCTTATGAGGAGCGACTGAGAGAGCTGGGGGTGTTTAGCCTGGAGAAGAGGAGGCTGAGGGGAGACCTCATTGCTCTCTACAACTACCTGAAGGGAGGTTGTGGAGAGGAGGGAGCTGGGCTCTTCTCCCAAGAGACAGGGGACAGGACGAGAGGGAATGGCCTCAAGCTCCACCAGGGGAGGTTCAAGCTGGATATTAGGAAAAAAATTTTCACAGAAAGTGTCATGGGGCACTGGCAGAGGCTGCCCAAGGAGGGGGTTGAGTCACCTTCCCTGGAGGGGTTTAAGGGACGGGTGGACGAGGTGCTGAGGGACATGGGTTAGTGTTTGATAGGAATGGTCGGACTTGATGATCCTGTGGGTCTCTTCCAACCTGGTTATTCTATGATTCTAAACCATTTCCATTCATATGCATCGTCATTTTAGACTCTCCATGGGCATGATTTTTAAATTATCGCAGAATGGTTTCAGTTGGAAAAGACCTTCAAGATCATCGAGTCCAACCATCCATCCAGCCCTATTAGATCCACCACCAAACCACGTACCCACCTCACCTTTCAAACCCCTCCAGGGATGGTGACTCCACCACCTCCCTGGGCCGCTTCTTCCAGCGCTTAACAACTTTTCCAGTGAAGAAATTCCTCCTGGAGAGGCATCATCCAAACTCAAACCATCCCCCAAAAGCGGAAAATGTGGGGTCTCCTCCAAACACAATGTGCAGGATGCTGAGGTGGTGGCAACACACCTGGGTGGCTCAGCCTTCATCCCACGCTGCGATTTCCACCACCCTCCTAAAATTAGTAGCAACAGGAAGAGTTTTGGAGTATGACGGGGTGATTAAAGCATCCATGGAAAGGAGGCATCAGGTGCAACATAATCAGTTTCCTCATCTCTGGCACAACGTGCAGCAACCGTTGTGGAAGACGATGGGGAAGGTTAAAGAAGGAAGAGATAGGAGCTCCTGCACAAAACTGAGGGGACGGGGCTCGTCCAGAGGAGAAAAACCCGGACGGTGGTTTTATATGGGCACTAAAAATTACCATCTGAGCTCTATAAACTGATCTGGTTACAAGTAAAAACTCAGATTAAAGAGGAGAAAAAAACTTGTTTAGATCTATTTAACTTGGTGTGTTGAGAGGCGCTTTGTGGGTAACCAGTGTCACCGTTTTCCAGAACAGTTAGTTTGTTAAAGGCCTCAAAGAAATGTTAATGATGCATCCAGGAAAACAAGTAGTTTGTAAAAAAGAAAAAAAAAAAAAAGAAAGGGATGGGAATGGTTGAAAAGTCTTTTCAGGCCATACTTTTTTATATAAGGCAAATGCAGGTATTTGGTGTTTAAAAGGCTGGAAATTGCCTGTGTCTGTTACACGATATACTTGGTTAGTTTAATAATGGCAGGTAGGCAAAAGTAGATGGTAAAGTGCATGTCTTGCAGTCACTAAACTGAGCAGTATATAGGAATCTGCGCTCTCTGGGTCAAAGTCATTCCATTCTCCAGGACATGAGCCATATCTGACAGTTGCACTGTAGAAGCTCTTAGTATGTACTCAGAGGATGCACCTTTAACTGTTGTAATTCACAGTTTATTAAGATTTGTTCTAAAGTTCAGTGAGGAAAGGAACTGCTTTTCTTGCTTGTTTAGCTACAATCATCACTTGACCAACAGTTCCTTATTTAGGGTCACGACCCCGTTTCAGTTCCATCAGTGTCTTTGTTGCTGGCTTAAATTTGAGGCACGTTTTGTCTTGTTGGAGCACCTGATGAGCACATCCAGGCTTCCTGATTTCATATACTCTTTCTGGTGTCTTTTCAAGTGACTGGACAAGTGCTTCGTTGTGATGCTATTGTTGATATAATTCATGACATCCAGATTGTGTCCACGACAAGAGAACTCTATCTTGAAGATTCACCACTGGAGCTAAAAATTCAGGCTTTGGATTCTGAAGGTAAAAGATTTACCAGTAGGAGATAAAATCTGCATTGAAACCCTTCATTGTCTGATGTGTGCACTGATTTTATTTGCAACACAATTTAACATTAGAGGCCAAGCTGAAAAGTTTAAAGGGAACCCTCTGGGTGATATATTCAGTAAACTCTTGGTTTTGTTAAGATTAAAATCTACAGACCACCTGAATGGGGAAATCAAACACTGCTTTGCTTTCAACAGCTTCTGCTTGCCTTTTATATTATTTTGCCAGGAAACTTAACTCTAACCTTATGGTTGCTTTTAAAAATTAGAATATAAAATACTTAAAGGTGTCAGTTCTTAGCAGTTCTACCTCCAAGCAGGGAGTAACAACGTAGTGGAAGAAGTCTCAACACTTGTCCTGTTGAAATGTCCCATCAGGATTTAACTAGGCTGAGCAAGATTGCACAGGGATGTGAAGCAGTCTGTTCTTTCTTTTTTTTCTGTTTTCTTTTGAGCTGAGATAGACTTTTTGCAAAAGGCCATTTTATCTGAGTTCAAGCAAGTGTCACTATGTGCGCTTCTCCACTGGCTCTGGAATTTTCAGTTGCAGCAAAACAGAAGAACTAAAGCTACAAACATTAAAGAAAGTTAGACTTGAATGCGTGTTGAATAACCCAGTCTCAATCAATTTTAATTATATTGCCTTGTGTGTTGAGAGGATTTTTTTTGAAATCCTATTTATTTGGGAATTGGAACTGTCTGCAGTTGTGTAGGAGTGGGAGAGACATAAGCTGTGAATTGCATTATCTCACCTTAAAATATTTTATGGCTTAAACCTTTAAGTATAAGAATTTGAGAATAAATTTGCTTTGATTCTTACTTGATTAATATAGATGCGAATGTCAAAGGGAAGAACACGATTGAAAATGTATTTTAAACTATGGTAAATCCTGGGATTTCAGTTCCATATTTGTCGCAGTGAGCACTGTGATGCAGAGCAAGCCTCATCTTGAAGACCAAAAGATGTATCAGAACAGCAGCCCATTACACTTGAATGCAGTCATGACAAACCTTTGCTTTCAATATTTATCCTTTTTGTTCCTTTTTAACATTTACAGTTTCTCCTGTTTTAGTGGTTTACCGTTTTGTAGAAAACTGCTGCTCAGTTTGAGTTTTCTGAGTGAAGATTTATTCCTGTATGGGTGAATCGTGGTTGTATTCAGACACAAAGCAATAGATGTGAAAAGTGCCATTTGTAAGTGCTGTGAACTCGTTACCCAAACGGCATCTCAGATCCACGTGTTTCAAAATGAAAGATTGCTTAAGCAGGTGGCTTTGGTGTTCCTGCTAATATCCAATAAATAGGTTTTGTGGGAAAAGGGGGGAAGGATGTGGTGGGTGCCGAGGATCTTTTAGAGGCTGAGAGGTGGAGGATGGATGCTGCCATCTGCACCCCCAGGGGGCTCAGGAAGATAAAGCAGCCCATGGTGCTGCCAAGTGTCAGCAGAAGACACAGCTAAAGATCTTGAATTTGCCAACCTCAATAAAGCAAGGTAGATAGAATCATAGTAAAGTTTGTCTTGGAAGGGATGTTAAAGATCATCCAGTTTCAACCCCCTTGCTGTGGGCAGGGACACCTCCCACTAGATCAGGTGCTCACGCCCCATCCAGCCTGGTCTTGAACACCTTGAAATGGTGATTTTTAACTAAGTACCAGTAGGAATTTAGTTTAAAATCCCCTTTTTAGGGGTAAGATAGAGAAATTCTCCAGGGAAAACTTATAGTTTGTGCTCCAGGAAGATTTTATACTTGTTATTTATTTTCGTTTTGATCTGATTGTTTGATTTCTAGGAAACACTTTCAGCACGTTGGCAGGTTTGGTCTTTGACTGGACAATAGTAAAAGACACAGAGGCTGATGGCTTCTCGGATTCCCACAAAGCGTTGCGGTAGGTTAATTTACTTTCTTCTCAGGAGTCTTGTGTCCATTAAGTTTGATGTGTTCGAGTACTTCCCCCCACCTGGGCAGTTTACCGAGCTGATTAATAAAAACATGCTTACGCATCAGTTTTTCCAGGGTTGTTTTTGAGTGTGGATTTAGCAGCCTGGGCTCTCTCATCCTTGCTCAAATTAATGACTGAGAGCGTTAATGAGCAGCTGAAGTAGCTCTAACCCAACAACTAGAAATAAACAGATGCAATTGTTGATCTTCCTGAAACATCCTGTTCAAAGGAAAGATTTATCCATAAGGCTGTTACCTCAGGATTTCAGCAGTTAAATTCTTTTTTTAAGGAAAAAAACCACTCTTCCCTTTCAGCAAGGAGCTCTCTGGACGTGAAGAGTTTTAGGTTTCACTAAACACCTAGTTCTGGTGTTGAAATAGCCTTCAAACCAGCTGACCTTTAGGCTGGAGTGGACTGCTTGTATGCCAAGTACAGCTCATAAGACCAGGTGAAATAATTCATTGGAAGGTATTCCATGACGGTATCCAATATGTTGTCCATCAGACAAAGCAATGAGTGGAAAGTGCTTGCTTGGTGAAGAGGCTTGGTTCTTCATCTGTACTAACTCAAAAAATAAGTTGACTGAAATTTAGAAGTGATGTATTTTATAGAAACTTATATTTGAAGGACTTGAAAGTGATTGCAACTCACTAGGCAGAGAGGTGTTTTTCAGAATTCCTGCGTAACGGGAGTTGCCTCCATTTAATGATGGTGGAATTCTTGCTCAAAAGCCAGAAAGTTCGTCTGTGACGGGGATAGAAGTAGAATCCAAACTGTACATTGTTTTGTTTATTTCCACCTCTATTTGTCGCCAGACTATCTTTGGCCTCTGTTTTGGTAGTGGTGGTTTTTTATTTTATTAAGCTTTTGCACTGTTGTTTCACAGTGATGACTTCGTTGTTCTGTTTTTTCAGTGGCTTTGAGTAACAGTTTTGAGTTTCCACCCTTGTTGAACTCACCAGAACTGAAAGCAACTTAGAAGTGTCTTGTGTGGGGTATTTTTCAAGTTGAGCTCCACAAGTTTTATCTTTGCACTGATACCAGTTGGTGTAGCAAACAAGCCTCTCTGCTACGGAGGAAGCCCAAGCTCCTCTATTGCAGCCTTAGAAAAGCAAACCCAGAGCATCAGCGGCAGAAAGCCCATGGTACACTTGAAGCTTCAGGTGTGAGTGCATGGCCTCTCTCTGCAGCAGGAGCCAGACAGGGCGCCAACTGTTCTGTGGGACTTAGGATCCAAGTCCTAGTCCATGCAGAGATTTTTGTTTCAGCGTAAATATTACCTGGAGGTGAGATTTTAGCCAAGCTAATACTGATAAATCCTCTGCTTTTAGCACAGCTCTGAGAACAGAAGAACATTCTATTGGTATTACAGCTTTCAGAAAGAACTTATAAACTGTCACAAGTATGTTAATACTCAGGACTGTTCTCAGCATGGCTTTACTGGTTTGACTGGCAGCGCACACCAAGCCAAACAGACTGGATGGTGCAGAAGCTGGCAACCTTGAAAACACAGTCCTCTCTCATTTTTTGTCCTGTCATTCACCCATTCATGGCAAATTCCTTTCCTCTGTTCTCACATCTCACTGAGATTTCTAATCATTGCTACAAGTGTTCTGCTTGTAGATTTTCCCCCGTCGTGTATTAAATGCATTCCAGCTTCTTCATATGGTTCAAAGTTATGTTCTGTCTTGTTAAGCTGGTGCTTTTATAAACATAAGCTTTGGGTCTGTCACATCTGTTTCACAATAATCTAGAGAGTTTTTGCAGTCTGCACCTACTGTGAAAACTGGAGGGACCTTATAGACAACATGTGCTGTCTTCTGATATCACTTAAAAGCCCACAAAGCTTTAGACAAACCTTTATCAGTCACAGAAAGCAGCTGCAGATATCTTGAAGAAGGAGTAAAATTTGGATATCTGGTCCCAGGCAGACGTCTTGAATTCGCTTCAGGATGGAAATGGCTGGGCATAGGTGGTGGCATTGTTTCTGTGTGGGCTTACGAAGATCAGTTAACAATTTTCTGTTTGCCTTTCAGTATACTCAAGTTCTCAGAATCCACTTATATTCCGCCTTCCTATATATTGGAGATGGAAAAAGTTGCCAAGCAAGGAGATACCATTTTGGTGTCTGGAATGAAAACAGGGAGCTCTAAATTAAAAGCGAGAATACAGGAAAGTGTCTATAAGGTAAGAACTTACATTTGTTTGTTTGGTTGGTTCATTTTGTTTTAATTATTTAGTTTTATAGTCCGCAGTTACAGGAGTGCTGTAAGTCTGCCCAGCTGTGTTGTTCCTGTTGTGGATGTCGATGATGCGTCTCTGGCTGGATTGACTCTGTAGCCCATGTGACAAGGTGGCAGCGCTGTTCTTGGTCACCCCACAAGGGATGGATTTTGGTGCAGTTCCCTAACCCAGAACGGTGCATGTGCTAGAAATCACTTCAAAACCCAGCTCTCTGACAGAAGGCCCTGCGGCAAAGCAATACGCTTCAGGTTCTTCAGCGTGATTTTATTATTCCTGGTAGTTAGCCATTCTATCTATCTGTCTGTTTATCTATCTACCTAGATCTAGATCTGACTAGAATCCTGCTGAATGGGGAATTGGCCCTTTAAAAAAACAACTAGAACATTTTAGGTCTTTTTTTTGTTTTAATAAAAAATTAAATTATTCTTATAAATAGAAGAGGGATTGCTGTGTTGTATATACTTTTATTCCTGTTTTTCTTGAAAGGAGCATCATATGAATCCACTGTTAGTATCTAATTCTGCCTCATTAGATTCTGATCTCCAAGGAAAGGCTTTGGGATCAGAAGGTCAGTCCTACTGGGGTGTTACGCTGCAGTGTTGGCCGTCTTCCCAGCTTCTGTGTAGATCCACACTGTTTCTGTTTTGTAAATTGTGGTGACTGAGGTTTTCATTTCGCTTTGGTAACAGAATTGTGTTTTCTGTAGAATTTACAAGCACCCGAGAGAGTTTTTGTGGTTTGTCGCTTGCAGGAACGCTTGGCGTTGTGCTGGCATCAACTCAGTACTGCACCTTAAAATATCCTTGCAGGAAATGGTGGGAGTTCTCAAGTTCCTTTCTTATCTGTAGGCTCATTTGGCACACTTGTGTTAGTAAACATTGCACTCCATGTTTTTCCTTTCAGAGGAATTGCCTTGGACTACCTAACCTATACCTGTAAAAACTGTTCTATGAGAGCATTATCTAACCGTACACAATACCAGTAACGTGGCACTGACCACAAGGCACGTTAAGGATTGTGGGTTCATAACATCTCTACCTTTGTTAATTGTGCTGAATGAAGTTACACTACGTTGTCTGTCTTTTTTTATCTTGAATGCTTGTAGCTTGGTTGGTTTTCTGTTTGAATATTTATTTTTCTGAATTGGTTTTGAACTGATACTCTCAGTGAAATTGAAGTAGTATTGTTCTCTTTGCACTTGTTATGGCTTCCGCGTTAGTAATTTCTTTAAATCTCTCGCTGCTGCCAGACTGCATGTTTTCAGTGTGCATCTCTCAAACACCTGTAATAGAATTTATACAATTATCTGTTGTTTTCCTGAGGTACTAGACCAATGAGTCTGATGCAGATTGTTCAGTGAAATGATATGTCCTATGGAGGTGCCGATGGTTTACAATAGGGAAAAACAACTTCTAGGTCTCTGAGTCATCACTGTGCATCTCTCTCAAGATTTTCTTTATTCTCCAGAAAATTATAAAAATCTCCAAAATTATATCCATATAGACTTGATTTGTTTTTCTCCAGCCTTGCACAGTATGCACAGAGCGGGTCTCCACACCATTCATTGTCCCCTGCATTTCCCTGTTCTGATAAATCTGAGATGATAATTAAGAGCCACTTACAGCAAGGAAGAATTTTCACTTATAAAGTTATTGTTGCATAGTCTGTTTCAAACAAATGAACTGCTTTAAGTGTGGTTCCTTTTTTTTTTTTTTCTCCTCAATTGATAGCATGTATATCCTGCAGAAGTCAGATTGCTTATTTTGGAAAACATCCTGTTAAATCCAGCATATGACGTTTATCTCCTGGTAGGAACATCAATTCGGTACAGAGTTCAGAAAATAAGGCAAGGGAAGATTACAGGTTTGTCCTGGGTTTGGTTTTGTTTTAATGCCTCGTGTGAATTTTTAACTGCTGAGAAATTTTAATTGTGTTTAAACTCCTTGTTACTATTTAGCACTGTCTTCCTAAACCACGTGCTGTTATAGTTGTTTTTTCTCTCAAAACATTGTGTCTGTAAGTATATATATATATATAAAAAAATATATGTATATGCTTTTGCAGAATTGTCAGGGACAGAAAGGAATAGACAACTTGGAACGGGAGCTAGCACTGGCATTTTAGATGTGGTCATTTGTTTCACATTGACTAAGAAGCTGTGTCTGACTTTCTTAGTTAAATCAAATCTAGGTTAGGAATGTGATTTGACCACTTTTGGAGCTGGGAATGAATTGGATGTTAGGTCTAATCAGTGGGATGATATTAGTTGGAAACTGCAGCTTGAAAGAAATTAGAATTAGGAGAGAATCTCATTGTGTGTCTCTGTGTTGGTATAGTCGTAGAAATGCTGTTTCTACAAGACATTAAAAATAGTGATTTAATGTGTGCACTAGGCATCAATAAAAACTAATCAGCAATAATTAGCAGCCTCCAAACACTGATACAGTTACTTTTATTGTTTCATATGTTGTCTCATTTTATGTACAGAATTAATGATGCCGTCTGATCAGTATGAACTGCAGCTGCAGAACAGTGCACTTGATCCTGAGGGAGATGTGCCTCGGCCAGTTGCCAGGTTGGACCAGGCAACATCGGTCGTAACCGCATTGCAGCAGGGACAAACCAACCTCATACTTGGGCACAAGAGTATCCTTCCTAAGTGGTGATTTTCCATTTGGATCTTTGTGGTGGGAGTCAAAACACAAAAAGATGAAATTATCCACATTTGTACCACTAGTTTTGAAAGTCAGGAGCACCTTGTAGAGCCATAGAAAGCGGTGCTGCTGTGAATTCTGTCTCAACAGAGCTGCCTGATGCCTTGAAATGTTCTAAGAGATGAAGTTTGTAAAAGATCAGTTGAATCATGGCTGTTCCCCTGAGACCACTCCTTGAATCCTGTGTTCAGTTCTGGGCCCCTCACCACAAGAAGGATGTTGAGGCTCTGGAGCGAGTCCAGAGAAGAGCAACGAAGCTGGTGAAGGGGCTGGAGAACAAGAGGAGCGGCTGAGAGAGCTGAGGTTGTTCAGCCTGGAGAAGAGGAGGCTGAGGGGAGACCTCATTGCTCTCTACAACTCCCTGAAAAGAGGTTGTGGAGAGGAGGATGCTGGGCTCTTCTCCCAAGTGACAGGGGACAGGACGAGAGGGAATGGCCTCAAGCTCCGCCAGGGGAGATTCAGGCTGGACATTAGGAAAAATTTTTTCACAGAAAGAGTCATTGGGCACTGGGAGAGGCTGCCCAGGGAGGGGGTTGAGTCTCCTTCCCTGGAGGGGTTTGAGGGATGGGTGGACGAGGTGCTGAGGGACATGGGTTAGTGTTTGATGGGAATGGTTGGACTCGATGATCCAGTGGGTCTCTTCCAACCTGGTGATTCTGTGATTCTGTGAAATGCGGTAGGGCTTTAAGTAACTCTTATATCTAGAGCATTATATCCCCTAATGGAATCTCTCTGAAATGCTCACTGTCTTTCAGGATAGTGGGGTAACATTTATTTACAGTTTACAATTAGCTTTAAATATCCAAAAAGGCACAAGGAACCCCAGGAACCAGCTGATCTTTACTTGATTTTCATCAAAATGTGTCTGTTCCTTTACTGAAGTATCAGGTATTCACATGCAGGGAGTTTCCAGGCTGCCGAACAGCACTATCTATGTGGTAAACCCTGGGTATTTAGGTAGGTATTGGCTGCCGTCTTCCTGGTTGCTTAATATCATTTCTTGCCTTGTTTTTGTGTTAGTGTTTTTCTATGTGTGTTCAGTTGCTTCCATTTCTTGTATTACTTCTCATGGAAGAGTAATTTCATTCATAGAAGTAGCTGAGTGTAGACTAGAGTTAGTAATTTATGTTCTTTCATCTCTGTATTTAGCAGCTTAAAACAATGAAGGTGCATCTTCTGGGCATGAGCACCGGAAGCAAAATGCTTGTATCCACTATGTAAAGAGGCTGTTGATTTGTGCTGTTCAATATTTCCTCTTTTGCAGGATTTTCAATTCATCCAGGTGACAGGTGGGTCCTTGAAACAGGCAGATTTTATGAAATCACCATTGAAGTATATGATAAATCAAGCAATAAGGTGTATTTGTCTGATGTAAGTTGAAAGTTAATCTACTTCTGAGTGTCTGTCTTCTCAATCCCGGCTTTCTTTGAAATTAGTTGAGCTTTCTTATTTACAGTAATGGGAATGTCAGATTATGTTGTTTCTTGCCTTTTCCTTTTGTTTTATTGTTGTTGGTTTTTTGTTTTAATAATAAAGCAGTGGGTGGTTCATGTGCAAATGCCCATTTGAGTCTAAGTGCTGTAGGAAAGACTGGGAGAAGCAGGACGATGCACTTCAAACACGTGGCATAGGCCTCGCACTGGAAATTTTAAACCAGGGTAGCTGCTGGCAAGTACTATTAATACCATGCTTCGACTCATCGATCCCCACCAGAATGCTGTCACATCTCAAGGCAGCCTCTCTTATTAAAGAATGAAGCGTAAGGCAGGTTCCTAATGCTCTTGAGGAGCTGCCTGTTTCTTTTTGATTGATTACAGGGAAAGCTTAGGTGATTCACTAGTGTTAAAGCACTTCACTGTTTGGTTGTTGAATTAGATGAATTCTAGGTTCTATGTACCATCTAGATACACTGTTTAAAGAAATAAAATTTAAATAGTTTATTTGAAAGCAGAAAAAAAAAATTACTGCTTTTCAGAGTATTGAATTTGCGTGAATGTTATTTTATCTGCACTTATTTGCTTCCTGGGATATAGATCTGAGTTTCAGCTACATAGGATGAGAGGAAATGGCCTCCAGTTGTGCCAGGGAAGATTTGGGTTGGCTATTATGAAAAATTTCTTTACTGAAAGGGTTCTCAGGCACTGGAACAGCTGCTCGGGGCAGTGGTGGAGTCCCCATCCCTGGAGGGATTTAAAATATGAGTAGATGAGGTGCTCATGGATCTGGTTTAGTAGTGTGCCGGTACAGTTGGACTTGATGATCTCAAAGGTCTTTTCCAACGAAACGATTCAGTGATCTCAGAAATGTGCAATTCGGGCAGTATGTTAGTAAGTTCTTCCCCTTTTGTGTTTAAGACTGACAATATTAAGAAATGTATGAATTATTTAATGGTATAAATATTGATACCTATAATGCAAAATTACACATTGCTGATAATGTAGAAAAGTAAATATGTTCTGTGCAGTTAATGCTTTGTCTAAAAGATGTCATAGAACCACAGAATGGTTTGAGTTGGAAGAGTCCTATAAGCCCATCCAGTTCCACCCCTGCCATGGGCAGAGACGCCTCCCAAGTTGCTCAGAGCCCCATCTGACATCTTGAACATCTCCAGGCATGAGGCAGCCACCACTGCTCTTGTTGAAAAACTGAAACTTTCATAGAGAAAAATCCTTATTCCCTTTCAGTTAAGTTTCTCTGAACTGTGTTATTACAGAATTGTGTTTTCATTGATTTGTGGCCGATATGTTTATGGCAGTCTGTAAAGTATTACTCTTGTTTACCTGTGGCAATATATATTGAATGTTCTGGTTTTAGAATATCAGAATTAATACAAAGCTGTCCAAGGAATATTTTGAGGTGCTGAAGTCATCTCTGAATGGATCATACCATTACGTGAGAGCAATAAAGAAGGGTCAGACCGTTATTGATGCTGCGCTGACATCAGTAGTAGATCAGGTATGTTTTTATAACAACTCTTCTGCTTTACTAGTAGCCCTAAAACTAACTTACTTGTGCAGCAGTGACTTAATAGTGACACAGTAAAAGGAAACCTAAGCATTACAAGGGTCTAAGCCATCTGTGTTTAAACAGATTGAGAACCAAATTCCAAAAGCCTTACTTCAGGAAAAATGTTCAATTTAGTCAACAGAGGATTTGCTTGAATAAAGACTGTGGGATTTTGCTGCTGAGTGTGTGGCAAACACCTGTGGTGCACAGCACTGATTTCTTTTTCCGTGGCAGATACTTATGTGGGCACTTATCGTTTCCTTGTGCTGGTGCAAAGGTCCTCTCACATTCTCTGAGTGGATTGTACAGTTTATTGTAGTAGGATCACCAGTCTCATATCCTGGCCTTGCTCTGCATTCAGTTACATTTGGAGAGTTTTCTGTCGTTTGGTAAGTGACGTGAAATGCTGGAATGAAAATCTGCCAAATGTATCAGCCTGCACGTTTCTTCACGTGAATATTCATTAACTTTGTGCTGGTCGGGCAGGCTGCTGAATGTATGGCTAACGAGGGCACGTGGTGTGCAAGTGACTCGCTTCTGCTTGGAACTCGGGAAAGTTCAACACTTGAGCCCTTTTGCTGTGAAATCATTTTAGTGGTTCCTTGAGTAGGATTTAGTAGATCCTTGTGTATGATAAGCCGTGGTCGTGCTCTGTGTCAGAGGTTCTCTGCAATGAAGGGAGGGCTGCTGAGAGCTGTTAAAGTTTTCCTTCAGCAGTCCAGTAGGAAAGGGGGTATTGTGCCAGAGGGTTACGGCCTTGCAATTCCAGGAAAGATGTCAAGGACGATGTCTTGGGATGGGTTGGCGAATGGGTCTTTTAGGCTGAGTTTCATCTTCACCTGCTGCAGAGTGGAATGAGCAAAGTTAAATGCCGGTGTGGAGTGGCTGAATTAGGTCTCCAGACAAGGTCTCAAAAGTTAGGAGTAAGAGTACTTATCTTCTTGCTGTTTGCCGTTAAAAATTGTGTGGACATCTGTACCCCCATGGCGATACTGCTCGCTTAATACAGTGGCACACTTCTTTGTAATGAGCTGACTATCTGCTCACAAGTAACGCTGTTCCTAAGTGAACCTAAGTAGTTGCTTTCCTTTCTCTGAGATGTTTTCGACGACTTCTCTGTGCATCAGAACTAAATAGTATTCCTAGGAAGTATTGCGGAGTCACTCATACTAACTGTGGTGTTATTTTTTTGTAGGATGGAGGTGTTCATGCATTGCCAGTTCCGGTGCGAAACCAGCAAGATGTTGAAATTTATGTTCCCATAGTTCTCACGCCCAGCATCTTGACGTTTCCTTGGCAGCCAAAAGCAGGAGTCTACCAGTACACCATACAGGTATGCGAAGAAGAACCTAATCACATGAAGTGCTGCCCAGGGAAGTGCAGTGAGGCCTTGTTACTGCTGACACAGAATTGACTTCAGATACTTCAGGCAGAGAGATGTGCAAAACTGTATTTGGAGGAATTGCGTTGGGTGTTGTAGCAGTTAACATATAGTTAAAAAGGGCATACAAAAAACCCCAACAAATGTAATCTCCTAACCTTTATCTCCTGTCTTTCATTCACTTACTCTCGCTCCTGTTGAGGCCCTGGCCCAGGTTGCCCAGAGCAGTGGTGGCTGCCCCATCCCTGGAGGGGTTCAAGGCCAGGTTGGATGGGGCTTGGAGCCCCTGATCCAGTGGGAGGTGTCCCTGTCCATGGCACGGGTGGGACTATGGACTTGGAGGTCCCTTCCAACCCAAACTGTTCCCTGATTCTGTGATTCTACAACATGTGGTGTCTGAAGTAAAAAAATCAATCTCACAGGGATAACATTGCATACTTTGTGTAAATCTGAAGTTCATGCCATTGAGTTGAGCTCTGTCATCTTTACTTTTAATTTCTGTGGGGTTAACTGGTTCATGTCATGCTATACCCAACCACACCAGTACCACATGGTAAAAGATCTTAATACAAATATGTGGTTTTGGTGCTTCATTGTAACTTTTGCTAGTGCCCAGCAAGGGAGAGTAAATGTGATTTTCTGTTTCCCACCTCTTTTATGGTTCTGCTCTGATATCGCTTTATTTTACACATATCATCAAATATCTCACTAGAGAACATTCCCTTGTGTTACTCCGGGAATCTGCGTCACTGTTCTTACTTCACAGTGATTCTTTTTTTTTGATTAAAAACATAAAAACTTTTTTTTCTCCCAACATTTCAATCTTTTTGCATTTACTGAGACTGGGAATATTTTCCCCGCCTGGCATTCATCATCCACCAGTAGCTGTTTACAGCAGCGCACAGCTTGACTGTTGTTCCTGCCTGTGGATTCGTGTTTGCCTCCTACTCAATAGTTTTTGAGTCTGGCTCTTTTAAATTGGTGCATAGGCTTTTTCTGACAATGAATTGACTAGGATTTTTGGCTGGCGCCAAATTCTGTTTATATCTGGAGCAACTCCTTCCAGATGGTATCAAAATGACTTTTAGGTTTTTTTTTGTCGTCTGTCTGGATTTGTGTTTGTTGCTTTGTTCATGTTTGTGCTAATAAGATGGATTCTGTTGCAAGTAAAAAGAAAGAAATGGAGGGAAAAAGGATGTTTCCTTCCTTCCTTCCTTCCTTCCTTCCTTCCTTCCTTCCTTCCTTCCTTCCTTCCGGGAAGAAAAGTGCCGTCTCTGTGAAGTTAAGGATGTGGAGGTTATGGTTTTCTAGTGAGGGCGTCACTGTCACCAGTAACAGTTTGTGGAGTTCAGCTAACAGGCTGTGGGTAACAATTAGACTGAAACAGAAGCTGCTTTGCTTTTTCTGTCCTTTGTGCAAACGGACTGCTAGGGAGAAAAGTTTAGTAATATGTTTTTTTAAGAAGGTGCAACTCCATAGAATTATTAAGAATTTGGTATCTCTATTTTATGGTTTCTGCTCGTTTCCCTCTTTTAATTGAAAATATCTTTAAAAAAAAAAATCTGAAATTTTACATTCTTTAACCATCTCTCACCACACCCTGTGCATCTCCTTCCGTTGCGTGCCAGGACTTGTTTATCCCTTTGTCTTTGTCCAGTGCTCTTTCTGCAGTTTGGTTGGACTCATTTTCACGTGAAGGAATAAGAGAAAGAATTGTCCTTTTGATCCCCCAGCCCCCGTAAAAGTTATCAGCTAAGCTCCTGCATAATTTGGATTTGTTAATTTTCAACACTGCCCTTTTAGGCAAGATTTCACATCTTTTTTTATCTTTACATAAATTATGACACAGATTGGAGCAAATGTTGTGGAGAGGAGGGAGCTGGGCTCTTCTCCCAAGGGACAGGACGAGAGGGAATGGCCTCAAGCTCCACCAGGGGAGGTTCAGGCTGGACATCAGGAAAAGATTTTTCACGGAAAGAGTCATTGGGCTGTGGCAGAGGCTGCCCAGGGAGGGGGTTGAGTCACCTTCCCTGGAGGGGTTTGTGGGATGGGTGGATGAGGTGCTGGAGGACATGGTTTGGTGATTGATGGGTATGATTTGATTCAATGATCCAGTGGTTTATTTCCAACCTAGTGATTCTGTGATTCTGTGAAATGCTGTGGAAGTTAAACAAGAATACAGTAGACATAAACAGCAAAATTTACTCCGATGTTCACCCTTGTTTACTTCTGATGGAACCTTATTATTTATTTTGAAGTGTGATAGTCTGTTATTTTAAAAAAACTTTCTTTAAAAGGCATTATTCTCAGTATTCCTTTCTGCACAGTTTTTGTCTCAGTAGACACCATCTACAGCTCACAATAACTGTTTAAAACCATGCATTTTACGGCATTATAATGTTTTGTTTCTTCAGTAGCTTGTATTGCACATCCAGGAGGACAACCCTGTGCTTGTATTGGCAGAATGTTTTTTGGCCTTTCTCTTTGTAAAACCCTGCAGCAGGTGTTGTCCTGTCCTGGCTGCCAAGTGCTCCTGTTGAAAGAAGCAGGTACACTGCATCAGGTTACCAGCTCTGAGAGCCCAAATCAGCTCTTTGGCTGTTAACAGAGAACAGTCGGAGTTTCCAGGGCTGGGATAATCCCAGGTGCCAGGCCTTTAGAGAGCCAGTTTGTGAAGCAAAGTGCTGATTCTAAACACCATCCATCACTGAGAGTTGTGAGCATCGGGCTGCTGTAGCTGGGAGAGAGATGTTTGTGTTAGCAGTGACGGTGAGCACGTAGGGTACATGCAGGAAGAAGGCTGAAATGGAGATGAATGAAGGTTGTCATCTTTTCATCTCTTACTCGACCTTGCGTGTTTGAAAATTCTGAGGTTTTATTTGTATTTCCTAAGTAATAGCGTTGTCGTTGCTCTATCCCCCTGATCTTCATGCAAGAATCACAGAATCACAGAATCACCAGGTTGGAAGAGACCCACTGGATCGTCAAGTCCAACCATTCCCACCAATCCCTAAATCATGCTCCTAAGTACCTCATCCACCCTCACCTTAAACACCTCCAGGGACGGCGACTCAACCACCTCCCTGGGCAGACTGTTCCAATGCCTAACCACCTTCTCCGTGAAGAATTTTTTCCTAATCTCAAGCCTAAATCTCCCCTGGCGGAGCTTGAGGCCATTCCCTCTCATCCTGTCCCCTGTCACTTGGGAGAAGAGGCCAGCACCCTCCTCTCCACAACCTCCCTTCAGGTAGTTGTAGAGAGTAATAAGGTCTCCCCTCAGCCTCCTCTTCTCCAGGCTGAACAATCCCAGCTCTCTCAGTCGCTCCTCGTAAGATTTGTTCTCCAGCCCCTTCACCAGCCTCGTTGCTTTTCTCTGGACTCGCTCCAGAGCCACAACATCCTTCTTGTGGTGAGGGGCCCAGAACTGAACACAGGATTCGAGGTGCGGTCTCACCAGTGCTGAGTCCAGAGGGAGAATAACCTCCCTGGACCTGCTGGTCATGCTGTTCCTGATACAAGCCAAGATGCCATTGGCCGCCTTGGCCACCTGGGCCACTGCTGGCTCATGTTCAGTCGGCTGTCAACCAACACCCCCAGGTCCTTCTCCTCCTGGCAGCTTTCCAGCCAGGTTTCTCCTAGTCTGTACCTCTGCTTAGGGTTGTTGTGCCCCAAGGTATTGAAAGGCTTGACATCTAAGGAATGCGACAACTATATACTTCAAAGTTTTTCTTTCTGTATTCTAGGCTCATGGTGGAAGTGGGAATTTCAGCTGGTCCTCTTCGAACCAGTCGGTTGCTACAGTAACAGTCAAAGGAGTAATGACAACTGGAAGTGATATCGGCGTTAGTGTGATTCAGGCAACTGATGTTCAGAATCCGTTGCATTATGGAGAAATGAAGGTAAAACTAATTTTTCCTGACCTCTCTTGAGTATGGCTTCTGGGAACAGCAGAGGAGCTGAGAGTGGCATAGGCATCCCCCTTCCCAAAATGTTCCCAAGAGATTTTCCTGCCTGTCCTGTGGCAGGTTAAGTGATCAGAATGTGGGCTTATGGGAATTCAAGCTCTCTCTGCTGTGTTAACTTTACTCCCATTTTTTTTTGCCCCTTCCTGATTTCTGTGGCAAGTGTTTTTCTTTGTTGAAAGTTCTGAGTGCAAGGACAAAATCGTGATTTGCTACTGGGCTGGTCAGCTAAGCAGACAAGCCAAACTGAAAATGTCTTCTGCAGTGGAAGAGGTGGGTGTTTGCCCTCAATATAAAATGGTAACAGATATCAAGTTGTTTAAGGTAGTCCCTGCCTAGAGAAGTGGCTGAAATGTTATACGGTGCCTCATAGTGAATCTAGATACCAAAGTTGGCCAGGAAAAAATTGTCTTTTGTGAAAGTTTGGAGAAAATGGAAACAAAAACTACACCTCCTAAGAGGGAGTTTGCGGTTGGTGTGTAAGTCATGCCCTCCTCTTAGCGTTTGGTCAGGGGGATCATTGTGTAGTAACGGAGTGAAGACAATACAGGAATCTATGTAATAGGCCCACAGGAAGTAGTGTGCAAAGGTAAGTGAAAAGGCTGCTCTGGTTAACACTGATTAACACCATAAATCTACATTCTGAACTAATTTTCTTTAGAATGTTATTGATTTGGTAATATCACCTTGTGTCCTCTGAACGCAAATAATTTTCCTTAACGAAAATGTGTCAGAGCTTACTCTGTCAAGCTGTTAAGAACTGGCAGACCTGCAACATAGAACCTTTTAGGTTAGGAAAGACTTTTGAGATCATCAAGTTCTACCACTAACCTAGCACTGCCAAGTCCACTGCTAAACCATGTCTCTAAGCGACCCATCCACACATCTTTTAAATCCAAATCCCTCAAGGGATGGGGACTCCATCACTTCTTAGACGGTAAAAGTGCTCCTGTGGTGTTTGTTCACTGCTGGGAAGCAGTACTGCTCCGTAGCCTCCACAGCTTCAGGCATCTTAATCTATGCTTTAACGCTGTGATGTGTGGAAGGAGCTAAGTACTGGAATGCAAACCTCACAGAGAAAAGGAAATTTGCTCCTGACTTGAGAAAAACAGAGTGCTGAGCACGTGTGACTAATCTGGAATCCAGCGGCTGTGTTTGTCTAACTGCACAGTCATAAATGAAATAGTTTTGTTTATGCCAAGCCGATGCTACTGCGGCTGGCAAACAACCTCCATCTGGCTGAGACTTCGTAAAGGTGACGGTCCCGTTTCTGAGGGAGCATAGAAGCTGATTTAGGAAGCGTGTCTTGCAGGCCCTGGAACAGGGCACCTTTCCTTCCAGGTTACGTGTCTGTAATGTGGCAGCTGGTGGGGAGGAAGCCGATCGCATCGAATAGACGTCTGTTAACTGTACAGAATACCTCATAACTTTTAAGTGTTCCCATGTGCAGCGCTGCTGTAATTGTGCTGTGCTGCTGTCGCACCAGAGCCCCTTTTGACAGAAGTATTAAAAAACACGTGTGGTCAAGACTGCCAACTCTGTCCCATAGTGGAGAGCATGCTAAGTAACCAGGTGTCTTTCCTATCTCTTCTCTTTTAGTATGTGTGTTTTGGAAAAGTTGTGTCTAACCAAATTTTACTCCAAGCAGCTGCATCCACTAATGCTGGGGTTTTGAGGGGCAAATTGGCTTGGGTTTTGTGCTCAGGTTATTATGTCAGTTCTGTAGAATGGATTGGAGAAGTACTGAGAATCATGCTTTAAAATAATGACACAAATCAAAATTTATGCAGAATTTAGTTTACAGACTTGCTCTGAAGTCATTCTTTGGACAACCCAGAGTGCTGCTTTGTAGCAGTGTGACAGTTACCAGCAGGAGACACAGGAATGAAGATTTTCAGTTCGAACTTCTTATTCTCAAACATAAGTCAAAGCCTGAAGACAGAATAACTACTTTTCTCCGTATAAGCTTTCAGAGCAGTGTATTGCACAATCTGAATAGGTTATTTTTGAGTGCCTTTATTCTTGTGATAGGAATTGTGTTTTTTGTAGAAGAACTTCTAAGAGTTCTATTTACTGACCTCAGTAAGCAAGTTTAAGGGGTGGTTAACAAGGATTACGGTTTTAACTCTGTACCGTATGGTTCAATATTCTGTCCTGAAGCTGCTTGCAGATGGTTAGGAAGTTAAGGTATTGCAAATGAAAAGCTTTGATCACCTCGATTGCTATGAAATATGGAGTCTGTGGCGGTTTCTTTAACGATAATGGAAAAAGTTGCAAGTCAAATAACAAATAATGCAGCTAAGGCTTGTTCATCAATGAATTGGCTGTGGTAGCTTGGAAGATATATTTCTGCTGGGCTTATTTCCAAAAGTAATCTTTTAATTTCTAAAATCTGCTACAGGTTTGTGGAGTTCTGTTCATACCTCTCTGTCCTGTGTTTCTTTCCTCCTTCAGGTGTATGTCACTGAGCCTAGTGGGATGGAGTTCTCACCGTGTCGAGTTGAAGCACGTGTTGGCCAAGTACTGGAGCTGCCTCTGAGGATTAATGGCCTAACAAACGTTGAAATGGGCGAGATGGTCCCGCTGAGTGACTGTTCACACTTTGATCTAGCGGTGGAAGTAGAAAACCGTGGTGTCTTCAGGCCACTTCCAGGTGATTTGACTCCCTCCTGTTCTGAAGGTTCAAATAAGGTGTTGCGAAGTCATACGTCTTCTTTAAATCACTTGTTTCAATTGCTGCATGCAGTATTCTCAGAGCCATTTAGCTTCAGAGGTGGGGATCAGAGCAGTTTTATTGTGAGGATATACTTACTTTTTTATGCAGAACTTGCCTTTGATATTTTTGACATTTTGAGGGACAATGAAAGCATTCTGGCAATTATTTTATTGAATGGTGTATGGAGTCCCAGATGACTTTCTATTGTTACCGTATTTGTAATGCATTTCTGCAATGAAGCTGATGGGTTTCTCATAAGGGGCCCCCATAAATGGTGTTTTGAGGTAGCGTTGGAAGATTAGCAGGAACATTAGGATTAATAACTGCCTAAACCACCCAGCAGTACTTTCAGTTCTACAAAGACACGATTCATTGTTTCATCAAGAGGAACCAAGACAGTTGGCTGCTTAAATTTTGCCCAAGCTCTATCATTGTTAAGCTCACATAAGCCAATTCATTACATTTGTCTAATTTAGAGGTCAGAAAAACCCAGACCACAGTTTGCAAGGCTGGAAGAGCAAGAGTTCAGCCAACAAAATGCATGGAGAGAGCTTGGAAACGAAGAACGATGTGCTAGCAGTCAAGGGTTTAGGAATCTTTACTCCGAGAAGGGCATTGAGGGGCTGTAGCACATCTGAAGAAAGGAACGGAGCTGGGAAAGGGCTGGAGAACAAGGGTTCTGGGAGCTTCTGAGGGACCTGGGGTTGCTTAACCTGGAGAAGAGGCTGAGGCGAGACCTTATTGCTCTCTACAACTACCTGAAAGGAGGTAGTGGTGAGGTGGGTGCAGGTTTCCAGCTAAGTGGAGGAGGGAATGGCCTCAAGCAGCACCAGGCAAGGTTCAGATTGGACATCAGGAAAAATATCTTCAACAAAAAGGTTCTCAGGCTCTGGCAGAGGCTCCCAGGGGGGTGGTGGAGTCCTCATCCCTCATGGTACCTAAAAGACTGGTAGATGAGGTGCTCCCGGATATGGTTTAGTAGTGGACAGGTGTGGTGGGACTCGATGATCTCAAAGGTTTCCAACCAAGTAATCCTGTGATTGGACAAGACTGGACCCAGTATTGATCCCTGCGGGACTTTGGTGGCCACAGGCTTTAAACCAGACCTGACAGTGACGTCTCCTTCCAAGGCCAGGAGTATGGCACCGCTTGACTCTACACGTACTACCCTCACGTAGATTGAAAAGGAAAAGGAAGGACAGGATGTCATCCAGAGGGACCTGGACAGGCTGGAGAAGTGGGACTGGGAGAACCTTAGGGGGTTCAACAAGGACAAGGGCAGCATCCTACACCTGGGTCAGGGCAATCCGTGATTTCAATCCAGCATGGGGGATGGAGAGCAGCCCTGAGGAGAAGGACTTGGGGTGCTGGTTGATGAGAAGCTCGACATGAGCTGACAATGTGCACTCACGGCCCAGAAACCACCCGTGTCCTGGGCTGCATCCAAAGCCGCGTGGGCAGCAGGGAGGGAGGGGATTGTCCCCTCTGCTCCTCTCTGGGGAGACCTCAGCTGGAGGATTGGGTCCAGCTCTGGAATCCTCAGCAGAAGAAGGAGATGGAGCTGCTGGAACGGGGCCAGAGGAGGCTACAAGGATGATGCAAGGGCTGGAGAACCTCCCGTACAAGGACAGGCTGAGAGATTTGGGGTTGTTCAGCCTGGAGAAGAGAAGGCTCTGAGGAGACCGTAGAGAGACCTTCCAGCACCTGAAGGTGCTCCAGGGAAGCAGGAGAGGGACTTTTTCCAAGGTCATGGAGTGATAGGATGAGGAGGAATGGGGATAAACTGGAGAGGGGCAAAGTTAGACTGGACTTGAGGACTTAGTTTGAGAAATATCTCTTGTCAGGTTTAAGAGCTTGGAGGTTGTTTGCCATTTTCAAAGATTGACGTTAATGTTGCTGGGCTAAGTGGACATGGAACAACGCACTTGTTCCTGTGTTTATTGAGTTCAGTATATTACTCAGATGTACCATTGATTTTTTTCCCAAGCAACTCTTGTATGGAAGCACTTTCCTGTGCCGTTGAGCCAGTAAAACCGCGTCTGCATTGTCCCATTGGTTTGCCTGAGAGGCAGGCATTTAAAATGTCACTGTAGTATGCTGTTTGGTTCCAAAAAAAATAGATGCCTCCAAAACCCCCAAATATCCTCTAAGCAGGCAAGGAAATCTCCTGAAAACACACTAACTTCAGCTGGAGAAATGAAGTTGTTCTGTGCAGGGGAGCTTGTGTGACCAGAGACTTTCTGGTGCTTAATAACAAACCAGTTTCATTTAGAACAGAAGATGAAAACACTCAGTAAGAGATAGAAGTTAACTCACGTCCCTTTTAGGATAGTGTGAGAATAAAGAAGTTTGTGAGACGTGGGTACTTGGGTAAGTGTTGAGCTTGAAAAGAAAGACCAGAATGAAGGTTTTTACCTATTTGGTTGGAGAACACATCTCTCAGCTGGAAGTGATTTTCTTCAGAAGAGCCATGTTGAACCTGCATTAAAATGCCCGAGTATTTCTCTCCAAATATGTATTTATGTATTTTTAATTTATCTGACAGGAAGGCTGAAGCCAACTACTGTTTTTTGTAGTGGAGTCAGAGTGAAAGCTGAAACTCAAGGATACACAGCGCTTGTTGTTAGTTACACCCACGGTCGCATCCACCTCAGCGCTAGCATCACCATTGCGGCTCATCTGCCATTAAAGGTGAGTCTGTTCTTGCTGTTCCTAAAGCAATCTGGTGCTTAAAATATCTTTAAGTGACAAATAGCAAGTTGGTATGACAAAATAAGTATGTTTAAAAACAAATGAGGTGGGTAATTGATTGATGGGAAAGATGTTTTAGGGAATTGTGTTTTAACCCTTCAAGTTATGGATTGTTGCAACTTCTGAGGTGGGAAGTGAGCTGGATATTCTTGCCAGTTTTCAGACTTGTGACATAAGTCACAATTGCTGTCACCTGTAGAAATGTGCAGGACAGGAACAGGAGTCAGCTGTCCTCAAGCGAGGATGTGTATCTTGTTTTGTATAGCGCACCTGAATTAAGAAATTAATTTTCAGCAGACTTCAGATGGTTTGAAAATCATGTTTGTTTCTTGCCTGTCCGTTTTAACTGAATGATTAGCGGCTTAATAAGATGGTAAGGGGGCAGTCCCAATTCTGTGTCCACGATGGCAAGTGGAAAAAGGCCCAGCTCATCTAATGATTTCCACTTTCACAGTAGTTTCTGTAAGAGAGCAAAGCTGATTTGCCTATATGGCAGTGAAAATATATGATTTTTCAGTAGAAATGGGAAAAACACATTTCACTGATGGATGTTTCACTAAAGAAAACAGGGTCAGTATATAGAAATATGAAACAGGATGCTTGTGTTGCCCTTGTCTGCAGAGAACCAACACCAAATCTGCAAAGCTGAAGTCTGCTGTAATTGACTGTAGCTCTTTTTCCCCAAAGTCTGGAACAAAAGTTTGTGCGAAGAGAGCCAATTCGGGAGTGTAATGATGATTTTACTTTTAAATTTGCTTTTCTATCTAAGACCTTGAATAGCAGAGTGCAATTATTTGAAGCTGCTGAGACATCCTGTGCAGTGTGTATAAACTCTGTTATCAGCAGCAAGGTGAGAGGGTATATGCCCTTTCACTCAGAACTTTTTGTATGTGTGGTTTCATTCACATTTATTAGCTAAGCCCCTTGAGGTATTGTAACACATTTTTATATATGATGTTAAATGATCATAGAATGGTTTGGGTTGAAAGGGAGCTCAAAACCCATCAAGTTCCAACCCCCCTGCCATAGGCAGGGACACCTCCCACTGGATCAGGTTGCTTAAAGCCCCATCCAACCTGGCCTCGAGCACCTCCAGCTTCTCTGCGCAACCTGCCTACCTCACCACCCTCATCGTGAAAAATTTCTTCCTAATGTCTAATTTAAATCTTCCCCATTCCAGTTTAAAGACATTCCCCCTCATCCTATCACTACGGGCCCTTGTCAAGAGCCCCTCCCCAGCTTTCCTGGAGCCCCTTTCATACTGGAAGCAGCTCCAAGGTCTCCTTGGAGCCTTCTTTTCTCCAGGCTGAACAACCCCAACTCTCTCAGCCTGTCCATGTATGGATGGTGCTCCAGCCCTCGGATCATCTTTGTAGCCCTTCTCTGGACATGTTCAAACAGTAACATCTCCTTTTTATGTTGGGGATTCCAGAACTGGATACAGGATTCCAGGTGGGGTCTCATGAGAGAGGAATGGAGGGGCAGAATCACCTCCCTTGACCTCCTTTCTCTAGGGTACCTGACAGAGCCGATATCTGGGCACAAGGAGGGCAGATAAAGCGCACTTAAAAAAAATAAATAAATCTGTGCTTAGATATCACTATCACAATGAAGAACTTCTTTTTCTTTGAACAGTGGTTTCTACACTCCTACAGTGATTTCTACCCTCCTATCTGTAAAGTGAATAGTGATTTCTACACTGTGAATAGTGATTTCTACACTTTGAATAGTGATTTCTACCCTCCTACAGTGATTTCTACCCTCCTATCTGTAAAGTGAAATATTTATGATGCCCAGAAATGGAAGGCAGCGTTCTTCTGTCAGATATCTAAAAAAAAAAAAACAAACCAAACCAAAAAAACACAAAACAAAACCCATAAAAAGTGGGAGAAAGGTAGGAGTCAGAGGGCAGGCAGACTAAAACAGTTTTCCACTGTTTTTTTTACCTTCCTGTTACAAATATAACAAGGGAGTAAATGGGAGGAAAGAGGAACATTTATACCAACCCTCCCCATGCTTTTTTTCTCTTCCTACAAAAATACACTTATGAAGAAGAACTGAATGATCATGTAAACTGCTGTTTCTTTCTTTTTCGCTCCCAAGGAATAGGATATTGTGGAGCACAAGCTACAAATGCTTACGGTGTAATTAAGTGTCAAGTTAGTTTCTGTGGTGATAAACAGCACAGGCTCTCTTGGTGATGCACATCAATGCAGAATTTCTTTTAGAGCATTGAAGTAAAAACTGCAGGAGAATAATTATGCACAGAACTGTGCTTGAGAGAGCACAGCCAGGTGAAGTGGATTTAAAGAGTAAAATTTGTCATAATTTCATTAATTTAAAGTAACATCTATTTAAAAAATGTAGTAGAATACTATCTCTCTGATGTGCTGAGAAGAGTACATTCAGTGTCTTTCTCTTGCTATAACTCTTCATTTAAGAGAAGTGATTGGAATGTAGTTAGAACTGTTCTTTGGATTTGTGGGTTCCATTGAATACAGTCTAACTGGGCAGAAGTCTTCTAGGTGATGCTAAGGATTTTGATACAGCTCTGTTCTTAAATAACTGTGCTTACAAAGCACTGTGGGGACATTCACAGGCTAATCAGAGCGACCAAGATAGCTCTTCCATTATGAAGGAATATATATATGAAGGAATATACTTGCAAAGTATAACCAAATCATGTATAAATAGCATTGTTAATTTGTTACTGTCTTTTGTTACAGACTATTGATCCTCCATCTGTTGCTTTAGTGACTCTGGGTTCCTCTAAAGATATGTTGTTTGAAGGAGGACCTAGACCATGGGTACAAGAACCTTCCAAGTTCTTCAGGAACGTCACTACTGAGGATGCCGAAAGTGTTGATCTGTCTTTATTTGGATCTCCCACATCTCGAAATAATGTCCAGCATTGGCTTAGAGTGTCTTGCAAACAACTGGGAGAGCAAGTAAGTGCTAAGGCAGTGGAGAACAGATTTCAGACAGGTTTATGATACCATAGACCTTTTGTATTACAAGTAGTTTTTATAATACGCCAGTAAAAAACTTGGGTAAATGCATTGTTTATGCATTGTGATGCTGCTACAGGTTGTAGAGCGAGCATTTATAACGTCATTATCAAGTGGTTTATGATGGGTTTACTATATGAAGCCAAGCACAGAAACGTTATGTTGTACAATGTGTTAAACAGATCCTAATAAGCACAGCTTCAGTTTCCATGAATAGAATCACAGCAGAAGATTACTGCAGTAAACTAGCTCATCTATTTGACCTGCTCCTCTTAACCAAGTTACCTTCCAGCGTTATTCTGTTTATTCAAACAAATGACAGCCAGATGAATTTACAGCCTGATATTTGTGCAGCCTGTGTGA
Organism: Clamator glandarius; assembly: GCA_033459285.1. Classification (NCBI taxonomy): domain Eukaryota; kingdom Metazoa; phylum Chordata; class Aves; order Cuculiformes; family Cuculidae; genus Clamator; species Clamator glandarius. The sequence continues at coordinate 201,913 of JAUNZM010000272.1, read as the reverse complement.
TAGTGGCTGCAGTAATCTTCCACCTGGTCTTGTTTTCTGCAACATGCAGAAGTGATTTATCCTGCTTTATTCACCCTGGCCAGTTTATAAAGCGTTTAGCTTTGATTTAATGGTTTTCTCCTGTAATTCTGCAAAGTCTAAGCAATTTGGTATGGCTGCCAAATTGTTTGACTGATTTCTCAGTGGATCCTACAAAGTGCAGCTATTTTTGTTAAGTGTGAATTCAGAAAGGAACAGCTTTGTGGTGTTGTCTCTGTGCGTACGCTGGCCGTCTGTCCTCGCTGTTGTCCAGGACAGATCACATCTGCCTGGTTCTGGCTAGCACATGGATGCACAGGGCAAGTAACCAGAATGCCCCTAGCCTGCTGGGATCACCTTTCGGCATCTACACCCACTTGATTTTGTTGAGGGTGCAAAACAGAGTGTAAAACAAAACGTAAGATGTTCTGTAAATATTGTCTACGATTGTTCTGTTCTCACTCTGCAAGAGAAACATCTACCTGTCTGCTTTTTAAGTTACAAAAGATTTGTTGTTGAATCAAGTTTGATAGTAGTAAACGTGACTGTCTAGGAGAAGCTCCCAGGAATAATACTTTGATAGTGGTGCACATTTTCAAGGACTGTTCTCTACCTCTTTTTAGATCTTCCTGATTTCGCTTATTCATTCTGACATCAGTGTGTCACACATCTGTGAAATCGAATATGCTTGAACTCAGTAGTCCTTTTCTCTTTCCTCACTTGCCTCTTCTTGTAATTGTGCAGTTCATTACCTTAACAGTTGGAAACAACCCCACAATCACCAACCCTTTTCCAGCGGTTGAGCCTGCTGCTGTCAAGTTCATCTGTGCTGTCCCTTCACGACTCACTTTGACTCCTGTTTATGGAAGTCCTCAGCGGGATCTCGCCTGCCCTTTGCTGCAACAAAACAAGCAGGTGGTAAGTCTGTAAAGTGACAGAAAGAGAATAACTGTGAAGTCAGTAATTAGAATTCCACATAAAGAGCCCAACTGTTGCAAGAGTAGCAATAACTTTGGTGTTGTGGGTCATGCTGGTGTGGTGGCCTGTTTCTGCAGACAGTGGCTGTTTCTAATGAAAGTAGAATCAGGGAATCATAGAATGGCTTGTATTGCAAGGGACCTTAAAGCCCATCCAGTTCCACCCCCTGCCATGGGCAGGGACACCTCCCACGGGATCTGGTTGCTCAAGACCTCATCCAGCCTGGCCTTGAACCCCTCTAGGGATGGGGCAGCCACCCCTGCTCTGGGCAGCCTGCCTGCCTCACCATCTTCATTGTGAAAAATTTCTTCCTAATGTCTAATCTAAATCTTCCCCCTTCTATTTCAAAGCCATTCCCCCTCATCCTATCACTACAGGCCTTTGTCAATGAGCCCCTCCCCAGCTTTCCTGGAGCCCCTTACAGCACTGGAAGTAGCTCCAAGGTCTCCCTGGGACCTTCTCTTCTCCAGGCTGAACAACCCCAACTCCCTCAGCCTGTCCTCGTAGCAGAGGTGCTCCAGCCCTTGCGTCATCTTCATAGTCCTCCTGTGGACCCCTTCCCACAGTTCCAAAGTACTTTTTGCCAACGCCACTTCATCTGAGTCTAGCTATTCCATTGAGTATATAGAAACCTATTTTTCCTGCACTCTTATTATTACATACGTTGGTGTTTGTGCATGTCTAATCAGTAAAGGCGCAAGGGCTGCTGACGTGAAGATCACTGTGTAAGCATGGACAGTGTATGCTGTGCAGTGACATCAGCTGTATTTAGCTTTGCCAACCTGAGTGACAATAAGTGAACAGTGTAGATTATCAAGCAGGAAGAACTTTCTTCTCCAACCTAACGAGTGAACTAGATGATCTTTAAGATCTCTTCCAACCCAAACTATTCTATGATTCTGTTGTCTGCTCAGTAAACTCTGTGATTTGTCATCTTAATATTACTGGCTGACTATTAATGTCACCCTGCTTTTGTAAACCTGCAGCGGGGATTGAGTTGATGAATCATTTTAAGTAACTTCTGTGTAATAACAGGACAAGAAGTTGTTTTTTGTGTATTATAGCTCACTTCAGAGTTCACCTGCTTTTCCAGTTCCGTTGTGTGTTCGTTGGACTCTGCTATCACTAATCATGAACACTACAAGTTAGAACAATGTCTTCTGCTCACCAGCAGTATTTTTGATGATTTGTTTGAATCCCAGAGACAACATAGTTGAGCTGTGAGGTTCAATTCACTGGCTAAAAAAACCCCACACGCTCCCACCCCCAAACTTGCAGTTAAAGTACAGCTTAATGACTTGGCATTGATGGCTCATTTCATGAACATTGCTCATGTAATGGGTGTTAGAATAAATAAAATGGAAGTTGGCATACATTTTTGTCTCTTTTAGGGATTAAAAAGTACTATTGTGTCTGTTCAGTTCAAAGTATTCTTTCTTTTTCAGGTTCCTGTTTCAAATTATCGCAGTCCAGTATTGGATTTGGCTGCATATGACCAACAGGGCAGTAAATTTGATAACTTCAGTTCTCTTAGTGTTATCTGGGAATCAACAAAAGAGTCCTTAGCTACTATTGCACCTGATATGCTAATGGAGCTGACTCTGAAAGAAGATGGAAATGGTCAAAAGAAAATGCATGGTACGAATTAGCTTAAATGAGCATTTCGTTGTTTGAAGTAGGTCAGGATTAAATTGATTTGGTCATGTCTGGGCTTGATTAAAGAAACTCCTGTAATTGCACTCATTTCAGCTTATCCTCAACAGGCTTTTTAAGTGTGCATTACTTAAAAACAAAACCAAAAAGAAGCAAACCCAGTGCCTAGAACCTTTCTTGAGGTTTGTTTAGAACAATAGCAGAAGAAATGAGCAGTGTAATTTCATCTTTTTCTTCTCCATAATCACCTTTATTTGACTTTTTATTTGGTTCTAGGCTTACAAACTGTTGTAGTTCATCATCAGTCTGGAACAGCTGCTGTCTCTGCAACTGCGACAGGATACCAGCAATCCCATCTCAAGGCAGCGAAAGTGAAAATGCCGGTACTCGGAACTCTGGTTTGTTGTTGCTTATTTCCTTATAGTGTTTAATGTAGACTGTTCCTGTGTATTTATTTCCTCTGTGCATAAGAATATAAAAACAAGAAGCTCTATAGCTGATTTCTGAAGACAGAATCATTCCATATAATTTTTATATCGTTCATGACTGCTCCTGCTTTCTGTTGCTCTATGTCTGCTCTCTTAACCAAATACATCCAGTTCTTTTTGGTTGTGAGGTTTGGAGGGGTTTTGTTCAACCATCTGGGCAAGGGGATTACAACAAATTGTTTCAGTTTTTTAATGAATTGGTACATCTCTGCTGCTTGTCTTTCACCAAAGCAAACGTGTGCTTCATGCAGCTGGCACTGGGGACAGTAAATGTGTTATTTATACGGCAAAACTGAGGAGAAAGGTTCTACATCAGCAAAACAAAAGCTGGCGCATATCCTCTTATGGACCATGTGTAAAATCTGGGCTCGAAGATGTTGGTCTTACAGAAAGCAGAAATTACTCATTTGCACAGTGCCAGCTGTAAGCCTGGGCTCTGATTTTGCAAGTCATTAGCTACTGCCTGAAATACTTCAGTTTGTAGATATGCAACATAGGGAAGAACAACATTAAAATGTAGGCAGCATAGATGTAAACGGATGGCAATTTTCTGCTAATGTCGCTTTAAGTGATATGTGTAAAGCAGGTTTCAGCCAACGGAACAACCTGACATGCATAGTAACTAGCCCTCGAAACATCCTGCTTCACTAAATTGAAATGCTGTTTAATTTGTTAAGTAAGATTTAAGTGAGTTTTGACTCTATGCTGTTATGCACCGTGTACTATGAATACAGAGTTGAGACAAAGGAGCTGGGCATTACAGTATTTTTCATTCAGAGCAGGTAGCAGATGGGCACTAATAATGTGAAACATCCTATAGCCCAGATTTCTGTCAGTATGTCCAAGGTTTGGCATGTGGATGATGAATTATTTTGGGAAGATCTGTATTGTCAGTTGGTTCTTGCCTTTTCAGTGAGATTTCCAGTCTGCTCTTATTGGAAAGCATGATGTAGGTACATTTTTACTGAAGAATTTGGCTATAACTTAGGGAGAATTACTAGATGAGAGGCAAATTTAATTTGCCCCCTAAGATATTTGGTTCTGTATCAGTTTTTCTCTTAAGAAAATTGAGATGTTATAAGAGCGCTTGGTGTTCTGTAATAATTTTGTAATTTTTTGATCCTGCTGCACCTTTGTTCTTTGTTTTGGTCAAAGGTGTAGAGTATGGCAGCGTGTCCCATATATGACCTTACCTGTACGAGGAAGCTGTTGGCTGAGCCAGCTTCTAGGCCTTGTGGACACCATTGACCGAAACTTGTCCAGCTCTGGCTCTTAGATCATCTGCTTTAAGCATCCTTAAGCATATAAAAGACTTGCACTCTTTTCTGACTTTCAGTTTTTGCTCTAATGGCTAGAATTGTTTCTTGCAGCGTGAACCTCTTCTACCAGTGTCTGCCACTGTTGAACTGATACTCGTGGAAGATGTCAAAGTGAGCCCCACTGATGTTTCCATTTACAATCACCCTGACATACAGGTAAGCAATGATTCTGTTACTTACTTCCAGTGCTTAAATGGGGCCTACAGGAAAGCTGGGGAGGGGCTCTTGATCAGGGAGTGCAGGAATAGGTTTAGAGGGAACAGTTTGTCAGCTGTAGAGGGGAGGTTGAGATGAGATCTGAGGAAGAAATGTTTTGCTGTGAGGGTGGGGAGTCCCTGGCCCAGGTTGCCCAGAGCAGGGGTGGCTGCCCCATCCCTGGAGGGGTTCAAGGCCAGGTTGGATGGGGCTTGGAGCCCCTGATCCAGTGGGAGGTGTCCCTGCCCATGGCAGGGGGTGGGACTGGATGGGCTTTACGGTCCTTTCCCACCCAGACCATTCTATGATTCTGTGATTCTATGATACTTTCTAAATGCAGGAGGAAAACGCAAAAAGTGATATCATGTGGGTAGGAATACCAGTTTTGGCAGGTACTGGGAAGATACAATCTAATTTTGGATGCTTTTCTGGTTTTGCAGGTAGAACTTTTCATCAAAGAAGGTTCTGGGTATTTTTTCATCAATACCAGCATTGCAAATATTGTAAGAGTGGCTTATGAGGATACTGAAGGTATTGCTTTGGTGAGTAAAGTGTTCTGGGATTTTATGTCTTTTTTGCAATCTCAGTCATTCTGTAGCTCCATCACTATTGGTTGTTTTCCAGTAAGCATTGGTAGAGAGGCAATAACTGAATCTGGGATATGTCTGCTGGTCAGAGTCAAGCTTCAGGCAGGGGATCTTTTGTGCTGACAATTTCAGGTGTGGGGAACTGTTTTGTTAGTTGTGACACGTGTATACTCTATACGAGAGAAAAACCAGCACCAACTTGTTCTTTACTTATAACACTATGGCCATAAAGTGTTCCTGATTCCATAAACACAAGATGAAAAATAATGTGACAGAATTATTCCAAAGTGTTACACAAATATGAAGTGGTTTCTGTAACCAAATAATAATGGAATATTTGTTGTAGGCCAGTACTGAGACCTTCAAATTATTCTTCCAGTGCTAATTCAGGATATTTTTGCTATCACAGTATTTCATTGTGATTTTGTGATTTATCAAAGAGTTTATTTCTGATGGCCCTATTAAGTTTTAATGTGGTTTTCCACGAAAAGTTGCAACTGCACTGAAGTTATGCTTGACTGCATCCAGACTTGGGATACGAGATGCATTCTACCGTGAACAATAAGCAAACTATCTGTTTGCGTTGTAGCTTTCATTGAACAAGGATTGGGAGTGACACAAGTTATTTTAAAGAGCAGTCTTTACAAATACATAATTTACAGATTTATAATAAATACCATTGATGAAGTTGTGAAATAATGATGATAAAGGTGGATTTTTTTGTTGTTGTTGAGAACATATAAAGCATTGGTGAAAGGTTTTTTCCATCAGCTGTTGAAAGTGTAAGGTAAAGTGGGAATATTGTTTCCAGCAGAGCCAGCTAGGCTCAGAGGTGGGAAAAAATTAGAGTTGAGCTTATTTTTGTTAATTGTACTGGGTTTCAGCTCTTCATAGTTCATCAGTCAGATCTCCATCGTGGGTTTAGCATGGCTTTAACTGATATACACATGCTAATTTTGGAACAGAGCAGTGAACTTCAGCAGAACAATGCCAGCAAGATAGGCTTTGTGATGTACAAAAGGAGATTTATTTTAACTACCTGTCAGATTAAAGGAGAGAAAACTCCACTTTTTAAGACATTGGAAAACCATTGATTGGGGGAACCCACAACATAATCACCCACATTTTGGAAGTTTGTCAGTCCTGCACGTGCTGTGCTTGAGCTAAATCTCAGCATTGCCTCTGGGTTTTGATTTCTGGGCAGCCAGCAGAATGCTCTAAGCAGAAAATGAGCAAATTCCAGTCTGTGCCAGGATGATGCTATGGCAGGGAGCAGTGTAGCCAAGCTGATACAGGATGGTTTGCCTGTAAAGTGCTCTGAGTAAGTAAATTCAAGTTCTCTAGGGCTGTGATAGATTTTTTACTGGGGCTACTCAGGATAAATTCTATGCCTCTTACCCTCATTTTAACATAGCAGCTTTTCTGGATGTGGGCAGGAGCATGAGGGAAGAATGGACAGTGGCAAATGGCAACATACAATGTGTCCTTGGGAGCTGTGGGATGCCTGATAGGAGGTGAGAACAGGTGGCTGGGGCAGGAACAGTTTTCTTAAGCTCATAGAATGTGCTGAGTTGGAAGGGACCCACAAGGATCATCAAGTCCAACCTTCTTTTCTTTGGTCTTCTAGCCCAAACTATTACATCTTCCTCCCTTGGTCATGCTGGCTACCTCCTCCTGGCCGCAGCCCATCTTTACTTTCCTTGGCTGTGTGTTAATACATGCTCCCAATACCTGTATCAGCTGCTTGCTTTGGGAACTGCTGCAGTTCTGAAAGCTGATAGCTATTCAAACTTCATATTCCCTTCTGCTTTGGGGGCAAAGACAGAGTGATGCCTTCAAAGAAGAAAATGTTGACTCTTCCCACTGCTTTTCCTGCTGACACCTGTAGTGCTGCCAGAGAATGCTGTGGATTGTAATGTAAATCCCTTTGAACTGGAGGCCTGGCTTTCCACCACCCTGTAAGAGGAGGCTGAGGGGAGACCTCAGTGCTCTCTATAAGTACCTGAAAGGAGGTTGTAGAGAAGAGGGAGCTGGGCTCTTCTCCCAAGTGACAGGGGACAGGACAAGGGGGAATGGCCTCAAGCTGTGCCAGAGGAGGGTCAGACTGGAAAAAATCAGGAAAGAAGTTTTCACAGAAAGGGTCATTGGGCACTGGAACAGGCTGCCCAGGAGGCGTTCAAGTCACCATTCCTGGGGGTATTTACAAGATGAGTAGATGAGATGCTGAGGGTCATGGTTGAGGGGCAGGTAGGAATGGTTGGACTCGACCTTCTAAGAGGTTTTTTCCAACCTAGTGATTCTATGATTGCATCAGAGTTCATCTTCATAAGCCAGATGAGTGCACAGAATAGGGCATTGACACCTGGAGTGAAGGCACCTGTGAAAGTGGAGGGAATAGCTGGGATTGTCCTGAGGTGCATGGCCAGGGCAGGCAAGCTGCACAAGAATTCCGAAGACGATGCGAGCAAAGTGTGGATGCGCAGCCTTCAGAAAGTGTATGGAGAGGACTTGGGGATCAGTGCCTTAATCTGAGGGCTAGTACTTGTATGCAGAGGTTTGTTCCTTCACTCTTTGATTCTTGCTGTATTCTGAGAAGTGCAATGTGTACGTTCTTTGTATAAGAATTAATGGAATATTAGTAATGCTTGTATGAAAGAAATTGCAGATTTGTCCATTGCCTTCTTGCTTGGGAAGATCTGCCACCAGATTTTGGCTATTCATTCTCTTTCAAAGCAATAACTGTAATGTATGAATCTTGTAGGAAGCAGTACCGATGCTTTGTAAGCATAGTCTCAGTGCCTGAGGTCTTGGCTTCTTATAGTTTTGGGTTTCACTTCGTGAAGAAAATTTTGATCGCTCTGAATGAGTTGTGGTGGGTTTTTGTCCTTCCAGTGACAGAAGGAGAATAACAGGAGGCCAAACTGCTTCTCGATTATGATAGGTTGATTTAGCTGCTGCCCGGAGGCTGTTTGCCCAATGCTATGATACTTTTTACATGTATTTTGCAGTTTTACTTTTAATTTAGTGGAAGAATTATCTGCATCTAAGGTTTGGATACTTCTGCATCCAACCATGTCTGCCCTGAAAGTGATAGAAATGTTATCCTGTGAATGACAAATGAAAATAAGAAGTGCTGTAATAGAACTGTCTTTTGACATTGCAGGTGCATCCTCTGCTTCCAGGGTCAGTGACTGTAATGATTCATGACTTGTGCTTGGCTTTCCCTGCGCCAGCGAAAGCTGAAATTTATGTATCTGATATACAGGAACTGTACGTCCGAGTTGTTGACAAGGTTAGTGGGTTTGAAACCAGCATTGTTAGGTGATTCCTTGCGCTGGTCATGAACATAAAGGCAAGACCTGTACAAGGTGACACAATACAGTGGTTAAGGCCCTCTGCCGCAGCCGTGTGACCTCAAAGGAATGGTCTGATCTCCCTGTGTTTCTGTTTCTCGCTCCCAAATTCACCCTTTAACTTATAAGTCTTTCAGAGTATCCATTGTCTCTTACTTTATGTTCCGTGTGGCAGCAATCTCAACTTTTGCATTTACACAGCAATGTTAATTTATAATTTATGCAAACACACTAATTTAAATTTCCTGTTGTTTAAAGTGCATGAGAGCAATTCTTTTAGGAGTAGGTTTTTGCCTCAAGGTTGTTTTCCATATGTCGTCTTTTTAAAATGAACAAAAGAAAAAATTCCAACTCACTTTACTTGCCCACTTGCGTGCATCTTATACAAAATAAGTGTTGATATTTCTGGATGTTTTAATTATGCCCTTGCCAGCTGAAAGACCTGAATTCATTTATTTAATTTGACGCTAACCATAGCTGGCAGGGATTAGTCTGTAAAATCAGTGCTAATCTAACCTTGGAGCTTTATCGCTAATACCCTACTGAAAGCATAATAGAAAATAAAATCAAAACTTTTATACTAATAAATGAGAATGGTTTAAATGAAGAATGACTGGATATGACTGTGTTTCAGGTGGAGATTGGAAAAACTGTTAAAGCTTATGTCAGAGTTCTGGATGACTCCAAGAAACCTTTTCTGGCGAAATACTTTGCTGTCATGGATCTAAAACTAAGGGCAGCATCTCAGATTGTTTCACTTGTGTAAGTTTGTGGCGTTTTTTAATCTGCAAATTGTTTATAGACAGAATAAGTAAACACTGAGTGTAGGTATTGACTTGGAGGTATGGCTGTGTACAGTGGTCAAGTTTTTATTTATTTTCTTTTTTGTAAAGTTATAATTACCTGTTGATTGGTAAAAAAAAAAATGGTGGCTGTTAGGCAAATTGCCTAAGCAAACAGTCTAAATCTTACTGGCTGATATATGAGCCTATTTTCATATGTATGGTTGGACTCGAAGGTCCCAAAGGTCTTTTCCAACCAAGCACTTCTACGATTCTGTTGCTATAATATTTTGTGGAGCCTTATGCATTTTGGAAGCGATGACTTGGCAGATAATATCAGGTGAAGACATACCTGGTCTTATCAAACTCATTGTCTATTACTTAACCTTTTAGAAAGTGATAGGCCGACTCATCCTATTGCCTCAAAGCTCTGTATTTTCCAGACTCTAAATGCAGTGATTACAATCACAGAAAAAAGGAGTTTTAGACTGTTAATTTTTAGTGTTGAGACAATCAGTAAAGGGTGTGCATGGCGTGGTGTTCAGGTGTGTTTGCCTACACCACGCTGTGCTGCTTGGCTTTATCTGTCCCACTCCAGTAAAGAGAAGAGTGTCAAGGAATGGAATCAAGGCCTGTGCCACGATTATCTGTAGTGGTCAAACTGTTAGTGGGCTCCCTCGCAGAGATTTGTCCTGTTCCAGCGAGCACTCTGGTTTCATTTACATTTCAAGTATTTCATTTTAAGATAAAACACAGGCTACAAAGAAGCCGTTCTGTGATTTTACACATAGAAATGTGACGGTTGCCTTTGTTTCACTTAAGACGTGGTCACTTAGTGCTCTGTCACAAGAACGACTATGCATTAAATAAATCCTTCGTGTTTGTTATTCATGTAATTGATGTGGTGAACTTCTCTATTACAATGTGTTTCTTCACTACAGCCCACTCAGTGAAGCTCTCGATGACCACACTGCTGCTTTCCTCGTGCATGGGATGGCCATCGGACAGACCACTCTCATGGCAACTGTTGCTGACAAAAAAGGACAAAGGATCAACTCTGCTCCTCAACAGATTGAAGTAAATAATTTCAGATAAAACATATTTGTAAACACAATCTGTGTTATGACAGAACACAACAACGTATTGTAGCTAATTTATAGTATAGTCATTAATTTGGCAGAAAAATTGTTCTGTCCAGAAGTGATCCAAATGGTAGTTCATTTCAGATTTCATGGTGGTTTTTAGCTGTTAAGGTTCTGCGTGCTTAATTTACTGTAATTAAGCAAGTGAAGACCCAGTCTGTTTTGTGACATAATTTATCTGATTGAAATAGCACGAGGACAAGTATTCGTATCTCTGTTTTTAGGTCTTTCCTCCGTTTAGACTACTGCCAAGGAAGGTGACCCTAATTATTGGGGCCATGCTGCAGGTAAGGTATCTTCTTGCGTATTTTCTTTCTTTTGTAATTTCTGTTTTAAAATAAATGTATGTAACCTAATTTTCAAGAGTCAATATTCAACTTGACAGTTTAACTGTGTTCGCACTGACTGCTCCTCCTAACAGGAATAGTTCCATTCTTGAGCCATCTCCTATTTTACTGTATTGCCAGATCAAAAGGTTTGGATTTATTTGTGTCAAGGGAGTATCAGCTTTTCCAGTGTTAAAATACCAGCACAACATTAATAAATCTGTCTCCTCCGTGAAATTAAGCATAGTGGGCTACTTCTACAAACCACAACGCAAAACAGAGCTGTACCATGTGTGGTGAGAAAAAAGTGAGGCACTTTGTTCTGAAACTCCCTGGGCTGTAGGTAGCAGCAGCCTATTGCATTCTGTGAAGCACACAGTCCACTTTGGTGCTTAGCTCACATATTTCCCAGTCCAGCATCATGCAAGGACCAATGTGCAGGAGAAATAAGCCCTCAGATACCTCAGGGAAGGTTCGGTCAGCATTTCGACTGTGGGGGGTCAGAGCAATCCCCATTTTCAGTACGTGGTGGGAGATGGTGTGATTGAGAGCAGCCCTGCAGAGAAGGACTTGGGGAGCTGGTTGATGAGAACCTTGACCTGAGCCGGCAATGAGCACTCACAGCCCAGAAGGCCAAATATGTCCTGGGCTGCATCCAAAGCAGCGTGGCCAGCAGGGCGAGGGAGGGGATTCTGCCCCTCTGTTCCTCTCTTGTGAGACCTCATCTGGAGGATTGTGTCCAGTTCTAGAATCCCCAACATAAGAAGGAGATGGAGCTGTTGGAATGGGTGCAGAGAAGGCCACAGAGATGATCCGAGGGCTGGAGCACCTCCCATCTGAGGACAGGCTGAGTTGGGCTTGTTTAGCTTGGAGAAGAGAGGAGATCTGAGGAGATCTTATGCTACCTTCCAGTACCTGAAAGGAGCTTACAAGAAAGCTGGAGAGGGACTGTTCTAAAGGCTTGTGGTGATTGGTTGAGGGGCAATGGGTATAAACTGGAGAGGGGCAGATTTAGACTAGACTTTAGGAAGAATTTCTTCACCGTGAGAGTGGTGAGACAGGTTGCCAAGGGAAGTTGTGGCTGCCCCATCCCTGCAGGTATTCAAGGCCAGGTTGGATGGGGCTTTGAGTAACCTGATCTAGTGGAAAGTCTCTGCCCGTGACAGGGGCATAGGAACTAGATGATCTTTAAGGTCCCTTCCAACCCTAACTATTCTGTGATTCTATGATTTGTTACTAAGAAGTTGTGGTGCTGAGCAGGGGAAGGACTATACTCTGGAACTTTAACCCATCAGATTTTTGTTCTGGTTAATTTTAGCTGTTCTGTGTGCTATTAATTATAGATCACTTCAGAAGGAGGCCCCCAGCCTCAATCAAACATCATTTTCTCCATCAGCGATGAGAGTATTGCTTCAGTGAACAGCACCGGACTTGTCAGAGGAATGATGGTTGGGAATGGAATGGTAACGGGAGTCGTGCAAGCTGTTGATGCAGAGACAGGGAAGCTTGTTGTGGTGTCTCAGGTAATGTTTTTGGGTGCTGTTTGGAGCTGAAAGAGGCTCTTCAACTCATGTGTTTGCCTCAAAAGGGACAAATATTCTTTTTTGCATTAGTAATATTGCAGTTTCTTGGTTTCGTGAATGAGATGAAAAATTCATGTGTCTTACTCCCTGGCTTGTAAATGCACGTGCTGACACTGGTGACACTTCCAACACAAAGCTAAACCTTGCTGTATGTTAAAGTTCTACTGATAACCCAGGGAGACTTTATGAACAGTCCATTAGGTATCTTTAGAATTGATTAGCCAATCTAAAAAAGCCTATCTTAAAGAAGCCTTTCTAAAACAGGAGGAGTCTATCCTTGCCTTCATCATACAGTTCAGCAGCTTCTTTTGTCAGCAGAAGTCAGAAAATAATGGTTGCTGAAGGAAAGTGTTGTCCCTTAAGCTATAGGCAGGCTGTAGAGAGAGCTGTCATTTCGTGCTGCGGTTTGAATCTGTCTACAAAGTTCAAGCAATAAATCCCTTGTATTCCATCGGAATCTCTGTTTGGATAATTTCCTGCTAGCTGAGCGTAAGGAGGCTGTTGAGTAGACCTGTAAGGGAGCTCAAGTCCCTGAAGCTTTCACGAGACTAAGAACAGTAAAACTTGGGCCAAATCTTACAGCTCTTCATTTGAGGTCAAGGCAGGACAGCTGCTGCACAGCTTGAAAGGGATCACCGTAGGCCAAGGGGAGGCAAAGTCATCTAAAAAAAACATATCTGTATGTACGCTTTGTACTGCCCTGGTGCTCTGGCAGGAGGCAGAGTGAACTGTGAAAGCTAAATCTGCTGCCCAGTGATGTCCAGGTCTGACCTTTCCTCCCCAGTGCATAGCAGGGATGAACACTTATCAGGAATGTCAGCATATACGAAGAGGAGACACCAGAGTGGCCTTTTATTCTTCATTGTCCTGTTTGCTCCTTACCATTCGCATTTCCTTTTAATTCTCTCAATGCCTGTTACCCACTGGAATTGTTAATCCCTGGTGGAGCACTATGATCCAGGTCCTTGCTGTCGGTTCCCTCTCGACTCCATTGCTCGTGTCGCCAATAATTTTCATCAGAGCTTTTTTTTTTTTTAATTTAGGTGGCATTTTTATTTTAAATGCCTGTTGATTTCCAGCCTTCATGCTTTTGTTGGTTTTTTGTCCTACTGAGTTACCTCCCTCTAAATTTTCCATGCTAAGTCCCATGCAGATCACATGGCAATAATGATTAGATAACAGAAACATATAAGATAATTCCTGAAAGTGAAATCTAGTTCACATTTGACAAGTGCTCACAATGTCTTTCCTTGCTCATTTTTAGGACAAAGTGGAAGTTGAAGTAGTACAGCTAACAGCTGTTAGAATTCGTGCGCCGATTACGCGGATGAAAACTGGGACACAGGTTAGTTAATTTGTCATTAGCTTTTATTGCCTTAAAATTTTGACCTGCAAGCTGTGTCCATTCTGATAATACCACTTGAGGGTGGTCACCTGCTCTGAGAAGTCCCACTGCTGCTGCAGGAATGAGTGGAGAAGCTCCAGAACCAAATATATTGGATAAGAAATCAGAACAAGTTTACCTTGTACACCAGCTTGATTGTCAGAAATTCAAGCCATGTTGAAGCAGTGTCGTTTGATGTGGAGAAGAGTTCTCTCATTTTCATTCTATTAGAACCATAAAATCATGGTGTGTCCTGGGTTGGAAGGGACCCACAAGGACCGTTGGGTCTGTCTCCTGTCCCTGCACAGGACACCCCAACATTCACACTGTGGCGCTGAGGGCATTGGCCAAAGGCTTCTGAAATATTTTCAGGTTTGGGGCTGTGACTGCTTCCCTGGGAGCTGTTCCAGTGCTCCACCACCCTCTAGGGGAAGAGGAGTTGTTGCACTGGAGTCTCTCTTCCTTTGAATGTTAAACGTTTACAGTTGGTCTTCTACGTCCAGAACAGCAGATACTTATTAAAAGATAATTTGAAAAGTACTTTTTAAGACTGTATTTCCTCCATAAGTTACTAATTCTAGAATGGTAGTGGTTTTAGCTAACAGGTCCTAGGTGAATTAATTGCTTTAAAGGTCAAAAATAAAAAGCTGAAGACCCCTGGTTTGTGTTCATATGTTAAGTTGTCTTAATTTGGAGAATTGGAGAGGGAAGGCTGATGTCCAGAGCAGAGAAGAGATAATCTAAACAAAGATGTAGAAAAGATACAAGAGTATATCTTGACTAAGATGAAGAGATGGGACAAAGAAACTCATTGGAAAACTGGTGCTTGTTTTGAGTAGAGCACATAGCAAATGAGAATATATTAAAATGTACTTTTCACAAATTGCTGGTTGTTCTGCTTGATATATCCTTGCAACGTATACAGCGGCCAAAGTGTTCCCTCCATAAGAAATGCCTCTTTTGATCAATGAATTTTAAGTTTCATTATACTTGCTCTGTGCAGGTTTGGTTGGCGTCCTAGAATTACCTAAAAAAGTTTGTTTCTCTGTTTGTAGATGCCAGTTTATGTGATGGGCATCACCAGCAGTCAGACGCCTTTTTCATTTGGCAATGCAGTCCCGGGGTTGACGTTCCACTGGTCTGTCACAAAGAGGGATGTGCTGGATATCAAGACAAGACACAGTGAGGTAAAGAGCGTGTGTGTGTATGTGCATGTTTGTGTATCTCGGGAAGAGGAAACAGCCCTGTAATGGGAATTGAGAAAATATTGTTCCTTCCACTTAAAGCCATTGGTAGCATCGGGTGTGGTTTTTCCTCTGTATCAATGTCAACTCTTTTCGTGACTAAAATTTCACTTTCTCCTCTCCAAGGCTTCTTTTCAGATTCCTGCAAAATATAACTTTGCAATGGATGTTTATGGCAGAGTAAAGGGAAGAACAGGCCTGAAAGTTGTTGTGAAGGTCCTTCATCCTGCAGCCAACCAGTTTCATAACACGGCAAGAGAACTGTCTGATGAAATCCAAATTCAGGTATAATCATGTTCCTCACAGCTGGTGCTTTAATATCTATTTCAGATTTGAATTAAAGTCTGTATTTGAAGTTTGGAATTTGAAATGCAAAGAAATAGTTCCAGCTTTGATTGATCTTTGAGCCCTTAGTATAACGTTCCGCTGTTTGGAAGGCTCCCAGTTCCCCAAGTGCTGGCAAGGTTTACACTGAACAGTCACAAGCGGCCGTGAGACCGGAATGAAAATCAGGCATTGGTGGTTGTTGTAGAGCACCTGAAATTGAGGTGACTTCTGTCCTATGTATAAGCAGTGTTAGAGCAGCGAGAGAACCCTGCTGCTCTAGTTCCCCTCTGCACCGCAATACTTTGTGTTTGTAGCGCTCGTCAGACGTGTCTGTGCAGATGTGTTAATTTGGATCAGGAATTGGCTTCTGAAACGAATCCCCTGGTTGTCCCTGCTTACTGTGCTTACAGGAGCAGCTTCAAAGTGTGCAAACTGGATTCCTTTAGATGGAATAAAACTGGAAAATGTGTTTGAGGAGCATACGTCGTGTGGGCATTCAGTTCATGGGCTCAGATTCGAGGTGGGCTAGAGGAACTTGAGTGGGTGTGGGGTCTCCAACACTCCTTCACTTGACAGATCTGCTTCAGTTCTCATGCTCTTTCATAGTGTAACTATTGCCATAGAAAGGATTGCTCATCTGAATTACTTGTATAAGATACTGCCTATCCTGTTCTCAAATATTCATTTTTAATTTTCAGGTTTTTATTTATGTTTTAGAGGGTAAAACATAAATTGGGGTTTTTTTGTTTGTTTGTTTTGAAGGTGAAACAAATGGAAATTAATTGCTTGCTGCACACAACAGTAAGCCGAGACTTTTATTTTCCAGGTGTTTGAAAAACTTCATCTGGTTACTCCAGAAGTAGAAGCAGAGCAGATCTTAATGTCACCAAATTCCTTTATTAAGCTCCAGACAAACAGGTCAGTGATCAGTTTTCATACTGTGACTTGTGTGAGCAGTTCATCAAAGCAGTAAAGCAGTTTGGTTGAAGCAAACTGTTTCAGTCCTTTAGAAAGAATATCACAGTACATCCATTTAATACACAGCTTCTCCTGGAACTTTTAGCTCCTTATTTTGAAAGATGATGAACCAATTAAAGCAGCAGCCGACTTCCCCTGGAGTTTTTATGGGTAGTCTAGGCTTTGTGGAAAGTACTTCTCAGTTTCATACACAGGAGCAATGTCTAGATTTTGAGATTAAAATGTCCTTGCCAAATGAGAAGTCCTTTTTACAGAATCTGTTTTCAAAGACTGACATTTCAGACCTGAGACGTTTTTTTCCTAGCATAATACTCTGCAGATATGGACAATAGGAGTCTCCTGGGGGCAGGGCTGTAGATGCATCCCCTTTTTAAGGGGAGGGAACAGTTAATTTTCACTGGAGTTCCAGTGACCATGTTCATCCTGCATTTGCTTTTGAAATGGTTCTATAGGAGCACTATTATTCGTAGTCACTTACTGGTGTTTTGCTCTCACTTCTGAGCAGTTTTTCTGATTAATTAGTCATTATGTTGCTGGCTACTAGGGTGTACGTTCCTTTGTCTCGCTCTTCAGTGTTCATTGTGGGAGCCCCTGTGACTGAACTCTACGACCAAACCCAATTACAGTGCTGCCAAAAAAAGAGCAACTAAAATCTGTCTGTAATGTTGTTTTCCTAGGATACTGTAGGGTATTTCCATCTCAATGGAAAAGCTTAGGAGAAAGAAAAATTTATTTACACAACTTTTAGAAGATGCCATAAGTAATCCTTAAAAGTAGCTAATGTCTCAGAATGCCCGCTAATTACAGTTTATGAACTTGCTTACTTGATAAATATGCAGATATCACAATGAGAGTTATTACAGAAATTAACCTTGTCTGCAAAGCCGTTTTCAGGAAACTGATGAGATTTCCTTAATCAAATCCTGGACTAATCTGTAATAACAGGGCTGGCCCTGGCAGACCAATCTCCCTCTAAATATTATTTACAGAAAACGATAGCAGAAGCTGCATGTTGTAGCCTTAGCCGTTATGATTTTGCATCAGTAAATGGTGACCTTGCAGGACAGCAGATGCAAACTAGATAATATGTGCCTAAACCCAGATAAGACTTCTTCCAAGTGAGCTTGAATCAGAACTTAAACCTTTCTTTCCTTGGTAGAGCACAGACTTTTCTGCTTTTGTTGTAGTCACATGGAAAAAACACCTACCATATAGGAGTCTTCTAGATTTGCATAGTATACCAGTGTAAACTTGGTTTGATTCATCTAAAGGAGTCCCCTCTTGTTTTGTTTTTCTGTTTTTGTTATCTGAAGGGACCCAGTGGCTTCCCTGAGTTACTGTGTCCTGGATGGACCAGACAAAGTTCCTGTTGTAAAAATTGATGAGAGAGGTTTTCTCAGCTCTGGGTCTTTGATCGGATCCTCAACAATTGAAGTGACTTCAAAAGAATTGTTCGGGATCAACCAGACCATCATAGTTGCTGTTAAGGTAGGATCATCTCTTTACTTGCAGTTTGCGATTAGCTGTGCTTATTTACTGCTGCAACAGGGGTCGTTAACTGCATGTTTTGAACCACACTTCTGAAAAATGTGAAGTATAGGCATTAACAGTCAGTTCTGAGCTTTGGAAAAAAGTTTAGTGTGCTAAATTGGGTGGACAAATGTTAAATCGCAGCAAATTCTTTAAAAAGGCCTTTGTGTGCACATGCCTTTAAAAAAACAAAGTTTGTCCTAAAACTCTGTTAGAAGACAACTACAGAAGTTCAAATAAAAGATGTGTTGATGTCATAAACACACATTTTGCAGTGTGTGAAAAAGCAAAGTGTCACCTGGAGTAATGAAGGTTACTGTGGCACCTGGTGTGAGGCGATACGTAGATTTTCAAGACATTAGCCATGTAACTGTGCAGGGCCAAAAAAATTAATTTTCTCTGGTATTTCTAAGCAGTTCAGCTGTTACATAGAATGAGAATCTGCGTGCAAGAGCCGGTCTTATCAGATGCAATAATTCAGCTTGTGTTGCTTGTGTTTGGTGAGCTGGCAAGGAGGATGTCCAGGGCTGCCCTGTGTGCCTGACTCGCACTGAAATGCAGGTGTTCGAGGGAAGGACAAAACTCAGCAGTTTGTTCCCAGGCTAAAGAAACATCTTTCTATCTCAAAACTTCATCTGTTGGTTGAATGCTGTTCTATGAAGTCTAATGTATCTCACTGCTTGGGCATAAGGGAATATCTGTCCTTCATTCCTGTTCAGACATCCTTGTGCCAAGAACTTTCTACATCAGGCAATATGAGCCTTGAGACACCCACTGCTCCGCTTCCTCCTATCCCTTTTTACTCTGTCAGCATCTTTCCTGCGTCCCAGCTAAAGGAGAAGGACACATTATTGAATGCTGATTATTTGTAAGTTAAATTATTACGATTGTTGTGAAGTGTCTTCATGGAGGCTTTTTTCAGTTCAGATTTTGTTTTTACTATAATATTCAACTTTGTCTGTAGGACAGCACGTCTCTCTGCCTGGGTGGAGGATGAAAAAAGAAATGGTGACTTAGTTTCGCGAGCCCTGTTCCTGCCGCGAGGCAAGTGGCAGCGGATTTCTGCAGCCCTGTTAGAGATGACCTTGTTTCTTCCCTTCACTGCTGGATCCAGCGAGTGAAAAGACATGAAATGAGTTTGGGGTTGGCTCAGATGACATTTAGTCAGTACATGGTGGTATGGAAGTCAAATTCACCCTTTGTGTGCTCTTCCCATACACAGTTAGGTTGTCACAAAGCTGTGCAGTCAGTGCACTATATTAAGCTTGTGAGCTCTTTGTAGTAGGAACCGTCTCAGTTCAGCATCTTGTACAACCGATTTGGTTTCTTGCCCTTATTAGGACTATACTGCTTTTATGGAACTGATATTTGTGAGCTCGCAGTAATCCCGTGAGGTGGTATAACGCTGCTGCCTTCATTTTATGGAGGAAGAACTGAGAGTCTGAGTGCTTTTGCTGAAGGTCACGTAGAAAAACTTGTGACAGAGCAAGAGATGAGCCCAAATCTGTTGTGTCATTCAAAGCCAGAGCTCTCTCCTTCACGCTGTCCTTCCTTTCATAAGTTCCAGTTTCATCTATTTACAACTGTACACAATTAAGAACCAAACTGCTGCAGCAGCATCACATAACACTTAGACCTTCAACTTTGCTCAAAAAAGACTGTCTTATGTAAGCCAAGGAGGATGGTGGAAGTACGAGGTGACTGTGCTTAGCACGGAAGCAAGCCAAGCACTTGCCTGTACCAGCTGCACTCCACGGAATTTTTGTAAAATAATAAAAAAAAATATTAAAACCTGCAATACTTTAACAATAAATAGCTGTTTTCATCAATGTTAAATGTTGCTGTTGTCCCTTGTGGGACAGTTTCTGAGGTTTTAAAGTAAAACAGGCTTGAAAATCTGTCAGGGAAACTGTATTTGTCTTAGCTTATAACCTCGGCTAGCTGGGCAGATGACTCTCTGCACTGAGATTTTAAGTGATTATATCAGCCTGGGGAGCAGACAGTTACATATACTGATGTTCTAGGGACTTTTTTTTTAAGGCTCACCATGCAATTTGCCCAAGGCCAAATTTGTCCTTCCCTTTTTAGGTTTTGACATGTACATTTTCAGATTGTGGAGTTTTACATGTTAGCTGAGCCTCTTATGTCATAAAAAAGGGGCTTTCTGCAAGAGAAGCTTGGGGGCTGCTTTTAAAATACTTTTCTCTATATGTTTGAGGAGATTTTGCTTTATCTAGCCTTCTATTATTTGTTTTCCAACAGCTACAATAAAAACCAGATGTAGTTCAGAGGGTGGCCTGGCTGCAGCGTCACACCGCCCGCAGCGCCGAGTGTGCCCAGTGCTGGTCGGGAAAGCCACCGCAGCACAGCTCAAGAGAGAAAACAGAGTGTTGTTCTTTCTCGTGTCCAAGTGCTCTGTCACCCCACCACAGGCCTGTTGGAGGGGCAGCAGTTTGTAGTGGCTGTGAGTTTATTTGACCAGGATCATTAGGGAACAGCTTTGCAGCAGCTTTGGCTCGTGTTTCTTCCTCTGGGCAAACCTTTACTGAGACAGAGCCAAGGCTCTTAGGAACTACTTGTATCGTATTGGTTTTCTCACTTGATGCAAAGGAACCCGGTAAACAGTGACAGTTTCATCCTTTGCTCCTACCTACATCACAAGCAACCCCTGTTCTAGTAGGTAGTGAATTAATTATACTTTCTACTTCAAGAAATGCTGGGGGAGAAGTCTAGGGGCAACTTGATCCCTTGTGCATCCTGGGAGCCTTTAGCAATTTTAATTTATAGGGTAATAATGTAGTTTCTGAAGTCTGTGATGTGTGTTTCTACGTCATTACATCTTGCTTCCGTTTCATAGAATGACAGGATGGTTTGGGTTGGAAGGGGTCATTAAAGCCCATCTAGTCCCGTCCCACTGCAGGACCAGGGCCATCTTTAATGAGATCGGGTTGCTCAGAGCCCCATCCTGGCCTTGAACACCTCCAGGAACGGGGCATCTACCACCTGTCTGGGCAACCTGTGCCAGGGCCTCCCCACTCTTGGTGTGAAAAAACATCTTTCTTCTGTCTAATCTAGATCTACCTTCTAATAGTTTAAAACCATAACCCGTTGTTCCAGTGCTAGTAGAGAATAATGCTAAGAAATATCTGATGTGAGGCTGTGAAGGTGACAGAGCCCAGTTCTTCTCAGCAGTGCTCAGTGACAGAGCAAAAGGGAGGACACACAAATTGGAACATGTGAAATTATCTGGACATTGGAAAGCACTTTTTTACTGTAGTGGCTGTTAAACACTGGCACAGACTGCAGAGAGAGATTGTGGCATCTGCGTCCTAGGAGATTCTGAAGACCTGACTGCACGTGATCCTGGGAAAGGCGGCACTAGCCGAGCTTGGGCAGGGGGAACTGGACTGGGCAGTCTCCAGAGGCCCCTTTCAAGCTCAGCTACTCTGGTACTATGAACTATAAGAACTGGTAATGAAAGTGCCGTGTCTCAGTAGTCATGTGGCTGAACATATAGCAAGTGGTTTTTTTGTATGTTTGCATAATAACAACTCTTTTAGTTTTCTGTTTTTATAGAGACACAAAAAAACCCAAATTGATTTTGCTTTTTGCTGCTGATTTTTTTTTACAGGTCTACCCCATCTCATACCTAAGAATCTCCATGAATCCCATTCTGCACATGCAAAAGAAAGAAGCGTTACTGGCTCTTCCCCTGGGAGTGACATTGACGTTTACAGTCCATTTTCATGATAACTCTGGAGACACTTTTCATTCCCATAATTCTGTGCTCAACTTTGCAACAAACAGGTAGGTGTCTATCATGAGCGTTAATTGCAGAGAAAAAAAAAGCCAAATGCACATAGCCCAGCCACAGGAAGGAAATTGTTCCAAACAGGCTGAGAGAGTTGGGGTTGTTCACCCTAGAGAAGAGAAGGCTGCAGGGGGACCTTAGAGCAACCTCCAGGCCTGGAAGGGACTCGAGGAAAGCTGGGGAGGGGCTCTGGACCAGGGAGTACAGGGTCAGGATGAAGGGAAATGGTTTTCAGCTGTAAGAGAGGAGATTGAGATGAGACCTTAGGAAGAAATGTTTTGCTGTGAGGGTGGGGAGGCCCTGGCTCAGGCTGTCCATATCAGTGGTGGCTGCCCCATCCCTGGAGGTGCTCAAGGCCAGATTGGATTGGGCTCTGAGCCACCTTATCCAGTAGGAGGTGACCCTGCCCATGGCAGGGCGTGGAACTGGATGGGCTTTAAGGTCTTTTCCAACCCAGACCATTCTATGAAGTGAAAAATATAGTTTGGACTGGAATTAGTAAAAAAATTATTTCGTCTCTGAGGTCTTCAGAGGCACTGTAGCAGAAAGAAGAGTTCCAGTTAGCAATTGATATTCTCTAGCAGATGGAATGTTCCCCAGATAAACATGATTGCTAGTGGAGCCTGCTGAGGTACATTTCTGCTGTAAGTGACTCTGAAACATCAGATTGGATACCTCAGTGGCCTGTATCAACACTAGATCTTACCGGCATTTGCCTCATTCTGCCTCCTGTCTCCCAGTGTTCGGTTACACTAACTCACTTTAGGCTTATGTAAGAGGGCGAACGTTCTGGATCAGGGGCTGTCTCTTCAGATATGCTCGTACAGACATTGCACGGCAGAGTCAGGCCTCAAAAGGCTTTTTGGTCTCTGCCTCAGAGAATAATAAGTCTTATAAAACAGCTTTCTTTGGTCATTAAACGATTGCTACCTCCTTTACTATAGCTTGTTTTCTGCAGTGCACCTTGAAGATACAACACGGTGATGGTGATTAAAAGGGGGAAAAAAGGAGTGAGGGGTTAAATGCAGGATTTTCTTTTCTCCTACCTAAATGGTCAGTAGAAATTTCTATAGCATACAGAGGTCCCTAGTAACACTGCCCTAGCTTCCCAAACTGACATAACAGAGCTGCTTCAGTGCAGGGCTAATGATCAGCCCTGGAGAGAGAGAAGCGCTGTAGCTCTGGTGCAGCACGGTGCTCACCCAGCCCTGCTGCTGTCGGGACCTGCGCTGTCTCTGTGCAGGTGCTCAGTCTGTCAGTCCTCTTGGGAACATGGAATTTTGGTGAAAAGCAGAACTTGGAGTCAAATATGATTTGGCTTCATAAAGTTATGGGTGGAAAGCTGCAGGGTGGTGTTTAAATTTCATAGAATCGTAGAATCATGGAATGATTTGGGCTGGAAGGGTCCTTAAAGCCTGTCCAGCTCCGCCTCCTGCCATGGGCAGGAACACTTCCACTGGATCAGGGCTCCAAGCCCCATCCAACCTGGCCTTGAACCCCTCCAGGGAGGGGGCGGCCACCCCTGCTCTGGTCAACCTGGGCCAGGGCCTCCCCACCCTCACAGCAAAACGTTTCTTTCCAAGATCTCATCTCAATCTTCCCTCTTTCAGCTTGAAACCATTTCCCTTCACCCTATCCCTGCCCTTCCTGATCCAGAGCCCCTCCCCAGCTTTCTCAGAGCCCCTTTCAGCAGTGGAAGCTGGTCCAAGGTCTCCTTGGAGCCTTCTCTTCTCCAGGCTAGACAACCCCAATTCTCTCAGCGTGTCCTTGAACGAGAGGTCTCCAGCCCTCAGATCGTCTTTGTGGCCTCCTCTGGACCTGCTCCAGCAGTTCCATATCCTTCTTATGTTGGAGGTTCCAGAAGTGAACACGTGGCTCCAGTATTTCTTTGCCTATTAACTCCCTGAAAAAAGAGACTGATTGCCTCATCTATAAGTTCTGCAGTCCTTAAAATCAGGAATCTCATACGTATCTATGACCTCAGTATTTCATAACAATGTGAGAACTGAAATTCTCTTCACTAGCACCACAATAATTTTCATGTTTTCCTTATTTTGCCAGAATTTATTAGAAGATATCATCCCTGATAACAACAAGTCAATCATCTAAGATGGTTCAACCTACTGTTCATTGTGGAGATAATGATATTAGTAAACTTGCCTTTATATAAAAGCATTTCTTTTTATCTGTAGAGATGACTTTGTGCAGATTGGGAAAGGAGCCACAAACGACACCTTTGTAATCCGGACTGTAAACACAGGTTTGACTTTGCTTAAAGTCTGGGATGCAGAACAGAGTGGAATCGCAGACTACATCCCCCTTCCTGTGCAACATGCCATATTTCCTGGGCTCACGGATGTGGTGGTCGGCGATGTCCTCTGCTTGAGCACTTACCTGATCAGCCAGGAAGGTGAGCAGCACAGCAGTTACTGGGCTTGTGCAGCCGTACAATTTGACATCAGTGTGACACTTTCTCATTCTTGGGAAAACTAAATGCATTATTTATGATGTTTGTTCGGAATCAAATGTCACTGTTCTTGTTAATGATAAAAATAGGTTTGATCAACTCCTCTAATTTTAATTGTACCAAGCAAGATGTGTGTATTGAACTCACGAGTATCAGACTTTAGATATTTCGCTTCTGGTAGCCTAAAAGGCTTGGGGTTTGTGGGAATCATGCAGAGTAAGGACTGTCTAACTTACCGTAGACTCGTTTGGTTGGAAGAGACTTCCGAGTTCAAATCCAGCCATCCCTGTCCATTGCTGAACCAGATCCCTGAGCACCTCATCTGCCCATCTTTTAAATCCCTCCAGGGATGGGGACTCATTCGACTCCTTGGGCAGCCTCTGCCAGTGCCTGAGAACCTGTGCAGTGAAGACTTTTTTTTTTTTCTAATATCCAGTGTGAACCTCCCCTGGGGCAACTTGAGGCCATTTCCTTAACTTCACTCACTGTATTTTATGATTATTATTAAGGCACATTTGTCAGCGTAATTGCATGTGACACTGATGTTGGGCTCCCAGCCTTCTAGCACGGGAACCCTAGAATCTACTTGGATTGGGAAGCGTGTGCGCTCATGCTTTCCATGTGGTGGATGAGCACACGCGGACACCAGTGTGGTCTGGAAATGCCACAGTCAGCAGAGGTTGGTTGAACACTCTACAAATGACGTGTCTTCTCAGGGCTGCTGGGCACATGGAGCTCCTCATCAAGTCGTGTTCTACAAGTCGACTCCAAGACTGGTGTGGCAGTGGCAAGGGATTCTGGTGTTGTTACTGTCTATTATGAGATTCCTGGATTACTTAAAACCTACAGAGAGGTGAGACACTGATAAATCCTACCAGAACTGCTGATGTTTCTTTCCTTCAGGTGGGCCCTCACCAAAAATGTATTCTCTGATGGATTTTTTTTTTTTTTAATAAATATTTCCTTCTTTTTAAAGGAAAATGTATTAGAAAAGCAAATGGCTGGGAAGTATTTGGTACATGTCCAAACAAGTCACTTTTTTTTAGTCATCCATGTTAAGGAGGAAAACATAGCATAATGGTTTCTGGGTTTAGTCTATACGGTTCTTATATTGTACGTTCTGATTCCTTTGCTAAGTTGTTTCCAGATGCTAAACAGTTTTAGAGTATGGCTGCCTGTATGGATGGAGCTTCACTGTAGGAGGAGATGCCAACAAGAACATTCTGCAGGGCTGGACCGTATTACCACAGATCACTGATCAGAACATCTCGAATTACATTATTTTGTTTCTCTATAGTGCAGTCATACTGTTGACACAATGCACTGTATCAGCAAACATAAGCACTAGATATTCTTTTTAAATTAAATTTGGACATGGAGCTTTATGCCTATTAACTTATGGGGGTTGCGTAGAAAGAAATAAAGTGGTTTTACTGGCTTAAATTGCCTTGAAGGGCAGTTTCTAAAATTAGAGTAATGTAGGATTTCTTGTGAGACCCCACCAGGAGTCCTGTGTCCAGTTCTGGAATCTCCAGCATATGGAGAATATGGAACTGTTGGAACACGTCCAGAGGAGGCCACAAGATGATCTGTGGGCTGCAGCACCTCTGCTGTGAGGACAGTTGGGATTGTTCAGCCTGGAGAAGAGAAGACTCTGAGGAGAACTTACAGTGACCTTCCAGTACCTGAAGGGGCTACAAGAAAGCTGGGGAGGGACTGTTTCTAAAGGCTTGTGGTGATAGGACATGGGGCAATGGGGATAAACTGGAGAGGGGCAGAGTTAGACTAGACATAAGGAGGAATTTCTTCATGATGAGGGTGGGGAGGCCCTGGAACAGGTTGCCCAGAGCAGGGGTGGCTGCCCTGTCCCTGGAGGGGTTCCAGGCCAGGTTGGATGGGGCTTGGGCAACTGATTCAGTGGGAGGTGTCCCTGCCCATGGCAGGGGTGGAACTGGAAGATCTTTGAGGTCCCTTCCAACGCAAACCATGTGATTCTGTGATGTCTTGTGAAGAGAAACATGGCCTCCTGTTTTGTTAGGCATATAAAGATGTTTACGTTTCACAATTAATCTAACCTGGGTTTGCCTTAACTTTTCTTTATTAAAACGGTTTTTGGTAAACAATCTTTTTCTACAGATAGTGATTAATGCTCCTCAGAGGACCACGGCGATGCACGTAAGTGGAGTGAAAACAAGCTTACAAGGAGTTGCAGCCTCAAAAGTGATAGTTTCCATTGGGGAAAGGAATAACAATTTGGAAGGTATGATTAAAAAATGTCTTTCGACTACCTGTTGTTGTATGTTTCTATATTCACATTGGATGCATTTGGTTTCAGTTTCGGCATTTTTGTTGTTTTTAAGGGGCTGTGAAGTTGCTTTAGTGACATCTCTATGAACCTCTACTGGCTTACCAGAACCCCAGAAGCTCAAGAAGAGTCTTAGGGCCACGTTACAAAATTTGGAGGGTGTTCTGGGACGCTACTAAGATTTCGGAACTAGTAAAAACACTAGATTATAGAAGCATCAGTTTTAATCACATTAAAAAAAACAAACAACAGTTAAAGGGCAGTCAGATGATTGTTTACATGTGTATTTTCTCCCAATTGCCTTCTTGAAGTTACTTGGTTTCTTTACTGAGCGTGTTTAAAGTAGCTTAACACTTAGCACTTGTTCAAATACTATTGTAATTGTTCTTTAGGTAAATCAGTAGCCTACCAAAAACTAGCTTGCCAGTTACTAAAACACAAATCGAGACTCCCAGGATAACTTATTCAACAGACGCATCTGAGCTAGAAGTTCTCTCCCATTCATTCTTTCCTTTAAATAAATTCTGTCAAAAACACCCCACAACATACAAAATTCTCCTCTGTTGTCTCTCTGGGATCAGACCCACAATAGAATAGCGGGGCTGTGATTCCCAGCTATTCTAAGATCATCATAAACTTGTAAAACTATTTCAGAAGGGGGCAGAATAACCTGATATTTCAAGCTATGGTTTTGCTTTAAATTAATTAAGATTTAATTAGTTATAATTTTTCTAATTAATTAATTAGATTTTTTTTTTCTTCCCCTTAGGGGAGTGCTTGCCTGCTCAGATTGAAGCCATCGCTGAATTACAGCCACAGTCCCTTATCAGTTGCCATCTAGATTTTAGCAGTGATGCGTTTGTCTTCCCAGCACGTGATATTTTCATAGCAGAACCTGGATTCGATGCAGTTTCGGGTAAGATGAGTCAAGATGCCGCATGCCAGGCAGACATCCTGTGGTTTCCTCCAAATGCCCTTGGACCCAGCAGATTTGCTCTGAATCTTCTGAGCTTTGCTGTGTGAAATCTCAAGTTTCAGTGAGTTGTTAGTGAGTGGTCTCCTTGTTTAACTCTAGAGTTTTCTCTGTGTGGCAAAACCATGGAGCTGTTTCCAGAGAAAGCCAGAAGGCAGTAGGTGCCCATTTCATGTGTTTTTCAGAGAGGAAATGGCCTCAGGTTGCACCAGGGGAGGTTCAGATTAGGTACTAGTGTAAATTTATTCACTGAGAGGGTTCTCAGGCATTGGAACGGCTGCCCAGGTTGGTGGTTGAGTCCCCATCCCTGGAGGGATTCAAGAGACAGGTAGGTGAGGTGCTCAGGGATATAGTTGAGCAGTGGACAGGTACAGTTGGGCTCAATGATCTCTAAGGTCTTTTCCAACCAAATGATTCTATGATTCTATGTTTATTTTACTTGAGAGATGAAACAAACTTCGATATGTCAAATTTAGGTCAACTTTTGCCAATTACTACTCGTGTATTGGTAGGTAGGTAGGCAGCGGAGTGGTTCCTTGGGAGAGAAGCGTTGGTGTTACAGAACGTGTGCATCACACACTGAGGTCACACACTTTGCAGAGGTGGCAGCTGCCATCTTCTACTCCAGTTGAATTGTACCAAAATTTGATTGCCTTGTGTATAACAACTTTGAAAATAATAAAGGGCCCTGTATTTGTTAAACTTCCTCCTTCAGCTGATGCCACTGAGTGTTCTGGTGGCAGATACTCCCAAACTGGGTATCTCTGCAGCTGTAACACCTGGTGGCTCTTTTAGGTGTTTGCTTGCCATACATCACTCCTTTTCCTGTATACTTGAATACAGTGGACGTTGAGACTAGGGATAAGAGAAGCAATCATGAGTTTTAATTTTGTACCGAGGATCTTGTAGTGATAGGATGAGGGGCTGTGGGTATAAACTGGAGAGGGGCAGATTTAGGCTAGACATAAGGAGGAATTTCTTCACCATGAGAATGGTTAGACACTGGAACCCAAAGAAGTGGTGGCTGCTCCATCCCTGGAGATGCTCAAGGCCAGGCTGGATGGGGCTTGGAGCCCCTGATCCAGTGGGAGGTGTGCCTGCCCATGGATGATTTTTAAGGTCCCTTCCCACCCAAACTGTTCTTTGATTCTTTCCTTAGATTTCATTAAATTATGCTCTACAAATTGTCTTTGTGTTTGATGCTGATGTTCTACAAGCCTTGCTGCTGTAGATATCACAGTGTAACCAGCATCGGTAACCAATATGAGGGAAATGGCCTAAACATGAGAATCACAGAACTTGGTGTCAGTTACACCTGCCGAATTTTGTGTGTTCTGCAATTTAAACATTTCTGGAATTTATCCTGTTTTCAAACCTCCTTGCACAACCAGAGCACTGTCATTTCTTATGAAATATGGAATACTTATGTATGCCCAAAACAACATATATAGGGACTTTAAAGTAGGGGAAATTACTAAGTATTGTGGAAATGAAAATAAAAATATGAAAGTCAACAACATGTGTTAGTGTTTAGTGAGCACAACGTGATTTTTAAAAAAGCCAGAACACCATGGACTGCATAGAAATAACATTAATTATCCATTAGATTAGTCCCATTGTGTAAAACGCTATTGCACCATGTATAAGGGGTAGTCCCTGCTTCTGTTCCTTCATTATGTTAATTAGAAAAAGGAAAATCTATACCTAGCAAATCCTTGTTGTTACTTGTTCTTTGTATCTTCCATCGTGGGGGAATTTTTTACTGTCTCTTTTGCCAATAGTAGACAAAGAGGTCCCATAAGAGACTAGAAACATGGTGAGTATCTGGCCTTTAAAGCTTTTGTAATCAATAAATCATCTCTCCACAGAACTGATGATGGTGGTGGTAACTGACTCAAATTTTAAGATTAGGTGAACGGAAGATAAAATCGTGTCCTACTGAATTTGCTCCGCTCCTGTCTGTGCAATTTTGCTCACGGCTTCCTCTAATTATAAAAGGAGTATCAGCATGCAGGAAGCAATTAACTTTGTTATCTATTCTCTCTGGTGACCAAAGAAAGAACCTGAGGGAATGGCAAGAAGATGTGCCAGGAGAGGGTTAGGATGGGCATTAGTAGAAGGTGATGGAGCCCTGGAACAGCTCCCAGGGAAGCAGTCACGGCACAAAGCCTGATAGTATTGCAGAAGCCTTTGGCCAATGTCCTCAGCCCCACAGTGTGAATGTTGGGGTGTCCTGTGCAGGGACAGGAGTTGGACTCGATGATTTTTGTGGATCCCTTCCAACTCGGGACATTCTATGATTCTATGTTAAATTTTGTTTTCAGTAAAGCCTTTCTATCAACATTAGCATAAATGTTAGATTCCAAGTGGAACCTCACCTCACTGGCACTAAAATAAAACGTGACAGAGAACTACCATTTTAGAGTTTGGATCATGATATTTTTTTGGGACAAGAAATATTTTCTATTTAGTATTGGGGTTGTGATGCTCAGACCAGCAGACACGTTGTCCCATTCACCTACACACTTCTGGTCCTCCTGTTTGCTGAATTTGACCACCTCTTTTAGCTGCTCTTTAAAGATGTCACAGGAATCTATGTTGACATGGGCAGAAACCCCCTAAGATGTGCAGTTAACACTCAAACTGCTTTTCTTTCCATAGGACACTATACCTGCTCCATCACCATGCACAGGCTCACTGACAAGCAGCGGAAGCAGCTCAGCATGAGTAAAACTGCCCTCAGAGTGACGGCTTCGATCCGAGGTAGCCACTTCTCTGGGAAGCAGATCAGCACGGAGGTGCCATTCAATCCTGGGTTTTATGCTGACCAAACAGAAATGCTTTTAAGTAACCATTACACAAGCTCTGACGTGAAAATCTTCGGTGCCACTGAAATTCTTGATACCCTGGAGGTGAGTGTGTTGCTGGCCAATATTACAACGCAGCTGAAAGCATTTTGAACTGTTAGATGCAGCTTTCTAACCAAAGGCACTCTGTGCCGCCTTTATAGTGTCAGGATTGTTCCTGAGATGATTTGGAAATACTCATCTTGGAGTGTGTTCATCTGCAGTTTTCCCTTTTGTTTTGGGGTAGTAGGAATGGGTTGGGCTCAGCAGTGCTCTGGCTGGGATGCGTTAACCAGCTTGCAGGCTGGGAGGCAGAAAATCTGTCTGATCCCTAGTGGAGGAGGAGGAGGTTCTTGCCCACGGTTCTTACTTGTTTAACTGCCCAGTAAAGGATGCTTTGTTTTCGTACCTGTTCGGGGTTAGCCCAAACCCACAAAAATGGCAGTTAATAGGGCAACCTCAAGAGGAAACAGGGGTGAAGTGCTGCAGGTGTTACTGTAAAGTCACAACCCAGTCCAGCTCCTTATCTGAGCTGCTCTGTTTCTGTGGAATGCTGTATTTCCACCGTGTGGCCTGGCAGATGGGTAGGTGCTGTGCCTTCTCGAGCAGTCTGTTTCAGGCTTGTTTTCTTCCCTTGGCAGGTGAAATGTGGGTCACCAGCAGTGAAAGCGTTTAAGAAAGAGAAATCCTACGGGCTGCCTAGTTATGTAGTCTACACCGTTAGTCTGTCCGATCCAAGAGTTTCAAGCCAAGCATCCTTATCAACCACTCTGACGGTCTCCAGTCCTATGACTGACCAGTCTATCACTATCCCAGTGACAGTGATTTACTTGGCTGACCGAGCCGGCGCGCCGGTGAGACGTAAGTTTATCTCGAGTCTTCATATGCCAGAATAAACCTCCAACTTCCATTAACGTTCGTGAGTTTAGAAGATTTAGTATGTTAACATCTGAGCTGGCAGCTAACATTATCATTGACATATAGGCTGCTCGCTGTGACCAGAAGACTTCAATGCAGTTGCTCATTATGGCAGAAGCTGAGCGTATTTTCCTTTTGGGTCAGCCCAAAATACTCTGTTGAAGTTGGCATAAGTAACCCAGTGCTAAAGTGTCTGAAAGTATTTTTTTCCTCTGCTTGCTCTCAGGCATACCTTGATGTTTTGAAAATAGCTTAGCAGTTTAGGGCTAATAAAGTAGAAAGTGTCCTTAAGCTGTTCTTATCATTGTATTTAGACATTGTGTATTGATTGCTTTAGTTGTCATTGGCAAATTTTGAAGACTGCATTGGAAATAATCACTAGAATTGAAGTCATGTTATCTAAGTTGATTAAATTTATTTGCGCTAAGTAAAAACCTTCTAGCTACTTCAGTTTGAGTTTGAAACTATTAACTCTTAAAGCAGATTGGAGAAGATGCTCTTTTAACTCAATATTGTCTCCTCTTAATCAATTCTACAGCAGGAGCCAGTCTGTTCCAGCACTTTCTTGATTCCTATCAAGTTGTGTTCTTCACGCTTTTTGCACTGTTAGCAGGGACAGCTGTTATGATTATAGGTAAGAGAATGAAAGAGAAAGAAGTGGGTTTTTTGATAACTACTTATAATACATCAGCTGTAAGACATAGAGGAATAATTTCCATGTGAAATGATTTTGTTGTCTTGTTGTTGTTGGTTTTGGGTTTTGTTTTTTACAACATTTTGTGGCCTATCTTGCAGTTTTATCACCGAAAGATCAGCACACTCACCCAGCGTTTACACCAAGGACAACTCCTCAACACAGCCTTAACAGTAAGGAGCTGTTACCCACTTTTAAGGGAATTAATTGATTAGTCGAGCTATTGCCTTGAGCTGGATGTGGGGAGGGATGACTATGGGACCTTTGTTCCCCCTGCTCCGCTCCCCAACCTCCCCCTTTACCCACTGCAAATTCTTTTGAAGCTCTTGGTCAGCTTCAGCCACGTTGGAAATAGGGAGTGGGTTGAAAGTGTAAGAATTCATGCGAATCACCACATGGGTGGAGGAGAGAGATCCACAGTTTGGCTCCTGCTGAGGGAAAGTAAAGCAGAGCAGAGCTGCTGTGAGGATGTGCTCGGCTCCTCGATTCCTGCAACATCAGACTAGCTGCTGCGCCCCAGGTGCTGTGAGCTGGGGCTGCTGCAGGAGACAGGCAAGGGTGAATGTTTGGGGACGAAGGACACAAGCCTGCAGAAGGTGTAATCGTGTTGCTTAGGGAATAATTTTTCTTCACTGCTTTTTATCTGGCAGGCATGTTTTCTCTCTTTTTTATTTTTTTTTTTAATTCCTGTTTTGCCCACTTGCAGTGTTGCAGAATGAAACTTTAACAAATAAGCTAAAAAAACCCCCTTCACTTGGAAGGTCTCTAATCAATATTAAACCAAAATTCATCCAATTATAGATGTATGTAAGTTATGGTGAGCTGCAGTCCTGTTTGTAAAAACATGTGCCTGACAATTCACTTAAAATAAGGTGAATTCAAGCTGAAAGTTATTTGCTGAGGTACTTAAAGAACAGACTTAATCTGTTCTTTAATTAAGGTCCTCAATAGGAAGACCTCCAAAATTTTGATAGTTATAGATGCCTTTTCAACAGGCAGCTAGCTAAAGGGGTTATTTCTCTCTGAATGGATCATTAGACTGCCTCGGCAGGTGTTCCAGCAGGTAATCACAGAATCACAGAATAACCAGGTTGGAAGAGACCCACTGGATCGTCGAGTCCAACCATTCCCACCAATCCCTAAATCATGCTCCTAAAATCACCATCAGTTAGTTGTTTCTCTTTCATCACCAGCAGTTAGTTGTTTCTTATTTCTTCTACTGTTTCTTAATGTGATGATTTGGGTTTTTTTCTTCCTTTTTCTCCTGTGCTTTAGGTTTCTCTGCATCACCTGTGCCTTCCTACAGCTCTCAGTCCTTGAGCAGGAGCATGAGCCCATCATCCACTCTCTGGAGCACTGATTATGGCTCACGTTAGAGGCAGTAGGACTCCTTTTCGTGCACTAGGGCTGGGAAATACCAAGTCAGTGCCTTGAACAATAGCAAATTTAAGAACTTTTACAGTTGTGTTATAATTCAAGTCATCTCTTGAATGTCACTAGCTTCATAATTGTTTGGGATTTTTTTCTATTTAGAGCTCTTGAAAGTTTTTTTTTTATGTTAGTGCTTCAGTTCTCTAAAATGTGTTTTGTCTGCTGTTTCCCACCCAGCTGCCAAGGATGGCTGGGCAGAAAGCAGTGTTTATGCTAAGAGAGCTTTCTTGCACTCTTCAAGTTATGTCTGTGTGGTAGGGACAAAAAAATGTATTTGCTTTTTTGTAAGTTAACTTTATTTCTAATGGACTTTTATAAGAAGGGAAGTTGAAAAACAGGTCAAATATGAGCCAAAAATATGAAGGATTGTATATTTCAAAGAATTAGGTTTTTATTTTGAGTTCCAAAGCCTCAGGAATGCACGGCACTGATAAATGTTCTTGTGTTTAGCCTTACAATGTGATTCATCACCGTAATTTGCTGGTTTAACATTAGGAATGCTGGAACAACTGTGAATAACGTGGAGGTTATTTTCTGACAACAAAGAAAGAAAAACAAAGCTATCTTAGTGCAGCTTTTTGGGTACAACTGCAGTATTCCTTTCTTGTTACTGTAAGCACTTTTATGGGCTGGGAATGTGAAAGCATGTGCCTTCTAAGAGGACCTTTCTTCTGGTAGTAAATATTCTTAATCGAAGGCAGTTCTCTTACCTGTGTTCTGCTATAAATGTAATGCATTTATATAGCTTATCTCACACACACAAGTACCTCAATAGAAACTGAGCCTTCTTTTATTACCACTGGTCACCTGCTGCACTGGAAAGTGAGTGGCTTATTTCCCACTTGCAGTGAATGAGCCTTTTCCTTGGATTCAGGCTGCCTGGCTCCGGTCCATTCACGTTCAACCTGATACCCCCACACCCAGAGTCTTAATTTAAACTGTGCAGCAAGATACTGCTGGTATGACCAGACTCTGGGACATCAGTACCTTAATATCCTGCCAAGAATTGCTCGTTCCTAAGTCTGTAATACACAGAGTAGCGTTTCATTGTGTGAAGTATTAACTTGGAGGTTTTTTGTTTGGTTTTCTTCTTGCCTGGCTGAGACACACAGATATAAAACGCACAATTCTGGGTAGCAGGCAGGTGGTCACTGCAAGCTCTGATGTGTTTTGCTTCCTAAACCAGAAGACAGTGAGGTATGCTGACCTGAACTCTTCTCCAAACTGATTTGAAACAGATGAGAAGGAAAACTTTGTTCCAATTCTTAGTCCTGGTGTACTGAGAATAGGAAAAGAAAGCCCTGAGAACAGAAAAAAAGTATCTCTGTTGGTATCCTTTATTTTGAGGATACAGTTACAGTAACTTTTAATCTGTAAGCAGTATTTTTCAGCTGTTGGGCAAGGGCTTTGTTTACACGTGACAAGTTTGAGCTGTGAATAATACTCGCTGTGTGCCTGCTCCTAAGGACCCTGTGAAAGTGATGGCAATTGTTTTGGTCTTTCAGCATTTCATGCAAAATATATTTTGCGCAGAGCTGTGCGGGCAAATAGTCAGAGGAATGGGCTGTTTTGGTTTTGAGCAGTATTACAACAAAGCAATCTTATTACTCATTATTATATTGAGTCTTGTGTAATTTATTGGCTAGTTTTGGAGAAGTTGTGCCTTACATACTAGTGCTACTTAAAATTGACAATTTGGATGTAAATACTTTGTTATATTTAATAAAGCTTTGTATGATCCCTTTAGTATGCTGTTGATGAACTTGTTTGTGTTTTGCCTGTCCAGAATCTAAGCACTGGGCTGTGTTACGTGTCCTTCACTTCTACAGCCTCTCAGTGTTTGCAGTCGTGATTTACATTCTTAATTTTCACTTTTGTTGACAATGTAATGTTCTTAAATATTTTGACGGTCTTTCATCTAGCATTTGTTGTCGGGGAGGTGTCCCCGTTTTCACTAAGCATCTTCATCATTTGCTGAAAGCGGTGGTGGCTGAAGAAGCAGCTCTTGGTTTTCCAGGTTTGTTCAAATTTCCCATTTGGTTCACTTGGGTTTTTATATGGAAAGAAATCTTTTTTCCCCACTTCCTTTAAGAGAGAAAGTAGCATCTCCGTGCTGCTGTGATGAGCGTTTCAGGAATGCTTGCAGGAAAGGTGTTACTTTCCCCCTCTCTCTTCCCTGTTCAGCCTAGCGGGCTG
The DNA here is from genome assembly GCA_033459285.1 of Clamator glandarius. Taxonomy (NCBI): domain Eukaryota; kingdom Metazoa; phylum Chordata; class Aves; order Cuculiformes; family Cuculidae; genus Clamator; species Clamator glandarius. The sequence continues at coordinate 166,385 of JAUNZM010000272.1, read as the reverse complement.
GCGCTGTGTCCCCAGTGAGCTGCTCCAGGTGCTGGGAGTGCTCTGGCAAACACCCACTGTTTGTCTCTCCTCTTTAGGTGAGGAGTTGCAGCCTCCTGGCATGCAAATGAACCATCATTTACCACGAGCTAGAGCTGGAGGGGAGTTAAACACTAACAATGTGTGAAATAAGGAGCTTTAGTGTTTTGGGAACCAGCTGCTGGAAGCCCTTTGGAGTTGGAGTGGTCTGTTGGGTGGCTGCTGTGGAGGCGGGAGCTGGGGGTATAAGTTTTTCTGAGCATGTTGCTGCTAATGTAAAGATCAATTATCTTTAATTATCTTTTTTTTTAATTTTGCATCTAATTTTGCATTTAATGCCAATTTATTTCCTCCCCTCTGTTCTCTTACTGCTTGTTCCTGAGTGTTTGCTCTCCTGAGCAGAGGTGGGGCTGCTGGGAATATGTATCTGCTAAGTTTGATGTCTTACATGAGTTGACTTACATTTTTTCAGTTTATTGGGTAAAAAAACAGTCAGTGCTGCACTTAGACCCAAATCTTGGTCCCATCACACTGAGCAGGAGGATCGTCTTTGCTCTTCAGTAGAAGCAGCATTTTGTGTGTGCTGGTTATGGCAAGTTCATCACACATTGTGTTGGTGCTTGGACAGAAAGGTTTTCTCTTTAATGGGCAGACTGGAGCTTCATAAGCTATTAAAAAAGCAGACTCAGACTGTGAGCAGTGAAATCACTGAGCTAATGCCCTAGGCTGTCCTTGGGCTTCTCCGAGCATCCAACCAGGAGGGCTCCATGGCAGAAGCTGCCTGTATTGGACTGATACCATGGGATCTGTCCGGGGAACAGGCTTTGCCTTCGCAATTGCAAATGCTTAAGTTGAAAACCCAATTCTAAGACTTTTTTTCCCAGAAAATGGAATCAAGCACTGAAACTGAGGCAGTGACGTGGCACAGCCACTCCTGCTGCTGCGAGTGGGAGCTCAGTGGGCTCTGGGGAGGAGGGGGAAAAAATCTTACCATGTACTTTTTTTTTTTTAATCTGTGCAAACCTGGAGTATTGCAAACTTGAATGAGAAATATCATCTAGTTGTGTTCAGTGATTTGCGTCCTCAAGGGTTGGGAAAGAAAAAGAAATTTCATCTTTAAAATAAATCATCATGAAATCCTAGTTGTGTGGTTGTAGCGTCTGCGCAGAGGGAGTTCAGCCCCGAAGGGGAAGGAGATGTCGCGCTAGCAAAGAGGGCGGGGGTGGCCGAGCTGCGGTGGGAAGGAGGGAAGCACTGGGGGGATCTGCAGTAGTCACGTTATCATACTGAAGTGGAACAGAAAAATGAAGGTACTCATTAGAATTGGAGTGCTATTACTGTTTCTGAAATACCTTATTCTGCTAATTAAAGTTAGCCTGGGGTCTCCTGTGCCTCTCTGAGGCAGAGTTATTGAATGAAAATGTTTGTCAGTCCCATGATTTTTAGTGAAGTGGCTCAGATGGCTCTGCCGGTTCCTATTCCCTCGATGGGAGGATGACAGTGGCCACAAACAACCCCTTTTTTTGCAGGGACTTTTTAACTTGCATAGTTCCCTCTTGTGGTTCCTGTCAGCTGATGGAGGTCAGGAGGGAACTGGTGTTTTCCATGGCAGCGGGCAGGACTTTGGAGCAGCCCAGAAGCAGCAGGGGCTGGGGGCATCTGCACGGTGGCCGAGCGCTGCACCAGCCCAAGGTAGAATGGGTGTCTCCACTGGGCAAGGGATGGAGAACCTGCATTTGGTTCTGGGCGGTCTTCCCACATCCAGAAAATCCTGCCCATCTAGCATCCAGGTTGCTAGGAATAACTTGATTGGATCAGCCAGGCTAGATTAATACTAAACCTCAGCCAGGCTGCTCTAATCTGACGTCTCCAACACGGCATAATTATCTCCAAGGCAGATTCTGAATGAAGCATGGAGCCAGCCTTTCCAGTGAAGTGTTCTTCCTGGGGAGAGCCAGGATTACTGTGTGGTGCTCAAGGAGAAGGTTTTCCTTGCAGCATTTTTGCTGCCTTCTCTTCTTTATGGAAAGACTTAAAAGTTCCCTAGGCGTTAATCCAGTCTCTTTGCTAATCACTGCATTTGCCTTAAGATAATGGTGTGATTCTCTTCCCTCTTTGGTTGCTGGTTTACGCATTCATGTGAGGTACCTACAGTCCAAAACATCCCCTGAGGATTTCTTAGTACAGGGCTCCCCAAGAGGCGTGAAGCCTCCTCCTTCCAGTTTCATGTTGGGGAAGCAGCTGGAGGGGGAGCAAGTTCCAGCCCTGGTGGTGTTCCAGCTCACATCTCAGTCAGAGTCCACTGGAATCCTCTTTGTGCTGCAGGCCAGCCCAGGGCTATGGGTCAGTTTGGGTCATTTCCTTAGCCACTGTCGTTAAATGGATATTCCTGCTTATTGGAAAGCTCTGGCCGCCTGTTGTGGTTTTGTAACAAGCTGAGCAGGAATAGGGTGCATGAATGAACACCAGGGGAACAGTCTTTAGAGAAAAATAATTTAAAAAACATAAATCTTGAAGGTCAAGCATTGCTTTGAGGAAGCAGTAGGAGCACAAGGTGCTTTCTGCTATACTGCTGCCCCAGGCAGGGGTGAGTAGCTTCCCCTGGGGACTTCCAGCCCCTCGAGGCGTAGGTGTAACAGCACCAGGTGTGTCTGGAGACCAAAATCTCTGAGTGATCGCGTTGTTGCTGTGTCCCTCTGGACTCGGCACTGGTGAGACTGCACCTCGAATCCTGTGTTCAGTCCTGGATCCCTCACCACAAGAAGGATGTTGTGGCTCTGGAGCGAGACCAGAGAAGAGCAACGAAGCTGGGGAAGGGGCTGGAGAACAAGAGGATCGGCTGAGAGAGCTGGGGGTGTTTAGCCTGGAGAAGAGGAGGCTGAGGGGAGACCTCATTGCTCTCTACAACTACCTGAAAGGAGGTTGTGGAGAGGAGGGAGCTGGGCTCTTCTACCAAGTGACAGGGGACAGGACGAGAGGGAATGGCCTCAAGCTCCACCTGGGGAGGTTCAGGCTGGACATTAGGAAAAAAAATTTCACAGAAAGGGTCATTGGGCACTGGCAGAGGCTGCCCAGGGAGGGGGTTGAGTCCCCCTTCCCTGGAGGGGTTTAAAGGGTGGGTGGATGAGGCGCTGAGGGACATGGTTTAGTGTTTGATGGGAATGGTTGGACTTGATGATCCAGTGGGTCTCTTCCAACCTGGTGATTCTATGATTACTTGCTCGTGAGGTGCTGCCACTGGTTGGGCTGCTGGCTTAGCTCTGCGTAGCACCAGCACCCATGGCCAGGCTGCAGCCACCCCACGGCTCCTCCCACGGGGGCTCTATACCGGCACTCGTCTGCCCCTGTTTTCCTGAGGTGTCTTTGCCTTCCCTTGCAGGACATCTCCAGAGATCCTCTACCAGCAGTACCCCTCTTCTGTATAGCTGTTCAACAGCATCTTTCCTGGCCATTTCTGTGACGCGTGGCTTGCACTTTGTGATGCTGTGTCTCCTCATTTCCCTGTAATTGCAGTGAAACACCCTGAGGTAGGAGCTCTGCCTGGAGAAGCCCCGGGGAGAGTGTGCGGTTGACAGGCAAGTTACATGCTCTCAAATGAATTCCTGTTCTTTAAAATAAATTTCATGGTAGGGCAGCCAGAAGTTTGATTAGTGTTTAGCTTTAGGTACCTGTGTTAGTTGTAGAATCCTGCACTGTCCCTAGTTGGAAGGGACCTACAAGGATCATCGAGTCCAACTCCTGTCCCTGCACAGGACACCCCGACATTCACACTGTGGCGCTGAGGGTGTTGGCCAAACCCTTCTGGAATATTGTCAGGCTTGGGGCTGTGACTGCTTCCCTGGGAGCTGTTCCAGAGCTCCACTACCCTCTGGGGGAAAAACTTTGTCCTGATGTCCAGCCTAATCCTCCTTTGCCTCAAAATTAAAACCATGAGTGGAAGCAAACACACCCAGGGACAGTGTGCCTGAAAATGCCACCTTCTTTGGAGAAACAGCCTAGAACCATCACTATTACTCTGAAGTTCCCTCCTGATTCTATCTACCCCGACATCAGGGCAAAAGATCAAACATGCACAGGAACAATCACCAAATAATGAGATCAAGTCATTCTTTAATGTTTGTGCTCACAGTGACTCGAGTCAACATTGACATGGCCGAAGAGTTTATGGTTGGATCTCTGTTGGTAGAAGCTGGATCGTAACACTCACACTCAAGGCTTCTGAGTATTTTTCTAATGGTAGGTTTGATCCAGCTCCCATTAAAGGCAGACTAATTGTTTTTTACAGAAAAAAATAATTGGGAACAACCTTTATTTTTAAAACAGTGGTTCAGCACTCTAAATAGCACTCTAAATGAGTAAATTTGTTCAATATTTCAAATCCCCTTTCTGCAGCCTGTCCGATGGATCCGTGCCGTATTAGCAACACTTTGTGAGAGGTGGTTTCTCTGTTACCATAATATATTCTGAAAAATAACTCTTTTAGTGCCTTTTCTATTTATGACTCACAATAACATGAGTGACTCATGCTGTCAAATTACAAGTTATTACTTTAGAAAATGAGGTTTTTTTCCCTTCCTTTTAGGTAAAATATGACAATTTTCACTATTTTGTTGCTAAGGGCAGCTTCTTACTACTTAATAGATTCTATTTTTTAAGCAACGCGTATGCCACAAAAGACAAAAGCATCTCCCACCTCTTGTCTCTTTCAAAGCTGAATACATGTGGTACAGAACAACTATTTAAAAGCAGTTCCAGAACTTCAGAGGTTGTTTATCAGTAACTTCTATTTCAGATTTAGACAATTCTGCTTTTATGGTTTTTTTTAAAGGTGGTCACTGTAACGTATTAACACATTCTGGCCTCAGATTAATGATTAGTGATGCCGTTGTCCCAAGTCTTGTGTTGCAGTGATTTAGGTACTGGTGCTTACACAGACAAAAGGTGAAAGGATGTCCTTAGGTGGGAATCAGCTTGCACATTTGGGAATGGAATGTTTCCTGGGTCAGAGAACACAGGAGCTTTTTGTTTCCTTATAGCTTGGACAGTCCCTCTGGCCACCTTCTTTCATAGAATCGTTCTTGTTGGAAAAGACCTCTAAGCTCATCCAGTCCAACCATCAACACCACCCCACCGTGCTTACTAAACCATGTCCCGAAGTGCCACCTCTGCTTTTTTTTTTAACCCCTCCAGGGGTGGAGACTCCACCACTGCTCTGGGCAGCCTCTGCCAGGGCTTCACCACTCTGTCAGGAGAGAAATTTATTCCAGTATCCAATATGAACCTCTCCTGGCACAACCTGTGGGGGTGGGGAGGCCCTGGCCCAGGTTGCCCAGAGAGGTCGTGGCTGCCTCGTGTTCAAGGCCAGGTTGGATGGGGCTTGGAGCCCCTGATCCAGTGGGGGGTGTCCCTGCCCATGGCAGGGGTGGAACTGGATGGGCTTTGAGGTCCCTTCCCACTCAAACCATTCCATGACCCTGTGTTTCTTTGTATTCTGGAGAACAGCAGAAAACTTGGCAACTGCTCTTGGCATCCATAATCAAAGCAGCGAGGGTGTGAATCTGACCACAGTGAGGTCGAAGTCAACAGCTTACGGTGTGGCTGACTGGGTGAGGTCCCTAACAAGTTCTGACTGTGGCTACTGGCTGTGTGCACAAACCTGTTGGCCACCAAACAGACCACAGTCAAGTTGTACTGCTACAACTCAAAATGTGAAGCAAGAGTCTGCATTTACGTTTTTGCCTCTACATATTTTTGTCTTCAGAAGCCTCTGTCTTTCATTGTGAATCGCTAGTCGTCCTTCAATTTGAAGCTCGTGGCCAGGTCCTGGTGGTAATTTGGGGTTTTGTTCCTTTGCTAGGTTAATATTTTATTTGATGCTGGTTAAGGTTGGCCAGTGGAAATAAATAACTTTCTGTTTTGGAACAGTGAGTATCTCTTAGGAAAAAAAGCAGTATTGTGTCCTGAGCATCTGCCCCCAGCTGGTTCATTCTCGCTGCCAACTGTTTCTTGCATGAGAGGAAAACAAATACAATTACCAGACAAAGGAATATCAGCAAGTACCCAAACACAGAAGGGTAAACATCCTCCTCAGAATGCTAGGACTGGATTCCAAATAAGCAGCTGAATTGTTGATAGCATTTTAGAAAGAGTGGTCTACTGGAGATGTTTGAAGCTCCACAGGAGTGTTTGGGAAGGTTGTTGGTGTTGGATTGGGGATTTTTTTGGTGGTTGAGTACTTAGTTCTAGGTGTGCCACCTTCACAGAGCACACGCTGTGCTGTGCTGGGACTCTCGGACCCAGAACAGCTTGTTGCCATCACTGGAGTTCCCAGATTCCGCCACTACTACAAAAATAAAAATTCATGTGATTTTTCTTTGCCTCTATGGTGCGAGATTCCTTCTTCAGCAAGAAGAGATCAATGAAGTGTGATATCAAGGAAGCTGGTAGTAGTTGCCACTCTTCAATGAACGTAGCTTAGACCTTAGAGCAGCTTCCAGTACTGAAAGGAAAGCTGGGGAGGGGCCCTAGATCAGGGAGGGAGGGCTAGGATGAGGGGGAACGATTTTCAGCTGCAAGAGGGAAGATGGAGATGAGATCTTAGATAAAAATATTCTCCTGTGAGGGTGGGGAGTCCCTGGCCCAGGTTGCCCCGAGCAGGGGTGGCTGCCCCATCCCTGGAGGTGCTCAAGGCCAGGTTGATGGGGCTTGGAGTCCCTGATCCCGTGGGAGGTGTCCCTGCCCATGGCAGGGGTGGGACTGGATGGGCTTTGAGGTCCCTTCCAACACAAACCATTCTGAGAGTGTATGATAAAACATGATACAGAAATTTCAGTTTTCTTCTCTCTCCTGAGTGTGCTTTTAAAAGCAGCCAGGCAGCGATCACTTTTGTTTGGTTACAATTTTAGATTTAGCATCATAATAACATGTACAAAATACCAACATTAAGAATACTTTAACAGCAGCATTGTGTGCGGTGCTGAGCTTTAAGGTCACAGAACACTGTAACACACAATCCCAATTAGACGATGTAGGCTTCGTGACCTCTGTTGTGCAAAACAGTGCCTTGGATATCAAAACTTTTTCCTCACATCCTTCAGTTGAGAATGTGGCCATTACAGATGCGATTCACAGGCACAGACAGTCATGCAGGACCTTGGATTTTCTGAGCCAGGCTCATATATTCCCCCATGTCACAAACGACAAAGATCTATCTGTGACTGTGCGGTGTTTTTCTCCAAGAATGTACTGTAGTTCTGTGAACATAAAGGTCATATTTTTATTTTCTGTCTTAGTTCCACTGCTCAGTGCAGGGATCCTCTCACCAAAGCCACCTGTTTGCTTCAGCCTCTCCAAACATTGCAGCATTTGCCTTTGTCAATCACACTTAGAGTTGGTGGGATTTTTCAGTGTCAACAATTAAAAGTGTTGAAATTTATTTCCATTTTCAAAAAAAGCTTTTTGCAAAATGGGAACTTGCACTTAAAGGTTTATTTGGTTATTAGCTGTTTTGAATCTGGACATGAGGAGAGGCTGAGAGAGCTGGGGGTGTTTAGCCTGGAGAAGAGGAGGCTGAGGGGAGACCTCATTGCTCTCTATAACTACGTGAAAGAAAGTTGTAGAGAGGAGGGAGCTGGGCTCTTCTCCCAGGTGACAGGGGACAGGACGAGAGGGAATGACCTCAAGCTCCGCCAGGGGAGGTTCAGGCTGGACATTAGGAGAAAAAAATTTCACAGAAAGGGTCACTGGGCGCTGGCAGAGGCTGCCCAGGGAGGGGGTTGATTCACCTTCCCTGGAGGGGTTTAAGGGACGGGTGGACGAGGTGCTGAGGGACATGGGTTAGTGATTGATGGGAATGGTTGGACTCAATGATCCAGTGGGTCTCTTCCAACCTGGTTATTCTGTGATTCTATGTTGAATCCTGGGTTTGGTTCTGGGTCCCTCACTACAAGAAAGAGAGGCTGGAGTGTGTCCAGAAGAGGGCAGCGAGGCTGGGGAAGGGGCTGGAGAACAAGTTTTATGGGAAGCAGCTGAGGGACCTGGGGCTGTTTAGCCTGGAAAAAATGAGGCTGAGGGGAGGCTGTTCTCTGCAGCTCCTGGGAAGGAGGTTGTGGTGAGGTGGGTGCTGGTCTCTTCTCCCAAGTAGCAAGCTATAGGACAAGAGGAATTGGCCTCAAGTTGTGCCAGGGGAGGCTTAAGTTGGATATTAGGAAACATTTATTTCCTGACAGAGCGGTGAAGCCCTGGCAGAGGCTGCCCAGGGCAGTGGTGGATTCTCCATACCTAGGGAGGTTCAAACAATGTGTAGATACGGCAGCTGGGGATGTGGTTTAGCAGGCACGGTGGGGTTGGAGTGATGGTTGGGCTTAAAGGGCTTTTCCAACCTTAACAATTCTACCATTCTTTGTTCAGGTGGAAAGAGTTCTTTCAGTTACAAATTAGTGATGCACCTAGAGGGGTCAGGCTGGTGTCCATTCTTGGGAGCTTTGGCAAAGGGGATCATGTTGCTCACATGTACCTGCAGATCTCAGCAAGTGTAAAACTCCAGAAAAATCACGTTCCTCTGCAGCCTTTTCATCTTGGTAAAGAGAATGGTGATAAATAAACATAGTACACAAATGGTTCAGGGTCCATAAAAGAGCCTGTGTTCTCCTAATGCTGAATGTGTTGAGAGTACTACCTTGCCTCGTGGTAGACAAAGGACAGCTTAATGATATATTTTCCTCTGCTTTTTTTAAACTAATAGGCAAGTATTTAGAGTAGATTTTGGGATAGCATCAGCCCGCCCTTATTGCCAACATGGCTCACTTAACCAGACTAAGCAATTTGTGCTGAGTGGATTGAATGTCATCAACTCACTGACAGTGTGCAAAGATGTTCTGCTTGCTTCCCATTCCCAAGTGCCATTCCTTGCCCATGTACAGCATATTTGGCAATAGAAATGATTTAATTTGGCTGTAGCCAGATGACTGTAGCACAGTGTTGGTGTTACCCCGACTGATTTCCAGGCTTCCTCAGCACAAGAAGTTGGTGTTCTGCAGGCAGGGTTCAGAATACTTTTCATAGGAGTGACACTGAGCAATCCAGTTTAGATCACAAAACCAGGAAAACTGGCCTGGGCAACTTGTTTAATCTGCGTGAGGCTCCTTGTAATGTGTAGCTGGAACTACAAATCAAATCATAGAATCATGGAATCCCTAGGTTGTATGAGACCTTGAGAACATCAGGTTTAAATGTGCCTGTCCACTACCAAATCATATTCCTAAGCGCTTCATCTACCCATCTTTTAAATACCTCCAGAGATGGGGAGTCAGTCACCTCCCTGGACAATCTTTGCTAATGCTTGAGAGCCCTTTTAGGGAAGAAGTTTTTCCTAATGTCCAATCTGGACCTCTCCTGATGCAGCTTGAGATTGTTCCTTCATCCTATCACCTGTCACTTGGGCGAAGAGACAAACACCCACCACTCTACAACCTCTTTTCAGGGAGTTGTAGACAGTGAGAAGGTCTCCCCTCAGGCTCCTCTTCTCTACGCTAAGCAACTCTAGTTCCCTCAGCTGCTCCTCGTAAGACTTGTTCTCTAGCCCCCTGTTAGCTCTGTTCCCCTTCTCTGGACATGCCCCAGGACATCATTGTCTTTCTTGGAGTGAGGGGCCCAAAAGCAAATCCAGGATTTGAGGTGTGACATCACCAGTGCTGAGTACAGGAGCAGAATCCCTTCCCTGGTCGTGTTGGCCACGCTGTGTCTGACACAGGCCAAGATGCCGTTGGCCTTCTTGGCCACCTGGGCACGTTGGGGGCTCATTTTCTGTCAGCTGTTGACCAACACCTGTCCAAGTTGGGTTGGATGGGGCTCTGAGCAACCTGCTCTGGTTAAAGATGTCTCTGCTTCTGCTGGGGGATTGAACTAGATGACTTGAAAAGGTCCCTTCCAACCCAAACTGTTCTATGATTAAGGAAAAAAAAAACAGCTCCCCCAGCTGTTCCCCGTGTGGGTTCCTTGAAAAGTGCGTGGGTGTTGTTGAAGGACATGGGCTAGAGAACCAAACAGCATCACAAAAGGGTAATTCAGCCTTTCTGGTTTACTCAAGCCTAAGGGCCAAAGGTATAAAAATGCATGTAAATGAGGCTTCTATTCCTTCTTATGTTTGCTTTTCCCTGTATCCAGTGCATTCCATGTCCGTTTAAAACAAACAAACAAACAAACACAGAAAAATCCTCCACAAACAAAAAAACCCCAACCAAAACCATAATGGAATTAAAGCTGAAAGATAAGGGAGATTTTTACTTAAAAGGTTGGAGTTTGCTTGTTTTACAAAGCAGCACTACTAATCATCTTAAATTCTCCTGTGCCGTCAGTGCTGCATCAAATGTGTTAAGCCTACGTAGGGAAAGTGTATCCTAGACTTGACCTGGAATCCAAAAGTGGGATTTTTTCCCCCAACTTTAATAAGTAACCATATTTTTAATGTGTTTATTTCATAGCCCAACTATTTTTAAAGGAGCTGTGGTTACTTGATGCTTAAAAGTCATGTTTAAGTGTTGCGTAATTCAAATGTAGTGAACAGTTCTGCAGGAACTGGATTATAATGCCACTCAATTTATGCAGGCTGTGGAAGGTTGTGGTGGTAGTAATAATCGTGGAGTGTTCTGAGCTGGAAGGGACCCACAAGGATCATCGAGTCCAGCTCCTGTCCCTGCACAGGACACCCCAACTTTCACACCGTGGGGCTGAGGGTGTTGGCCAAACCCTTCTGGAATATTGTCAGGCTTGGGAACGTCACTGCTTCCCTGGGAGCTGTTCCAGGGCTCCACCACCCTCTGGGGGAAGAACCTTTTCCTGATGTCCAATCTAACTCTCCCTTGGTGCATCTTCCTGCCATTCCCTTGGATCCCACTGCTGGTCATCAGAATGGATTAAATTTCAATCTCGTCTATACTGAAATGAACAATAATGCCAGTTCAGTATGAAAAACATATTTTATCTGCCTGGAGTTGTGTGTTTTCATTTTTATAATTCAAATTTTTTCTAATTCGAGGAAAATTATCTGCATCTTAAGGTTTTTGCTTCAGATATTGACTGCTTGGAATTCTTTTCAGCACTTTATTCTTTTGGGTAAACGTATGTTTGCAAGTATATTCCTGGGAAAAGCACACAGCACACCGAATCCTCCTTAACACAATACGTTTTGCTCCTAGGAAGAAGTTCTAATACAGGCAGGCATTTCATTTCTTGTTCCCACTGAGGGAGTTAAGCACGTCTTAGTCCTGCAAAGAGGAAAAGCCCTCTTGAGATGGGGAGGAGAAATGCAAGGCTTCGAGATGTCCCCCCAGAGGCAGGCGTGTTAGTCAATGTTTGTATGGTTGAGGTGTGTGATGGAAACAGAGGAAGGGACTTGAATCGTTGCAGTTAACACAGTAAAGGAAAGAACTGTGACAACTGGATGTGAAACCCCATGGAGTGCTCCTCCAGAGAAGCAGTCCTGCCTCTCGATGACTTGGCACGTCTCCTGCCTATTCTCCTGAAGCTCCCATGCCCCGTGGTGCTCTGTCAGTCAGCTTCCAAACATCCCATTAGACAAGTATGATGTTTTTTACTGGCCCTTACTTGGAATGAAAAGTGTTTCTCTACAATTTCCCTTTCCTCTTGCAGTTCCACGGTGAGCCTCTTGGACAGAACTGCCCTCTCTCCCGCTCACAGTCATGGGCAGTGAGCTTTGCTGATGCGGTTTTATTGCTAATATTGAATAATTGATATTGCATGTCATTAGTAATGGAGGTTTGATCTTCTCCTTCAGTTCCAGTGTGAACGCTGTGTACTGTAAAAGAGAAAGCTCAGGCTCTTCCAAGGCCAAGCTGCCTTTTTTTCAGTTGGGTTTAGGGTTTTGCTTGTTTAGTTTTGTATTTTTTGGTTCTGTTTATTGAAACAGTCGTTAGCAATACACACCCCTAAAATCAGCATTGAGTCTTCTGGTTTATTTGTCATCATAGCTTGCGTGAGCCATAATTGGGTACCCAATACATGAGATGAGGTTTTAGCACATAGTTTGAAGGGAACTTTTTCCTTAATTCGTTATATTTTAGTTAGAACACGGTTAAAATATCAATGCTGGACATTAAGATGAATTTCATGTTCTGTGTCATCTAATCTTATTTCATGCATCAGGCAAGAGAAGGCTCTACCATAAATTTATTTCACTTTGTCATAAAAGTCTCTGAGCCTGTCATACTGCTGAGGTGGTTTTGCCTGTGCAGTGAAGTCTCCCACCCTGGGTTCAAGGGAAGGACCATGTGCCAAGAAGGAACGTACCCTTCCTTAACCAGATCAGATGAGATTGAACAGTATAATTCTCATTACTAAAAGTAAGTTTATGCCTTAATTTTGAAAACAGTTAAAACATTTCTATTCTCGCATATGCTGTTAAATACACTTTGTCTGTCTCATTGCTCCTGTCTGAAATATTATTTCGATCCACTTTCTGTGTACACTCTCCAGCTACTTAGACTGAAACCCTGTACGTTGCCTTCAGTTCCTCTCCCAGTAATGTTCCTGGTGTCCTGTCTGTAGCTAGCCAGGCATGAATCTGGTCGGCCTCTTGGCAGTCTGAGGTCTGTGCTGCTGCCATCAGTGCTGCAGGCTACATCCCCGGCAGGTGATGCCCACTCTGAGTCATGCTGAGAGTGTTGTGTAGCTTTTCCTCATTTTTTCTCATCTGAAATAATTACACCTGCAAAGCAACAACTTATCAAGTCATAGGGTTGATGTAAGAGGAGATGTTGTTTCTCACTTTAGAATCAGGGGAGCAAATACATCAGCTGTTTCCAACTAGTTTTTCCCAAGAGAGGTGGATGGACAGGGAGAGGCTGTGTGTTGGGCATTTGGAGAATACACTAAGCCATAGTTTCGAATGTAACGTTGGAATATGAGTCTGTGAGTCTCCATCCCTGGACGTGTCCAAAAAATGTGTGACCACGGAACTTCAGGACATGGCTTAGTAGGCATGGTGGTGTTGGGCTGGTGGTTGGACTGGATGATCTTGGAAGTCTTTTCTAACCATAATGATTCTGTGATTCTATGAATATCTGACATTTGGAATTGATGAACTTCAGCTACGTAACTTACATAGAAATTGTGGTATATCAGGACATCTTTGAAGTTAACTATTTTCCTTCCCGAACTAAGCTGTGGAGGGTTTTTGCATCAGTTGCCTATGTTGAGCCTCCTACCTGAAGTCAACATCCTTTCACAGGCACATCTGCATCCTTTTGTTACTCTTGATGTCCACCACCAGCTCTCTTATCTCTCACTTAGCCCATGAGCTGGTTTAGTGATGTACGTGAACCTGATTCCCAACGCTGTGACTTCAGGGGCTTCCTAGCAAAGAGTGTTTAACTTGGGTAATAATACACTTGCAAACCACGAATGATGGCTTCACATTCTTCCGATTTATTAATGTATCTGTGCAGTCTTGTTCAACAGCTACAGCTTGTCATTTAGACACCAATAAATGAGTTTAACATTTAGCCAGAGGAAGGTTGCTGTACGACTTGCTGTTGTCTTTCTGCTGACTCACCCGGTGCGTGTAAGTGGAGTTATTTTGGTACGGTTGGACTGCGTGCCGTGATGTACACATATTTTCATGAAATCTGTCAAATGTCATTTTCCAGTCATGAAATGTGCTCTGCAACAAAGCAGGCACAATTACAGAGCGGTGTGTGCCTTTTGAGAAAGCTGTTGTAAATGTGTCAGAATTCATTCTGGCTTTTGCATGTGGGCTTAGCTTTGAACAGCACCCGCTGTTATCATTAGCGATCACTATCATGAATAAAATCCCTTTGGTTTCAGCAAGAAAATAAACCAGTTTATATACAGAACTCACTGTTGAATGGGACCTTAAATATTTATTTCCCACTCTTCAAGGTGAAGCCTTTCTTCTAATGAAACAATCCCAGCAGTAAAAGTCAGGTCTTCAGGCAGTGGTGGTTTTACAAATGAAAGGCGGCAGCAGCTATTAATGTTACTCAACTGGCCTCACTTTGCACCGTGGGAAGTTCAGACTGGATGCTGGGAAACACTTCTTCACTTGAAAGGGTCCTCAGGCACTGGCATAGGCTCTCCAGGGCAGGGATTGAGTCCCCATCCCTAGAAGGATTTAAAAGACAGGTAGATGACGTGCCTAGAGATACGGGTTAGCAGTGGGCAGGTACAGTTGGACTTGATGATCTCCAGCCAAACGATTCTATGATTCCATGATCTAAGTAAAAGGTCATTTCTGTTCTGTGAGCCGAAATGATGTCATAGTGTTGGTAAGATGAGCTTTGTTGTGATCCCTGGGGCAATCAGCATTAACTGTAAATGGTATTTTTAGAAACAGTAGTCTCGACATTGAAGAACCAGTTTCTCCGTAGGATTTGGTAAACCATTCTATGAAACATGAGTGTCTGGTTGTACAGTTGACATTTTGAAAATGAACTTCAACAAGAGAAAGCCAAGCTTTCTGCCTCCTCCCTTACTGCAAGAAGACTGTAAGGCTTCTGGAGAACTGGAATAGTTCCAGTTAAAGACTAATGAGCTAAAATTTAGAAATAGTTGGAATTAATCTTTGCTGAGAGTGGAAAGACACATTCCCTTAAGGAGAGTTCTTAAAGAACTGCTGTTTAGGTAGAAGTAGTATGTAAGACAGCAAGAGCCTTTGAAAGTAAATTAAATTCACAGTTTCTCAGGAGCAGCCTCATAAGCGCAATAAAAAAGGGGTTGGCCAATGCTTTCAAATGAAAGATAGAGAAGTAGGAGATAGCTTTTACTTGGTAAGGAGATTTGCGTAGCACAGTGAGTCTAGCAAAGGAAATAATGTTAAGAGTCTTCATTCCCTATTTTTATGACAGCCTGGAGGAAAGCCTGAGGGGAGATCTCATCGTCCTCTGCAGCTCCTTGAAAGGAGGTTGTGGTGAGGTGGGTGCTGGTCTCTCTTCCAGGTAAAAAGCAATAGGACGAGAGGGAATGAACTCAAGTTGTGCCAGTGGAGGCTTCAATTGGATATTAGGGAAAATTTCTTTCCTGAAAGAGTGGTGAAGCCTTGGCAGAGGCAGTAGTGGAGTCTCCATCCCTGGAGGGCATCAAAAAATGTGTGATCATACCAATTTAGGACGTGGCTTAGCAGGCATGGGGGTGTTGGGCTGATGGTTGGGCTGGATGAGCTTAGAGGTTTTTTCCAACCTTAATGATTCTGTGGTTCAATGTGTAGAATAAAACTCTGGAAAGAAGTGACAAGGAGGGAGAGGAAGGTTTCCTGTAAGTAGTTTTTGGTAAAAATTGGAGGTTATCTGAACTTCTGGGCCATGTTCCTTTCAGGTTACTATGTGTGAGCCAAGAACATTTGTTTTGCTGCTGCAATTTGGCCATAAGTTTTCTTTGACACAGAGTCTCATGTATTGCCCTGTTCAGTTGTGCTTCAGGAGTTTTCTTAAGTTATTACAGATTTCTCTCCTTCCATCTGCATGAATAGACAAGACTGCCCCAAGTCTGCTATTAATTTTTTAGGTTGTTTCGTTCCAGATAAATAAAATATTTAAAGTGAATATTTTTTCCAGCACCTGCAGCTGCTCTGAAGCACAGCACAGTAAACACAACTGAACTCGAGCAGCAGGAAGAGCTTTGAACTCAAAATATTTTCAGTGCCAATGAGCTTCAAGAATTTTGTTGTTCCATGAGTACAGATAATTTGAAGTCACCTTCTTTGAATACCTCAGCTCCTGTATTTATTGTAAAGCTGTACTTGTGCCTCTTAGGAGTGACTGAGTAATCACCTGTTTATATGAATCCATTTGTTGTCTTGATTAGCCTGTTTCTCAGGCTTCTAATTCCACATTATTTTCAGCTGCCTTAGTGTCTGGGCTTTTAGATAAGATCTTAGTGTGCACTGCTTGGGCACCACTTGCTGTTGGAAACTTTGAGCAGTAATTGTCCCATGATTTGGGTTGGATGGGCCTTTGGCAGCCTGACCTAGTGGGATGTGTCCCTGTCCCTGCCTCTGGCAGGGGATTAGAACTGGATGATCTTTAAGGTCCCTTCCAACCCAAGCTATTCAATGATTCTATGATTTCAGATGCAGGACTTTGGTGAAACTCATCCCATTGATCACAGCCCAAACAAAAGTCTAGAGCTATCAAGAGTAGCTGATAAACTTTTGGCTCCAACAGGACATGTGCGCAGTTCCCACAGAGACTGGATCCTGTGATTTTGCGACTCTCCAACTGCTCATATCCAAATGGCTGGGAACAAAAGTTTTAGTCTTTTTTTATCAGCATGTCTTGATTAGCATGACTATGCTAATCTGTGGAGGCATTTGGTGACTAAGTTTCATTATATGGATTTACATGTGCAAAGTGACAAGTCCATTCCTGGCGTAGCGGTGCCTTGATTGCCTGCAGCTGCTGGATTTGCATGTGCCTTGGATCGTGGTCACTTTTAAAAATGCAGAAGCATTTATTTAAAGTTCATAAATAGCATCTATTTTTCCATTTAATGGGTTTTGACAACCTGCACTGTTTGAGCGTGTGAGCACATCACTGCTAGGGATCTTGCAGATGAAGAATTATTTACTGCAGCTCCACCAGGTTCACATAGGAGCGTGGACCAAAACTTGTTACCTGAGGTAAAATCCTGGTCTATGTGTTTGCTTTGTCATTTCTTCTTCCACATTTATTTAGGTTTTGTCAGGAGAAAAATACCAAGAAACCAGAAGTTTTGTGCCTGATTCATCAAAGAACCTAAGTATGAATTTAAAATTATGCCTAGCTAATTAGTTCCATTTAAAGTTGTTCTACTCAACGTTTTACCATATTGCTGCTATATCCTAGATCAGGGCTTTGAGAAGAGAAAAAGATCCATATGGAAATTATTTAACTGCATAAAATTTCAGCCTGTGATTCAAAAGCCTCCTGCTATGTTCAAAGCCCAAACAACAAAGCTTTTTTCCAAATAATTAGTTGATATGTATGTATTCCTGAAGGATTTTGAGATGCTTAATCCAGCAGAAAATTGCTGTCTGGTGGACAACAGGGAAAAAGCATGACAATTTTACTATTATTTTTAAAAATGTAGGCAATTATAACTAGATAAGAATAAAGCAGCGTGGTTAAGTAATGAGAGGAACAGAGCTATGCCAAGCTTGCTGTGGACCTAGCACTGATGACATTATCAAAACACAATATTTCCCCTGTTATATTTAGGTAGAAAAATTATTTATTTAAATGATAGTCTTTCTATAGAATCACAGAGTGGTTGGGGTTGGAAAGGACCTCAAAGCCCATCCAGTTCCACCCCCTGCCATGGGCAGGGACACCTCCCATGGGATCAGGGGCTCCAAGCCCTTTGAACCCCTCCAGGGATGGAGCAGCCACCACTGCTCTGGACAACCTGGGCCAGGGCCTCCACACTCTCACAGCAAAATATTTCTCCCTGAGATCTTATCAGGCCTGTCAGTCTGACCTCAGTGCCTGGGAAAGTCATGGAACAGGTGATCTTGAGTGCGATCATGAAGCACATGCAAGAGAACCGGGGGATCAGGCCCAGTCAACACGGGTTCACAAAAGGCAGGTCTTGACAAACCAACCTGATCACCTTCTATGACAAAGTGACTCGGCTGCTGGACGAGGGAAAGGCTGTGGATGTATCTTCCTGGACTTCAGTAAAGCCTTTGATACAGTTTCTCACAGCATTCTGCTTCGGAAACTGTCACCTCTGGCCTGGACGGGCGCACACTCTCCTGGGTGGAAAACTGGTTGGATGGCCGGGCCCAGAGGGTGGTAAATGGAGTTAAATCCAGCTGGAGGCCAGTGACAAGTGGGGTTCCCCAGGGCTCAGTCCTGGGTCCAGCCCTGTTTAATGTCTTTATCAACGACCTGGATGAAGGCATCGAGTGCTCCCTTAGCAAGTTTGCAGATGACACCAAGCTGGGTGGAAGTGTCGATCTGCTGGAGGTCGGGAGGCTCCAAAGGGATCTGAACAGGCTGGATCGCTGGGCAGAGTCCAACGGCATGAGGTTTAACAAGGCCAAATGCCGGGTCCTGCACTTGGGGCACAACAACCCTGAGCAGCTACAGACTAGGAGAAACCTGGCTGGAAAGCTGCCTGGAGGAGAAGGACCTGAGGGTGTTGGTTGACAGTGACTGAACATGAGCCAGCAGTGGCCCAGGTGGCCAAGAAGGCCGATGGCATCTTGGCTTGGATCAGAAACGGCGTAACCAGCAGGTCCAGGGAGGTTATTCTCCCCCTGTACTCGGCACTGGTGAGACCGCACCTCGAGTACTGTGTTCAGTTCTGGGCCCCTCACCACAAGAAGGATGTTGTGGCTCTGGAGCGAGTCCAGAGAAGGGCAACAAAGCTGGTGAAGGGGCTGGAGAACAAATCTTATGAGGAGCGACTGAGAGAGCTGGGGTTGTTCAGCCTGGAGAAGAGGAGGCTGAGGAGAGACCTCATTGCTCTCTGTAACTACCTGAAAGGAGGTTGTGGAGAGGAGGGAGCTGGCCTCTTCTCCCAAGTGACAGGGGACAGGACGAGAGGGAATGGCCACAAGCTCCTCCAGGGGAGGTTTAGTCTGGACATTAGGAAAAAATTTTTCACAGAAAGGGTCATTGGGCACTGTCAGAGGCTCCCAGGGAGGGGGTTGATTCACCTTCCCTGGATGTGTTTAAGGCACGAGTGGACGAGGTGCTGAGGAACATGGTTTAGTGTTTGATGGGAATGGCTGGACTTGATGATCCAGTGGGTCTCTTCCAACCTGGTTATTCTATGATTCTATTCAATCTACCCTCTTGCAGCTGAAAACTGTTCTCCTCATCCTATCCCTGCACCCCCTGATCCAGAGCCCCTCTCCAGCTTTCCTGGAGCCCCTTTCAGTACTGGAAGCTGCTCTAAGGTCTTCTCTCAGCCTTCTCTTCTCCAGGCTGAACAACCTCAGCTCTCTCAGCCTGTCCTTGTATGGGGGCTGCTCCAGCCCTTGGATCATCTCTGTGACCTCCTCTGGACTCACTCAGACAATTCCCTGTCCTTCCTGTGCTGAGGACTCCAGAACTGAACCCAGGGCTCCAGGTGAGGTCTCACCAGAGCAGAGCAGAGGGGCAGAATCCCCTCCCTTGCTCTGCTGCTCCCACTGCTCTGGATGCAGCCCAGGGCACGTGTGACTCTATGGGCTGTGACTACATGTTGCTGGCTCATGTTGAGCTTCTCATCCACCAGCACCCCAAGACCTTCTCTTCAGAGCTTCTCTAAATCCAGTCTCTGCCCAGCCTTTGTGTTGTTATCGTAAGCAGTCACTGAAATGGCATTGCTTGGTGGCGAGGTAGTGGGTGAGATCCTAAGGGTGGCAGTGATCTGCAGAGCGGGTCTGGAGCAGTTCCTTGCACTCTAACTGTGTAAGTAAGGGTTTGCTGCTACTGCTCTTCCTCTAGTTGTCCTGGGAGATGCCTTCTAGACTGTAAAAATTACAGAATGGACTCTTTGCAAGAGTTCTCCCTCCTAACTTCAGATTATTGTCTGTGCCATGGGGTGTGTGTGTGTGTGTGTGTGTGTGTGAACACACGGATCAGGAGAGGGAGGATGCCTTCCAGATGGAGATTACTGCAGGCCACTGTGGCCCAGAAAATCTCAGCAAGCGCTGCAGTTACGTAAGGGTTTGGTGACCTAATGTGTTATTGCTGCGCTGATCTAGAAAGGATGAGGGGTGTGGAGATTGTGTTTTGCCTGTGGATTTTTTTTTTATCCATTTCAATGCAAACAGTAAAAAAAAACATTAAAAATCTAGTAACGATAGCAATTTAAAGACATGGGCAGCATTATCTGCAGAATAAAGTGTCTGCCCAGAGGCGAGAACAAGAATTAAAATTAATTCAAATTCTCTGGTGGGCTAGGCTCAATGCTAGGGAGAAATCTATTAAGGGTGTAGTGGGAGTGGTTTCCCCAATTAAGTTTGTTTAGAAAAGGAGATCTAGGTAAAGGATTTCCAGCCCTTCAACATTTAGTACTCAGGATAACTTTGTTCCACAGGCTCTGTGCACAGGCTGGTGCTGGAACTGTGCAGCTCTCCCCTCAGAATGAAGGTGACAGTAGGAAGGGGTAGGAAGAAGGGCTGCAGAAGCTGGGCTCTGAGTTTACTGCTGAGAAGGGCTTTGTTTGCTGTCAGATACACCCCCGTGTTGGCTGCCCTTCGGTAAAGTTCTTGTGGAGGTTAATCTCAATGGAAATGCAAAATTCTCCCCAGAGCAGGGCAGTCACATGTAGAGTTATTCAAGATTGGCTCCTTTACAATGTGATGTCCTCCCCCTGCCTTCAGTTAGGTTGGCAAGATAATTATATACTAACAAAACATATAAATTAGTATAACAAATGGATAGTTTGTAAATAATATTACCTGCAGAGCTGTTCAACCGTGATTCAACTTTGTGGGTTTCTGCTCTGCTGGCAAACATACTAGCCCTCTGGGGATAACTTTAGCTTTTTGGTAAGTTAGTTCTACTGAGGACGTTTCCCTGTCTGCCATTCGGACCCACAGTGACAGTCAGCGGTGCAAGGACACTGTGCTGTGGCCCATGCCAATAAAATCTGGTGCTCGTCTCAATCAGCCTGGCATCTTGGGCAGAAAATATCCCCTACCTCTTCCCAATCAGAGTTCAGATCAGCTGGGGAAACAGGCAAGGAACAAACTACCCTAATTGCAAGGTATTTAGAAAGCGAGTAAAATGGATGGGTATTTGTTGGTCTTTAGAATTATTCTGATTAATCAGTATACTGTGTCTTTGTTTAAGGGTAGAGACTCTGCAGATGACTCTGCAGTGTAAACACCCACAGAGCGCCAGCACCCTGAGTGAGGCTTGATGTACCCTCCGAAACGCTTTGAAACCTGGTGAAGAGCACTCTGAAAGAACCAGGTGGTGTTTATTGCATGAGGGCTCTATTTATATGGTATCTTTTCATTCCATTTGAGAAGGGATTTGTGTCCTCTTCAGAATGTTAAAGCCAAAGTACATGTCAGCAGTCTCTGACCTCCACAGTGCTGCTACATCAAGTTCTTATTTTGAATAGCCTTTCCTCCACTTATTTAGGATTAATGTAACATAATCTTCATTATTTTTCCTTGTTGATTTGCATTTAGCTCCCTTTTCAGGAATCATGAATTTCTGATTGGGATTCCATGATAGTAATCTTAGATAATCTAGGTTAGACTGTATCTGGCAGAAAGATGCACCAAGGGAGGGTTAGGTTGGACATTAGGACAAGGTTCTTCCCCTAGAGAGTGGTGGAGCAGTGGAACAGCTCCCAGGGAAGCAGTCATGGCCCCAAGCCTGACAATATTCCAGAAGCCTTTGGCCAACACCCTCAGCCCCATGGTATGAATGTTGGGGTGTCCTGTGCAGGGGCAGGGGTTGGACTCGATGACCCTTATGGGTCCCCTCCAACTGAGGACATTCTATGATTCTATATCAAAAAACTAGGACTATAGGGACCAGAAATGGTCATTTTTCTCTTCCTTGCCATGCAAACAAGGATAAGGTAAACCTAGCCTGTTCTTGACAGTCGATTTGTTTAATCTAAGTCTTAAAACCTCCAGTGAAGGAGCATCTGTGGTCTCCTTTTAGTTGCACTAGAGCAGTCCAAAGGCAGCCTGTTCGAATGCTGCGGTTCCTGACAGCTTCAATTCTACCCTTTAGCTTGAAGAGTGACTCTCAGATGTTGGTTCACAAGCAGTGCGCTTGCTTGCTGACGTATCAGACACTATCAAGTGCATGCAGGGAGCTGGAATTCACTGGGCATGCTCTGTGCTAGGCAGCAGCACATAGGATGTCCCAAATTTTCGTGGGTCTTAAAGCATCCCTAGCTCTGTTTATGTCATGGTGGCCAGGCAGGGAAGAGTGTTGGGTTTTTTCTGGATTTGAAGCGGCTTTTCTTGCCTACTATTCAGCTTGTATTTTCTTCTCTGTGATTTAAAGCTGACTTCTGATCTCAAGCTGCACCAGGGGAGGTTTGGATTGGATATTAGGAAGAATTTCTTCACTGGATGTGTTCCCAGGCATTGGAATGGCTGCCCAGGGCAGTGGAGTCCAGATGGGATGCTCAGGGATATGGTTTAGTAGTGGACAGGTATGGTTGGACTCAATGATCTCAAAGGTCTTTTCTAACCGAAAGATCTATGACTCTATGACTTTTGTGTTCTCCTCAGCCCATGTCAATATTGTCTTTACTATACTGCTTGAAAGACTGACTTTCTTGTTCTTTTCCCTTCTAGCATAAACAAACCTATTTCCTTTGGTTGAGGTTCTAAGCAGTGCATGTTTCCTACCACATTTATCATTCCCTCTCTAATCTTTTTTTACGTTGAAAGCATACAGCCCAAACCTAGATACTCCAAATGAGGTCTTACCTCCACAAAGCAAACACAGAATAATTACCTCCTCTTTCTCGTATACAGACCTTCTGTGAACACTGCCTGCTGTCAGATGCTTTCCTGTGAGCTGCCAGAACTCCAGATATATCTTTCTACGAAGTATATTGTGAACGCTTACTCATCATCTGGTATTTCCCATTTGCAATATTTCTCATTCTTCTGTGGAGAATTTTATTAACATTAAAACATCTGCAGTAGATGAAATAAAACATCATTATCTCATTAATAGCTCAGTAAAGGGCTAGAAAGGAAAGCGATGAGGGTAGCTGCCTAGAAATCAAGGGCTTTCTCAGACAGGGAGAGCAGATTTATTTCAAGCACCATGAGGGAATTCCTCAGCAGTGTGGAACTGCCAATGCATCAGCTTTGTTCCTGTGCTCCTGTCCTACCACTGCACCCACACAGCTCAGGTGGTGGCTTAGAAGAGGTGGAATTTCTTTCTGTGTAGCATTCTCATTCATCGCTCTAAATGTATTCATTAAATGGCAGTAGACCTATTAACCTGGAACCAGAATCTGCTTTGATTAGAAAACAGCTGTGCTTTTGTTCCAGTGAATTTCTTCTTTCCCCACAGCCTGCAGTTCAAAGTGCTACCAAGATGACAAACCTTCCACATGTTCCAGTCTTAGCAGAATGTGTCCCCTGCCATCCTCGTGAGAAGAATGAAGAAAACAAACGTATTTAGCTGAGAGCCAGTTTTCATAACAGCTTATTCCTACCTGCCCCTGTGGTTTCTCTTTTGTTATAAGCATTTAAAGCAGCCACAGGTTAGAATCAAATCTAATGAGAGGAGCTGGAGAGGCTTTATAATCCTCTGCTGTTGTCCTAGGAGCCTATTTCTCCCACGTGACCTGGAACCATAGAGTAATTTCCTTCCTTTATAGCACCATAACTCTGGTGTTACGGGTCTCAGCTACAAGACCTGAACCCGGGGATTCTTTTCAGCTTTGTATTTGGAAAAGGTCAAAATAAAATTAAGCAAAATACAACTAACCAACCAAATCAAACCTTAACAGACCACAAAAAAATCCAAAAGCTGCAGGTGGGTGGGGGACAAAGGGAAAAACAACTGCAAACTTGGCCCCAAACTGAGCCACACACCTTTTCCATGCCTGCATCGCAGTATAAATATACAATATATTTGTAGGATCTGAGTGTTTGTATATGTATAAAGGTAAGTGGTTTTGTCAGATCTGTTGTGTCTCGGACTAGAAGGTTCCTCTGGGGTCACTGCACCAACCGTATTTCATAACATCCCTTTTCCGAAGGGAACATAATGCAAATGTAAGGAAGGAAAGGAATTGCCGGTTGTCATAGCAAATACGTGTTATTCCAGCAACTTCATTATAAGATACTGTTTAGGATTTGATTGTTTCCTTATATCAACACAACCAGAAGTCACAGATATCAGTAATAAATCTTACTGGATGTATATATGTATTTTTCTCCCTTTACATACCTGGAGGTGTTCAAGGACAGTTTGGATGAGGCTTGGAGCCCCTGATCCAGTGAGAGGTGTCCTGTGGGAGGTGTCCATGGCAGGGGTTGGATCTGTATGAGCTTTAAGGTCCACTCCAATACAAACCGTTGTATGATTCTGTGATTTCTCTAATAATGTAAGTCATGAAATATTAGCACATTGACAAACAGAAGTGTTAATTCTAAGGGAAGTTTTAGGCATACAAAATCTCTAGAAAATAATACAGGGCTGCAGATACCATCTGTTTCTTTTGATATCAAGAACAATATTAGCTAACTGACATTGCTTTGGTGCTTAAAGCCATCAGCAGTCCTTTGGATTACTTTTGTTTCCACAGGCTTAAAGAACGGTGTGTTTTATAATATGTAATCTCTAAGGTAGCAATGCCATCTGATTTTTCTACTCTTATTATGGGAGGAAAAAGAAATATGTAGGGGGATCTAGAAGACAAGATGTTACGTATTAAATATGGAGCTGGGAGTCAAATCCCAGTTCTGCTCCTTTTTCCATGGACTTCCAGAATGAGACGTGGGCAGCTGCAAAATGGTTCGGGCCTCTGCCAGTGTTTAGAATAGGAATCAATGTTTCCGATTGCGTACTCCTTTTCTTGTTCTTCTCAGTTCAATCCTCTTCTTTTCATCTTTTCCTCTGCATTTCTGACTTTGGTAAAGGTAAAAGGACTCATCTTAAAAGTAAGAGAAGCAAGGGCAGCCTAGTCCCGAATTGCCAGTTGTAAAGACTGATTTCTTTACTTCACAGAATCAGAGAATCAGAACGGTTTGGGTTAGAAGGGAGCTCAAAGCCCATCCAGTTCCATCCCTGCCATGGGCAGGGACACCTCCCACTGGATCAGGGGCTCCAAGCCCCATCCAACCTGGCCTTGAACCCCTCCAGGGATGGGGCAGCCACCACTGCTCTGGGCAACCTGGGCCAGGGCCTCACGGCTCTACTTGTATTTGTTGTGTTTGTTGTTGTGTCTTGAATTTCTTGTGTCTGAGGGGCTTTTTTTGTGGCTCCAGGTTACCAAGGAGAGGAGGAGGCACCACCTTAGGCTGGTTTTGGGCTCTCTCCTAGGAGAGGAGCAGCAGCAGCTGCTCATGGGCACCCCCAGGGCTGCAGCCAAGGTCATTCCGGCAGGGTCTGCTGAGCTGCCACTGGCCCTGAGCCCCCAGCCCGGTGTCAGAACCTTCCCAAGGGGCAGCTGCGTGTGTCTCAGTGCGAGAGCTCTGGCAGCAAGAGCCCTCGCCCGTGGAACTGGGCTGAGGAGACGCTGCTCCAACTGCCCTCAACGAGAACTGCCAGGCCTTGCGTTCCTGAAGAGTCCCAGATGATGGATCTCGTTTCCTGAGGAACCGCCGTGCTCCGTTGGATTGGTGATGATTTTCCCTTTTCCTCTGCTACTCCTTTCTCTCTCCTTCACCAACGTCTCACCGTACCTTCTTTTCCCTCGGCACCGTGGTGTATTGGATTGAATCTCAATTGTGTTGTCGTTTGTTCAGCGACCTTGGCTGCGTTCAGGGTGTCCGACTGTGTTCTGAACGGGTTGGGATCTGGTTTTGCAGCTTTGAGAAGCTGCAGCTCGGAGCACACTTGAGCATCTGCTTTGTGATTTTGGCTGTGAGAAAATAGATCCTGAGTGGGAATTTACCTGGGGAGATTGGCTGGTCTCCGATTTGCTGAACTGGTATCAAAAGAACCCTTTTACCCTCCCTTTCCAACTGTGCAGGTCAGGGTGGGCCCTAATAGTAATTTTAATGCCCATTCATTAACACCATTGACTTCTCAGAATTTCCCTTGTGTTGGATTTCTGGGTTTTTACCCATGTGTTGTGCATCCCTACTGTTTTCGGTTGCCACTCGAGTGTTTTGTTCACAATTCTGTCTTCCATCCTTCAGAAACCTCCCTTCACATTATAATTTTATTGTTAATAACAGCCCATCACTGACATTTCCTTAACAGCAATGTCTTGACTTGTCTCATAAAAAAAACAGCGACTGTGTGAAAAACCTGCCTGCCTCCTTCTTTCAGGTACAATAAGCATAAACACTGGTCATGCACTGAGACATTTCATATCAATTATTAAACTTCCATGGCTCTTACCTTTCTGTTTTTAGAGCATAGCATTAGTGAGCTTTGGAACCAAGGGCCTGGAATTTGTTTTTACAGTCGTGACGTAGAAAATTAGAGAGCCATGTTTCTTGCTCACTGTGCCCTCTAGAACTAGAATAAAACAGGTTTTCAGAGATGGAAGGGGGTTTCATTTTTTGATATGTACTCTGATATTGAATCTATAATTACATATCATAATGTATATTGTGTATTTAGCCTGGAGAAGAGAAGGCTGCGGGGAGACCTTAGAGCAGCTTCCAGTACTGAAAGGGGCTGCAGGGAAGCTGGGGAGGGGCTCTTAGTCAGGGAGTGCAGGGATAGGACAAGGGGGAATGGTTTAGATCTGCAAGAGGGGAGACTGAGATGAGATCTTAGGGAGAAATGTTTTGCTGTGAGTGTGGGGAGGCCCTGGCCCAGGTTGCCCAGAGCAGTAGGTGACTGCCCCATCCCTGGAGGGGTTCAAGGTGTTGGATGGGGCTTGAAGCCCCTGATCCAGTGAGAGGTGTCCCTACCCATGGCTTTGAGGTCTCTTCCAACCCAAATCATTCCATGATTCTACGTGCTGCAGCACAGAACATTAACCAATTGGCCTGAATTATCTATAGTCCTGTCCAAAGCTGCTGGAGTTCTCATTCAGTGCTCACTGAAATCAATATTTTCACTGATTCAGGTTTAGTTTCCACATTCCTTTGCAGTTGTTTACCCAGATTTTTCCTTAACGTGGTTTTGTGGGGTCTTTTATTTCCTGTGTTTTGATTTTAGGTATATATGTTGTGTTCTTTGGCTTTGAGCAATTTTTCTTGTGTGTCAGAACTATGGAAGTTTCCCACTAATCTCACCTTCCTAATGAACAGCACCGTATCTTTTGAAATGCATGGCTTGCCTTGATAGCAGCATATCAGGGAATGTCAAGAACATAAAAAATTACAATCCTGTTCTTCTGCACGTCAAACAACTGCCTGGGAAATAAATGGCCAGGAGGAATTTAAATAAAACTCTTTGCTGCAGCAGTTAAGACAGAGCATTGAGAGAAAGGGAAATCCATTCTGCCTAGCAGAATCCTCCTTAATGAAAATTGCTGATTCACATTCAGCGAGCAGACAGCTGCGAAGCTTTAAGACATTAAATCTCCCCAGCTGTTAATCACCCTCCAGCTGGCACTCGGTGCCTGGGGAGCAGAGCGAGTTGGCACAATGCAGGATATGCCCAGGCTTCAGAGACCCGCAGCTCAACTTTTTCAAGCAAATCCACCGTTGTCAGTGATTTGAATGAATATTTAGTACCTAGATGAGCAAGCCTTCTAATCAGTGGAAAGACATCTGCACTAGCAATGGAGCAAGGCAGATAAGCATGGCTCAGGAGGATCTCAGAGTCCTGCAGCAACACCAGCTAAAATGCTGGATTCTTTGGGTTTTTTTAAAATGAAAGGTCTTACATCCAGCCTAGAGCTACCCCCCAATACTGGAGGGGTTCTGCTCTCCACTGTCCGGTGTTGGGGAATGACACCTACAAGGGGAGACCTTATCACCATCTACAATTACCTGAAAGGAGATTGCAATGAGGTGCGTGCTGGTTTCTTCACCCAAGTAACAAGGGATAGAATGAGAGGAAATGGCCTCAAGTTGTGCCAGGGGAGGTTTAGGTTGGATATTAGGAAAAATATCTTCACTGAAAGTGTTCTTGGGCACTGGAAAAACTGCCAAGGGAGGTGGTGGAGTCACCATCCCTGGAAGTATTTAAAAGACAGGTAGATGAGGTGCTCAAGGGTATGGTTTAGTAGTGGACAAGTATGGTTGGACTCAATGATCTTGAAGGTCTTTTCCAACCAAATGATTCTCTGATTCTATTTTTCACTTTCACTCTTACTATAAATAGGTAGAAAATCAATGCTGGATGCCAGAAGGGATTTTCTTTGGCTGTTCAATGTATTTGGGGCTTAAAATTCTGCAGAAACACTCCATAGAGCCTTTAACTTACTGCTTTTTTTTTATTTGACTCCATAATTTTTAGTTTTCTGTAGATGTAGAAGTAAAGAGTTAAGAGAATTCCCTCCAGAAGAGGGTCCTTTGGAGTATAGGATCTTGAATGAGTCAGTCAGGCACTGAAGAAGAGCTAAGGAGATAGCCAAGTAGTACTTCGAAAGCACAGGCAAACTTGCTAAGGGAGCACTCGATGCCTTCATCCAGGTCGTTGATAAAGACATTAAACAGGACTGGACCCAGGACTGAGCCCTGGGGAACCCCACTTGTAACTGGCCTCCAGCTGGATTTAACTCCATTTCCCACCACCCTCTGGGCCCGGCCATCCAACCAGTTTTTCACCCAGGAGAGTGTGCACCCGTCCAGGCCAGAGGTGACAGTTTCCGAAGCAGAATGCTGTGAGAAACTGTATCAAAGGCTTTACTGAAGTCCAGGAAGATACATCCACAGCCTTTCCCTCGTCCAAGAGTTTAGTCATTCGGTCATAGAAGGTGATCAGATTACTCTGGCAAGACCTGCCTTTCATGAACCCGTGTTGACTGGGCCTGATCACCCGGTTCTCTTGCAAGTGCTTCATGATCGCACTCAAGATCACCCACTCCATGACTTTCCCCGGTACCGAGGTCAGGCTGACAGGCCTGTAGTTCCCCGGATCCTCCCTGCGCCCCTTCTTATAGATGGGCACGACATCAGCCTCCAGTCCCGTGGAACCTCCCCAGTCATCCAGGGCTGCTGGAAGATTATGGAAAGGGGTTTGGCAAGCACATCCGCCAGTTCCCTCAAAACTCTTGGGTGGACTCCATCCAGCCCCATAGACTTGTGGGCATCTAGCTGGGCAAGCAAGTCTCTAACCACCTCCTCTTGGACCTTGGGAATCTCATATTTTTCTTCCAACCCTTGGGGTTGTGCACAGAGGGAACAATTTTCCTTACTGTTAAAGACTGAGGCAAAGTAGGCATTGAGCACTTCAGCCTTGTCTTCGTCCCCTGTTACTCTTGTTCCCTCTGCATCTACTAGGGACTGGAGATTCTCCCTAGCCCTCCTTTTGCTGTTGATGTATTTGTAGAAAGACTTTTTGTTGTCTTTCACAGTCTTGGCCAATCGCATTTCTAGTTGGGTCTTAGCCCTCCTGACTTTTTCCCTGCACGTTCTCACTTCCTCCCTATAGTCCACCCAGGATGCCTGCCCCTTTCTCCAGAGGTCGTAGACCCTCCTCTTCCTATTGATGTCTCTTAGGACCTCCCTACTCAACCATGCTGGTTTCTTACCCCGCCGGCGACTTTTCCGGAACTTGGGGACGGCTTTCTCCTGAGCTGCTAGGTGTTCCTTCTGGAAGAGCGCCCAGCCCTCATGGACACCTTTGCCTTCAAGGAGCGCCTCCGATGGGACTTTTCCGACCAGCCTTCTGAACAGCCCAAAGTCTGCTCTCTGAAAGTTGAGGGCGACTGTTCTGCTAACCTCCTTCTTCATTTTACCCCGCACTGAGAACTCTATCATCTCATGATCGCTTTGCCCCAAGCATCCTCCAACCTTCACGTCCCCCACCAGTCCTTCTCTGTTCACAAACAGCAGGTCCAGGAGGGCACCGTCCCTTGTCGGTTCGCTCACCAGCTGTGTGAGGAAATTGTCTTCCAGACACTCCAGGAACGTCCGGGACTGCTTCCTTTCTGCTGTATTATACTCCCAGCCTATATCTGGGAAATTGAAGTCTCCCACAAGGACTAGAGGTAGCGATTTTGAGACTACACTCAGTTGTTTGTAGAAGAAGTTACGAAGGAGAACATACAGGTAAGGTGTTCGTACAGGGGAGGAAAGGATATGGCTTTTCTGAGCTGTGCTGCAGTCCTGCCTGCATCAGAAGGTCCAAGGGCACTTGACAATATTGATACAAGCTGTAACCCCTGTACCTTCCAGTACTGAAAGGCACCTGTGGGAAAGCTGGGGAGGGGCTCTTGGCCAGGGAGTGCAGGGATAGGATGAGGGAGAATGGTTTTCAGCTGAAAGGAGGGACACTGAGATGAGATCTTGGGAAGAAATGTTTTGCTGTGAGGGTGGGGAGGCCCTGGCCCAGGTTGCCCAGAGCAGGGGTGGCTGCTCCATCCCTGGAGGGGTTCCAGGCCAGGTTGGATGGGCCTTAGAGCCCCTGATCCCATGGAAGGTGTCCCTGCTCATAGCAGGGAGTGGGACTGGATGGACTGTGAGGTCCCTTCCAACCCAAACATTCCACAGTCTTCAGATTCTTTTAGAATCTTTTAGTCCTTTGCCAACAAGCATCTTGAACGAGGTAGGAACAAATTGTAAAACTGAGGACAGAACAGGGACCTAAATTTTAACAGCTAGTGTCTCTCTTTGTGACGGTGACTGACGCCCGATTTGCACTTTGGGAACTTCACTGTAATGACAAATGTCTGTCTGTAATGAGGTTGAGTTCAGTGTTCCTCACATACTGCTCTCTGCAGAGAGAGGTGGCAGCTGGCCATGCTGCTCTCCTACTGTAAAGAGGCAAGGCTGAAAGCTCAAATTATGCCAGTTCCTGGGTTTTTTTTTCCCTGCAATGCTGTGCTAAGCTGATTTTAAGCTGTCTTTTTTATTGTATAAAAAATGTGCTGGAGTTATGGAGATTAATTTCAAAACCTGCTTCTGAGCACCAGATCTTGGTATAGTCATGCTTTAAGTAAAAAAAGATCCAATGTATTTCACTAACTGGCATGAAATCCTCAATCACGTGAGCACTGAGCGTGGAACCTGCTCTGCCCTGTTCCCTGAGATGGGCTCTGTGGTGCACACTTGCTTCAGAGGAATCCCTTCACGCATGCCTA
Source organism: Clamator glandarius (assembly GCA_033459285.1). Lineage (NCBI taxonomy): Eukaryota > Metazoa > Chordata > Aves > Cuculiformes > Cuculidae > Clamator > Clamator glandarius. Next base: position 135,542 of record JAUNZM010000272.1, on the reverse strand, counting down.
GCAGAACTACCTACAGCACAGAGAAAAGCCAGTCGCGTTTGTGACCCTGTAGATGTGACAGAGAAAGGAGATGCAAGTGGGACAAGGTTTCAGTTTGTACTGAGTACGAACAAACATATGTTCATGTAGGATGCGCTTGTAGCCTATGAGAAAATGAAACTGGATTTAACGTGTGCTGTCTTTATGCTCCCTGATTTGCTACAGACTGAATTTTTTTCAACCATAGAATGGCTCACTATCGTCCTGTTATTGCAGGCCAAGTAGAAAACTCAGTTTCAGAAGGCTTGCCCCTGTTTTTTTTTGTGTGGTGCTGCTCTGTATTTAACACTTTCCAACAGCTGCATATGCTGATGGTTCAGATTTGAGGTAGGTGCTGAAGTCCTGTAGAGGAAAATCATGGAATCATAAAATTACAGAATTGTTGAGGTTGGAAAAGACCTCTAAGATCATCCAGCCCAACCGTCAGCCCAAGCCCACTGTGCCTGCTAAACCATATCCTGAAGTGACATACATACATGTTGTCTGAATCCCTCCAGGGATGGAGACTCCACTGCTGCCCTGCGCAGCCTCTGCAGGGCTTCACCACTCTGTCAGGAAAGATGTTTCTTCTCATATACAATCTGAACCTCCCCTGGCACAACTTGAGGCCATTTCCTCTTGTCCTCACCCTTGTTACTTGGGAGAAGAGACCAGCACTCATCTCACTACAAACAACTTTCAGGTTACATACATTCTACGTATATATGTTATATGTTGGCCCTTTGTGGAAGCTGTGGCAAGGTAGACAGGGAGTATTTTGGGGGTCAAACTGCAGGAACAGTTTTTCAGAGCTTTACTGAGAATTACTTCTGCAGACATTACTGCCTTTAAGAATTTTTTAGAAGTGTTCACGCTTGGTACGCTACCAAGTAAAAGTGGAAGGTGTGAAACAGGGATTTCAAACAATGTCGCTTCATCTGTCCAGTCTAGTTTTCACAGGGGTTACAGTGCCTCTAACTGCATTGCACTCCTGCGATTCCTACCTTTGATAGTGCTGTCAGGGGAGAACTGTGTTTTTTGGATGTATAGTGTAAATAACTGGAGCTACAAATTAATTCCAAGCATTGTGATGCTCCATGTTGCACTGTCAAATTCATCTGTGCCTTCCAAAACCTAAATCTTTGCAATTCTGTTGCTGGTATGAGACAGCTGTGCCTCACAGTAAGTGGTACAGTGAATGGGAGGTGTCTCGGCTAAACAGCAGGACGGGGCTGTGATATCAAATCGTGCCCATCCCTGGGATTTGGTGTAAAGATGTTCTGTGTCCATCCAAGTATCATAGAATCATTAGGTTGGAAAAGACCTTAGAGATCGTCTGCTCCAACCACAGCTGTCTACTACTAAATCATGTCCCCAGGCACCTCATCTACCCATCTTTTTAACACATCCAGGGATGGGGAGTCAGTCACCTCCCTGGGCAGCCGTTGCAGTGCTTGATAACCCTTTCCGTGAAGATATTTTTCCTAATGTCCAATGTAAACATCCCCTGACACAGTTTGAGGCCATTCCCTCTCGTCCTATCACGTGGGAAAAGAGACCAACACCCTCCTCTCCGCAACCTCCTTTCAGGTAGTTGTAGAGAGCAACAAGGTCTCCCCTCAGCCTCCTCTTCTCCAGGCAAAACAGCTCCAGCTCCCCCAAAGACTAATGTGTCAAGCCCTCTGTCTTTTCTCTTCTCTGGTAGCTCCTTCACAGTTCTTAAACATGCAGCCACAAAACAGAGAACACTTGTAAGCCCCCATCAGCAATTAATGAACTTATATACAACAACAAAAACCAGCTGCTGGGATTCCATAACAAAATGACTTTGAAAATCCTTATTTTAATGTGTGTGTAGGAATCCGTTTGTGTTCAGAGTGTGTAAGCATAAATTCATGTTACATCAATGATTATCCTGGAAATGGAGGATAGCTTAACTATTTTAAAATTCAGGATGTTGTTAAATAGAGGAAAAGGAAGGGTCCCTCCTCTCTTTGAAGTTTTTATTTTATGAGGTGGGAGGACAATTGTGTGAATACAGATTTGACTTTCTAGTTAGGTGCTTTGTGTTAAACTGAGCTGCATTTCATAACTTCAGATATATAAAGGAATTTAAAATTTAAACAAGGAATTAATTGAACAGGCTTTTTTCACTAGAGGCCCCCAGAAGTGCAAAGGTTAATGGCATGAGAAACAAAGGTCTTCCCACCCTGATTAAACCAAATCCTCTCCCAGTCTGTTTCCTGTTCTCCATGGGGCATCATCACTTTTACTGCACTCTGCCAAGGTTACTTTCTTTGTTCTTTATTATCCTTTGTGATAAAAATATCCCACTAGTCTTGTATATGCAAAGCTTCTGATAAATGCTCTCTGATTGTTTGGCGCACAAGGAATGGAGAATTAAGGCTTCAGTACTGAAAGTTGCAGGTAGTGACACGTGGCATTTTTACTGAAGGGAGTTGGCTGATGTGCTTCTTGTACCTTTATTATGGCTCACGCATGCCAATCACAGTCAATTAAAGTATCTTAGTTGGACTCGATGATCCAGTGGGTCTTTTCCAACCTGGTTATTCTATGATTCTATGATCTTCAGAAAGAGAGGTTTGTTGAATAGAATCATACTACTTCCTGACTTGGAAGGGACCCACAAAGGCCATTGAGTCCAACTCCTGTCCCTGCACAGGACACCCCAACATTCACACCGTGGGGCTGAGGGTGTTGACCAAAGGCTTCTGGAATATTGTCAGGTTTGGGGCTGTGACTGCTTCCCTGGGAGCTGTTCCAGGGCTTCACCACTCTCTGGGGGAAGAATCACTTTACCACTATAAATCTCAAGATATGAGGACCCGCTTTGCCCTTCCTGATCCCAGTTTGAGTGGGGTGATTTTTTTTTTTTCTGTGTCATCCAGTTTGATGACAAACTGTAAGCAGTGTATAATAATAGCAGGTTTCACACCATATTCTCCACATCCCATTGCAATACACTGACTATATCATCTTCTTTTTCCACTATTACTTATTTTCAAGTCTTGATTTAGTTACTCATTGTATTCACCTTTCCAGTCCTGAAAGGGGCTCCAGGAAAGCTGCGGAGGGGTTCTTGGTCAGGGATGGCAGGGGCAGAATGAGAGTTTCAGCCGCAAGAGATGAGATCTTAGGGAGAAATGTTTTCTGTGAGGGTGGGGAGGCCCTGGCCCAGGCTGCCCAGAGCAGGGGTGGCTGCCCCATCCCTAGAGGGGTTCCAGACCAGGTTGGATGGGGCTTGGAGCAATCTCATCCAGTGGGAGGTGTCCCTGCCTATGGCAGGGGTGGGACTGGATGGGCCTTGAGGTCTCTTCCAAATCAAGCCGTTCTGTGATTTTCTGATTCCTCTAGAGAGTAATTAAAATCCTAAATATTTGAAGCAAGCGATGGTGGAGTCACACCACAAGTGGTCAGGAATTGTAAATACAAACGTATTACAATTGATAACAGCATGCTAGGCACTTTTCTTTCCCCCCAAAAACATCTCAGAACAAAGGTTTGTGTGTTTGTAATTTTGGAAGCCTTTGAAGTATCTTTCATGGAAAGGGTCATTGGGCACTGGCAGAGGCTGCCCAGGGAGGTTGTTGAGTCACCTTCCCTGGAGGGGTTTAAAAGACAGGTGGATGAGATGCTGAGGGACATGGTTTAGTGACTGATGGGAATGGTTGGACTCGATAATCCAGTGGGTCTTTTCCAACCTTGTGCTTCTGTGATCTCTTAGTGTATAGCAGATGAGAGTGGGCCTACTGATGATTATAAATAAGTTGTTAACAGGATCTTTTAACTATTACACTGGACTGTTGAAGCATATTTTATTAATCCTTTATAAACCAGGAATGAAATGGATCCTTCTTTCCTATTTCTTCAAGGTATTTCACTTCTTCAAAGCACCCCTGGCTTTCTGGAGTGCCTGTTGGTAATCCTTTCCCCTGCCCCAGAGGGAAGCTGGCTGCTGCTCAGGGTTCCTGTGCTACAGCAACCTCTTTTGGGAGACAGCTCAAAATGAAGGGTTGTGTGCTTGTACTTTTGAAAGCCTTCCCACATAAGTTTCTGCTGCAGTGGTGAATGAACACATGCTCAGTGTTTTTCTGCATTAAAAAAAAATCAGTTGTCATCTTTTCATGATCTTATGCCTGAAGCACATGGAGACAGGTACAAAACACAGTATATTAAGTGCTTCCGCGAAATGACAGTGAGAGAAATAGAAAGAGGTTTACTTTTCTTATTGGAGCAAAGCACCCTCCGTGTCTGCAGCTGCTTGACCTGAAAGGAGGGATCTGAGTTTACTTTCCTGCCTGCCGTCCCCTCCATGGTTTGCATGCCCCTTAGCTGTGAGGTTTGATGTTGCAATAATGGTCTCTGCCAGATTTCTTTCTAGAGGGCATTACTCAGTTTCCATGGTTTTCTTTGAGCTTGTTGCAGTTCTCTATGCCAGAAAGTCTTCCTTTTGTACTGCTTGTACAACAAGTTGCACTGGGGCATCTGCTCTGCAAGGAGGACTCCTAGGCATGTGGTAGTATGAATAAGGAAAAATAACTGGGAATGCCCAAACTGAATAAAGATAGCTGCCGCTGCCCAGTTGCGGGTATCTTTGCTGGAATGCTGGGGCAAGATCTAAGGACTCATGCATGAAGTCAAGAGCATGTAAAACTAGGAAGATGTCTATGAAACACAGGTCTTTGAAAGGTTACTTCGACACTTTCCCAACAGGAGGAATACACCATCCCTGTAGGTGTTTGAAAAGTTTTTAGATATGGTACTTCAGGACACTTCAGCCCAACGTGGTGGGTTTGGGCTTAGAGGTCTTTTCCAACCTCAATGATTCCATGATTCTAAGAACTATTGGCATGACAGGTCTCACAGATGCTTTTTGCAAGTGCGAACTGGGGTAGCACTGAACGTGTATAAATCATTTCTCACCATTGCCATTGCCTCTGTATCACTTCACCTTCCTTACTCTGCTCCTTTCTTTAATGACATGCATTACTGCATCTAATTCAGAATGTGTCAGGCGAGAACAGTACCTTTGCCCCAGATGGAAAAGAGAGATTTGTTCTACAAGTGTTGTCACCTGGAAAAACTTGCAGTTTTCTTTGATAACAAATGCTAAACAGAGCAAGGGAAAATGTGCCAACCATGGCAGAGACAGAAAGTTATTACTAACATGGGCAGCTTATGAGTGACAAGTTATGAAAAGAACTAAACACAACTGCTGTGGCCCATCACATATGAACTCAAAAACCTGTTAGACAGCTAAAATCCACCTGGTTTATGAAGATTGAAAGCAATGTATTAGTGACGACAACAATAAAAAAATGATTCATTCGTGGCCTTATTCAAATGCAGGAGATAAGAGAGAACAAACCAGAATGGACCAGGTGCAAACAGTTCAGGGCTATTGCTTCTGTATTTTGTGTAAATATTTCATAGGGCTTGTCGAGACATCCTTTTATGTCATTAGAGCTATGATTTCTTTGCATATAATGAAGAGTAATGGATACCAGGTAAAATGTTTGGAATGGAATGGAATATTTCAGTTGGAAGGGACCTACTACGATCATCTAGTCTAACTGCCTGACCAGTTCAGTGCTGACCAACATTTAAACCATGTTATTAAGGGTGTTGTTCAAGTGTTCCCTAAAGACTGACCGAGTTGGGGCATTGACCATCTCTCTAGGAAGTGTTCCAATGTTTGACCACCTTCTTGGTAAAGAAATGTTTCTTAAAGTCCAATCTAAACTTCCCCTGGTGCAGCTTATATGTTGCAGGATAGATGGTATTTTCCCTTAAATTGGTATGGCTGGAAATGGTTAACAAGTTATTCAGGTTGGAGTTGTCCTATTTGGTGCTGACTTTTGCTTTTCTGTTGCCCAGCTGGTGGTGGCTCGTTACCCTCTGCATGTTTCCCTTGGAAGGGGAAAGAAGCGTACAAAGTGAGAAGAGCAAAAGACATTTTTCATTAAGAATTCCATTCCTGAAGAGCGTACTTAACTCAGGGAGTAGGGGTGGCTGAAGGCAGGATAACAGCGCTGTTGATAGTGCACCATTTAGACAAAAACCTTCCTTTCACAAAACGCTTTGCTTGTGAAGGTGAAGGACAGCTTCTGTAAGAGTGCTAGGACACCTGCACCGAGATTAAGGGAGCATGTCCAGAATCTTGTCCCATATCATCAATAATAAAAACGCAAATGTATAAAAATGCTGAACATGCATCGTGCTTCCAAAAACTGTGCACGGTGTGCTCTTTGTTGTTCTTAGGTACAAATTGTCTTTTAATTATGACTATTCCATAACAGTTATATAAGGAACAGAGAGCACTGGGAAATGTAGGTTGTGACCATAAGGGATATCTCATCAAACATGAAAGAGAGAACCTGAGCTTAGAAGGAGTGGGAGTAAAGCAGTAAAGGGGTCACCTCAAAAGTATTTCAGAAGAATGCATTAGGACCTTACCTCCCTATTTCTGTTTGTCCTCACTGATCTGCTCTACAGGTGGGAAGAGAACAGTTTTTCATCCATGGCCATTGATCCACCTCGTTTGAAGCCTGTAGTCATCGCTTCAGTGTACGCATATTTGCACATACGATGCTACTGAATTATGATTACACTGAGTTTTAATACAATTCCAGTAAGGGAGTGCCTCTAATTGCTTGTAGTGGAAGAAGCAGCCTCTGATACAAAGAAAAATAATGTGTTTAGGGGGATGAAAAGCTGCAGCAGCATCACATTTTGGTGCTTTGGTCAGTAAGTTTATTTGAAGACCCAGGAAGAAACTTAAACCTGAAGTCCAGCATCAGCAAGGGCACCATTGGGAATTTCTTGACTCTGTCTTGTAGGCAGTAGAGGAGTTGTCTGATTAGCGGTTTCAAAACCAGCATTGACATCAGAATGCAGTTGTTGCGTTAGACCCTTTACAGTGTCACTGGACAGTTCTTAAGTTGGAAAGAACCTGATATTAATACTTCCTTTGGTTTTATCCAGAAGGGCAATGTATTTCATTCTTTCCCGGTGCCTGACCAGAGGGTCAGTAATTATATTAAGTGTTATTGCCATTATTAACTAATGTCTTGTATAACTAATATTACTCATATGCATCTGGCATAATATATGCTTTCAGGACTTTTTACTATCACATATGTGATTTTGTCTTTCCTTCGATTCTTCCTGACTCCGTAGACATAAAATCTTTCTTGAGAGGCAAAATGCATTTTTTATCTCCAGGCTTAAATTGTTTCACTGTTTTTTAGCAACAATGGCAAGTTATAATTCTAGCCAACAATGCGAGCCTGTCCATCTCTGAACCTCCCACTGATCTCCACTAGCAAGAGTGAAGCGGTTGTAGCTGTAAAATATCACAGTGCATTGCATGGTGCTCCCAATAGTCCACTTAGCACATAAGCAAGCCCTGGTTTTCATAGAAGCTATTCCAAGCTTTCTTGGAATCTTCATATTTTTGAGATTTCTCTATTTTAATAAAGGAAGTGTTATGATAGCTTGTTATCAAACCATTATTAAACTAGCTACAACAAGCTATTTCCTTTTCACTTGAGTTTTCATGGATTTTCTTGTCTTGCTGATTTGTAACACATTTGGGTTTAATGATGGTATTTGTCACAAACTTGTCACCTTTTGTTCAAGAGTTTTTCCTTTGTAGCTATCAAAGCTATTTGAGAGCATTTGCTGAAATGTGAGACTGAAATTCAAATTACTCCAATGCCTTTTATAGCCCCTGTAGGTATTAATTATGTTTCTTAATTGCTTTTTTCAGTACTTAGGCATTTCATAGAGTGGGAAATAGCTATTTCAAGAAGTATGTCTTGTTTATACCATACACTATGTTGAGAGATGGAAAAGTTTCTTTCTTCATAGGAGCTGAATTGTTATTGAAGCCATTTAAAACATTAATTTTTGATCAAAAAAGCTACACCTAGCCCTTTCAGTTCTGAAATGCTGTCACTGTCTCTCATAGGAATTACAGATCAGGCCTCTTATTTGCCTGTTCTCCCCCAGGGGCTGGCTACGCTTTGGGCACCAGGAGAACCTGTCACGCTGTAATCCCAATAGCCTTTAAGTTGATTACTATAAACGATGCTCATATCTATTAAAAAATCCCCTTTTTCAGCATGGTCCTCAATGTGAGTGGAGCTACATAGTCAAAACACTATGATATATCTCCATTTCCACAGGAGCCAGCACGCTCTCTATCTTGCTTAATATTTACTTTTAGAAAAGTGTGATGCAGCTGAGCTGCACTTTCCAAGCTTAACTTCTACAATCAATCTACTACCTCTTCCTTGACTGTACTCAACATTGTTCTACAAACTGACCCTATTCCAAGCAGAAATTGCTTCTTCTGGCAAATTTCATGTTAACCAACCAAAAGAATGCACAAACATTTTGGTCTCAACAGTGAAATTCTCTTGCTTTCTGGGCTTTCATCTCTGTGAAGAGTTGTGCCAGTAAATAAGACCGTTCATAGAATCATAGAATCATAGAATAGTTCAGGTTGGAAGGGACCTTAAAGATCATCTAATTCCAACCCCCTGCCATGGACAGGGACACCTCCCACCAGACCAGGCTGCCCAAGGCTCTATTCAACCTGGCAGATTCAAGTACTCCATTTCAGAGATCGCAGTAGAAAATAGCCTCAAGGGCCACCAGTGACTCCTCTAATTGTGCTACACTTAGGAGCAGAGTGTAAGGAATCGAGGTTTAATGTTTTTCAGAGACCAAAGAGCTAGGTCAGAATTTGAGTGATGAAGCATTGGAACAGGGTGCCCAGGGTAGTGCTGGGGTCCCCATCCCTGGAGGGGTTCAACAAACATGTAGATTTGGCACTTTAGGAGATGATTTAGTAGGCATGGTGGTGTTGGGCTGATGGTTAAACTGGATGATCTTGGAGGTCTTAATGATTCTATGATTTTTTGAATACAGTTCTTTAACGCGGTTTGCAGTAGAGTGGAGATCTTCTCAAGTACCACCCAGAAAGGAAGTAAAACAAAGATAAGGAAAAGTCAATATCAAAATATGGATCACTTAAAACAATAGAAAAGGGGAAGAATCTAAGATCTTATTCAAGTCTCCAATTGTGAAGTAAATAATTTTTGAATTATATATGTAATTGTTGGACAATGAGGTAGGGTTTTAGTGACATGCATATTTATTTATTATGTGCATATTGTATGCATAATGAGGCTCCTTGACTTAAGCAATATATGTAGATGTTGGCTATTTCTTTTATTACAAGTTCTGCTCTTGTAAATATTCAAGTTAACTATCCTGTTCCTGGCAAATGTAAGCTTATGCATTTGGCAACAAGTAATGTTTATATCGTAAGTATGACCAAGTATATAATACTCCCTACCCTCAACATTCTGTCACTTTTGGATCTGTGAAAATGAACGAAAGTACTTCTAATTAAAATGCTTCTATGGATGAACACAACTTTTCATACTGCTGTATGAAAGGACTATTTTGCAAGGCAGTTTGCCTTGCTTTTCTCTGCTTTTGAATAGACCTAAAGGACTCAATCATAAGTCCTGCGACACGGACCAATGTTGATCTGAGAACAGTGTGCTATGCCTCTTATAATATTTTCTTATTGTTTTTTCACATTAGTAGCATGGTTTCAGAGATCCTGCTGTTATTTGGGTGTTCTATGTGATAAGGCAGCAAATCTATTTTGTATTGAAAATAAATGGTAGCGAGGGAATGGAAATATCACTAGCAGGAAGGTTTGGATTTGTTTGTTCTAAAACTAAAAATGTGAAATGAAACCTGCTGGGTTGTGAAGAACTTGTTAGAGCTTTAAATTCAGTATCTCAGAAACTCCTGGTAGTAGGAAAGAATGCTGCCTGTAGCACTAATATTAATCTAACAAGTGCAGTGCTATACAGTGTGTGTTTATATTCACGGCTAAAGAGAAGCCAGACTTTGAAACAGCGTTACTGTAATTATTCTTTTTATCACCCTTAGTGTTCCCTATCCTTCTTCAACTCATATCTCTCACTGCCTACATTCTCTGTCAGCTGAAACCTGGTGGTAGGTGCTATTTGGTGCCTTTCAGGGTTTTGGCTTCCATAGGCTTTGAAATACACTGTCCTGAATTTGGGAGGTCTGAACACTAGCACCTTCATTTATACTTCTTGGGAGAAGCCTGGTGGAAAAGGACCTGGGGGTGTTTAGCCTGGAGAAGAGGAGGCTGAGGGGAGACCTCATCACTCTCTACAACTCCTGACAGGAGGCTGTGGCGATGTGGGTGTTGGTCTCTTCTCCCTCGCAACAAGGTATGGAAGGAGAGGAAATGGCCTCAAGTTGTGTCATGGGAGGTTCAGAATGGATATTAGCAAACATTTCTTTCCTGACAGAGTGATGAAGCCCTGGCAGAGGCTGCCCAGGGCAGTGTTGGAGTCTCCACCCCTGGAAGGATTCAAAAAGCGCGTAGAGGAGGCAATTTGAGACATGATTTCATAGGCACAGTGGTGGTGTGTTGGACTGGATGATCTTAGAGGTCTTTTCCAACATGAATGATCCTATGATTGTGTTCTATGATTCTAAGCATGTGTTTAAATTGGTACCTTACGAGAACCTACCAGCTCAATTCCTGGTCAGTGTGAAGAGAAAGAAAACTGAGATGCCATTAAGAATCAGAATAGGGAGACTTTGATCTATGGTCATTTGTGATAGAAAAGACTCAACCCTTATCTGCGAATTCACACCAGAGACTTACACACAGTGCACACATCCATCGCAGCATTCTCATGCAGTTTTCAAGTGAGCATCTCTCTTTTGCTCTGAGAATTTAGATAAACGTTTGTTGTGTAATCAAACATCGCAATTTTCACTGGAGGAGAGAAGAGGGACTACATTTAGACATAAAAATGGTTTGTGCAAAATCCTGATTCAACTCAGAGTGCAAATTAAAGTTGAATCTTATTTCTTTAAAAAGAATGACCCAAATTACATTCCTTGGGAATGACTCTCTCCTACCCCATTCACCATAAAAAATATTGGAGTCTCAGCTACATCCTGTTGTGAAGAAGGAAAATGTTTAGGATGAGGGGAAAAGTAATGAATTTTGGAGCCAGGGTAGGGAGGACATTTGCCATCAGTTGAATGTCAAATTCAGATAGAAACTGATAAAAAGTTTAAAATAACTTTTGAGGAAAGCCAAGACCAGGAATCAGCAAACAGGGCAATAATTCTAGTACCACAGACTCTATATGTTTTCAGAATTTCTAATCATCTCCAAATAGTTCTTATGAGAAACTTTGTGGAGCCCTCAGAGACCCAGGACCCTTGTGCTTCTGCATCAGGGAGCATGACACAGTTGGGCATTAAAGCAGCCACGGAGGCATCACGAAACCTTGACCCTGCTTGATGATCTCTATTTAGCTATTACTTCCATGTCTCCAAGTGCCCGACTGCAAAAAGGAAATAACAATTTTATTCATTTACTGATAATTCAGGAAGCCATGGAGACTTAAGCCCAGGCGCCCTGAGGCTCAGAACATCCTTCCTCTCCAGATACTGTAGTTCAAATGTGGTGCCAAAGATGGGGAAGAAAGCAAAATTCCATCTTCTTCTTTAAAAAAACAGGAAAAATGGGTTTCCCTATATCATAATGTGTGTTTCTTGTCTTGCTGGAGAGCAAATTAGCTTTTCTTTGTCAGCTTTACTTTGTCTTTTCATATTACAGCTGGAAATCCTGGAAAGGCTGACTCGAATCTATAGAGAAAGAACTGATAAACACGTGGGTTTGCTTCTAACAGATACGAGTAGTTTCATTATTTTATGGAATGCTGATAGCCTGTCAGTGGAAAATGTATGCTTTGACAGCCTGGATATGATTTATCTTCACACAAAACCTGGCATGAATTTCCAAAACACTTTTAGTTTATGATAACACATTTTTTATTTTACTTCCTCCCATTGTTATATAGAAAACATCACCCAAGGAGTGGCTAAAAAAACACAGCATCAAAACTTCTCAATAATAAGTTTTACTGTGCACATGTAAAAAAAGAAATGTATGAGTTGCCACACATTGGAAATAGTCATTTTACACACGTTCATCAAAAAAAAGCAGTGAAACCATGAACTCTGCATTGCTCAGTTCGGCCATAAAGTGAATATTCCTTAGTGGTTAGGATTAGAAATTGCCAACTGTTCTTCCACTTTCTGACTTTGATAGTGGAAGAGTTTTAAGTTGAAGAATTAATTAATTCAATTTTAATTAATTAAAATAACGCTGCTATATTAAAAATAATAAAAAAAACAAGCACCAAGTATTGGAATTCTCAGCATTTTAATTGCTAGAGGGGTGATTATGATGAGCCAGAAGCTTTAAACTTCTAAGGATAGAGCAGTATTCCTTAGAAACACTTCCCTTTTGCTGGGTGGTGGCACTTGCTCCTGAACTGCAGAAAAATGTCATCATAGAATCCTGAAATGATTTGGGTAGGAAGGAACCTCAAAGCCCATCCAGTCCCACCCCTGCCCTGGGCAGGGACACCTCCCACTGGATCTGGGGCTCCAAGCCCCACCAACCTGGCCTTGAACCCCTCCAGGGATGGGGCAGCCACCCCTGCTCTGGGCAACCTGGGCCAGGGCCTCCCCACCCTCACAGAAAACATTTCTTTCTAAGATCTCACCTCAATCTCCCCTCTTGCAGCTAAAAATCATTCTCCTTCATCCTATCCCTGCCCTCCCTGATCAAGAGCCCCTCCCCGGCTTTCCTGGAGCCCCTTTCAGCACTGGACGCTGCTCTAAGGTCTCCCCTGTGCCTTCTCCAGGCTGAACAACTCCAACTCTCTCATGAGAAGAAATGAACTCATACCTCATCCATCCCGAGTTCTTTGATGAAATGGAAGACTTTCCTCACATTTGTGGAGCTTAAAACCTTTTTTATCTATCTTACTTCTTTCAGCCAAGCAGAAAGTCTAGGATGACACAAGAAAATACAGTGTACAAGCAAACTAGAAGCCAGATATTCCCTACATTAATGTTTTGATATATTGACTGAAAGGGACTGCAGAACCAGTATATGTCACTGTCTCAGCAAACGAAGTTAGCTTTGCAGTTAATAGGTAGAAGGAGCTAGAAAACAGAGGTAGCTCTTACATCTTTGATAAACTAAAAGAAATATAAAGTCTGAGTCCTATCTCAAGCAAAATTCCTTTTGAAGCCACGGGCACTGATGTTTGGTAAAAATGGATAATTGTAATGCCAGGTCCAATAACGCTCGTTATATTATCTACTACATTAATTCTCTGACAAATATTTAATGGGATTAAAGCTGTCTTCTGTTTTAGATTTATATAGCACTGTGAGGGCATAAACTTTATTAAAGCTCCATGTAATAGATATTTGAATCCTGGCTAGAAAATCTCATTTTAAAACATCACATCAGTTTTACTGTCTCTGTTTTATTCCCATTTGATCATCACTTCCCCAAATATGTTCCCATTAATTTAATATTTTTATTCACTTCCCTTAGCTTAAGCAACTTCTAAGGTCCCCATTTGAGCAACCCCACACTCACATTCAAATCCCTTGCTTCATACAGATTTGCACAGGAATTATTCCATGCCTAGCAAGGAGCTGCACTTCCTCAGGAACTGGTAAAATCAATGGGACTTGACGTATTCAGTACAAAAGGGGACTTTGCTTCTTACAAGCTTACATTCATCTCACTGTATGAGGTTATGGATGGGCAAGTATATGTTACATACAGATTTTCCTGTAAAATTCAGAATTAGGAAGGCTCACCTCCACTTATTTTTTGCTCTAGTCAGCAAAGTACAGTATTCATTTATGAAAAGACGTTTCCCTGCTCTTCAGTTTGTTCTACAAAATTAATACATGCACCTATTATGTTTCTCACCTAATTTGATGTTCAACAAGGTCCTACACCTGGGTCGAGGCAATCCATGGCATCAGTACAGGATAGGGGATGATGTGACTGAGAGCAGCCCTGAGGAGAAGGATTTGGGGTGCTGGTTTATGAGAAGCTCAACATGAGCCGGCAATGAGCACTCACAGCCCAGAAGGCCGAGGGTGTCCTGGGCTGCATCCAAAGCAGCGTGGCCAGCAGGGCGAGAGAGGGGATTCTGCCTCTCTGCTCCTCTCTTGTGAGACCTCATCTGGAGGATTGTGTCCAGTTCTGGAATCCTCAACAAAAGAAGGAGATGGAGCTGTTGGAACATTTCCAGAGGAGGCTACAAGGATGATCAGAGGGCTGGAGCAGCTCCCATATGAGGACAGGCTGAGAGAGTTGGGGTTGTTCAGCCTGAAGAAGAGATGGCTCCAGGGAGACCTTAGAGCAGCCTCCAGTGCTGAAAGGGGCTCCAGGAATGCTAAGAAGGGGCTCTTGATCAGGGAGTGCAGGGATAGGATGAAGGGGAACATTTTTCAGCTGCAAGAGGGGAGATTGAGATGAGATCTGAGGAAGAAATGTTTTGCTGTGAGAATGAGGAGGCCCTGGCCCAGGTTGCCCAGAGCAGGGGTGGCTGCCCCATCCCTGGAGGTGTTCAAGGCCAGGTAGGATGGGTCTCTGAGCAACCTGATCCAGTGGGAGGTGTCCCTGCCCATGGCAGGGGATGGAACTGGATGGGCTTTGAGGTCCCTTTCCAGCTCAAACCACTCCATGATTCTATGATAAGCTTTTCATTCTTTCACATAGCCCTCTCTCACCTTCTTTCAAGTGTCTTCTCAGTGTCATATTTCCCTGTTGATACTCTTGCAGTGGATGAATCATGCATGGTTAAGTATTTGATAGGAATGGTTGGACTCGATGATCCGATGTGTCTTTTCCAACCTGGTGATTCTATGACTCTATGCACCATCCCTCTAGGTGCTATGAGCATAGAGGAACCTTCAGTGATGCCACTGGAATAAAGCCATATAGGAAAATCTGTTACAACTGTGTAATCCCTACAGCCACATAGAGCAACAGATGAACATGACATCACTATCATTTTCAAGGTTCAGAGGACCTTTTTTTTTTTATTATTTTAAATGCAGATCATAAGCTCCAAATGCACTGGGCTTCACAACATTTGTAATAATGATGTCAAAGCACCCTCTAAACTATTTTATGAACTGTGAGAACATTTTAATCTGTTGGCATTTCCTTAATGAAGACAGCATTACTGCTGCCTGAAACAGAGGTGTTACATTAGCTGAATATCTGTGTGATGTATAAATTACGGCATCTGTCTTATAAGTAGAAGTTTGCATTATGCATTAATGAATAAACCTGTGTGCATTTAATTTAAAAGGATGATCAGAGTTTTTTTGAAAATTAATATCTACCTTTCTAGGAAATCTGCATTATATTAAATTATATTTTTCAAAGCATATTGCAAGAGTAATGTTAGTGTGTACCAGCTCATAATATTAGCATTTCCTCCCACAATGCAGCCCTTGAAAATATCAACTGTTGAACACAAATTGTTTAAGATAACGGCTTTCTTGAAATTCTAGGACACGCTCTTTAGATGACTATTTTTTACCTCCCTCTATCAAATTGGACAATGCAACCATTTCTTTTGCTGTGATTGTGTTTGCCAGTGGTGAGAGAGATGCTGTTACTCACACAGATTATACGTACAGAAGGTGACAACTTTCAAAATCTTGCATTTTTTTCCCCAAAAAAACCAGTCCATATTCCTACATCAAACATATTTTCTGCTGACACTGGGTAGAGGAAACTTTGTGCAGAGAACCAAGGTATCACACTTTTAAAAGCCAGTAAGAGCTCTTACACAGATGATTGTAACATAATAGAATTATAGACCAGTTTGGGCTGCAGCCCCCCTGCCAGGAGCAGGGACACCTCCCTCTGGATCAGGGGCTCCAAGCCCCATCCAACCTGGCCTGGAACCCCTCCAGGGATGGAGCAGCCACCCCTGCTCTGGGCAACCCGGGCCAGGGCCTCCCCACCCTCACAGCAAAACATTTCTTTCTGAGATCTCACCTTGATCTTCCCTCTTTCAGCTCAAAACCGTTCCCCCTCATCGTCTCCCTGCCCTCCCTGATCCAGAGCCCCTCCCCAGCTTTCCTGGAGCCCCTTTCAGCACTGGAAGCTGCTCTAAGGTCTCCCTGGAGCCTTCTCTTCTCCAGACTGAACAGCCCCAACTCTCTCAGCCCGTCCTTGTAGGGGAGGTGCTCCAGCCCTCAGATCATCTCTTTGGCCCCCTCTAGACTCTCTCCAATGAACACGTTGGTCCAACAGGTCCAGTAATTTAAAATACATTTCCAATTGCTATGGATAAAACAATGCATCTGCAGAGCACGTATTGAGGAGCGATGGGTAAAGCTGCCTCTTAAACTATTTATCGCAGAACTGAGTAATTATCCAGTGGCCTCATAGCTGAAAGGCAGCTCATAAAGGCAGTTGTTTCCTATGGAGCAACAATTGTAACTTGAAGTCAAGCGAAAAGACTGGTTGTGTATTATTTTAATATTAATATACTTGGTGTTCCAGGCCAGGTTGGATGGGGCTTGCAGCAACCTGGTCCAGTGGGAGGTGTCCCTGCCCATGGCAGGGAGCGTGGAACTGGATGGGCTTTGGGCTCAGTAGCTTCAGAGTCTGAAGTTACAAGACCATAACTCATATTAAAACCAGACTCCATTTCATTACAGTAAAAATCAGTAAGAGTTGGAAGATCTTAAGATACTTAAGACAAACAGAGGCAGCTGAAGGGGAAGTAACTTAGATTCTTAGATTTAATCAGTCTTAAATGTGCTCTTGAGGTACCTGAACAGATGTGGTTGTTAAGCGCTCTGTATCAACAGTTCTGCTCAGCAGTTAAAATGCTCCCAGGGAACTACTTCAGAGCTAACTGATGCGGTGTCCCTCTTCATAGTAGACAAGAGCTGGAAAACAATAGTGAATGTGAGTTCTTTTCTCGGCTGCTGCAAGGAGACAGTTCCTTAGTTCTCTGCTCGCAGGTGTCAGGTTTAGGCTGCCCATGGCTCCATGCCAGGTTTCCTCGAGGTCTAACCCAGGCTCTACGGCACACGTAGTCGTGGGCTCTTGGCATGCTCAGCAAAGACCTTTGCAAATGCTGCACACAGCCGCAATCGTTTACCTCTAGGAATCTCCAGAGCACAGCAGACAGATGCAAGAATCCTCCCTCATCCTGTGCTGGTGCCTGAGTGGGACAGAAACAAAAATGACACAGGTTGTGAACTCCCCCTCCAGAAGGACAGTGCCCAGTGATAGGGCAGGATTTCGGATGTGAAGCTCCTGTTTATCATCTGGGGAAACTTTTCACAATTCCCATGTTTCTGGAGCAAATTTCAATGGGGAATGCTGGAATTTCCTTGTGTTTCCCTAATGCCTGTATCTTATTCTTTTCTCTAGTGTGGCGATTTCACCCCCTCCTGCGCTCTATCCCTCAACATTATTGCTGTTGCTGATGGTGCGTAGGCGTTCTCGTTAGCACAGTGCAAACACTGTATTTCCTCTTGCACTGCAGCTTCTCGACTTTCTTAGCTGCAACCTAAAAAATCAGTACAATATTACAAATAAACTATTGCTTAATCTCATTATTACTAAGGTAGAAACCCAAAATATTGGCAAAATGGGAGAACAAGATGATTTAAATTTTCACTCCATTTGTTCTTTTTATTCCTTAATTTTTTTCTTTTATTCCTCATTTTGAATCTAAACTTGGGTTCATTCTGTGAAGTATTTTGCTAAATGCTGCTGGCCTTAGTATTACTTTATTGGTATTCTGCATGGAAAATCATAGAATGCCCTGAGCTGGAAGGGACCCACAAGGATCCAACAATGTCCCTGCACAGGACACCCCAGCATTCACACTGTGGGGCTGAGGGCGTTGGCCAAAGGCTTCTGGAATATTGTCAGGGTTGGTGCCGTGACTGCTTCTCTGGGAGCAATTCCAGTGCTCCACCACCCTCCGGGTGAATATAGTTTTTCCTGATATCCAACCTAACCCTCCCCTGGCACATCCTCCTGTCATTCCCTTGTGACCTGTCATTGGTCACCAGAAAGAAATGTTTGGTAGCTGGACTTGCAGGGCAACTTTTTTCCATTTGTGTCATTAAAAGCCCTTCATTGACTTCCTGCTCAATGAATTGTTTGCTGCTCACAGCAGAACTACCATTTCTACTCAGGCCAGTATCACAGAAACACAGATCGTGATGAGACTCTATGGATGGTTCCTTGTCCTACCAAAGCAAGTAGTGCATCAGTGCTTTTCCACCCTTTTAATGCTTCCCTTTCAACTCCTTTTCACTTCTCTCTCGAATCACTGTCATAGAATCATGGAATGGGTTGGGTTGGAAGGCATCTTAAAGCTGATCCAGTTCCAACCCCTGCCATGGGCAGGGACACCTCCCTCTGGATCTGGGTGATCAAAACCCCATCCAACCTCATCGTCTCTGGGCAACCTGGACCAGGACCTCTCCACCTTCACAGGAAAACATTTCTTCCTAAGACCTCATCTCAATCCTACCTGTCAAGCCTGTCAAGGTCCCTCTGGATGGCATCCCTTCCCTCCTGTGTGTCAACCGTGCCACACAGCTTGGTGTTGTCTGCAGCCTTGGTGACTTTTGTTCAGTGGCCAAGCAGGACAGGCTCCGTGGGCCCCCAGGGGATCCCGGATCCCAGTTTCAGAACTGAGGTTACATGCAGCCAGTTTTACCACACCCAAACCTGCTTCCACGCCAGCGTCCTCAGCCCCAACCCCGACACAAGTGATGACACGTGGCAAATGTACACGGCTATTGAAATGATGGTGTTGGGATCTGAGTCGGTGGCACTGAAGCAGGCACCAAGACTGTTAAAGCTCCATCAGCACAGCAGGGAGAGTGATGGATTACAGTGCCACATGTCACCTCTCCATGCCCTCCCTGACTCAGAGTGCATTTTTAGCAGATAGAGGTGGCCTCTGAGCATGCCATTTGCCAGCCTGACTGCCCTGTTTGGCTGAGTCAGTGGCACCAAGTGACCATGAGTTGAGCTGGGAAGGCTGCTGGATGTTTTCTTCATCGGGTATTGGACAGGAAGACCCTCCTCCAAACCAGCACTGCTGTCTGGTTGACTCGTGCTTTTTGCTTGACCTACCAGTTGACACTTACGTATGGGAATGATTCAACTACATGTGCTCTCCTCCTTCCCACTTATCGCTGCATTGAAATTGGACATTCCGCATGCCAAAATTACAGGTTACTGTGCGCCGTGTTCAAAAGGGTGATTCACAGAACAACATAACAGGCAGTTGTTGCTGGCATCTAGGGATGACTTCATCCCTTGCTGTTGTTTCGGCAACAGAAAGAAGCTTTATCTAGAATGGGTTTCTGACCCTCATGTAGAATTTTTTTTTTTTTTTAAATCTTAGAATCATAGAAACACGGAATTTTTTGGTTGGAAAATAACTTTGAGATCATCAAGTCCAATTGTACTGATCATATTCCTGAGCACCTTGTCTACCTGTCTTTTAAATCCCTCCAGGGATGATGATTCAACCACCTCCCTGGGAAGCCATTCAGGTGCCTGAGGAAGCTTTCAGTAAAGAAATTTTTCCTGATATCCAATCTAAACTCCCTTGGAGCAACCTGAGACAATTTCCTCTCCTCCTATCCCACGTTACTTGGGAGAGGAGATGAGCACCCACCTCACTACAACTTCCTTTCAGGGAGCTGAAGAGAGCAATAAGGTCTCCCCTCAGCCTCCTCTTCTCCAGGTTAAAGAACCCCAGCTCCCTCAGCTACTCCTCTTAAAACTTGTTCTCCAGCCCCTTCCCCAGCTCTGTTCCCCTTCTCTGGACACGCTCCAACCCCTCAATGACCTTCTTGTAGCGAGGGGCCCAAAACTGAACCCAGGATTCCAGGTGCTTCATACTTGTCCATGATCAATAGTGTTTTGGTTGTTTTGAATTCTTAAAAGCATGAGGGTAAGAAATAGGTTGCACCTTCAGTTTTGCACCAAATGCTGGAGGTCCCTTTTCTCGTTTCCTATGCTGTCCTTGGGCCATTTCGCAGCCAGCTTAGTAGCACGCTGTGGAAAGGCAGGAGATGATTTATCCTAGGAATGGGGTCAGCCACACTGCTGAAACATGGCGTATACAAGCTGCACCCTGTTAAGCAGTCCAACCAGACGGAGGTGAGCAGCAGACATAAATCAATGCGGTGGGGTGATTCTCTCTGCTCTGGCACAATAGCAGAAAAACTTGCTTATGTTGAATCAGCTCTGGAAACACAGATTGTTAGAGAGGACCAAGCACTTGGCCTTCACCCGTTCATTGCAGGGACAGAAAAACAGCAGATACACACAGTTAGGTGCGACCATCAGCAGGTGACCTTCCAGCAGAAGTCCACTTGATGAAATAAGCTTAATGGTGATTCTTGAGACTGAAATGCTTCCAGCTAGAATAGGGCTTTTTCAATTAAAAATCAGGTTATCTTCTTAATGGGGCATTAATTAGTGCCCTGAATACTTTGCAGGGATTCTTTGTATGGGTGTTTACCTACCAGCTGAGCTTTTCCCAGGCATTCCAGTAGCTCCTTTTGAGAACTGTAACCCAACACCAAACGCTGTTTCTTACTCAGCAACTCTGCTTCAGGAACTGACATCCAGAGACAAGGATAGAAAGCAAATCCACCTTATTATTCAGTTCTCTCCTCTCCAAAGGATTTCGTAACAGATGTATCGCTGCCACACAGCATATGTCTTCTCCAGCCTGGACATGTCCTTGCATACTAAGAAAAGAACATGGAACCTGTGTTTAAGATCTATATGGGTGATACCGGCCAAAATATACATTGCTTTGGAAAACTATATTTCCAGATGCACAGACTTAGGATAGAGGCCACGATACCACAAGAAAACCTCCCCACATAAGGAAGTCCTAAATTTACATTGAAAGGATGAAGCTCTAATAATTCTCTACAAGGATTTTTCCCCTTTTCTTGAATGTCACAGTAATCAGAGTTCAAGCATGAAATCTATTAAAGTCTGGGCTACAAAACCAAAAGGTTTGGGGTATCTATAAGTGAAACATACGCTGTATGCAGAAGTGAACAGTTGCAATGTAGTACTGTGTGTTTTCCCTTTAGTAAGTAAAAGATGTTTCTTCCTACTGGGCAACACTGAGCAATCCATTGGCAATAATTCCTGAATGGGAGCGGTGTCAGTACATGGCCAGGAAGTGAAAGAAGTTAAATCTTTTTTCCCTCTTTTCTTTTATTTTTGAGATTACATTGGGAATTATTACACTCCGATCTGCACTAAGATGGCATTTATCTTGATATAACAATCAGTTGTGGACCAAATTCATAGAATCATAGAATGGCTTGGGTGAGAAAGGACCTCAAAGCTCATCCAGTCCCACCCCTGCCCTGGGCAGGGACACCTCCCACTGGATCAGGGGCTCCAAGCCCCATCCAACCTGGCCTTGAACTCCTCCAGGGATGGGGCAGCCACCCCTGCTCTGGGCAACCTGGGCCAGGGCCTCCCCACCCTCACAGCAAAACATTTCTCCATAAGATCGCATCTCAATCTCCCCTCTTGCAGCTGCAAACTCTTCCCCCTTGTCCTGTCCCTGCCCTCCCTAATCAAGAGTCCCATCCCAGCTTTCTTGGAGTCCCTTTAAGTGCTGGAAGCTGCTCTAAGTTCTCACCACAGCCTTCTCTTCTCCAGGCTGAACAACCCCAGCTCTCTCAGCCTGGCCTAGTACGGGAGGTGCTCCAGCCCTGGATCATCAGTTATATTTTCTCTCCAAATTTTCCTGTCTTTGAGGGATTTTTTTCCACCTATAGTGATCCTTCTGTTCTAATACAGACTCAGTAGCACGTATCTCCTCGTGAGAACTGCATGGACAAATCCCTTCGCGTTCTGCCGACAATGTACCCTTTAGGAATGCCATAAAACATTCTGTGTGGATTTAATTTATTTCTGCCACCAGATGGCACTTGTAGTGGTCTTATGCCAACTAAGTGTGTTAGCTCTGTAAAGCAAAGCATTAAAATCAATTCAAAGGCGGAACATTGTTTACAAACAAGGATTTTGCATAACAAGGGACTGCTTCCCTTGCCAGTTGGATTCTGTAAGAACCGATATGCAGTGTTTCACCAGGCAGCGTACTTACTTTCTTCTTTGTAGAAGGAACGATATCTATGTGCAGACCTTGTTGAGAATTCTTCATAATTTTGCCCTGAAACAGTACGAGATGAAGAGCAGAATGTTGGAATTATGGTTTTGCTGACCTTGAGTTCACAATGTGATTCTGTAACTGCTCCAAAGTGGAGTCCAGTTGATGAAAAATGTCCTCAGCACCTTTCTGAGGAGAAATAAAAAGGAGAATAAGAAATGAAAAGAAGGGGGAAGGGAAGAGGAGGAGGAGGAAAGGGAAAAGGTAAGGGAAGAGAAAGGGAGAGAAGGGGAAGAAGACAAGGAGAAAAGAAGAAGGAGGAAAAAAAAGTAAGAAAAAGGTTCCTTCTCAGATTATAGGTGTGGCTGCAGCAAGAACAAGGGCTTTGTCTAGCTCACTTTTTGAGTTTGAATATTATATAGGTGAATCGCTTTTTGTCAGGCATTCTCTGAAATGATAATCGATAATGAAGTGAAGACCTGCATGATTTCATAGGGTTTTGCTTTGCGTGGGACCTAGCCTCAAGGAGAATGTTTACTGCAGGGAGACGCTCCAGGCTTGCCCTTCTAGTACCTATGGCAGGTGTAGTGGCAGGGATCCGGGGAGTTAGAGGGGGAAAGAACCTAACGGGCAGTAACAGAACAGGAGCCAAAAAGGAAGGGGTTGAAATCTGCTTTCAGGTACATCTTTTTGAAAGCCCTTGTGTTCCAAAGGACTGGATTTATTTCATTCTACATTGGAAATTTCTGGAGATCTACTTTAAATGTCACTTTAGAGCTAGCATCAAAACAGGACAAAATGGTGATTTTTTGACAATGAGGTTTTGAAAAACCTGAGCTGGAAAGTGAATTTTTTTCAATGTGAAAGAGAAAGGCAGAGTCTTCCTAGGCTGAACATTAAAGTAATGGAACAACTATCACAAAATTATGGAATGGTTTGAGTTGGAAGGGACCTCAAAGCCCATCCAGTCCTGCCATGGTCAGGGACACCTCCCACTGGATCAGGGGCTCCAAGCTCCGTCCAACCTGGCCTTGAACCCCTCCAGGGATGGGGCAGCCACCACTGCTCTGGGTAACCTGAGCCAGGGCCTCCCCACCCTCACAGCAAAACATTTCTCCCTGACATCTCATCTCAGTCTCCCCTCTTTCAGCTGAAAACTATGTTCCTCAAAGATCTGAGTAATACAAATCCAACCAGGAGATATTTTTTTTTTTACATTGCTTTTTGGAAAATACCTTTTTCAGGTGAAAGGTAGACCCAAACTTTACTAATGCATCTTTTTTTTCCTGCAGTAATTCAGCAATTAAATGCCATTTCAAATGCCTGGACTCAGGCATTTGGAAAATGAAGCTCACAGTTAACCATCCCGTATTCCTCAAAGATAGGTTGCAAGATCATTCACGCCTAAGTATTTGATTAGTGCCACTTTTGTGCTTCAGGAAAGAGCTACTCACACGAGCTAATTCAAGATACAGAGGAGGGTTCTTGATTACATAGGGTGGCGAAATATAAAGCTCAGTACAGTAAGCTTTATATGGAAATCGGGATTAGTTTTCCATCAAGGAAATGGATCAGATTTATCACATAATTTAAACTGCACCTTCTCTACTGAAAAAGCAGCAGCATTGCCAAAGGTGGAAATTCACTTAGAAAATCCAGTCTCCCAAACACGCTGAGGCTCAAAACACGTTTAAGAAAATTGAATTAATACCTATGCCCATCCCAGAATAGTGGGGAGGAAGGTTTAAAAAGCTAACACACTTCTTCAGTCCAAGTTCTCCCTTTGTGCCTCAACCCCAAGGCACACACTCTGAGGCAGGGAAGAACCTCCCACAGGCCCTACAGCTCTGGCTGGGGTTTGGACCTCCCTACAAAAATAGACTGGATGCCATTTTCTTCTTTCCTGTTATTTGGGCCCTTATGAACCTTTGCAACTATGTTAACTGTCTGGGATTTTGTAAATCAGCTTTTTCAGTTCTTGGTAGCTTTTGCGTGACTTGAAGGAAGGGCAGTTTCAAGGTGATGACACCGCATTTCTATGCGTTCTTCTCCTTGTGCACGGCACATCAGTAAAACTCTCCAAGGCTGCTGGGGAGAAAAACGAGGGCATGTGCACTGTCATAGAACCATAGAATCACTGAGGTTGGAAAAGACCTCCCAGATCATCCAGTCCAGCCATCGGTGCAACAACATCACACCTACTAAACCATGACCTGAAGTGCCACACACTGTTTGAACCCCTCCAGGGATAGAGACTCCACCACCTCCCTGGTCAGCCTCTTCCAATGCTTCACCACTCTCTCAGTGAAGAAGTTTTCCCTAATATACAATCAAAACCTCCTCTGGCTCAACTTGAGGCCATTTCCTCTGGTCCTAGAGAGTTTGCACAAAGTAGACCTATGAAAAAAGCATATCTGGTTCTTTTTGTATTGCATTTCCAGAATTTACGTCCCCCTCTCTCAGCATGTTCCTTTTTTACTTTTTCCTTTTGAGTAGAATTCCAATACATTTTTAGAGTGAATCAAGTTACTTTTGCCTCCAGATATTCATTGACAGGGTCAGTTCTGGAAGTTCCCTTGTCTTGGAAAAACTGTTCCCTCTGCCAGTCTGCAATCCCCACATAAGTGTTCATGGAACATTTTGCTGCCACAATATTTTGTCATTAGCAGATTTTCGGTCTGTGATAGAGCCTCATCTTGAGAGATGGTTCAGTTCTAAAAAAAAAAATCCCTTTAGAAAGTAAGACCATCTCTTTTCTTAAATTTCAACAGGAAAGAACCTGGCTGGAAAAGCTTCCAGAAGTTACTGTGTTTTCCTCACATCTCTAAGAAGAGAGCAGGATAAATGCTTTTCAGGAGGACTGATCCAAGCAAAGCTGGTTCATACCAGAGAAGAGCAACAAAGCTGGTGAAGGGGCTGGAGAACAAATCTTATGAGGAGCGACTGAGAGAGCTGGGGGTGTTTAGCCTGGAGAAGAGGAGGCTGAGGGGAGACCTTATTACTCTCTACAACTACCTGAAGGGAGGTTGTGGAGAGGAGGGAGCTGGGCTCTTCTCCCAAGGGACAGGGGACAGGACGAGAGGGAATGGCCTCAAGCTCCGCCAGGGGAGATTTAGGCTTGAGATTGGGAAAAAGTTCTTCACGGAGAGGGTGGTTAGGCATTGGAACGGTCTGCCCAGGGAGGTGGTTGAGTCACCGTCCCTGGAGGTGTTTAAGGTTAGGGTAGATGAGGTTCTTAGGAGCATGATTTAGGGATTGGTGGGAATGGTTGGACTCGACGATCCAGTGGGTCTCTTCCAACCTGGTTATTCTGTGATTCAGTGATTCTATGATACTCATTTGTATGACAGCTACGCAGAGACTGGGGATGCATTATCATAGAATCATAGAAGGCCCTGAGTGGGAAGGGACCCACAAGGATCATCGAATCCAACTCCTGTCCCTGCACAGGACACCCCAACACTCACACCATGGAGCTGAAGGCATTGACCAAAGGCTTCTGGAATATTGTCAGGCTTGTGCCGTGACTGCTTCCCTGGGAGCTGTTCCAGGGCTGCACCACCCTCTGGGGGAAGAACCTTTTTTCTCATATGTTCATGGAAAGCATTTTAGTTGTGAGTTTTCAATAGTAACAGGAAATGTGCAGCAAAAGCCGCATATTCTGTAGGGACAACATCCCCTCGAAGCATGCGTGCGTGTGAATGCAAGGATTCACTACGTTTGGGAGCTTTTGCTCATGCAAGACTAGGTTCTGATTACAAGAGCAGAAAAAAAAGGAAATAATTTAAAATAATGCTTTTTTTTTACCGCTGTTTAGCAATTATTAAGCAGCAAATATATTTTTTCATGTAAGCTTTGACAGAAATAACTCCGTTATCTTTAAACCTCCACAGAGTTCAATAGAGCTTAACTACATTGCTCTAGGGCTTTTCAATGCAGCTGCAGTGCAAGTGCTCATAAAACGACAGAGGCTGATGACTTACAAATACCAGTTTGAAGATCAAGTGATAAAGTACTTCCCAAGGCTTCTAGGCTGAAATTTTAAATAACAGACTGTCGCTAATGACACAGTCCAGCATCAACACATTTCATCCCCTCCTATGTACTTCTGAACAGTATGAAAGAGGAGGGATAAGTAGAGGTTGATCCTGTCTGACCTTAGCATTTTCTTGCTCAGTTTTTCATTTCCTGACTTTGAATCTCTCCCTAAAAGACATCTTGAGGTTTAGCACTGTTTATTTGGACAAGAAGCAATTGAAATAGATTTGTCCGTATTGTGCTGTATTTTCTTATTTGGAAAAGTATAGAAGAGTTCCCAGTCTGAATTTGCAAATCTATTTTTAAGTCCTGCTGCAAATAAAATGAAAGAACTTAAATTTCCCTCAGCTGTTGTCCGTGATAAAGCTGGGGGGGATTTTTACTGCTTGTTTACAAATGAAAGGTTATTTCTCCTTCTCCTCACACATATACACACACTAAGTCTCAGACAGCAATATACTACTAGTTTTTCCCTGGGAAAAAAAAAAGTAAATGATACAAAATTCTGAAAATAGATTGAAAATAGAGTGAGCCAAAGCAAACACAGACTCTTAATGACCACAGGATCAAAAATGGCCCAGCTTTCTCATAGCAGAAAAAGAGACAGGTAGATAGTTTCCCATTTTCATCTTTTTACATTTCTCTTCACCAATCTCTACAATCATAGAACCATGGAATGTCCTGATTGGAGGGGACCCATAAGGATCATCTAGTCCAAATCCTGTTCCTGCACAGGACACCCCAACATTCACACCGTGGGGCTGAGGGTGTTGGCCAAAGGCTTGTAGGATATTGTCATGCTTGGGGCGGTGACTGCTTCCCTGGGAGCTGTTCCAGGGCTCTAACACCCTCTGGGGGAAAAGCCTTTTCCTAATGTCCAACCTAACCCCACCTGGTGCATCTTCCTGCCATTCCCTCAGGTCCTGTCACTGGTCACTAGACTTGGGACAAAGACTAATCCTGTCTGTAAATAAATATCTTGTAGTTGAGGTAAGAAATACACCTCCACATTCCAGGTAAAACTGCTATTTCTCTTGCCTCCATCAAAATTAACGATGATAAGCTATCCTATGTTTGCTATAGGTCCAGATTTTCAAGAGACCCTTTTCTCTCTAGCATGTACACAGCTAAATTTCACTGCAGAAACTCATGTTAAATCATGGAATCATAGAATCACAGAACAGTTAGGGCTGGAAGGGACCTCAAAACCCATCCAGTTCCAGCCCCTGCCACAGTTAGTGGAAACTCTGCCATTTTGTTAGTGGAAAAACATTTGTAGCCTCAAGATAAACCTCAGAGACATGTACATAGCATCCACTCTGCAGATAGGAAGCTAGAACCTTGTTCCCTTTATGTTTGGAGATGAACTAGAGAGTAGTGGTTCTTGGTAGCAACCTATAATTATTTGCTAATGACTGAATTAACACTGCCCATTTCCAGCTGCTAACATACATTGAAGAATAAAATGTTATATTTATGTACGTTAACCTTGATAGCAGATAGTGTAGCTGTCGTAGGGATGCTGGGATGCTGTAGAACTAGGAAAAGCAGGTGAAATGCTCCACAGAACTGTTAAAACCATTCGGATGTGCATAACGGCATACTCAATTAAAAGGTGGTCCGGGCTGTATGAATGGATTGGGAACCCAAGTCTTCATAATTTACATGTTGCTGAAATTCATAAGAAATGAGTGAATAGGGTGTTTTTTCCTCCAAGTTTTGTTGATGATGGGGATTGAAGGCCAGGTTGGATGGGGCTTGGAGCCCCTGATCCAGTGGGAGGTGTCTGGGTGATCTTTAAGGTCCCTTCCAACCCAAACTATTCTTTGATTCTCTGATTCACTTGAACCACCTAAACACGCAAACAAAAAAAACCAGAAACCCATTATAAATAGCAGTAAGGGATTAAGGCTCTGTCATAATCTTCATTTTCAGTCGTGTTGTTTCCTATCTGTAGGTCTTACTTTGAATACCAGGTGGCTTAAACCATTTCTAGGGATACAAGATTCCAAATGAGAACGGCTAGGAAGCATGGAGAAGGATACTACCTAAAAGGAAAAGCATGGCTGAACTTGTGAGCATTCAGAAGTTATTAAATGCTGTAATTAGGATTTCTCATGCAACAGATTATTCTCTCTGATTCTATCCCTATCCCTATCTCTATCCCTATCCCTAAAAGTCCTACTGACAAAGTATTTGTGATTTTATCTGTTGGATCCAGATGGAATGGGTAGAATACATATTGGAAACACCATTTGATACTGATCTTTCAGGCTATTTCCCCACATTTACTGGGTTTTTTACAATTTCAACTTCTCTTTTAAGGTAGATTTTCCTAATGTAAAAAACATCACTATGCCATCTAAGTGAGTTTCTGTTCACAGCATCCTAGCTACATGCTAATTACAGCTGTGAAATGAGAAAAACAAGAAATTGATAAAAATCATTAGTTTTCATCAATTTAAGTGTCCAATTTACACAGCCTGTGGTAAAAAATTACATATTTCTGAGGGCTTCATGTTTTACCACAGTTGCTTCCTCTGACTTTTCTCTGTTTCTGTGGATGTTAAAAAAAAAGAAAAGCATATTATCTTATGTTCATGTTTTCTCATAATCTCATTTCGAAAAGCACTGCTTGCTGAAATGCACCAAGATCATTCAGTCTGCAGAACATGACAAGCACGGAAAAACTGGCTCCAACCAATTAAAGCATAGAAAAATATTAGAATGGAAATGCATGGAATCAAAATGGAATGTGACATCTTAAAGTGGAAAATAGTGGGTGAATTTAACTCGGGCAGCATAAGGAATTATTGAGTTAAGTAATGTTTTTAGAAAACACACACACAAATACAAGCGAGTTTGCTCAGCAAGTTCTTACCCAGAACAAACTTCAGGAAAATTCTAGTTTGACTTTTTTGACATTGAAATGCTGGTATTTGATGTCATAGAGGATATTTTATGTCTTTATAAGCTTGAAAAAGCAGCTTATTTCAGTGAAAACATATAATCATAGGAAATGGTGATGCAACATTGAAATGGATATTTTAGCATTTGATATTTGATCTTGCTTTCAGTGAATTCATGAAGCCATAACTCGGGGAGAGTTTTATTTATTTACATTACTCTTTCAGTATTCAGCTTCCTAATCTGATGTCCAAGGTTTTTTTGTCTCTGCCAATAAGCCAGTGCTGTTCATCTTCATCTAAGGTGAAGTATTTTCTTCTGGCACTTATCTGGTCTTGACGCTAGGTACTTGATATTGTAGCACATATTTTTCTCCTTCAGTCACAGTTTATCCTACAACTTAAATTATTATCTTTTAATGAAAGGTGTTATTCATTCCAACTCTGATTTGGCTTGAATCTCAGCTTAAGTACCAAGAAATTATTTTCTGCGCCATTTATAAAAGAATTCATTAATTTAGCAGAGAACAATTACAGCTGTACTCAAAATTTCAGTATATTTATTGCTAAATTAGAGCTGTAAGTTCAATTTAGTCCTCTTTTTAAAATTACTGACCGCTTTCATAGCAAAATTCTTTCTGGATTGAAATGGCTTTGTTTGGCTTGATTGTGAAAGATTAATTTGAGTAGAAGAGTCCCAAAACTACTCCAAAGCTGCTCCTAAGCCCCGTTCTCAACATAGCCTACTATAAATCGAATTTTACCCAAGCTACTTGTGAGGTTGTTTGCTCTTATAAGTGGTCATGTAGATCCCTGTGATGAACGTAACTGGGAAGTGTAAGTAGCTCAAGGTAGATTTACAGTCCACCTACCCTCTGGAAACATTAACACAACGAGAAGTCGTGTTTGTCTGGCACTGTATCAGAAGTAAATCTGTATGCAAGAGTTCCTACCTCTCCTGGCTTATCTGATAAGGCCAGGCTGCCCAGAGCAGGGGTGGCTGCCCCATCCCTGGAGGGGTTCAAGGCCAGGCTGGAAGGGGCTTGGAGCCCCTGATCCAGTGGGAAGTGTCCCTGCCCATGGCAGGTGAGCTTTGAGGTCCCTTCCAACTCAAACAATTCTTTGATTCTGTGAGAGGCTCATTAGAGTTAAAGACTTGGAACCAAGTTAGGTACTCGGATGGATTAACTCTGGCCCAATTTCTGCAGGCAAACTTCCAGATTAAGCGACATAATCTGGAAGAGCCAATTTATCATTTCTCTCACAAATCAAGAGGCAGTTCACACAAACAGTAATGACTGGCACACTCAGAATCAGAACTCCAGAAATTAAAAGTGAAGCTTCTACTGCCTTGTGGCTATGCCTTAAAATATAGTAACTGTTGTGCTTAGCTTCTGATATTTCAAATCGTTTAGAAGCTGTTCAGGTTTAAATCACGGCTGCATTAGGGAAGGTTTAGATGGGATATTAGGAAAAATTTCTTTCCTGGCAGAGTGGTGAAGCTCTAGCAGAGCCCAGGGCATTGGGGGAGTCTCCATCCCTGGAGGGATTCAAAACCGTGTAGATGTGGAGCTTCGGGACACAGTTTAGTAGGCACAGTAGTATTGGATTGGTGGTTGGACTGGATGAGCTTAGAGGTCTTTGCCAACCTTAACGATTCTACAATTCTATGATAACTGCTTCAATGCCATAAGAGCTGTGGGTACCACATGGTGATGCAAGCAGTGCTCCAGAATCGAGTGCAGAAAACCAGGGTTGACCTTATCGCTATGCAAGTATCCTCCCTTTATAAAAGAGAGGTTGAGGTGCATAGAGCAACTCTAAATTTAGTTCAGTTATCTAAGAAAAAGTTACAGTATAATGATCATATTACTGCCAAAAAAGATTTGTGGTAGGAAAAGGCATAAGAGAGTTTTGTCCCTGTAAATAGAAATGAGATATGCTGGTAAGTGGAAGATGACAAGCCTTAAGAGTGGGTTATAACCACGACTGGGAAGGGAACAAGTCAAAATCACCACAGTCCCTAGAAGATTTCATGTCTTTAAGGTTGTGCCGCCTTCTTTTTTCTTCCCCCGCCAATACCTCAGAGTAAGGTCCCAACCCCACAGGCGGCACATGGCAATGCCCAGATCAGCACCGTGATTTCCTTTCCTTTCCTCCTCCAGGGAATCTCAAAAGAGTGCAGCAAGCGGGCTATGCAGAACGTGGATTGCTCAGCTGATTCCCCTTGCTCAGCCCACTGGAGATGACCATGCATTTCTGGGCACATGGCGAGGATGCAGTTACATGATAAAGAACACGCATGTCATGCATTGGGACACACAAAAGAGGATACACGTACGATAGGCACATGGTGTGAAAGAGGCTGCTACCAACACACAAACTCTACTAACAGGATAAACTCAATAGTGGGATAAAATTCCTTAGTGTCTAACCACAGCACAGTTAAAACCAAGGAGAGAAGGAGAGAGGAAAGTGTAAGCAAGAAAGAAGTGGCTTCCAAGAGAATTTTTTAAGAGAGAAGGAGGACTGAGTTAAGATTGAGCACAAATCCCTGCATGACTTCTGGTTCCTTGTTTTTTATTTTTCGCTGACCTAATTAATTTTACATGGAAAAGATGTATCCAAGGCTTTCCCCTGCACTTATCTGACTGGAAAAAAACCCTCTTCAGCTGTTTGCACACTCGTGGCATTACCAGCCATACAAAACCACTTCCTAAATAGTCATATGCTGTGTTTATGCTTAGATTCTATGCAGTATATTCAGCCTAAAACTGAGAAAACGTCCCAGTTAGACAGGTAGGGAGCACGTGCAACAGGAGCCAGGCTTTCAGAACGGGTCGGGCAAACATGCCTGTGCTCCACAGGGCAACTGCCTGCACAGTCCCGCAAGCAGAGACCCAATCCCAACATGGGAACCAATACTCCTACACTCAGAAATTATACTCTGCAGGGCACTGATTCACTAGACAATACCAAAACTTGAGACAGGCTAAAATTAAGACCATCCTCAGGTTTTTTTCAAAGTGTGATGAGCTGTAAGAATAAATTAGTAAGAGAATCCCACTTAATGGACGAACAAGATTTCCTTTCATATTTAGATCTTCCTTGGCGCTTTCCCATGTAAGAAGTAACCATGTGCTGCTTAACTTATAAAAATGGACAATCTGAGGCAAGATGTTAGCAAGTAATAGGAATGCTATTTTGGCAATTTTCATATTTAAAAAAGGTTAGGCTTGATGTCACTTAATTTTCTAACTGAGCAAATCTGAACAAGCTCGGTCTGCTTTCACAATCTGTGGCTTATACACAGGCAGAGATTGAATATATGATTGATTTTATGAATACGCTTATCTTCCAAGTTTATCTCTTCTTGTTAATTTACAGAGGGTGATGAAGCATTCAGCCCCTTGGAGGCTCACAGACCCAGAGAACTCCTTATTGCTGCTAAACGCCAAGTGCCAGTGACATACAAACAAACCAGTGAGATGGTCCAGGAAGCCAGGTGCCAACCCAAGGGCATTTCTGCAGGCTTGCTGTATTTTCCAGTCTAATTAATTGTTTCCTGGGAAAAGAATTTCCAGTAGTTTTGTTTTTTTTTTTTCTGTGCTGGGCCCTTGCCCAGGCTGCCCAGAGCAGTGGTGGCTGCCCCATCCCTGGAGGGGTTCAAGGCCAGGTTGGATGGGGCTTGGAGCCCCTGATCCAGTGGGAGGTGTCCCTGCCCACAGAATGGGGTGTCACACTGGACAGGCTTTGGGGTCCCTTCTAACCCAAACCATTCTATGATTCTGTGATTCTGGCTGGTATGTCAAGTTCATTATCCCGTTACTAGTATCCTCTCAAAATACCCTTCCAAAACCAACCAGACAAAAAGGAGAAACCAGCTCCTTCACAAGCTATTACTCCTCCATCAGCTTATCTAAGAAGAGTGCAAGCCACTGAACAAGGGACAGCTTTGCTGTTTGGGAACTGAGGCTTTTTCTTGTTATCTGCACGAGGAAGAAGGAAAGCGATCGCATTTAAACCATCCAATGCCTCTTTGGCAGTGTTGCACAGGACCCATGAACTCAGCCTGTCTGAAGAGTTGTCTCTCAAACACCTCCTGGCTGCACTATGCTCCTGCCCTGCTTCAGCTGTCCTTTCTGTGAAACACTTAATAAGCTTGTATTGTCTGCAAATACATTAATGAGTTTTGAGTTCCTTACTTTGCATTTTATTTGGCATAGAAAAAGTGAGTTCACTTGCTCGATTTATCAGTTTAACCCCTGACAAACATTCTGACTGCCTCGAATACTACACTGTGCAGGCTGCCTCCGTGAGACGTTGTGATAAGTGTTTTTTTCCACAAAATGCAGAGTCTTTTCAGCAAATATATTCTGAACAAAGAATATCGTGGAAAAAAATGATTTTCAGCAATTCTAATCAGAATCATGGAACAGTTTGGGTTGGAAGGGACCTGGAAGTCCATCCAGTCCCACCCCCTGCCATAGGCAGGGACACCTCCCACTGGATCAGGGGCTCCAAGCCCCATCCAACCTGGTCTTGAACCCCTCCAGGGATGGGGCAGCCACCACTGCTCTGGGCTAGTGAAAAATACTGATCAAGTTACTGGAAAAAAAGCTTGGTGTCTTCAAAGAGCAGGCAAAGACTTCTCTGTGAACTCCCCACTAGGTCTGAAAATTAGTCTTTCATGCTTCAATCACTTTGATAGTCACAACAGCCCTTTCTTGCACTTGACCAGAGCTATAGTAACAGTGTGCTGATAACTTATTTCTATGTAAAATCAGCATGCATCGCCACATGAATCTCTGCCTTTCTAGGCTTTACTCTCCCCTTGTGCCCCTTTTCTCCGCATTGACAAGCAAGCAGTGAGAGGCAGAGGGAGAAGCTGGCATGTGCACAATCCACTTCGAAGCTCCATGCAAAAGCTTCAGCCGGTCCCGCCAAGGCTGGACGGGGAGAGCCCAGGCACTCCAAGCTCCCTTAGCCCCAAACTCCTCTCTCTGCTCAATCAGCCAGACTCCAAAAGCAACGCGCCCTGGCAAGGACTAGAAAGGGCTGGAGCCACAAGCAAAGCTTTGTGCTTCGGTGACAGCAGAAAGAGGGGCTGGAAGTAAATGCCACTAATGGAAAACTTGCCAAGTTTAAGGGTGAAGAGGCAGAAAAAAAGAGGAAAAAATTAAGGAGACAGGAAGGGAGGAGAAAAGCATGTCTTCAACTTCCTATCTTCTTCCTGCAGCATCTCCCTCCGTTTCCCCTTCCTATTGCTGGTTTTCACAAGCATTCCCAACACGCATCCACTTGGGATGATACAGGACCCAAACTCGGCTCGAGGCACCCTTCACGGGAAGCAGTGAGTTCACCCACGGGATTCGGAGCACCCGGGCTGCTGGTGGGACAGCGCGGGGGTCCCGCTGCTGGGTGGGGGGCAGCGCAGGGGTCCTGCTTCTGGGAGAGGGGGTGGCGCGGGGGGTCGTGCACGGAGCCCCCTCCTCGGCTGGTACCGTCCCGGTGCCACTGAAACCAGAAGCGACCCTTGCAGGGCAGGAGCTGAGCAGCTCGGCTCCCACCGCCTGCGTGGCTGCCCGACCCTTCACACAGCAACCCCCTGGTCCCTGGCCCCCCACGTCTCTCCCGGGGCTCTGCCTGCATCTTCTCTCCTTGGGCTCTGCCCGCATCCCTCCATCCCTGGGCTCTAACTGCATCTCTCCCTGCATTTCTCCCGGGGCTCTCCCCGCATCCCTCGATCCCTGGGCTCTCCGCATCTCTCCCAGGGCTCTCCCTGCATCCCCCAATCCCTGGGCTCCCCGCATCTCTCCTGGGGCTCTCTCCACATCTCTCTTGGGGCTCTGCCTGCATCTCTTGATCCCTGGGCTTCCCGCATCTCTCCCAGGGCTCTCCCCGCATCCCCCGATCCCTGGGCTCCCGCATCTCTCCTGGGGCTCTGCCCGCATCTCCGGGTCCCTGGGCTCCCTGCATCTCTCCCGGGGCATCTCTGCATCCCCCATCCCTGGGCTCCCGCATCTCTCCCTCTGGCTCTCTGGGCTCCTCGCATCTCTCCCAGGGCTCTGCCCGCATCTCTCCCGGGGCTATCCGCGCATCCCCCGATCCCTGGGCTCCCGCACCTCTCCCTCCCCTCTCCCGGTGCCGCTCCCGCACCCCCTCTCCTCTCCCCGCTCCCCTCTCCCGGTGCCGCTCCCGCACCCCCTCTCCTCTCCCCGCTGCCCTCTCCCGGTGCCGCTCCCGCACCCCCTCCGCCTCCCCGCTGCCCGCCCTCCCGGGGCCGTCCTGCCCCCGAGGCGGGGATGCTCCCGGCGCCCCCCCGCCCCGCCATGGCGCCGGGCCCCGCGCCCCGCGCGCCGCCGTAGGAGGGGAAGGAGCGGAGCCGGCGCGGGGCCGGTTTCCGGCGGGCTCTTTATTGCTTCCCTCGCGCCCCGAGCGCCCCGCGGCATGGAGAGCCCGGCCGAGAACCCCAGCAAGGCGGCCGAGTACCTGAAGGAGCTGAACAAGATCATCGAGACGCAGCAGGAGCTGCTGGAGAAGCAGAAGCGCCGCATCGACGAGCTGGAGCAGCAAGTGGCCAAGTTGTACCACGAGAACGCCCGCCTGCAGGACGAGCACCGGCGGCACCTGGCCGCCTGCCGCCTGCCGCCCCCCGCCTGCCCCGGGCCGCTCGGCGCCATCCAGGAGAGCGCCGGCATCGACAAGTAAGCGCTGCCCGCCGCCCCTCGGCCGCCTTCGCCTGCCCTCCGCGCCCCCCGCCCCGGCGAGGAGCCCCGGAGCCTCTGACCGGGACGCGCCGGTGCCTCTCGCCGCTCCGGCTCCTCGCGCTCGGGGGGAGAGGGGGGTGCCCGGAACGGGGGGGATGCTCGGAGAGAGAGGGGGATGCTCGGAGAGAGAGGGGGATGCTCGGAGCGAGAGGGGATGCTCGGAGCGAGAGGGGATGCTCGGAGAGAGAGGGGGATGCTCGGAGAGAGAGGGGATGCTCGGAGAGAGGGGGATGCTCGGAGCGAGAGGGGATGCTCGGAGAGAGAGGGGATGCTCGGAGAGAGAGGGGGATGCTCGGAGAGAGAGGGGATGCTCGGAGAGAGAGGGGGATGCTCGGAGAGAGAGGGGGATGCTCGGAGAGAGAGGGGGATGCTCGGAGAGAGAGGGGATGCTCGGAGAGAGAGGGGATGCTCAGAGAGAGCAGAGGATGCTCGAAGCGAGGGGGATGCTCAGAGAGAGAGGGGGATGCTCAGAGAGAGGGGGATGCTCGGAGAAAGCAGAGGATGCTCGGAGAGAGGGTGGGATGCTCAGAGCGAGCAGAGGATGCTCGGAGAGAGAGGGGGATGCTCGGAGCGAGAGGGGATGCTCGGAGCGAGAGGGGGGGTGGTCTGGGCACGCTGCCCCCCGCCCTCAGAGGGGCTGCTTGGAGAAGGGATGCTCGGAGCACGCCGCTCCCTGCGCCCAACGGAGATACTCGGGGAGGGGAGGGATGCTGTGGGCACGCCGCCCAACGCGCTCAGAGGGGCTGCTTGGAGAGGGGATGCTCGGAGCGAGAGGGGGATGCTCCGGGCACGCCACCCGCCGCACTCGAAGGGGGGATGCTCGGGGGGATGTTTGAGGGGATGCTCTGGCCACGCCACCGTCCCCCGCACTCGAGGGGGATGCTCGGGGGGGATGCTCGGAGCACGGGATGCTTGACGGGGGATGCTCCGGGGATGCTCCAGGCGGGGGATGCTGAGGGGGATGCTCGGGCCACGCCGTCCCCCCCGCCGAGCGCTGCCCGTGTCCCCGGGGCCGATGCGGGAGCCCGGGAGCCGCCGGCCCCTCGGGGGGATGCGGTGTCGCCGCCGAGGAAAGTGACCCGGCTCGGGGTCAGTAAACACTGGCAGCTGCCCCGGGGCCGCTCGTTCCCGAGACGCGGTCGCTCCCTCGCTCCCAGCCTCGGCGTCTATTTCCAGCCTCTATAATCTGTAATTAATCGCGGCCTTCTTTACAGGAGCGTACGGCAAGCCGCTTAATTGCGCGTGATTCTTAAGTAACAGGAATTCAGGAATAGCAATAACTCGAGTCGCAGCGCTTACCCGGCGCGTTTCTACTTCTGGCGATGTATTTAAGACTTAGTTTTCACTTGAGCGGAGTGGGAAAAGCACGCGTCATGCTCAGAGCCTCCCAGATGCTGGCCATTCCCGGCGCTCGGAGGGATGCTGCCTATTCCCAGGGCTCGGAGGGATGCTAGCTATTCCCAGGGCTCGGAGGGATGCTGGCTATTCCCAGGGCTCGGAGGGATGCTGGCTATTCCCGGGGCTCGGAGGGATGCTGGCTATTCCCGGGGCTCGGAGGGATGCTGGCTATTCCCGGGGCTCGGAGGGATGCTAGCTATTCCCGGGGCTCGGAGGGATGCTGGCTATTCCCAGGGCTCGGAGGGATGCTGGCTATTCCCGGGGCTCGGAGGGATGCTGGCTATTCCCGGGGCTCGGAGGGATGCTAGCTATTCCCGGGGCTCGGAGGGATGCTGGCTATTCCCAGGGCTCGGAGGGATGCTAGCTATTCCCGGGGCTCGGAGG
The DNA here is from genome assembly GCA_033459285.1 of Clamator glandarius. Classification (NCBI taxonomy): domain Eukaryota; kingdom Metazoa; phylum Chordata; class Aves; order Cuculiformes; family Cuculidae; genus Clamator; species Clamator glandarius. The sequence continues at coordinate 97,880 of JAUNZM010000272.1, read as the reverse complement.
GATGCTGCCTATTCCCAGGGCTCGGAGGGATGCTAGCTATTCCCGGGGCTCGGAGGGATGCTGGCTATTCCCAGGGCTCGGAGGGATGCTGGCTATTCCCGGGGCTCGGAGGGATGCTGCCTATTCCCAGGGCTCGGAGGGATGCTAGCTATTCCCGGGGCTCGGAGGGATGCTGGCTATTCCCGGGGCTCGGAGGGATGCTGGCTATTCCCGGGGCTCGGAGGGATGCTGGCTATTCCTGGGGCTCGAAGTGATGCTGACCGTTCCCAAGGCTCGGAGGGATGCTGCCTATTCCCGGGGCTCGGAGGGATGCTGGCTATTCCCGGGGCTCGGAGTGATGCTGGCTATTCCTGGGGCTCGGAGTGATGCTGACTGTGCCCAAGGCTCGGAGGGATGCTGGCCACCCCCTGGGCTCAGAGGGATGCTGGACATTCCTGGGGCTCGGAGGGATGCTGGCCACCCCCTGGGCTCGGAGGGATGCTGACTGTGCCCAAGGCTCGGAGGGATGCTGGCCACCCCCTGAGCTCAGAGGGATGCTGGTCATTCCCGGGGCTCGGAGGGATGCTGGCCATTCCCGGGGCTCAGAGGGATGCTGGACATTCCTGGGGCTCGAAGGGTTGCTGGCCATTCCTGGGGCTCGGAGGGATGCTGGCCACCCCCTGGGGCTCGGAGGGATGCTGACTGTGCCCAAGGCTCGGAGGGATGCTGGCCACCCCCTGAGCTCAGAGGGATGCTGGTCATTCCCGGGGCTCGGAGGGATGCTGGCCATTCCCGGGGCTCAGAGGGATGCTGGCCATTCCCGGGGCTCGGAGGGATGCTGGCCATTCCCGGGGCTCAGAGGGATGCTGGCCATTCCCGGGGCTCGGAGGGTTACTGGCTATTCCTGAGGCTCAGAGGGATGCTGGCCATTCCTGAGGCTCCGAGGGATGCTGGCCATTCCTGGGGCTCCGAGGGATGCTGGCTATTCCTGAGGCTCAGAGGGATGCTGGCCATTCCCGGGTCTCAGAGGGATGCTGTCCAGCTTGGGACTGGGGCTGCTCCTGCCAGGACAACCCTGTCCCCACTGCTTTGGGGACCCTCCCGGCTCCCACTGTCAGGGCTACATCCTCCCTAAAGTCCCTGCCCCAGAATTCATCTCTGGAAGCACTCCTGATCCCCCCATCTCTCTCACGGATGGATGGAGTGGAGGTGCTGCTGCTCAGGGAGCCCTAAAATCAGGGTGCTCTGAAACAGTGCTCGGCGTTGTGGAGGCTCAAGGAGACTTAGCAAGGGTCCTTGGTCCCTTGGTGCTCCTTTGCCTGTGCCCGTCCGGCTAAGCAGGGTGGGAGGGGAAGCAGCTCTTGCTCCCGGGGCCCCTCCGTGCTGCCAGCGCTAACGCTTTGGGGTTTTGGGGCGATACAGGTGCAATCATTTTAAGGCTTTTTTTTTTTTTTTTTTTTTTTATAAATGGAGGTATCTCCACAAAAACTAAGCAAATAGCTCCTTAAACAGACTGGAGAGCATATGCTGTCATTTAACAATCAGTCCCACGAGGAGAAAGAGCTATTTCCAGAAATCCTACCCTGTGCATCTGTGTCCAGTACCCGAGGATTTTTCTGTGGCTCTGCTTCTAGTACAGGACGTCAACTCAGCTATCTCGTCCCATTTGTCTCTCGCAAACGACGTTACCAAAAATTGTACAAATGGCTTGCCTTGTTTGATAATATTTCTCCTTTCCAGCCCAAGACTCATTTTCAGAGCCCTCTTTGGGCAGGCAGCTCTGGGGACTCGGAGGCTTTTAAGTCTCTTAAGTGGATTTGATGCTGGGATCAGAACTAATCTGGGATATTTATGGCAGAGTTGTATTGCTTTGAGGCAGAGCCTGCAGGGCTTACTGGGGACGCTGGGAGCCGGCCCTCTCTGCGAGTCCAGTCTCGGGATGGGCTCTTTGCCCCCGCGTTTCTCTGTGGGCAGTCAGATTTTGAGGGCTACCCTGATCTGAGGAATAGTACCCCCTTGAATCATCCGTAATCTGTCTGTATCGTCCCCCTCCTCTGCAGGGAGCAGTGCTGCTCCCTTCTCCAGGAGCCCCTGCCTCCCTGAGTGGGTGCTGAGGCTGCATCTGGCTGGGAGGACACTTGGTAAATGGAAAATATCCTTGTTTTAAAGTCTTCTCTCATTCCTGCAGTTATCTTGGCTTTCTGAAAAACATAACCTGCAGGCTCTGGCTGTCTGTAGCTTCCCATTCACAGCTCAGTCTGGGTTTCCCCAGGATTAAATGTCACGTGCGCCTTGCATCTGTTTGGGTGCGAATAAAGATCTCTTCTTTGCTGAAGTTTAGTGATGCTTGCTTGAGGCTCTCTGGTGTTAGGAGAGAGGCAGGGTGGGAGGTGGGACATCCACCTTGTTCTGTCCTGCTCCCTCCCTCCAGAGGCAGGACAGCTTTGTGCCCAGGTACCTGTGGTGATTCTAGGTCTTCCTTACCCTTCAGCATCGCAAAGATAAAAATCCCTGCAATACTTTTTAAAGGAAACTGGGCTTCTTTGTCAAATACTTAAAGAAATGAGTCCCTCTTGGGACTCAGCTGCAGTGCTCGTACCTTGAGACGTGACTTGCGTTTTCTAACCAGCTTGGGCTCCTTTCTGCGCAACAGTTCAACCTGTTTAAGTGGATGTGGGTCACTGACACTGTAGACTCAGAGCAGCTGTGTCTTATTACCAGCTGGTTCTTAACTTGTGTGATACGAAGAGAAGCATGGACATGTTATACAAGATAATATGCTTATCATTAGCTCTTATACTTAATAAGAGAGATTAAACAAAAACCCAAACAAAAAGAAATCCACAGGTCTTGAAACTTTTCAACTCTTATAATACGAAGGAAATGCAGCTGAAGACCTCTTAAATAATTTGGAGGAGCTGACATATTTGTAGAAATCCTTTATCTTGATCTCTTCAGGGGGGTGGAGAACTGTGGATGAACTCTGTCCTAGACTTCTGGAATCAAAAAGCCTACCAGTCCAGTAACGTAAACATATTATGGTTTGTGTCCTGCAACAAAAAGGAGCCAGAGTAGAAAGCAGATTCCTTTGCACAGGGACGGAGGAGCAGGCGGATGGCTTAGCAGGGGCAGACGTGCTCCTTGTCTCACAAGGAGGATACTAAAAAAGATTTGGGTGCTGTTTCACTTCTTTTTGTAGGAATTTGCTGAGTGCAAATCAGCCTTAAAATCCACAAGTAGAGTTGAGGATAATTAGTTGATTACAAGGCTTTGTTCAATGTAATGAATCAGCATGTTAAAGATAACAATAGGTGTTTAACTCATTAAGTTGCATAAGACTAATTTTCAGTTAATCCATTCCATTTAACATTGGAGGGCAAGAACTTCTAAAGCTAAGATCCTCAGTGTAAGGGGTGTTCAAAAGATCTGTTTTGGTAATGCACTTTTTAGTGTAAGTGTGTAAAACGAAGCATATGGATCTTCTCAGATCTCTACAAGTACAATTTTTGCAGCCCTGGAAGCTCCATACTGGCATGTTACCAGCTTAGAAAGTGGTATTTGTACTTAACCTAATCAAATTAGAAACTGTGCTGCTTTTCCACCGAGAAAGTTCCTGGTAAGAGTTCAAGCAGGAGATAGAGAGGAATTGTCTGCAAAGACACAACAATCTTAGAGGGCTTTTATTTGCAACTCAGTCGGAATTCTGCACCTGGCCTCACTGATTTATTTTTAAATGAATCCAGAGCTGGCTTTGTTCTCTGGGGAAAAACTAGTCAATTTGGAGCTTTAAGAAATCCTTGCTGTGTTTCGAAGATGCTCTCTGTCTCGGCTGAGGTGTTCTTAGTGCAATCTAGTAAGTGGAAGTTGTTGCTCTGGTGACAGTCACATGTGAAGGCTGCTTCATGCCCTACATAAACTGAGCTTGTGGCTTTGCATGTCGCTGTTGGCATCGCCGCTGCCCTTGCACGCAGCCTCAGCAGGAAGCCTGAGATTGCATTAGTGTAGAGACCAGTCTGGCTTGTTTTCCCCCCTCCAGAGATGTCCTTTATGGAGACAGACTGTGCATATGACGTAAATTATATTTCCTTGCCTCTGCTGCGCTTGAGCAGCAGCTTATTTTTGTTTGCTTTGGTGAAGTAGAGGTATCCTGCATCTATTAAAGTATGCTCCTGCTTGGGCAAAATTTGGTTTTCTTGGCCGCAAAGATGCAGACAAATGCTTTTGTTTGGTCCTTTTTCTCAGTCAGCTGTGGAAGAAAGTGCTGTTTGTGACCAATAGCCTTGCTGGAAGAAGTCTACGGTAGAAGCACAGTTATTAAAAGATGCCCCTCTACCTTGTTCTGCTCATGGAGGATACATTTGCATGGAAAGCATAGTTTGTGTCCAAAACAATGCCATGTTATGTGTTCTGTCAGCCCTACAGGGATGCTGTAATTTTGAGGTTGGGTAGGATGTAAACACATCTTCGAATAACTTAAACCAGTCCTGCTCATCTTGTTTCCAGTGCATAACTGGAACAGTACAACTACTGAGCTATGAGGGTAAGGATTTGACACCGAAGGGAGCACTTTTGCTTTTGAAGCACTCATTTCAGCATCATTAGTGTGATTTGTACGTCAGTAGATGAGTGAGCATCTCTTAGAAGAGACGTTTGTTGTTCTGGCAGACTGTAGGAAATCGATAGTGGGAAGATGTGTAAGAAGGCATGAACTTGCTAACTAAACTCAACTTAATTATTTTGGACCTCCATTGAAGTATTGGCCAGTTCTTGTACTTAATATCTTCTATGTGTTAGGCTGAATAACAATACATAACAACAAATTAGTTTGAAAACTTGGGGGTACTGTAAAAATAATACAACAAGTGTAAAGGAGGAGAGAGGAGGCAAAAAGCACAGTGGTGAAAAAATGGTATGCTGGTATCCAGAAAGCTCCTGGGAAATCAGAGGAGGGAGGGAAAATGCAGTCTGTAAAGGCAACAGTGAAAATATATGCTATTTTGGGACAGGAAAACCAATGCAGCAGAAAGTAACCCATTCTATAACATAATGAGTTTCGAGATGGTTTCAAAACTTGAAGTGAAGTAAATCTGCCCCATTTTAAGCAGAGCAGACTTAAAGAATTGTATGTACTGAGCGGATCTGAAATCCTTCACTAACGAAGCCTTTTATTCTGCTGACACAGAACACGACTTCTGAGATTCCTAACTTTGGAGTTCTTGTGTATGAACTTTAACAACAAAGTATGTTTTCATGCTGGTTAGTGCTTTGATGTTTTTCCTTATGAATTCGCTGTCAAGGAAACTGATGCACTTTCAGAAATCTGTGTGTGGAAAGGATTTGGCAATTGTGGGTCCTGGGTCCTCAGCAAGCAAACAAGTGCTGCTGTAATTACCATGGGTCTAGTGTGTGTCTGAAGGTCCCCTTCCCTCTCCCCCAAAAACCTTGATTCAGAGGGAGCCTGTACGTGATGCTCTCTATACATACATGCTCCTAGGTCACCAGCAGCAGGCTGATGGTTCTCCATTTCTCAAGCTTAGCATGGGTCAGTCCTAAAAATTAGTGTATTCTCCAATGTAGCATTTCCCACTTGTCAACATTGTACATTTTTAAATGGTACTAGAGGGATGACACTGAAAAAGTACCTAGAAACATGGTGTTAGGAGGAGCAGGAACAGATCTATTCTTCACAAATGTGCCAAACAGAGCGCTTGAAGAGCTCACCTTCATGTTGAGTGAGCGATGCTGAAATTTGTCCTCATCCACTTAAAGTAACAGACTTCTGGGAGAATGCGAAGTACAGACATCCACATTTCTGAACTGCATTTGCAGTCTTGTTGACCTGGTTATTTGCACAAATCTCCATCAGTCCTTAGGGAATGTGTCTTCTGGCGAAAATATGCTCAAAGAAGTATCTGTGCTGTGGGAAGAGCTTCTTCAATGGCAGATTACAGAAGCTATGAGGAAAAAAGAACAAGGTATTTCAAGGTGTTTTCTTGCAGCATACTAGTAGGAGGAGTAAATTATTAAAATAGTAAATTATTAACTGCTTCTTGCCAGTAGCATCTCAAAGCTTAATTTGACTTTTTTTACCCAGTAAAACTAGGTGGCTTTTACTGGTGTGCTGGTCAGCGATGCTAAACTGGAACTGCTGTGCTGGGTTCTGTGTTGCATTTCAGATCGTGGCCTTGAGATGCCGAGTTTCCACGTGGAGCGGTTGCAGAAGTGCATGGGTTCCTTCAGGATTTCCTGAGGGGTAGGAGGCTGGTTGGGAATGACTTGCTTCCTCTTCACTTTCAATTTTGGTGCTATTTAATTTTGTATGGTACAGCTGGGCAGACCTGCAAAGCATCACAGTACGCTGAATTTCACTTGAGCTTATGCCCCATTTGGGATTACAATCCCTAGCATGGTAAGTGCTGCCTATAGGCAGCCTCTACCCAAGTGAGTTTTTTTTTTTTTTTTATTTAGAGCCTTATTCTGTCCGAGGGCCCCTGTCTTCTGCTCATGCAGGTGGCAAGGAGGTCATCTCGTGCTGCTCACTGAGGGAGTGGGTGGGAAGCTTCTTAGGTAAGTGGATTTTGCAAGCCAGAAGTACTTCCTGATATGCAGCCCACACTTGCATTATTCTAATTTGATCCTATCGTTCCTAGTCATATCCTCTCTATTATGGTAATTCCACCCTTTTTTTGTGTGTGTTTTGCAGCCTGCAGATACTTCTAGGCTGTTCTTGCCAGCACCCCTGTCTTTCATCTCAGCGCAGCGAGCCTGTGAATGAGGCTGTCATAATTTCCTTCTGCCCGTATCCCTGCCTAATTGTACTATTTTTCTTAGCAGAATTGTTGAATTAGACAGCCTAAGCAGTCTTCAGTACAGCAGAGCAGTGAGATTTAAAGAGATAGTATATGTCTCTTCTGCCCCATTGTAGGTTTTCTGTAGCTAAGATGTGAGCTGTTTTTTTGGGTTGTTTTTTTTTTTTCTCTTCTGCACCCTTTGCTTGGAGAATCCTCTGTAGAATCTTTATTTCTTTGAAATACCAGGATTCCTAGCTGCTGGAGCTTACTGTGTTTAAGATGTGCTGGTTTGTGCTAGCTGGAAATCGGGATGGGAATTTGTTACCCGTTCATGGTCATTGCCTTGTTGTTGTGATTGAGGACAGAAGTAGGAGTAAGAGACTGTTTCTTTAGTCCCATCTGGTGACTTATTGTTTGCCCTTGGCAAAACTAAGCACTGATAGTGATTGCTATTGTAGAGACGGGCAAATCAACATCGACGTCAATGGCCAACAATTAATAGGCTGTTCAGAGATTTAGTTGAAAAATGTTTACATTAAATCCTAGAACAGTTTGGGTTGGAAGGAGCCTTTAAAGCCCATCCAATCCAACCCCCTGCAGTGGGCAGGGAGACCTTCAACCAGACCAGGTTGCTCAGAGCCCTGCCGGCCTGACTGTGAACGTTTCCAGGGATGGGGCAGCCCTGACTTCTCTGGGCAACCTGGGCCAGGGCCTCCCCATCCTCACAGGAGAACATTTCTCCCTAAGATCTCATCTCAGTCTCCCCCTCTTCCAGCTGGAAACTATTCCCTCCTCATCCTATCACTGTCCTCCCTGGTCAAGAGTTTCTTCCCAGCTTTCATGGAGCCCTTTTCAGTGCTCAAAGGTCGCCATAAAATCTCCTTGGAGCCTTCTCTTCTCCAGGCTGAACAACCCCAGCTCTCTTAGCTTGTCCTCGTAGGAGAGGTGTTCCATCACACCCATCACTCTTGAGACAAACAAGCTTTTTTAGATCCTGAGTTCCTTCATGGCTATGTACCAACTTGCTTGGTTTTAATGACGTTATTTGAATGGTTAGCAGAAGGAAAAAATAATGTTGCTACAAAGTGGCCAAAATATTTCTATGGGGTGAAGGCTTTAAAAACAGAACAGCTTTCACAACAAAATCTGAAAACCTGCATCTTGCATTCTTCAGACAGCGAGGTACACAAATGTATCTTTTAGTTTATCAAAGGATGTAATTCTCGCCCCTCCGGATCCCAAAATAGCAGCGGTTCAGTCTCGGGGCCTTTTGCTCCCTCTCCTGGTTTGATTTTAAACTGCGTATCAGTGTCATACCAGAGTGTCTATGGTTTTATAGGTATGTGCAGTGTAGAACTGTCTTTCGGATGGCAGCATCTGTGCTACTTCTGCATCCCTTCGGAGCATTAGAACCACCGCTATTACTGCGGCTGCAGAGTTCTTGTGAGTTAAGTTTCTTCCTCTCCTAGTGTCTTAAAGAGGTAAAATTTCTTCTCAAATTGTACCGTTATAAAACATATATAGAAAAGAAATCACTGCTGTAAAGCATCCTCATAGATGGAATGAGTCTTACTGCTGTGCTAGATAAGAAAAATAGTGGTGCTGAGTAGCCCTCTGTAGCAATCGATTGGAATGTAATATACATTATTTGCATGTTAATAACACTCCTAGTCAGACTCCCTGACAAACACAAGCAGATGAAGACATATGTGTAGTACATCTTTTACTGCACCACAGTAATTCAGACTTACTAATAGCGCTTTATTCTGTGTAATTGGTCAAATAAAATAGTGGAAGGAAGGTGGGAAGCAATCCTCCTGTCCCCTTCTAAATGTAAGGTGCAGCTGGGAGGTGATGTTTAGCAGGGGTCCTCCGTCTTTGCTGCATTTCTCCTACCTAAGAATGACTGCAGGGGCTGTGGGCCACTTTTAATTACTCGTTTCAGCACTGGATCATGTAGCTTGAGGTGAACAGACTGAAGATCTGTTAAGAAGTCAAGCTTGCCAAACAGTAAGCACGTTCCACAGGCTACGGGAACTGGTTGTGCCCATCTCTGCAAACTGATTTCTGCCTCAAGAGTTTTCCAGCAAGTTTTACTGTCAAATGGAACTTGGTAGTCGTGCTAGAAGGGACAGACTCTGAGTTGTGGAGGGTCTTGGCCTGGAACACCAATGAAAAACTTAAGGCTAGTGAAGCCCCTTCCCCACAAAATGTGAACCACAGCCTTCTGGCTGTACTGTCGCAAATGTGTTTCAGGGAAGAGAAGAACATGCCCATTTAATGTGTGGTTTTGCTTTTCCTACTGACTTCTGACTGTTTTCTGTCCACTTGAGCAGTGCTCTTCCCTGCTGTGAAGATGACTTACTGTTCCTGCAACTTAGTTTCCACAGCTGTGTCTCTTTGCCTTCATATTATTGGATATATCTAAAGTTCAGGTGTAAATGTGTAGCATAAAGTCTGTGTGTGTGGAAATGACTGATCAAAGTGAGGTAACGCCCCCCTTCTTGGCCTTTGTACTGATGTGTATTTGCACCAGCACTGATTTCAGATTCATATTTGGACTCCAGTATCATATTTTGATGTTGGCAGCCTCTGTTTGGAATTTGCTGCACTATATATGCTGGGTGGATGGATCTGTGTAACCCTTCTAACAGTCATAAACTGGTTTTCCTAACATAACCTGCACAGTAAACAAATCCTTACCAAATTTCACTGCTGCTACTGTTGAACTGCTATGCACCAACTTATGTATTTCAAGAAGTTTGCATTGCTGGCAAACTAACTGAGCTGGTTTTAGTACGTTTGCTATTTCCTGAGAATGATGCTAAAACTACTAATTTCTCTCACCCCTAATTTTCCAGCTGTTTGCTACCTTATGATCAAATTCCAGTTCTGGGAGGAGGATTTTAGTTTTCTCCTGTACTTTTGCATCGTGGAGTGCCTTTGGGACCATTGTAACATCCAGGATGCAGGAAACCTGTTTCATAGAGTCATGCAATAGTTTGGGTTGGAAGGGACCTCAAAGCCCAGCCAGTTCCACCCCGGCCATGGGCAGGGACACCTCCCACTCGATCAGGGGCTCCAAGCCCCATCCAACCTGGCCTTGAACCCCTCCAGGGATGGGGCAGCCACCCCTGCTCTGGGCAACCTGGGCCAGGGCCTCCCCACCCTCATAGCAAAACATTTCTCCCTAACATCTCATCTCAGTCTCCCCTCTTACAGCTGGAAACCCTTCCTCCTCATGCTATCCCTGCATTCCCTGATCCAGAGCCGCTCCCCAGCTTTCCTGGAGCCCCTTTCAGTACTGGAAGCTGCTCTTAGTTCTCCTTGGAGCCTTCTCTTTTCTGGGCTGAGCAAGCGCAACTCTCTCAGCCTGCCCTTGTGTGGAAGGTGCTGCAGCCTCTTGGATCATCTTCGTGGTTTCAACCTTTTTCATGAAGTCAGTTATAGATGACAGTTTTGTAGGTCTTGTTTGGCTCAAAGTTGAATTGGAGAATTGAGCAGTGTCTACTTCTTTTGTAGTGACCCCAGGGGATCAGTGTGCTCCCTTTCCTCAAAGGCTTCAATGGCTTTGCGTGTTCTCTAAAATTTGGGAAGGTGGGGGGAGGAATCCAGCTTTTGGGTCTCCTACGTTGTACAGAAGGCTTTTTAGTCTTTAAGATTATTGCCTCAGTCAACTTACTGTTGAAGTCTTTAAAACCCACAGCAGCAAATTTCATCAGCCTTAAGTGAGTGCTATAAGGATCCCTCTATTGCGACACTAAGTGTTTTTTTTTGGAGTTTGGTTTCTGCCACAGTGAAAATGGAGTGTCTGCCAGTTAGATTTTCTCAGAGATGAATATTCGTCATCTGCAGGAAATGCTGTTGTCGCCAAGGAAGAATCTCTTAAGTTCTGACTGCATTTAAAACAGCAGAGTAGTGATTGTTACTGAAGTAATAAGACAAGCCATTCTGGAATGGGAATTTCTTTGTGAAGGTTTAAGTGGAGATTATCAGCCCAAATATCTGTAATTCTTCAGTCACGGTGATCCACAGTAATGCCATGGAGAAGCTAAAGGGGAATCCTTGCCCACTGCCAGATGTGACCTGCTGCTCAGGAGGAAAACTGGAGCATCACAGTTAGCAGTGGACTGCGCACTCTTGGATCAGTAGACCTCAACACCTAGTTGGGGCTGATTACAGATAAGAAACAGAATATTTCAATAGTGGAAGGTGAACGTGACTTCTGTTCACTTAACTCATCTAAGCTGCTTCTCTTTCAGAGGTTCACTGCAGCAACATTTTGTTTTTCGTTGCCTTTCTGTGGATGTAATGGTTCTCTGCTCATGCTTGGGGAATACAAAATCTTTTGTTTGGTTATCTTCTGGGCACAAGTAATGATCCTGGAAATCCAACAAAATGTCAAGGATGTATGTGAGAGATTCCAGACAAATGATTGTCTTCCATTTGAGGTTCAAGCATGTCACGTCATTCTGCAATTCTGATCTCTTAGCCTGACTTTTATGAGTTTAGAAAATTCTGCTTCCTAAGAGTGAAGAATTTTTGACAAGCCAAAAGCAAGTAAAATCACTTCTAATGTCATGTGTAACACTGTTCTAATATGATTTCTTGGTACCATAGACGTGTAGTAGCATTGAACCTTCTATGAATTTGGTGTGTGCTCAAGCCCGTTGCAGAGGTAACTGTTCTGTCTTTCTGTGGGTGCATCCTTGATACTGCATTAACAGCTAAACTGTGTAGGCGCCACTTGCACTCTACACGTGTAATTGAAGAAACAGGCCTGAGTCTTTGGTGCTTGTGACTGCTCCGGGCCATGTACAGTTGCCGCGCCTCATGGGTCCAGGGAAGGTTCCAAACAGACACTAATCTCTCACCCTGCAGTGCAGCTGGGATGTTGTAATTGTGCTAAATTCAGAGGGACGACTTAGCAATTCTGGTCACGATCGCTGCATTGGAGGGCTTGCAGAAAGCCAAGCTATCGTTCTTGTTCATTGTTGCCGCTTACCTTGTTTACATTCACTTCATCTTCCCTTCACCAATGAGTTCAAAGCAGAAACTGGTTTGGACTACGTCCTGCTTGATAGTCCTTTGTTCCCTTTTAGTTTCCATAGTGGGGCAGACGTATTCGTCCAGAACTGCTGTTCAAATGCAAAACAACTTGGTGTATCATAAATTTAAATGTTTGGCTTGAGTGTCAGGATCCACTGGTGCCCGTGTGGCGTGATGCGCGTGTGCGCTGCATCTCAGAGTGCCTTGCTTCAGGTTGTGCCCTGGTGTCCTTCGTCAGTGGACAGGGCTACTTGTGTTAAAGGCCCTCATGGTGGGTGACGGGAGAACAAGAATTCCCAGCCATCAGAACAGCCCTTTGAGTTACAATTAATAGTTCCTTGTTGTGGAAAGTAAATGTATTTTGACTTTTTTTTTTTTTGTGTGTGTGTTCTATTTATATAGACCCATAGCAGAAGCATTTGATCACGCTTGTTTTCAGGTTAGGGGAAGGTATGTACACTTTGAAGAACATCTACTTTAATCTGTTGCTGTTTCTACTAATCATGGGCTGAGGCAGGGCTGTGGGTGGTGATTCAAAAATTGCAAGTGTGAATTTGTTAGTAGAATTTACTGCAAAACCCAAACATTTTTGATGTTTGTCATGATGTTTATAGAGACAGAATTGGCCTCTATCATGTTGTGTCTCAATTCATGCACGTAACTCGGGTATCGGCATAGTGCTATGGAATTTAGAGGCTCTAATTAAGGAAAAGTAGAAACACAGAATCACTAGATTGGAAAAGACCTCTTGGATCATTGAGTCCAAGCATTCCTATCTGCCACTAAACCATGTCCTCGAGCACCTCATCTACCCATCTTTTAAACTCCTCCAGGGATGGGGACTTAACCCATTCCCTGGGCAGCCGGTTGCAGCTGACCGTTCCCTATTTACAAAAGTCATTTTTCAATGTTACTGAATGTAGAAATGTTTATGTCCAACCTTTCATTTGTGAAGCAGGTACTTGGGAGGATTTCCCTCTTTGTATAGTGTAGTCTTTTCTTGTGTTGATCTCCCTGACTCAGAGACACAAAGAATTAAGTATTTATGTGCAGGGGGCAGGGCTGTGACCCAATGCAGATGAACTTGCTAGGTTTGAATAAGGTAAAATCTATATTCAACTTTCAGACTTGATTCTATTTTAAGGTCTTAATTGAGTCCCCTACTTCTTGAGTGCTTGAGGTGGTCATGTGTTGAAAGAATGACTGTCTTGCAGAAAAGGAGAAAACTAACTCTTTCCTAGTTTGGGTTAGGTTGTAATGGTAGTGATGTTAACATAGATGCAGAATGCTCACGCTGTCTTCTGTGTTTGTGTTTATGGGATTAGTGGCTGATGAAGTATTTGGAGATGGAAATCTCCAGTGATGGTGGAAGCGGGGAGAGCCCTCCGTGTGCAGTAATGGAAACTGGCAAACTGCTAGTAAATCGGGTACCAATCTGGTTGTTCTGCTTAGTGAGCAGTGCGTAGTCTGAGTCTTGTCTCTGTGCTCCTGCGAGACTGTCATTGTTTTAAGCAGCTTTTCGCTTTATGAACGTCTTTACAAGGTAGGTGCTTCCCAGGTTTGTAAGAAATTATCAGAAGTGTTTTTTTTTCTGAAGCTGAGTCATCTTGCTGTGAATGAAGGCAATCATTATACCTCTTTGAAGCAGATGGAGAGTCCCTTTTAGAGAATGTTATTTCATTGAAAAGATTGTTTGCTTATAATAATGGATGCAATGAACCATGATATTACCAACACATTAAATAACTTTACAAAGGTAACTGACACAGGTCACTGGAGCTTTGTTTAATATTAGAGCTTGTCGAGGGTTAGTAATTCTATCAATCTTCACGCATTATGTTAATGCTCTTGTATTCTGGCTGGACAAATATATTGTGTAGAAGCAACTTTTTAGCTGCCTGTGGCTGGAATAATATATCTTGAGCAAAACTGATGTGATAGGCTTTGTAATTTTTGGGGTGAATCTGGTTGGTAGGAGACAGGCCAATAATCCCAGCTGGAGGGGAGATTGTCCTGGCCGGTTCTTCCAAGGAACGTTTATGAACTGTAACCAGCTTAATACTGTGCCCATCTGGAGCCAAGCCCTTGAAGTACGCTTCTGGATTGTTTAGTTTATCATTTAATTTAGAATTCAGAAAACTCTGTGGAGCAGTTCACTCCTGTTTTGATAGCTCTGTTTGCCATGCTGAGTGCAAAATATCCAAGTTAGTAGCTTTCCTTTTGAAACTGTTTTAGGAAAGGAAGTTAAAACACCATGTAGAGACAAATAGCCGATTTGTAGGTTGTCATACTCCTTGGCAGCCGAAATACCAACAAAATTTCTCAAATCTATCACTTGCTCAGCTATGCACAGGATTTTCCCTTTACTCCTTGTGCTCAGCTGAATAGATGGTTCTGGTGCTGGAGAGTTAACTGGGCAAAATTCTTATTCAGGCTGAAGTGATTGCTGGTAGTGATTTCTTAACTACTGTAGATCTGCTCCTTTTCCAGATAATGGGATTTTTTCAAGAAGTCTCTCTTAAATAATTGATGCCCGTTATGTTCTGTTATCTTTGCCAATTAAAAAGCCTTTCTCCCTTTTAAGAGGGGGAAAGTAGCAGAAAAGACTCGCGTGCTGCCTGTGGTTTCCCACCAACTTATCAGGTAGTGATTTTAGTTGAATTTTAATTCTTTGTCAGCAACAAAGATTTCTTTTATTCTTTAGCTTAGACAGATCGCTTCCATTTCCAAAGAGTAATGGCAATGTAAGGTAGCTTATCTCCACATTGTGTATAGATTCCTGGGAGATGAAAATACTTAAATCTCTAATTAGAAGTCTGACTTATTACAACTTGGCTTTCTATTTCAAATAAGTTGTCATGTCTGGGATGTGGTGATAATGGTCAAAATAAACTGCAGTGCTTTGAGGATTATGAAGCTTGTGATGCTGTTAAAACAGATAAGTTATTCTCTTCTCTCTTGGCTAATTTTGTATTTAATATAAAGTGTGGAGGTACTGTCGCTCTCCAATACGCATGAGAAAATGTAGTGAATGAAGAATGGTTGAACACATTAGCTGAGGCTTTGCAGTTTGAGACCTCCTATATGATAATTGTTCTTTGAATTTAAAATCTTCTTTTAAAGTTGGTAAATTCCATTGATATTTGCTAGACGCAGATGAGTGAATTGGGCTTAAGTATCATCGCAAGGACATGTTTAATGTCAGGGGTCCTGGCTTCTAGTCCAGATTAAGTGAAAACCAGCATCCTTTTCCCAAACTGGAAACAGGGCAGCAGGATGACTTCTTGCTGATGTGGGCTGAGCTCCTGGTTAGCGTACAGCAGGTGGGCAGGGAGGCTTGATGGAGCAGGTTTGAGCCCAACAAAGGAGAAGGAAGTGAAATACAAGAGGATTAAAATTAGATAAATCGCGATAGAAATTCTGAGCCCAGTACAGGATTATTGGAGCAGATGCAGCATTGAAGAGTTTCACTGACCATACTAAAATAAATAGCTCTCGTTGACTTAATCAGGCATGCAAACTATGTGATACCAACTCCAAGGTCACTCCAAATGCACATGTGCCTTGTTCTTGGGCTACTTGTCTGCTAGCAAAGGGAGATCAGACAGATTTGGGCTTCTGCTGGAGGTAATTGTGTTTTATCCCATGATCTAGCGTTGTCTTTACCTGACATCCCAGGTACGTGTGCGGTCCATACAAAGCATATGAATACCCTTGCGCACTAGATAAGGTGCCTTAGGCTTGAGGTGAGTGCTAGCCTATTGTCTTGGCAGCTGTAAAAAGGCAGAAAAGAGTCCCACTTTCAAGGTGCTCAGTTCTGGCGTTTGCTGCTTGATCCTTCCTACGTCTCCTACTGAGGCCGTTCTTTAATATCCTAGTGAGGAGGGCGTTCCCTGTGTTTGATGCAGTCCTAGTAAACATTTGACTTTTAATCAAGTCCTATAACTTTTTTCATAATACCCTTGTAGGAATGGGATGGAATTGGCAAGCCAGCTTCTGGCGATGCCGATTCCCTGCCATGTGTGTATCTGTATTTTGACAAGAGGGAAGGATTAGGGACTTATATGGCAATTGAACCCCTCGGCACATGTCTGTGTAGCAAAAGTATGTTGTTCTGATATTCCTCAGTGTGTAAAAAATCCTGTCCCAAAATATCACATCCCCAAACAGTGCAGGTAGAAGTCTAAATTATTTATCCACTTAATTTATGATCTCTCCTGTGACTGCTATATTTAGACAGCATGTGACTTTATTCCTGTTTTGCGTTTCTCTTTCTACTGGCTGGTCTCTCTGGAAGGTGAAGGTTCTTTCTGTAAATCCTGGTGGCTTTAGGGAGTGTTTCCTCATTCAAGAGGAGAGCTCATTTTTGATGTTCTGGTGTAGTTGGAGAGCAGTGCTTCTAGAAAGCTTGCTTTTGTGCTTATGCTGCTTAGCTTTTCTACAGCTTTTCCTCTCCCAAATTTAACTTTCTGATTTGCTTGGCTTTCCTAAGCTCCCTGGAGTTTATATTTGAGGTCCATTTGTTATCTTGGCCTCACATGAGAGGTTTGCATGGGCTTGTTTCTCTTCACTTCCTTCATGTGGATACGAGTTGTTTAGATTTTTTTTCAAATTTAACACCAATACCTAATTCTTTGATGTCCTACTGCCCACAGAGCTGCAGATATTTGTGTTTGAATTTGACCAGTAATCCACTGTTAAGCATCAAAGTCAGTGTTGAAGACCTTTTGGTAAAACAGGATTATGAACATCAAAAGGTAGCTCCACAGCACAAACTTATGAACTATTAATTATGTTATTCCTGTCTACAGTAGTTGCTTTTGGATTTGCTCCTTTAGTAGCTCTGGGAAAAAGTCTGTTATGGAAGTGGCTGGGTTATCTTCTGCATTTTTGACAGTGTGATCCTTCATAAGGTGGACTTTGAGCTGAATTAATATATTGTTCCAGTAAGAAGGCAGACTGAAAAACCGAGCCCTGCTCACGAACCTGCTTTGATATCAAGAAAACCAAAATCTTTCCCCTCCATAAAAGTAAAGTGGATAATAATATACTGTAGAAAACAACCCTTCCATTTACCTGCTAGTTTTTCTTGGGGGAAAAGGAAACCAACCAAAGCAAAAGAACCACCAAAAAGGATATCTCAGATTCTATTGGATTTCAGCTTGTGCTTTGCTTTACCTTAGTCAACCAAACACAGCAAAACAGCCACTGATGTCCTTTTGTCCTTCCTCATGCAATGAAATATTCTGTTGTGGCACAGCTGGAGTTGTACTAAATATAGCACAGATAGTACAGAAAGAAAACCTGAGGTATGTCTGTGCTAAACAACATTCTCTGTTTCTAGAGGGCATTACTTTTTCCCATCTTATCCCTCTGTGTGCCTACTGCTAATAAAACCTCTGCTTGAGGAGGAAGAAGCTTATTTAAGGAAACTGTTGAAGGGTCAAGAAGGTGTTGAGTCTTTTTACTACATGGTGCTGGTGCTGTTGAGTCTTTTTACTACATGTACGAGGACAGGCTGAGAGAGTCGGGGTTCATATGTGATTCAGCCTGGAGAAGAGAAGGCTCCAGGAGTATCTTAGAGCAGCTTCCAGTACTGAAAGGGGCTCCCGGAAAGCTGGGGAGGGGCACTTAACCAGGGAATGCAGGGATAGCATGAGTGGAATGGTTTTCAGCTGAAAGAGGGGAAATAGTGATGAGATATTGAGAAGAAATTTTGCTGTGAGGGTGGTGAAGTTGCCCAGAGAAGTGGTGGCTGCCCCATCCCTTCTGACCCAAACCACTCTATGATTCTATCTTAAAATGTACATCAGAGTACATAGTCATTCTAATTCTTGAGATTGCTTGCTACACGGAAGAAAAAGATGTCATTTCTATCCTGCCTTTCGTGTGCTGTGAAACGTAGCCTGGCTTGCTAAGCAGTGGTAGCGGAGCTGTTGCTAAGTTTAGCAGCCGTAGCGGGTGGAGAGAGAGTGGCTTTCCTGTCTGCTATTTCAAACGGCACTAATTCCCCCCCCTTTAAAATGCATTGTCAGAGCTTTACAGTACGAGTGGTATTATGGCACAACTTATAACTGCAGACAAGGAAAATAAGGCGCAATGAGATTTTATGCTGAGATCTGTATTTTTAGCTGAAAAGAATCTTTTAATGTAATATCTACGGCATCTTTGAGCAATCCATCAGACTTTGAGGTTTTTTCAGTGGTTGTTACTAACGCGTGGAAAGTCCAAATACAGTTTCACCTTAGAAAGCCTTTAAATGATCCTGTGCAGGAGCCAGCTCCTGACTACAAGTTGGATTTTCTTCTGGTTTTGGACTTGCAAGTATTTAAAAATGAAGTTGGGGGGACTTAGCTGTAGAGGTGTCCCAGCCAACTGCAGGGGGTTTGAACTGGATGGTCTTTGTGGTCCTTCCCACCCAAACCATTCTATGATTCTGAATTGCTATTTGCATTGCTTATAATTGAGCGACTGGATCAACCGGAGATGCTCCAAGGTGTGAGAGTTTCACCTCTGGACTCTCAGTAGCTGCTGTTGTTGACAAAACAACGGTACGTGTCTTAAGACTGTTGAGTCTGTATTTTGTTTATTGCTTGAGCTGCCAATAGAAGTGGATTACTGAGTAGCTAAGAATGGCATCCGGCAACAGGCTTATTTGATTTACTGCTTTTTATTCTGCATTCTCTTTACCACCATTTTCAAGTGTGTGCATTGGGGATCCAAGCATCAGGTGGTAAGGTTTTAAGTCTTGAGTGCATATAAATGCAGCTAGCAGGGACTTAGCACTGTTTCATATGGAATTTTGCCATTCACATATTGAGAGTGCTGGCTAGATCCAAGTTTCATGAAAGTAGGTGTAGAAAACCTAGTTATAGTGCTAGTGCTTTTTACTGAAACCATCTGGTGTTGAATCTTTGGCATTAATGAGAAACTTGTTCTTTATGAAAGAAAGGAAAGAAAATCCTTCCAGAACAGGCAACCTAGAAAACACAACACCTCCTCCTCTCTCCTCTCCTCCATTTCTCCCTCCAGAAAGGAATTTGGAGAACCACAAACACTACATGGTATGCAATTAAAAAGTGTCTATGACTAAATGTCTCGTCATGCCTGGAAAACATTCCCCAATATTTTTAATCCATAGCCAGAAATTGCTACTGGAGTTCCTGTTGTTGCTACTGAAAAGTGTGTTTCAAGAACAGGACGTGACGATCAGATGGTCTGTCGACAGTTATTTAAGGAATAGGCTCCCAACCTTTACGGATTCTGAGGGTGGTAGATCTTTCTTGTTGTGTATCCACCTCAGAAAAGCTGATTGTGTTGAAAAACTTCATGAATTTCAGGAGGGATGGGGTCAGCATGTCTAAAAATGCTTTTTGTGGCCAGCTGGTATTTGGCAAGCTTGTGCTTAGTGGCAATCTTATGATGGTATAATGTGTAACTGAAGAGTCACAAGGTGAATACCTGGAATTAAAAAACAGTTCAGTACTTACAAAATCAGGGTGAAGGAGGGAGTTACACCCCTCTGCTCCACTCTGGTGAGACCTAACCAGGTGTCCTGCATTCAGTTCTGGAGTCCTCAGCACAGGAAGGACGTGGAGCTATGGAGCGAGTGCAGAAGAGGCCATGGAGATGATGTGAGGGCTGGAGAACCTCCCGTATGAGGACAGGCTGAGAGAGTTGGGGTTGTTCAGCCTGGAGAAGAGAAGGTTCCAGGGAGACCATAGAGCAGCTTCCAGGACTGAAAAGGGCTCCAGGAATGCTGAGGAGGGGAGGACAGGGATAGGATGAGGGGGAACGGTTTCCAGCTGCAAGAGGGGAGATCGAGATGAGATCTGAGGAAGAAATGTTTTGCTGTGAGGGTGGGGAGGCCCTGGCCCAGGTTGCCCAGAGCAGGGGTGGCTGCCCCATCCCTGGAGGGGTTCAAGGCCAGGTTGGATGGGGCTTGGAGCCCCTGATCCAGTGGGAGGTGTCCCTGCCCGTGGCAAGGGTGGGACTGGCTGGGCTTTGAGGTCCCTTCCCACCCAAACCATCCTATGATTCTATGAAATTGAAAGGTAGGCTTGGTGAAGAAGAGAATTTAAGACTTCTTTCCCAAATGAATTAAAAAATCACATACTCAAGTTTTGGAGGGGGAAGTTCGAGCCGGAGATCATGATAGAATTACAAGAGACAATAAGCACTGAAGAGTGAGGAGCAGCCTGCATAGGGATGTATTGGTATCTTCATTATTATGGAAACCTTCAGTGATGGAAAATGAAGTGTAGTGACTTCAGTGATGGTACCGAAGAACTGAGTGAACATAAACATTGTGTCTCAAGACTTTGATGTATGAGCATTTGTCTGTTCCTGACATCTGTTTGCTTAGGTGGTTGTTTCAGAGTCAGCATTGGATGCTTAGGTGGTACTGTACGATGCCTGAGCTCTAGTTTCCTGAAGAACTGAGTGAGATCTTTTAAACCTACTGCAGCTGATGTTGCTTCTCAACTAGGATTCTGTAAAAGTAAGATGAATTCACCTGTTCAAGCAGCATGGCCTTTTTTTGGTGGAAGTAAAAGCAAAACTGTGTCTGAAAGATAAAGGAAAAATTTAGCCAGCTTTAATGGTTTTCCAAATGTGATTACATTATTTTGATAACTTCATGCTGATTTTGGAGCTGGGTAGTAGTTATCTGAAGCTTTTCAGAATCCTCAAAGTTATCTTTTGCTGTTGTATTTTTCATCCCCCTTATACAAGGTCTCGTGAACTGAATGCACTTTGAAACAAGTACTGTGAGTACTAGAGCAGTGTCAGATAGGTGAATCCATGCTTTACAGCTTCCAGGGCTCTGTGTTCCTTTAAGGACAGGTCAGGTATAGGTGTCTGCCTCCCCACCCCATCGATTGGTGTGTTTATCATCCATTTATCGTGATTTTTCTTCTCTAGGCGATAATCCTTCCCAAGGCTTCCAGTTTACCTGTCTCTAAACTATCTCTGCTTATTTGTTACTTCTGCTGATTGCAACCGCATTAACAGAATTAGCCAAGTATGGTTTCAGACAACTGTCTTCAGGTCACTGATGGCTTGAAATGTCAATAATGAACCAATGTTCTTCCACTTTTGTTTTCTTTGATGTAACAAGTGATAGGATGAGAGGGAATGGCCTCAAGTTGCTCCATAGATTGGATATTGCAAAACATTTCTTTCCTGACAGAGTGGTGAGGCCCTGGCAGAGGCTGCCCGGGGCGGTGGTGGAGTCTCCATCCCCGAATGGGTTCAAACTGTGTAGATGTAGTACTTTGGGATATGATTTAGCAGGCATGATGGGGTTGGGCTGGTGGTTAGACTGGATGAGCTTAGAAGTCTTTTCCAACCTTGATAATTCTATAATTCAAATGAGATGCAAGCAGGTATTTTTACCTCTAGCTCTAATGAAGTGATCCTCTTTCTATGTTGAAATTTTGAGCTTGTTTTATGGACTTTTTTACTCTGATACAAGTACTAGGCCAGATAACATCTCTTTGTCAAAGCAAATAAAGCAAGGACACTTTGGTCTGTTTCTTAATTTCCTCTGACAATATCAGATATGAACTGATGACTTGGGTTTAAAAGGTGGCTATCGCGGTCTTCGTGTAATCTCTCGTTAATCTATTTGAGATGATTGTACGTTGATGCAGTCTGTCGGGTCTGGTTGCCTTCTTAAAGGTGTACCCTAATATAAACCCCAGATACAGGAGACAATCACTGTGTTAAAATTGAGTGGAGTGGACTAGCTGTAATGTCCTTATTAATGTTTTTACTCATCCCTTTAATTATCCATTATATGGGCCACTTAGTCTGATGTTTTGCAACGTGTTTGGTGCATGTGTTAGCATAATTTTGCTGGACTTTTTCAATTACTAATAAAACCGGTACATCTGTAATACCAGTAATATCAGCACTTGCCGAACTGTAGAATAAATGCAGTGGCATATATTCTGTACAAGTCGAGGGTTCTTTTTTATTTGGAGGAGATAACAGTTAGTTTAACCCAGTACACCTGAAATACAGTTTTGGTATTGAACTGATGATTCTTTTGTCATCATCTATGTGTTCCAGTTCATTATGAACTCGTGCTTTTATGTGCCTTTTTATAGACAAGCTTCCCATTTCCAGATCGTGTCTTTCAGGGCCATGCAGTGTAACCTGTCTTGGTAAATCAGCTTAACTCTAGTCTAGCTTGCACAACACAATGATAATAGATTTCAGATTTAATAATACTAAATGAAATAAAGGCCTGGCAAGCTTCAAACCATCACCCCTTGCAGATGGTTTTATTAGACTTGTAATTGATGGTTGAGGTAATTAATGCATCCTGTAGGGGAGGGCACGATTTGAATTTTGTGGATGCACCAACAGGCTGAATGTCAGCAGCATAAATGTAGTTTTTGGAGGGTTCACAAGCATGATAAACCCACTCCCTGACAGACGGTCCCTCCCCAGCTTGCTCAAACAAGGCTACAAGAAAGCTGAGAAGGGGCTCCTTGTCAGGGACTGTAGGGATAGGACAAGGGGGAACGGTTTCCAGCTGAAAGAGGGGTGATTGAGATGAAATCTCAGGAGGAAATGTTTCACTGTGAGGGTGGGGAGGCCCTGGCCCAGGTTGCCCAGAGCAGGGGTGGCTGCCCCATCTCTGGAGGGGTTCAAGGCCAGGTTGGATGGGGCTTGGAACCCCTGATCCCGTGGGAGGTGTCCCTGCCCATGGCAGGGGTGGGACTGAATGGGGTTTGAGGTCCCTTCCAACACGTTCTGTGCTCTTGGAGCTTGGCAGCAATGTGCTCTTAATGCAAACCAGCAATGCATATTTTTGCTTGGAGGGGTATTTTAGGGTAGTGTCATGATTTCCTTTATTGTCACTCATAGCAAGAACTGCGCATGAGGAACTGGAGAGATGTTCGTGAATAATACAGCAGGCGTTTATCTTTGATGTAGAATTGCATGTAGCTGTGCTAGAATCTCACAATAGATGTTTAAGAGTAACCCAGTATTAACACTTGCATATGAAATATAGTTAGGAACCCACTTTATCTTTGAAATTGAGATGGTGTTTGAATAATTTAACGCACAGTGAAATGCATAACTGAGGGCTGTTCTACTCTGCTGGAGATGATTTCATGTGGAGTAAAATGCTCCAAAGTTGGGGATGACCTCACAACTTCTCTGTATTTATTTTAAAACTGAATATAACTGCTTTTGGCTTTAAAGGAGCTGAGACTTTAGTTACAGGCTGTGAGTTCAAGTGTGGGTTGTTAGGAATAAATGCTTCTGTGCAGGCTCTTCTGTGCAGTTTGATTCTTACTGTTTGGTTTCTCTCTTATCAGATTCAGTTGAAGCTTAACATCGAACAGGACTAAGCTGTACTAATCCTTAAAAACTGTGTTAACCTTCAGTCATAGAATCATGAAATGGGTTGGGTTGGAACGGACCTCAGAGCCCATCCAGTACCAACCCCTGCTGTGGGCAGGGACACCTCTGTGGAAAGCCACTCGTCACCGTTCTCCAATGGGACATTGGACCATTGACCACAACTCTGAGTGTGATGATCCTGACAATTTGTTGTCCTCCAAGTGGTCCATACATATGTCTCCAATTTAGAGACCAGAATGTCGTGCCAGACAGTGTCAAATGCTTTGCACTTCAAACACCCAAATACTTAATGAAGTTAGTGGGGCTACTGGTAGCAACGCATTAAGGATTTTGTTGAATCAGGGTCTGTATTTTATTGAGATAACCAAGAAGTGCTAGGACTGACACTATTCACCTGTGTGCCTGAAGACTCCTCTGCACCATCATTTCCCCTCTTATGCAGAGCATTCAGCATGTGTGCAGCGTGCTGGTGTCGCCCAAAAGCACGTACTCTAGGACTGAGGGGGGGAAAAAAAACCAGAACAATTGTGCAGAGCTTCCAATATCTCCATGCTGTTCCGACTGAATCTCTTTGCAGCCTCTGGCTGAACCTTTATGGCTGTGGAGAGAAGCCAGTCTGTGGCCAGCAGGGAAGCCAGAGCCAGCTGGCGAGGGGGGACGCTGGCAGCTGGGGGACGTGCTTTAAAGTAATTGGGGAGCATTCGGTGCAAGCGCTCACAGATTTTCCTGGCTATACTTGTCACTTCAGTACATTGTGGATGGAAAGAAAAGAACTAGATAATAAAAAAAATCTGCAATGTAGATAGTTAGGAAGCTGGGGAATCCGGTCGTGTTCTTAATACCAGGTTGAAGATTGAGCTTGGATATGGTGTAAAAACAGGTAAAGAAGTGATCTCGGTGTAATCTCTATCAAATCTAACAGTGTTCAGTATTTGAACTCCCACCTACTACAGTCCTGTTTCAGAATTCCAGCTTCTAGTTAGAAATTATGATATTTTTAAGCTGTCATTTTGCTGTATGTTGCTATGGCACATGCTAACTTCTAATGCTCTATGGGAAGAGTGTTTGGCTTGTAGTCAAGTGCCAGAAGTGAAAGACTGGTCTGTGTTTTTATTTGTGAAGGAGAATAATTTGCTGAAGTCCTTGCCAAAAACCTGACACATTAAGGGCAGAAGTGTGAGGAGAAGAGCTCAGTATAATCAATTTGTAGAGAAGCTCATTTTCTTACTGCAACAGATAGTGCTTTTCAAATTTAGCCACAGTGGATCCGTTCTGCAGAAGCCTTGTGGTTAGTGCAGTTTTTAGAAATCAGTAAATCCTCACCAGCAGCACAAGCAACAACAGCATTTGGAATACAAATACAAATAAGTCCTTAATGTGAAAGCACTGTATTTTCATTTTTATTTGCTGAGATAGTAGTTGACTATGGAATAAAATTTTGTTCTGTATCAGATTTAAATATTTAGTTTGTAGCTTCTTCCCTCCTGTCTCTTTTACCTTTCTCCCCACCCTGGGATGTAAAGCACGCATTAAAACTTAGGAGGCTTTGAGGCAGACCTGGAGTACCCCGCTGTCTGAGGATCTCCAAGCAGTTTATAATCTAAGCATTATCCAGGTTACCTCAGTCAATGTTTCTCAGCACTCCCTGATGTGGAGTAGTGACGAGCTGCTTCTGTTATGTCACCAGTGTGACCCACTTCTAACGTTCTCCATTTAGCTTCCAGCAAGGTTTGAGCCACCAGTGTAAAGTGATTTTAAATGATCTGAGTAAAAACTCTGAGTAAATGCTCCTTATCAGGTGAGAATAATTAAATTGGTATAACTTTGATTCAAGTAAAACCAGGGCCCTTTAAATTGCTGTGATTGTTAATGGTGAACTTAATGTGGTGCTTACGGCATTAATATTGTAATTACAGTTTGAAGGGTATGTGTGAACGTATATACATATTGGAAATACTTAACCCTAAACAGTCTCTCATGAATGTAAAATTCTGTTTAATCATTAAACCCTATATTAATTGTTTTTATTTTTAAGCAGTCCTTGCTGATACCAAACCAGCAGTGCTGTATCCTTACACGGTTTACTCAGCTGTTTAGAAGTAAATACTGGTCTTTCCAACAGATGCAAAATTCTTGTTAAACCAAACAAAATTAACTTTGCAGTATGGGTTTTTAAGGTGATGTGGGGGAAGAAAGGAGTTTTGGACTCTATTTTAGAGGTCTTTCCAACATTAGTGATTCACCAAGAAATTATTTTTGTGCTTTACATTACTTATTTTTTTTATATTCCTTCTATAATTATAGCCTAGCTGATTTTACAAACTAGGATTTGATTTTTTAACTTAAAATTGGATGCATTGGGAAGCAATTTAAATTTTTGTAATGCAATCCATTCTGTTAATCCAGGTGTAGTTTAAATGCGTAGTGGAGACAAAATAGCACTTGAAATACAGAAGGTGCTGTAACTCCTCTAGACCTTCATGGGAAAAAATATCATTACGTATGAACAGATGGGAAAGCTCTGGATCCAGAATGTGCTTCTGTCCCTTTCAGTCTTGATGGTTTGTGTTGTTCTCCTAGGCAGTGGTTTTCCTCATCCAGGTAGGACACCATCACCATAGGAACACAGTGCCTTTGGAATATTTTTCTGAAAGGAAGAGACATTTTACAGTAATTTCTTCTCTGCCTTAGTGTGTGGGAGAAATACCTTGACTTGTTTGTGTTTCATGGTACGTGAATAAATGTCTGTGCAGCAGGAGGCGTGTAGAAAATAATTTGGAAGACAGCTAAAGATGAGAATTGCGGGTTGTTTTCTACAGGCTGCTGGTTCTGTGGCTCCTTTTTATTCTTCTCAAATGAATTTTGTGTCTCTGTTCAGTTGGTTTAAGAGCAGTCTGCCTTTGCTGGATGCAGTTCCGTGGGTGCCGGCTCAGTTGCCACGATGTGGCTTGAATGAGAGCACTGCAGGGCCCTCCCAGTGCTGGGACCTCTTACCTCCAGCTTTAACTTATGTTCTCGGCAGTAAACTAAGCGCTGCAAGACACCTGAGCTTGCCCGGGAGGCACGAGCATACAGGCCTTATGAGGAGCGGCTGAGAGAGCTGGGGGTGTTCAACCTGGAGAAGAGGAGGCTGAGGGGAGACCTCATTGCTCTCTAGAACTACCTGAAGGGAGGTTGTGGAGAGGAGGGAGCTGGGCTCTTCTCCCAAGGGACAGGGGACAGGACGAGAGGGAATGGCCTCAAGCTCCGCCAGGGGAGATTTAGGCTTGAGATTAGGAAAAAATTCTTCACGGAGAGGGTGGTTAGGCATTGGAACGGTCTGCCCAGGGAGGTGGTTGAGTCACCGTCCCTGGAGGTGTTTAAGGTGAGGGTGGATGAGGTACTTAGGAGCATGATTTAGGGATTGGTGGGAATGGTTGGACTCGACGATCCAGTGGGTCTCTGCCAACCTGGAGATTCTATGATTCTGTGCAAACCAGATGGTGTTCTGGGTGAAACTAAGTATTTTATTCACTTACATATCTAAAAGCAGATGTCCCCCCTCTCCTCTGTTCTCTGGTACTGGGGGGCTGAGGAAACCCCAGTCTGCACAAGGAATTCAGTGCTTGCGCAGTATTTCTAAGAATCCAAGCTGGAACAACCCATGCTAGTTCTGGCACTGCTTCTAACTGAGCTGTGGGAAGAGGTGGGCAGTGTAGCTGCCTCTTCAGCACATAGATCTAATCTGACAGCTTCACGCCAGCTTTGACTAATCCGTTGGATGTATAAGCAAGGACTCTGATCATGAATGAATTTTGCATGCCTGAGTTTTCAGTGTTGATGTCCTAGATAGGGAAGGGTGACCACATCTAATGATGACGTAAGTGTGTTGAATGGCGTGCCAAGTCGGATCCGTTCTCGATCAGCTGTACTTCCTAAGGTCTCGTGTTTTCTTCTGAAGTAGGAAGTGAAATGCATCTAGTGTTATGGTTATGAAAGTCATGTATGTGCATTCTTGTTTGGCACTAAAAATATTTTGCCATCCTGCTTTAACTTAAGTTCAGAGATTTACAAGAAAGCTGGAGGGACTATTCATAAAGGCTTGTGATGAAAGGATGAGAGGGAACTGGAGAGAGGCAGATTTAGACTAGACGTTAGGAAGAATTTCTTCCCCATGAGAGTGATGACACACTGGAACATGTTGCCCAGAGAAGCTGTGGCTGCTCCATCCCTGGAGGGGTTCAGGGCCAGGTTGGAGCCCCTGATCCAGTGGGAGGTGTCCCTGCCCATCGCAGGGGTTTGGAACTGGATGGATGGGCTTTAAGGTCCCTTCCAACCCAAACTATTCTGTGATTTAGATTGGATATTAGGAAAAAATTCTTTACTGGAAGAGTGATGAAGCACTGGCGGAGGTGGTCCAGGGAAGTGGTGGAGTCTCCTTCCCTGGAGGGGTTCAAGAAATGTGTAATTGTGGCACTTCAGGAATGGTTTAGCAGGCACGATGGGGTTGGGCTGACAGCTGGACTGGATGAGCTTAGAAGTCTTTTCCAACCGTAATGATTCTGTGATTCTGTGACTCAGCCTTCCCCTTCCCTCTCCCTCATGCCTTTCCCCGTGTGTTCCTGGGATGGACAGTACCTAAGATGCCACTCAACTAGCTGTCTCAGCGTAAGGCTTTACTTAAAAGCCTCAGTCCAAAAATCCTTCATTTTTCTGTGGTACTCGAGGCTATCTGTTGAAGCACGTACTTGGTGTCTTCATTCTCCTTAAAACAAGGTGAATATTTAACTTCATCCCTTCTTTGAGGAGTCTTCACGTGCCAGCTGATGCCAGCTTACTGCTATGCCAGATCATTTTGCAGATTCTCTGTAGATATGGCAGGAAACAATCCATTCCCTTTCGTGTGTTCTATTTGGCAATGCTTGCCTGTATCTTTAGCAGTATCTGCTGTCTTTGTGCCCTTGGGTAACCCCTATACTACTTGTGCAGAGGGTTTTGTTTGGTGTGTAAATGTCGGTGTCGCACTGAAGGATGCATGGCCCTGAAACAGAGCTCCTTGAGTGGAATTTAGGTGAGAATAATTGCAAGACTTGTAATAAATAAAATGACCACCTGGAACTGAAAGCTCCTCCATGGGGAGAGTAGCATGCTCCCTGCGAGCAGGTGTGTGTCCACACAAATGCCGAGGTAGGAGCATCCACAATTAAGCGGTCTCACTTGGTAAAAATGTAATTTTGATTTTCTTAATACCTAGATACAGTATTTTTTGCAAGAATGCCTGTATTGAGGCTGAGAGGATACATTGCTGCTAGAGCAGCTCAGAGCTGGATTAACTTCAAACCTCTAAAAATAGCTTGCAAGCCATCAAAAGCAAAAAAGGTTTTTTCCTCTAGTGAGTCATTTATTCCAAAAGGGAGGCACATGAAAATTAGTCTGTTCTGCCTTCTCTGTGGACTCTTGCAGAGAGCTGGCTAAACAACAGAGCCCGACGCTACTGTACACTTTGAATAAGTGGAATATCTGCAGCACTATTCAGCATAATACACAGCAAATGAGGTTTAAATCTGATTATATTAAAATGAAATACTACAAGAAATTTTTCTGCTTCTAAATACTTTTTTTTCCCCCAGGCTTCTAAGGTTGCATTTGAGAGACAGCTATGTCCTAATATTTCATTGCTTGAATGACTATGAATAGCTCGAATTTAGCCTTTTTTAGTGCAGTCCTTCTCTTGTACTTTGGCATTTGTAACAACGCCTTTTGTACAGCAGGTCATTAGTGTTCTCTGGTATTGATTAGGTGAGGTTCAATAGCTTCTGGAGCTGAGCAGGCTGTTCCAGGTCTGCTCTTCCTGACACGTAGCAGGAAGGGCTATTAACTTGCTCGAATGCCGCTTGTTCACTCTTCCTCCTTTTATTCCAGCATTATGAAGAAAGACTACCTTGGCATTTTTGTCACTATGACAACTTTTCAGCAGTGCTTCTCCTGTTGATGATGATCTGTGGAAGTACAAGCTTGAGCTTTCTTCAAGCAGTGTTGCCCTTCATGGTTTTTCTGGAATAGTAGTATCAGCAGATAAGTAGCTTGTGGAGGGAGTCACTTTTTCTTATTCAAATGTTGCTTACAGTTTCTTATTAGACTCAGAATGTCCTGAGCGGGAAGAGACCCACAAGGATCATCGAGTCCAGCTCCTATCCCTGCACAGGACACCCCAACATTCACACCGCGGGGCTGAGGACGCTGGCCAAAGGCTTCTGGAATTTGTCAGGCTTGGGGCTGTGACTGCTTCCCTGGGAGCTGTTCCAGTGCTCCACCACCCTCTGGGGGAAGAACCTTTTCCTAATGTCCAACCTACCCAGCCCCTGCACATCTTCCTGCTGTTCCCTTGGGTCCTGTCATTGGTGTCACGAGAGAAGAGCTCAGCGCCTGCTCCTCTTCCTCCCTGTGTGTGGAAGCTGTAACCATGATGAGGTCTCCCTTCAGTCTCCTCCAGGCTGAACAGACCCAGTGACTTCAGCCGTTCCTCACACGCTTCCCCTCTAAACCCTTCCCCAACTCCGTGCCCTCCTCTGGACGCTTTCCAGCTGTACTACAGTATGTACTGTAGGCTAAATATATACGTAGTATAGGTTGTACTATGTGTGTATGTGAATGGGATTAACCAACAAGTTATGCTTCAGAGTTCTGGCTTTTTCTTACAAAAGATTGAGAGAAAGAAAGTAGACAAATGGATAGTTAACTGTGCTATCAAAAATACAAATGTGCAACTGTAGTTTGAACACTGACAAGTGAGAATCAGTCCTTCAAGCCAGCAGAGCAGCGGAGCAGAAGAAGCAGAATTGCTGTCGAAGGCTGCTTTTAGCAGCAGGAACAGCAGAGGTGTTCAAGAGCACTTAAAGCACATTTAGCATTTACAGGAAGTGTAGGTAATCTTATGGACTGAATTAAGGTGGATGTTCCCATCTCTGTGTAGTTGATAATGTCCTGATCTATACAAATGCATTTTGTACCAACTCAGTCACTGTCCCTCCCAGCAATGGTGTGAGAGCAGGCGTTGATGATGCATTTGAAAATAAAACCGATAGTTCTGTTAGCACGTTGGAAGGTCCTTGTTTTTTGTGGTCTGGGTAAGAACCTCATTAATTCTGGAGCAGATCTGTTTACACCTGTAGCAGCGAGCAAACAGGAATACCACAATGAAGAAGGAATTATTCCTAAACATACATTTTTAGTTAATGGGTCTGGGAGTAGCTGTTTAAACACCCTGGTGGCTGCTGGAAGGAATGGTTGCTCCAAGTCACCGCAGACTTGAACTGCTTTTTCAGTCGTGTGTTTGGTGGAGGGAGTGACTATGGAGAAAACCAAAACTCTTCTGTTACAGAAAGTGTCTGTTCCGAAACATTGTTTAGATATGGACAGGGTTTGCCATGCTTGTTTTTTACTTTTTATTTCTATGTGGAAGCAAAAATGCTAATGAGAAAAATCGTTTTTTAAGGGTTGTTACTGCAAACTTTCTTTAAACATTGGTCAAGGCTGCCGTGTGTGGTGTCACCTGAATTTTAGCTTAAAGCACTTTCCGTATTTGTATGACTCATCTTTAGCACCAAGTGAACTGAATCTCTCCTCTGTGCTGTCAAAAGCGATGGGAATGGAAGAGGAATGTTATTCTATCTTAACATAAATGGGAAGATATGTTAAGCCAGCAATCTTATTTTCACGATGAACTTAATCCAATAAAACTGTCTATAGTCATGGAGTTTTCTGGTTGGCTTTCCTAAGGGCTTGGTTTTCTGTCTCCTGGTGCATTGTTCTCTCCTTCAGTGAAGTCTTTTTTTTCTTACTGAGAGACATTGCAAACAGAAGTGATTGCTATTACACTTCCTCCCTGTCTGAAGTTGGAAAGATTTTCCTGACTTAAAACCAAGGGTACTTACATTTTTCAGTCCCACATGGTGGCTGAAATTCATAGAATCGTAGAATGCTTTAGGTTGGAAGGGACCTCAAAGGCCATCCAGTCCCACCCCTGCCATGGGCAGGGATACCTCCCACTGGATCGGGGTCTCCAAGCCCCATCCAGCCTGGCCTTGAACCCCTCCAGGGATGGGGCAGCCACCCCTGCTCTGGGCAACCTGGGCGAGGGCCTCACCACACTCACAACACAGTATTTCTTCCCAAGATCTCATCTCAATCTCCCATTTTTCAACCTCAAACTGTTCCCCCTCATGCAATCCCTGCACTTTGTGATCCAGATCTCCTCCCCAGCTTTCCTGGAGCCCTTTTCAGCACTGGAATCTGCTCTAAGGTCTCCCCACAGCCTTCTCTTCTCCAGCTGAACAACCCCAGCTCTCTCAGCCTGTCCTCAGATGGGAGTTGCTCACCTTCATGGTCTCCTCTGGACTTGCTCCAACAGGTCTGTGTCTTTCCTGTGTTAAATCTAAGCAATTGTGAAACTAACCACACAACACTTGTGCATGTGTGGCTTTTCAACCTTCCATTGAGAAGCTTGATGAAGAACACTTAGGGCAGTATCTCCCTTTGGAAGTTATTGATCGACTTGCTGTGGTTTTCAATCTTTCTTCTATAAGCTTTCAAAGCTTGTTGACTATTGAAAAATAGATAGATTTCTGTCATTTAACTTCTAAAATTTCTACTTTCTTTAGAACTTCATTTAAAAGACCATATATTTAAAGCCATAAAGAAATTGGCTATCTGGTTAGCTGTGTTTTATGTAACTACTCTTCTGCTGAGGAGCAGCAGACATTGTTCAGTTCCAAGCTTTATTTTCCAAAGAGCTATTATTTAGCAAGTGTTGCTGTTTGTCAGAGTATTTGGTTTCTGTAGGGGAAACTTTACTCCCTTATATACACTTTACTCCCTCTCATCCCACTTATCTCCCTTTAGCTGACCTTGTCTGTCTTTAAGAAATGTGTCAAGAGAAGTGACATCGGTAATTGAAACTTGATGTCACTCTCATGTGAGAAGCAAGATAACGTCTGTGCATTGTTAATATGGAATTAACTGTGAGCTCCTTGGTGTGTTTTTAACTTCTTAGTGTGCTCACTGTGTGCAAACTATAAGAACTTGTAGTCTTTGAAATGGTTAATTAAACCTTTGCTGCTGTATGTTAAACAGCAAAGATAAGAACTTTGCTCACTTAAGGCTGAGCTCTCAGATACTGAAAATATCAGCTTTAGTCCATTTGAATGTATAAGGCTGGGAAAAGTAAACAAATACTGCAGTTTATCTGGATCCTGTGCACATCTTCAACCTTTGGATTCTCAGTCAAGTAGTTTTTCCCAGTTCTTAATCTACCTCCTACTTGCTAAACTAAGGGAGTTCTCATAGGAGGCGTCCTTAAGGTGTCTGTGTGGTTCATCTGTCAGTTGAAATAGAGCAGCCACAGACACTTCCCGGGTTGGCACCACATGTGGAGCGGCTCTGCCTTCGTAAGGAGGAGAGGTGTTACCTGCTAAGTAAGTGGTGGGTGTGTAATTGAAGCCTTGGCAGCTTAGTTTGACTGGATAAGCTTGCGTTTCATATGTTTGAAGTCTCTGCTGAGCTGCTGTCAAATGTTGCTCCTTCTGTGGAGCGTCTTGGCTTCTGGTGGCGTGTTCTTTTTATGTGTATACATTCAATTAATAAGAAAGCAACTTTTGTTCATCAATCTTTATTGATAAAACAGCAGTAACTCTGGGGGACGAGGAAGAGGGAGGGAACTCAAGTGCAGAGCTATTAATGAGGCTATTAAAGAGAATGGAAAGCTGTCAGAGGTAGGAGGAAAATAGGTCTGTTTTAACCATAATCGCTAACTTGTGAGACTTAATTTAACTATCGGTAAAACTGAAATAGTGTGTCTTAAACAATTACTTCCTGAATCATCCGTCTGAGGGCAGCAACCTGATGTCAATGGCATATGGAGATAAATACTACTTTATATAACTGGTAATTTATACTATAGTAGTTAATGATATTATATAATTTATATAATAATTTGTATAATTAGCAACAGTCTGTGTAATTAATAAAAATGTTAATATGAAATTCATGGGGTAAAAATTAGATGCTTAATAACACACTGATAACAAACACTGTAAATATAATTCCACAGAATTATCCTTTAGGATTAGGTAGATGGTGCCTAAAGTCTAACTACGTAAACGTACCATAGACAACTGAGCACTTGGGATTTCAGGCTTTTTTGGTGAAGACTTGTTCCCTTAGCCTCGCTTGTTTACCTATCTAATGGTCAACAACTTGAGGTGTTTGTATATTTGAACTCTCGAGTGAATTATTTGTTCTTGTTTCAGTTATCATGAATAAAGACGTGTCAAATTAAAACAAACAACACCCACACTCGTACACGCTCTGGAGAGATGTTAAATTAATGCTTGCGTGTTCCATTCCTAAACAATAACAGGAAAACTGTAGTAATTAATGTGCAATGGAAACCAAGCGGTTGAGCATTAGTGGTGTCACCCACTAATTAAATTCTGCAAAACCACATCTAGAATATACTTTGGAGACCTAAACTCTAGATTCTCATAACATGAAAATTGCACTGTTAGGTTTTTTTGTACCTAGCTCGCAGTCCTTAAAGGAATTTAGCTAACGCTGTTTGTTGCTAGAAGTAGTGGATGGGATCTGGGGGACTGAGAGTATTTTAATGCTTAAAGTAGACTCTTTGAGCTTTGCGATGGGCTCCACTGATTCCTCATGGCTAGCTGAAACACACAGTTCTCCCATAGGACAGATGTCTGAGTGTTGATGGTGCTGGGTGTGGTCAGGATTTCTTTGTGGAAAATTATAGAAAAACATGTATGGAGCATTTTGCAGAACTTGGTACTTTCAGTTATGAATATCCTGGAATTGTAGAATAGTTTGGGTTGGAAGGGACCTTAAGGATCATCCATTTCCAACCCGTCTGCCATGGGCAGGGACACTTGCCACAGGATCAGGCTGTCCAAGCCCCATCCAACCTGGCCTTGAACACCTCCAGGGATGGAGAATCCACAGCTTCCCTGGGCAACCTGTTCCAGTGCCTCACCACCATCATCATGAAGAAATTCTTCCTTATTTCTAGTCCAAATCTGCTCTTCTCCAGTTTATGTAATATAATTAATATAAGTTTTATGTAATTAATATAATGCAACTATCTCAATAAAGATGAAAGGAAGGGGAGAGGGAATTGTCTTAGCAGTGTAAGAGGACACTGCAAAGTGTGTTTGGTTTTTTTTCTGAGAAACCTCTTCGAGATCTTTGGTGCCTGTGGCAGTGGCCTGTCGCTGCTGGGTTAATACTCATCTCATTTTCAGTGCAGTATCTTCTATGCTGTGTACGTAGGGGCTGAGGAGTCCCAGTGCCGATAGCCCTCTAGAGCTAGAATTAAGCTCAGTCATCCAAATTAGTGTCAAGTGGAAACATAAAGGTGGGTTTTATCTGGGAGAGACCTAGGCTTCCTGGTCGCATAGCTGATACCTGTCATGTTAAATGCTGGGTGGAAAACTTTTCTTAATCTACTCTGTAACTTTTTAGCACTAGGGTGTTTTTGATCCATCTGCTGTATTTTTCAAAAGCAATTTCATAGCTGGAACAGATTTTGGTTAAATCATTCCTGAAATACATTTCTCCTGAGTTTTTGCTAGGAGGAGATGGCACATTTGGAGCAGACAGATGTTAATTCAATTTTCTTATTTTTGTAACTTATCAATGCCTGTTTGTTGCATGTTTGTCTTGGATGGAACGATTTATGAGCACACGTGCTGGAAGGGTAACTAAACCACAAAAAGGCCATTCAGCAGCACTTGTGATGTGATGGGGGAACAGAATTAATTCTTGTTTTGATGTTAGGTTACCTCATTGCCTCTGCAAATTACTGTCACTCATAGGGCTGTGTCCTTGGCAAAGGCTAGGGATACGGTGATCATTCTTCTCCCAGGTCACAGGCTGTTCTCTCTAGAAATACCGGCTTAGCTCTTGTGCCCTGATCTGTTTTCTCACAGGTATACTTTTCCCTGGGTTTTAAAAAGTAGATGAAAGCACGGATCGTGGATTTTGAAATTAAATATCATCCTATTCATGTTCTGCTAGAAAAATTAATTGACTGCTCATTTAAAACAATCTCTTTATCAGGTTAATTTACTGTATTGGTGGGGAAACAGTAAGGGAGTGGTTTTTCCACCTTCCTTGAGCAGATGGGAAGGCAGTTTTGTACAGTTTTCTAAGCAAAACGGGTTCCTGATGAAATAACAGAATAACTCTTAGAAACTCTACTTTGGGCTGCAAAGGAATATTTATTTGGCTTTTTCCCTTGGTTCTGTTTTAAAGCGGACAGTGGAGATTTGGAGTAACTAAAATATATATTTAAAAAAAAATCTTGGAATTCCAAAGTGGTTTTTTTTGCATTTTTTTTTGTTTTGCTGAGAAGGCAAACATACATTATGTACAGAAACTCAAAACCTGAACTGGTACTGCACCTTTCACCTCTGAAACACAGATTTGTCCCTTTAGTTTTGCTTCCATCACTCTGCCTTATCAGTTGTTCTTGCTTTCCTGCTAAATCCCTGCTGTGGTGACTAAGGTGTGGGCAGTTGCTTACTATTTATAGCTGCTCTTGTTTAATCCAGTGTTTTCACAGCACACAGGGTAGTGACTCTGAGTTTTCTGCTAGTGGTGTGATCGATATTGCTCCTCATTAGCTTTGCCATCTCATTCTCTGCTTCTTGAGAGTGCCTGCCAGCTGTGGAGATCCATCTGCATTGGGCACCTGCTCATATTTTTCCTTCTAGTGCCGCTACCTAAAGGCTTAACAACTTAGTGGCTCGGCAACAGCCACCAGAAATGCTTGGCTTCAAGTATCGAAAAATGGGTTAGGGAAAACAGTGTTGATTCAATTTGACAGTTTTCAAAAGAAAACTGCTGTCTTTTTGCTTATACTTTTGGGATTGTTTATTCAGTTTCTGAAGGATACTGAATCAGAGCTACTGGGTATTTTGGTAGCCCAATACAGTCTAATAAACCATATGGACTCTTGTGAGACTTCAGAAGAGCATCTCTTCAGCAAATGACTGAGATGAGCTCTAGTGGAGCGCTGATTTTGCATCTCATTGACAGTATATGGAGGCAGTGGCCTGGCTGAGGAGGAAAACATTCAGATTCCCAGTTGCTTCCTTGCATGAAATGAATTCATAATGCTGACGGGCAGGCAGAGCTGCTCTAGAAGCCTCTGTTCCAAGAGCCAGGCAGAGCCAGGTGAAAAAGGACATGCTCACGCAGACCTGGGGTCGCTGGCCTTCTGGGGGGCTGTTTGGGCTTTGCTGCTCTTGAATCCCGTTCAGACCTGTGTTTAGCTGCATAGTAAATGCTGAAGGGGGAGATTATAATATTTATTTATTCCTCCTCAGAATCTATGACGCAGTCAGCATGCTGCTCTGAACACCCTGTGGTTTATCTGCTGCTTCTGTGTGTAAGTCACCGTTAATTTGAAGGTGCGATACAGCCACTGCATCACCTGAAGAAAGGCTTAGCTTTTTCTTTTTACCCTAGGAATACTAGATGAGTAACAAGAGGATGGGAACTCGGATATCTTTACTGTCGCTGTACAAAGAAATCTGGTATAATTTTTAGTGTTTTATAGAAACCATTCTCTAGAAATGATGTTTAACCCGATCCGACTGCATAGCTGGGATACAAATCAGAACATACTTTTATAGAAATAAGTACTAATTATGTAGATAAGCAATGCAAGGCCTTTTTACTGTCCATATTGTGTTAAATCTGCTGGATAGTAAGCTAATCTCTTTAGCGGATCAGTGTGATTTATGCTTGGTCATAGGGCGAATAATATTTTTGTAATCTGAAGTGCTTGAAAAACAAAACAAGAAGTCTTGAAGGGGTCAGGGGTTGCCGTAAGCCTGTGCTTTATGTGGAATGCTTGTTTTCTGTGATAATAATTAATGAACTGTTTAAGTTATGGAGGACATTCGTGTTATTGACACGGATGTATGCATGAGCTCAAATTTTAATTGAGTAGATGTGCTAGCTGTGGTGATACTGTTGGATAAGCCAGGCTTTAATTTTAGGCATTCAGGTTGTACTTAGACCTATATAGGTAGTTTTGGACACATAAAACGATTTACATACTCATATCAAAACGTTCATTTCAATACTAACAATTGTTCGTCTACACATGTTGTGCTCACTAGGTTCCCTTTTCACTACAGGCACACAAATGCTGTCTTCCCATCAAATGTTTGAAAGACTGTGGGGAGGGGGTAGTAAGGTGGCCAGAGGATGGGGATGCGAAGCTGAGAAGCACCTGGGCAAAAGAGAATGAAGTGCCCCGGCAGCTTGCTTAGGTATTGTGGTCCTGGGTGGATCCTCTCTCAGGTGAGCAGAATGTGGGGGGTGGTTTGGCTGTTGGTCAGTCTTTGCTGTTTCTCACCATCTAGAGATTCCCACTTTCTCTGCTGAGAAAATCTGTTCTATAGTTCTCTGCTGCAGGAGACAGATAAAAAAATAATAAAGCTGAATTATTTCTCAAAAGAGAAAAAAAAAAAACCCTTTTGGCATTTCAAATGAAAATTGTTTAAACTTTGAGCATAAATCTAAAGTGATGTTTTATTTGAAATGTTCTATGCTGTGATAAATAATTTCTAAACTACTTCTTTAGTGCTGGGTTTGGTTATGGTATTGAGAGAAAACAAAAGAGGAAATCGCTCTGCTGTAGCAGTTGAGAGAACATTACTCACAATTGTATCGTAGCTCTCCGAAGTATGAACCTGAAACAGCCACAGACCTTGGATTGCTGTGGTCTAGCCCGTTGGCCATGTGGGGTGGATCACTCTAGACAGGATACACAGATTATAGCTGGAAATTCATTTGCCGGGATGCTAATGCCTTGGAAATGATGACTGTACAGTTTGTTTCAGTAAGAAATTCATCAGCCTGAAGTTAGAGCGAGTCCAGAGGAGGCCAGTTAGGAAAATTCGAGGGCTGGAGCACCTCCCATCCCAGGACAGGCTGAGAGAGTTTGGGTTGTTCAGCTTGCAGAAGGCTCCAGGGAGGCCTTAGAACAGACTCCAGTATTAAAATGGGCTTCAGGAAAGGGATCGGATGAGAGGGAAAGGTTTTTGAGCTGAGAGAAGGGAGATTGAGATGAGACCTTAGGAAAAAATGTTTTGCTGTGAGAGTGGGGAGGCCCTGGCCCAGGTTGCCCAGGGAAGCTGTGGCTGCCCCATCCCTGGAGGGGTTCCAGGCCAGGTTGGATGGGGCTTGGAGCCCCTGATCCAGTGGGAGGTGTCCCTGCCCATGGCAGGGTTTGTTTTTTGGTTTTTTTCCCCCTTATCCTCACTAGGTGCATTTAGTTTCCGTACTATGCTACACAGTGACTTTATTCTAAAGCCTTCTCTCAGTAATTTAGGTGGGTGATTAAATTAGAATTTTGAGCCATCAGATGTGGAAACATTTAGCATACAACTGCAGATACAAGTTTGCTTTTTGCCTTTTTAGTATAATTTTGTGTCTAGATGTGAGAAATTGTCTCAGGGTGTATATGCATGCACATGCCATACATGATATATAATTGATCATCATTTTGTGTGGACTAATAGCACACATGCATTGTCGGATTGCATTGAAATTTTTGGATGCCAGTTGTCAAATTAGTGATTAAATTCATCTGGACTTCATACTAAATGGATACAGAAGCATTTAGCTCTTCAAGCAGGAACAGGAGAGTATCCCTGTTACAGGTTAATGGAAAATTGATAGCTTAGACCCTGCAATGAACAGAACAATTTCCCTGAAGACTTGGTAGCAGACTTGCTCCGTGAAATGCATTTTTGAAATGTGGTATAGAAAGAAATAGGATGTAAAATAGAAATAGGGAGAAGTTACCAAAAAGATTCACCTCATCAGTGTAACTCTCTGGTTTGAGACCCACTAGGCTAGAACTTAAATGAACTCTTAGTGTAAGCTTACGTGTTTTCCAACTCATCCGCTATTCTTTCAGTGAATCAAACTTAATTACAGGTTGCATCAGGTGACACCAGCGAGTAGAAGTCCTATTAGCTTCATGTCTTGAGCTGAGTGATCCAACGTCCTCTTTGTGGGTGAGAAGTTAAGCTGTTCTTAGGAATAACTTTGTTTGAAAGAGGCAGCTTAGAATTTATATGGGTTTGTGAGTTGTCTTTCAGTTGGCCGATAGTGTGTAGCCTTGAGGAAACAGATAGTTATCTCTTGTTCATCTCCTCCACAGAATGTGGTATGTTCATCTCCTTCATGTTTACTTTCTAGAACTGCCTCTGCTCTGCCATCACCTTCATGACCAGAGCTGGAGGGGTATGAAAAAACCAAAACAAACCCGTATTTCCATAACAGCATCTCTGGCCATTGGTGCCATTGACTTGAGATTGAAACCAAAGTGGCCTGATACACTTCTGTCTGTGTCCAGTCAACTGGAATACACCACATGGTCATGCTCATCTATGCAGAGCAAAAACCTTTCCTGTTTGTGCACGTGAGGTTTGTGAGTGGGTCAGATGGGTGCTCAGTCCTTGTAAGATCTTTGGGGCACTAATGTCAATCATTTCTAATGAAGAAGATCATGAAGGAGTGAAAGTATTTTTGTAGCATGTGTAATGCTAATCTTGCTTCTTATTTTGAGGGGGAAATGATGCTTCCATTTGTTAACTTTGCATGAATGTAGGACTGCTTCTTGTTTGTCTTTACTGAAATCTAGTATCAACAAATAACTGTTCAATGAAAATAACATACTTTGAAAACACAAAAGTCTTATAGTGGCAGATGTACATGGGTGGTTGGAGAGAAACCGCCCCTTTTTGTGGGTGTGAAGGTAGCTGTTGTGAATTAATCAATTACTTTCAGCTGGTCCACCTGATAAGGGCGTGGCAGTGCCATATTCCTACCACTTGTACTTTCTAGGTGTGTAAAATGGAGTATTTTACTTTTAAAGCCAACTTATGAATTTTGTGCTACCCAGTACATGTTGTGCATGGTTCTTCAATGCTGTTTTAGAGAGAAATACTTCATTCCAGCAGAAAATGTTTTGTGAATAGTTCTGGAGAATCAGGCTGAAGGGACCATTTGGCTTGGTTCAACTTGTACGACATCAAGATTAACTCTGTGGGTTGACCTGTCTTTCTTTCCTGCCCACCTAAGCAAACATCCTCGATGTACTTTAGATTAAAGCATATTTTTAATAAAAATAATTTAAAAAAACCAACACAGAACCCTTTCTGTGCACAGAATAAGAATAGGGAAGAGTCATGAAACTTTCAGATTTGACATCTTCCTGTTGCTTCCGTTGACGTTTTAGCTAAAGGGATGCAATGAAAGATGTGGTTATTTTCTTAGTGTTGCTGTACAGTCTGGTTCTGGACAGCTTTTTGCAACACCTTTCCCCAAGAAATCCAACTGCAAAAGAGACAACAACTCTGCTTGGGTGCGGGGTTGGGAAGCACTTTGATTTGTAGGTGATGAGTTCTGGATCACATACTGACTAATGATCTCCACCAACAATACCACTGCTGACAGTGGTTTAAGTATTAACCTGAGGTGAAGGAGGATTTTATGCTGCAGAGAATATAGTACGGTCGGGACTGAAATGTAAGAGGCAGGCAACTTCTTACTTAATGCCATTGGCATATATGTGGGCTATGAACCCTAGTTTTTTTTTCTATTAATTGTGATTATTAAGAAAAATACTGAGCACTTAATGTCTATTACTCTGAGCTGCCCAAGTCAGCTGTTATTAATCTTCCTCAGTTGTCCCTATCTACTCTATTTTAAACTGAATTATTTTTGTCACATAACTGAAATCACTAAGCATAAACTACCATGGAATGATAGGTTGTGTGTAATTCAGCTATCATTTGTAAAGTATTGGTTAGTGTCTTAGAATTAACTCAGCAAATCAATTGCAGTAAGTTAGCTGAAGTGATACACAACAGTGTTGTAGGAATTGAAGCCTACAGAGGTGCATTCCTTGTGTGAGGTCCCTCTTCAGAATACCTGGTTTCCCTGCTCTCTGCTAGAGCTCCCTGTTTTAGCATGGAGAAAAGGAGGCTGAGGGGAGCCCCATCACTCTCTAAAACTACCTGAAAGGAGGTTGTGGTGAGGTGGGTGCTGGTCTCTTCTCCAAAGTAACAAGCAGTGGGACGAGAAGGAATGGCCTCAAGTTGCACCAGGGAAAGTTCAGGTTGGATATCAGCAAAAATTTCTTTGCTGAAAGGGGTTTCAAGCACTGAAACGGCTGCCCAGGGAGGTGGTGGAGTCCCCATCCCTGGAGGGATTTAAAAGATGGGTAGAAGAGGTGCGCAGGGATCTGGTTTAGCAGTGGGCAGGTACAGTTGGACTCAATCTCAAAGGTCTTTTCTGACCAAACAATTTTATCATTCTGTTTGGTATTTGGTTGAAGAACCTAGAAACAGGCTGTCCTCCAAAGCTCTGATACCGGAGGAGCTGGATAGCAAGCAACACGCAGCCCTCACGCCCTTCCCTGAACCTTTATCACCGGGCCAAAAGTCTCTTCTCCCTTCAGTTTGTCTGTTCTCCTGTGTCTGTTCCTTGTTTCAAGAGTTTACCTTTCTGCTGCTGAGAAGATGCACTGCAATACTTATTTAGTATAAAAGGCAGTTGTGGGCACAGTGCTGCTGGAACAGGTGCCACACTGGCAGAAAAGCTGTTTTCAAATGCAAAACCATGCAATTTCTTTCAATTATCACAAAGTTTTAGCCCACCGTGATGACTAACCAGTTCTAAAACCACCAATACAATGGCATTTTGCGTGAAACCTGTCATAAATGTCCAAAAATAAGGCAGTTTTCCTGGTGTATAGCTTACACAATGCAAATGGAAAAAATGGCTATTGTGTTTCAGTCTGTGACTCAGCTTGGGAGATGTTGAGACCTGTAATATGTCGTGCTACAACAAATTGTTCTCATTAGCTTTCTCCATGTCGGAATTTCCTTAATCTTTGCTAGTAGGCAAATTTCCTTTGCTGATGGGAGAAAAATGCCTAGGATCTCATCCAGTGAGGTACTTCAGCATCTGTCTCCACGTTCCATGCTGTATGACGTTCAGCTGGCGGGAATGCTGCTCTAGTCAGATCTGTGCAGCACTGAGTCTCGGCTTCACGCAGTGGCCCAGAGGCTAAATTGCTCTTCAGACAAGGAAGACTGTAGGGAAGAATGACTGCGTTTTGCTGCACTTGAGTGTCAGATGGATGATTAAGGTACAATTACTGTGGGCAATGAGGTTTGGGTTTTTCTTCTTTGCAAGTTTGCAAAATCATGCCTCAATTCTTTCACTTAATTGAAAGTTTATTGTGAAACAGAGAAAGACTTGTGTATTTGGCATAAACCAATGAAGTTCGAGCAGTGCTGTCACTTTAAGCAATAATTTAACTTTTGTGTACAGTTTTTCATGCTATAAGCCTAAACAAAGGTCTTGGTAAGCCATGTAAGTGTGCACGAGAAGGTGGTTTCTGATGTTCAAAGCCCCTTTTTTAGGGGAGACCACTTGTAATAACTTCAGTTCTTCAGCTTCACCTCTCTCTTTTCTCTACGCAGCAGTAAAACTGAATAGCCAGTGAGCCAAGCTGTACTAGACATTGGTAAGATGCCACCTCGAACTTGAAATGAAGCATGACACATGCTTATACAAATACTCAACAGAAAATAATCTGTGATTCTAAGTGATCTTATTGAATTTTAAATCTCTGTATTCAGCAGCAGCGCTGCCCTTCTCTAACAGCTCGTGTCTGCAGCAGTGGTGCTTTCCATCACTGTTCAAGATATCCAGTGGTAATTGCTTCTTGCTTTCCTTGTTTTTCTGTGCTCTACAACAACAGTTAGTCACCTGAACCATGCGTTCCGAGCTCAGCCACCAGTTACTGCACAGCAAGTCTGCAACTTGGTGCTGGCTGTTAGCAGCCAGCTAAAGAAAAGCTGGATCCTGCACTTGCCAGTAGCGTTAAGAGGAATGTTTTTGGTTATAGTGTTTATCTATCTTCATCAACACACTTAGTTTGACATAGGTCTTCTGCTTCATATGGCTGTTGTTAAGGAAGCACCCTTGAACATAGAATCAGAGAAGTATTAAGGCTGGAAAAGACCTCAAAGTTCATCCAGTCCAACCGTCAGCCCAACCCCACCACGATTCCCAAACCATGTCCCAAAATGCCAGAGGCACAGGCTTTTTGAACTCTGCAGGGATGGAGACCCCACCGCTGCCCGGGGCAGCTGGTTCCAATGCTTCACCACTCTTTCAGTACAGAAATTCTTCCAGATATCCAATCTAAACCTTTCTGGGTGCAACTTGTGGCCTTTTCCTCTGGTCCTGTCACTTCTTACCTGAGAGAAGAGATGTTTCATTGGATTAAAAAATGCAACCCAGAAGCTGAGCACATGCAGTGTGTTTGTCTCCATGGCCTTCAAAGCACTTAATGCTGTAGATGAGGCACCAAAGTAAGGATGCGCTGCTGGTGGTGACAGGGATACCTTAGCTAAGGAACTGGCCTTGCAGCATGTTTAGCTTTGCATTATTGATAAGCAAAGACTTATCACAGAAGATACAGGCGCCCCCGTGATAGCAACTGTCATAAATCGATCCAGTTCCTGCCGAGACACTAATGTTTCTGGCAGCTGAATGAGAAGGAATCCAAGGAGGAAAGCTGTCAAAGGCTGAAGTCTGTGCCTTTGGGGGAAACATAATGACAGGAGCATAAAGAGAGAAAAGATAAACCTTCACAATGGGAAATTTCTGTAGTGTTCTTAATTTCTCTTTCAGCAGGGGAATTTTTAATAACTAACTTTCTGGTAAGGACTGTGGCTGACTGCTTTAGGAAACCTGTTCATGCAGAATGTTCTTGTCAGGTGTGTGTGTTAGTGCGTTCAGTTGGCTTCCTTAAACTTCTTAATGTGGAAAAAACGTCCGTCCACACCGGAGTAGTCACTAGTAATGTTAAAGGTCGAAGCATGCGAAGCCGTTCTTAAATGTCTTAATTTTTTGGGCAGCAGCTACTAAGTTAAAGGCCTGGAGGGTTCTCTTTCCTGGGAGAAGGAGCCTTTTTCTTTTAAAGATCTCATTTGGCAGCTCTGTCGAAGCTTTGTATGCTGGTTGGTTTGTTTAGTTTTGTTTTGGTTTTGGTTTTATCTTTATTCCTTTTCCATGCTTTTGAGGAATAGCATGTTTTGAAATTTAGCAGCTTAAGCAGTTCACCTTCCATTTAGAGATGTATTCACCCTTACATAATCTTGTGTTATAAAATGGGCTGTTGGTAAGTTGGTCAGCAATGATCTATGGTGTGCGTGCTGCATTATTTCATTGTCCTTACTCCTCTATTTGGGGTTCTAGAAACAAGTTCAAAAAAAGTTAATATGAACCTTGGAGGGAGACTGCTTTTTCTGACCACAAAGCTGTTTGCAGAAGAGGGCTAGTGTTTGGGGGTTCTTTTTTTTTTTTTCCCAATCCTGAATCTACACATAATAGTGAGTGTTGCAATTTTTTTAAGCTGCAAAAGAACATAGACTATGATGTGGGGGAAA
Organism: Clamator glandarius; assembly: GCA_033459285.1. Lineage (NCBI taxonomy): Eukaryota > Metazoa > Chordata > Aves > Cuculiformes > Cuculidae > Clamator > Clamator glandarius. The sequence continues at coordinate 53,134 of JAUNZM010000272.1, read as the reverse complement.
AATGAGCCCCTAGAAATGGCTAAAGAAATTGGATATTGATCTAACACTGAGAGGCTCACAGTTTTGCGAGGAGAGCTGCTGCAAATAGAAGGTGCTTTCTTTATACTGTGGAAGTCGCAGTTGAAGTATTAGGCTTAGGCTGAAGTAGAAGAACTTGGTTTAAACAGTCCTTGGAGTGCAATGCTTAGGTCCTAGAGCAGTGTTTCTCCCTTTTTATTGTCTGATTTCTGTAGTGCCTTACATGTTTTTAATCTATTCAAATAAAATATAAAGCTAGTACCCCTGGTTTTGAAAGCGTGTATGTGTAGAGACCCTATATCTTCCTCCAGTCCTGAACTAAATTGTCCAAAGGAGTCACAGAATATTCTGAACATAAATACTAGATATTACTTCTCTAGGATGCAGGCTGTTCAAATTGTTTTGACTGCAACATTTCTGTAGTATTCTAATTGGCAGCTGTGCAAGTCAATATGAAGTGTATGCACTACATATCACTCAGCTGATTTATTAATTTTGCTAATCTTTAAAGGCTTCATCCTCTCAAGGCTTCAATTCAATGTTCTTACTAGTTGGCACCCCAAAAAAGGATGCTCTAGTTGGCATGTCTGCAGAAGCATCAAGTGGCGATGTTCATTTTTAATCCTGTGTGATCAAACTACGAGTTAATTGATGCAATACCATGAGCATGTTATGTGAGGCCGTTTATTTTCAGCAACTCAAGATCTCAGTCATCTTCCTTCACTATGAAGAGTAAATAAGCCAGCAAGAGGCTGGAGTGTGTCCAGAGGAGGGGGATGGAGCTCGTGATGGGTCTGGAGGACAAGTCTTACGAGGAGCGGCTGAGGGACCCAGGACTGTTTAGCCTGGAGAAGAGGAGGCTCAGGGGAGACCTTATTGCTCTCTACAACTACCTAAAAGGAGGTTGTGGTGTGGTGGTTGTTGGTCTTTTCTCCCAGCATGAGGAAGTGGCCTCTGGTGGTGCCAGGGGTGGTTTAGTTTGGGTATTAGGATAAACTTCTTCACTGACAGAGTGGTGAAGCCCTGCTCAGTCTCCATACCTGGAGGGGTTCAAAAAAACATGTGGCCTTGGCACTTTAGGATGTGGTTTAGCAGGCTGAGTGGGGTTCAGCTGACGGTTGGACTGGATGAGCTTAGAGGTCTTTTCCAACCTAAACAATTCTATGAATCTATAAAATCATTGCAAGATTTCTCTTATATGCCCTTTCCTGTGCTGGCCGCATGGAAGTGTCGTTAAGTCTCCTTTCCCCTGCAGTTTCTTGTTCGCAGAGTTATGTTTCTTCTGTTAATTAGATACTGACCAGATAAGGAGCATTATATGTATTTCAAATATTAACTATCACAGCAAAAGTTTATAAACTATGTTGCTCTTTTGTTTTTGATGTTAGAACTATGCATTATTTGATGTAAGTAGATAACAGAAGATGAGGCTTTATAAGTTAATTTTGATATGTGTACTCCTAATAAAAACAATAAACACTGCCTTTTGCACCCAAATGGCCACAACATTTATTGCTCCATTTATTGCACAGGCTCTTTCCAAATGTTGGAGACTGTAGCATATCTCAGTGCTGGGAACATTTTTTATAGAATGATGCCTGGAGCTGCTAGACAGAAGTATACAAAAACTCTCTTGTCACAAACAACATTTAAGATTATATATCTCAGCGTGGTTGTTAAAAGATATAGGACTGGATATGTATTAAAAATTTACAGTGTGTTGGAATTACCTTTTTTCCAGTAGATGGGGAATTCTTTAGGAAAAGTGCGCTAAAGAAAAATTTATCTTGCAGTTCGAATTGCCTGAAGTTTTGCTACGTAAAAATTTGTTCTAGATAAGTATGTAAAGAAGATTACCCTAACTTTTCTGCAAATTACTTAAGTCAACTGCGTCTGAATATTTTGACTCATGCCTGCATTGTCCAGCTCCAAGTTATGAAGAACAACTACCTACATATCATCCGACTCTTAATTTTAAGTAATGTATAAAAAAATCCAAGAAACTTCTATATACGCACTATTTTTGACAGAATTTAGATGTTCCAAGAGCTTATTTTTGTTGTAGAAATGCAAGGACCAGTACAATCTGTCAAGCACTAGCACAAAATACAAAACATTTATTTGCAAACCTGTGGGGTGGGAACTCTCAGAAGGCTCTTGAGGGTTCACCAATAAAAAGAAATATTTCAAGGGGCCACTGAGGGCAAGAAACAGAACAATTTCTTCTTGATTTCTATTTAATTGAAGAAGTAGTAGACAATGAGGGGGGAAAATAATGGATTGCTTTAGAAAATAATGGTGACTGCCGCATCCCTGGGGGTGTTCAGGTTGGATGGGGCTTGGGGCAACCTGATCCAGTGGGAGGTGTCCCTGCCCATGGCAGGGGTGGAAGTGGCTGGGCTTTGAGGTCCCTCCCAACCCAAACTCTTCTATGATTCTATAAAAATGACTTTGTCCCAAATGTCTTCTGGATTTGTTCATATTGTTATCCTGCCCCTTACAAAGTAGATGGGCTGTGGACATCATGACTAATGCAGGAATAGCCAAATTAAATATGAATCTAAAGACCTGAGGAATATTACAGTTTCCTTCTAGTTCCCTTTTGAAAAACACAACTGGGTGCATAAAACTCTTTCCACAATTTAAAGGCACAGTTTCACACAGTATATATCTAATTCTGGGAGCATGACAGTGTATTTCTGAGCAGAAGTGTGCTGGAGTTTGGGGTTGTCTAGAGTACTTCAGTAACAAGGTAATATTAAAGTGCTCCCTATAGCTGTGGAGTTTAATGCTCAGCTTATTTTTAATCAGTTTATACCTATTATCAATTGATATTTATGTAAAACTATAAATTCACACACAGATTAGCATATCACAAATGTTAAAATATAAATGTCTGCCACAGAAGTAAAATTAAGCATTTTTTGCTCTTTGTGCATCATCTTGGGGCATGGGACTGACAAAATTTTATCCTGAGCTACTGACAGTTTGGGTAGAAAAGAATCCAGATTGAACCGTAGGCATTTTCTGCATAGCTGTAAAGATTCTTCATTGTGGCTGTATTCACTTTCTGATTTTTTGTGAAGGCTGCAGTGTCATGCTTGAGGGCTGGGTTATCTCTGTATGGAGAAGTTATTTGAAGGCTGAGATTTGCATCCTTTTGAGCGTATGCATTTGTGCTTCATGATGGTGGCATCGCAGAGCCAGTAAATGTTTTGATACTTGATAACACAAGTCAGAAAATACTTTTTTTTCTGGAACTTGTGGAGCCATCCAGAACTCACAATGCTTGGGATAAAGACTCACTGGCCAAATCAAAAGAGGTGATAGCTTTGGGATTTTAGCTTCCCCTCCAAAAAATAACCCCTTACTCACCAGAGGAACAGTCTTGATCAAGTTGATTTTAATCTTTTATTAAATCTTGAATGCACTGTCCTCCAGTGGCTTCACACTTTTACCTGCTGTATTCCTTAACTCTGAAGCATTTCAGGTCTTTTATTTAGTCTTCAAACAAGAATTGAGGATCAGTTAAGTGTGGTTGGAGCTGGAAGTTTACTTTATAGAGGCACGGGTATGGTATGTAAGCTTGACTTGGGAACATCAGCAGCAGCTGGGATGGCCACGGGTTTGAGATTTGTTCTCACTGAAGCAAGTGATGGGTTTTGTTCTTATTCCTCGCATGATGAATGTACCATGTTTCAGGAAACTGCTTACATCGTTCCACGAGAATGTGCTGTGATAGCAGTTAGGTATAAAATTCAGAAGTGGAAATTTAGAAATTAGATATTGAAAGTAGTTGCCATAATAAGTGATGGATTTTTGTCTTTAATAATACTGCCTTTTACCTAATGCCGTAGTTTGAACTGTCCTCCAAGTATTAGCATATCTTCTTCCAACTTTTCACTTTTGCAGATAAATCTGTATGAAAGCACTGTTGACTGAATTGTCTCTGGAAACTCCTTGAACAACAGTCTTGGTTTTGCAATCTCTTGGAAGTATCTTATCTGAAAAAGCATAATTGAATCTCTCAGCATTGTCTGAGCTGGGATCCAGATCCAGCCAGCTTGTACTGGCTCTGGCTTGATATTCTCCTTGCGCTAATTTTCATGGAGAAAATAAGTTCAAGCTGTTAGATGGTTTTAGATTAAAAATAGGATTTGTGACTTTTTATTTAGAAGGTAGAGAACAAAAAGGCAGAAATATGACTTAACCCCTTCCGCACACACTCGCAGCAGTCCTAGCCTAGTTTTGGACTTGTCGTCACAGTGAAATAAGCATTCTCTTCTATCTCTAGGATGTTTTTTGTGGCTTGCTTTTTATCTGAGCAGTCTGTAGGTTTTTTTTAATACGGCAGTTGAACAACAAACAGGAGATAACAAGAAGGTGTGATGAGAGATGTCATCCCCTACCTAGGTATTCATTTGTTCATATTACTGCTTGCATGGACGCAAAAATGAATCTTTAAATACTGTCAATTTGAGATCAACACTTAAAATAATACAATCTCTTGTCTCTCTTTAAAAAATCTGTAGTATTATGACTACATGACACATTGTGATGAATACAATCTTCTTATTGCTTCCTCTTCAGGGTAAGAGCAACTAAGCACTTTTATAAATGTTAGAATTTAACGAGACATCGGTATACGTTGAGATTCATTTATGCACATTTAATTGAAAGCAGAAACGATCGATAAACACCAGTGTAATGACCTGTACTAACCTTGACATAGTTGACTAGCAAAATTATGCCTTGTCACTAGTGCTATGTGTTTATTCATAGGCAAATAATAAAATTATCTTATTCATTAGATCTGAGGGCAGAACCATGCAGTGATCTTGTGTTCTTAAACTTTGCGTGCAGCTCTGTGAATTAGCTTTCTAGAAACAAACAGAGGCGCTTTAGCCTGTTATACACAAGAAGCTTAAATGTCAGGAATGCAATCATCAAACTTAATGACACTGTAGGTGTACATCACAAGATTATCTTTGATAAAGAATACAGAAAATAAGCACTCAAGCTATTATATTCACTTTTTGTGGAAGTGACAGAAAGTATGCGTCATGTTTGTTGTCTGCTTACAGGGATCTACCCCATCCTTCCCTTCCTGTAAATACTTGTAATGAGAGTGGAAGCAGGTGAAAAACATATTATGCTGTAGGTTCTTGGAACTGGCTTTGAGTTAGAATGACTCGGACTTGTTTTCTAAGTGCTATACCATAAACCTGTGTAAAGATGGGGTGAATTAAAGAATGAAAAATGTGTATTGTATATTTAAAAAAAAACTAGTTGTAAAAGTGCTTTCTAGTTTCTGCTGTGGCTGAGGGCTGAGCTCGGCAGATGCCTCTGCTGGGCAGGTAAAGCTGATGTGGGGAATGGTGCAGACCTTGATTTTCTTTTTTTTTTTTTTTTTCCTGCAGTGAGATCTTACCTTAGTATTTGCTCAAGTGAAAGCAGCAATAAACAGAAGAGCAATGCTCTCTTAGCAGCTTTTTCTCCGATGTGTGAATGGCCACTTAAAACAACAACAACCACCCCCTGTATAAATTGAATCATAGAATAGTTTGGGTTGGAAGGCACCTCAAAGCCCATCCAGTTCCAATCGCCTTCCATGCGCAGGGACACCTCCCACAGGATCAGGGGCTCCAAGCCCCATCCAGCCTGGCCTTGAACCCCTCCAGGGATGGAGCAGCCACCACTGCCCTGGGCAACCTGGGCCAGGGCCTCCCCACCCTCATCATGAAGAAATTCCTCCTTCTGTCTAGTGGCATGAGATACTAAAATAAGGCTTTTAATAGAAATTTACTTCCAGAGTTAACACTGGTATTACTGCTAAAGATTTAATTTTAAAATTAAATCTTAAAATTTTAGGAAAAAATTTCACACTTTTTATAGGAGTGGCTTTGAGTGGTGTGGTTAACATCAGCAGGACAGGGGACGGAACTGTACTGATTTTGCAGTCTGCAAACTTGTGTAGCATTGTAAACAAGTGTAGAAGTCAGTGTTTCTTGCTACGGTGTAGTGGCTTTGCTAAACTTATCTTAAATTAAATATTTGGTCTGGTTTGCATAATCGAATAACAAAGCTCCTATAGTAGTCAAGCTTTCATATTGAAGAGAAGAACTTCTAAATTAATGCTTTACTGACATGCAAAGCAATAGAATTCAGGAGATTCTGTTCCTTCAGCAATAACTGCTCATATTGCAGAGTCTTCTTGGAGAATTCAAAGAATAAGAAGTTTTGGTGACAACTGCATGGAACAGGATGAGTTGAGGTAAAGCTGTTTTAATATCGTCTTTGAACAAGCTCGATGCTGAGTTTGCAAGTGCGTGGTTACAGTAGTGATGCAGTTCACCCCGAGGATATTGAAACCAAAAATGCAGGCGGGATAAAAGTACCACAGGGCTAATGGGAGAGGAAAAAAATCAATGGAACTTAATAGTCAAACGAGCACCATGCATAGGACGTTTGGCCCTAGGTAGTTTGGTGCAAAGAGCTGAAATAAAAATAGCCCAGTGACAAATCGTATGTATTGCTTATTCTTTTTCCCAAGCGGGATGACTTGGCTGCTGTCACAGCTGCAGCCCAGCTCCTTCTCCAGAGGAATCGCTGTGCGGCAGGATAAACACTGCAGTGAAGATATCTCTGTCCCTTTTTCCTTCCCAGGGAGCACGTTATGACAAATGCTGAAGGGATGTTTGCAGGAAGGGAAAACTATCTCTAGTTCGAGGCACATCCACAGAAAATATTGGCTTGTAGAAGTTGATGCAGCATAGCCAGCCAAGCGTATCAAATTGAACAAACTGCTGCTTCAGAACTAGCGCTTGGGAATACCAGTTCCCTGTCTTCAGCCTCCTCCTCAGAAGTAAACAGTGTAAACAAGATGAGAGATGGTCCTAGCGAGATGTATAAATGTATAACATGTGCTTTTCTCTACGAAAGTAGCAAGGACCTTGAAATCCTGTGTTATGGGATTTGTTATGATATCAAGTTTAATTCTACTTGGATATTTCTTAGGCTCATAGAATGGTTTGGGTTGGGAGGGTCCCTAAAGCCCATCCAGATCCATCCTCCCTGCCGTGGTGGGACACCTCCCACTGGATCAGGCTGCTCCTCACCCGTTCCTCATTTGTAATTCTTTTGAAGAAACTTTTATATACTTCTCTATTTCAGGCTAGTAAAAATCCACCACTAATAAGCATAGCTCCTAATTTCCTTCTCATTGTATCTCAAATAATTCTGACAGTGAAGAGGCAGCAGAAAAGGCTTCTGTTGCCCAAGAAAAGATCAAGTGTTTTTAGTAGAACTGATACATTTTGTGCTGACGTATCTCTGGGAATCACCACGTCCTTGTTGCTCTTCTCTTGCACTGTCTTTATATAAAGAGCAGGACAGACTTGCACTACACAAAAATATTGTACCTCCTGCCATCTCCCCACTTCTGTGTTTCCGCAGACAAATTTGCTGCTGTACAAATGCTTGGGTGCCTAATCTTTGTTAAAACTCAAAAAGCTGGTGATGATCTGGTAGAAATCATCTAAAAGCCAGTAGCAATTTTACTGAAGGTACCTTAGTTTCATGACACTTGAGTTGATCTGGAATTGTAAAGGTCTTTCTAAACTACTCTTTGTGGAGCAGGAACTTTGTACACCTTGCAAATGTACAAATGTGTTTTCAAGCAAAATGTGCTCACCCTCTTGTGTCTCTGCTGTGCTTGGCCTCTGTTCAGCAGTGACTGAAAAACACATGTACAGCAATTGTAACTGGAGTCTGGGCTAGGACTCTGGAATCATTGTCCAGAAGAGCTGCCTTCCATGAGGAGAAATGAGTTTGTGAACTCATTCTGCCAGGTAGCAGTGATCCACAAAAATAATTCCCTAAACTGAAGTGACTATTCATATAGGGGCGGATGATTTATTGTAAAAGAAAAGGGATTTTTAATTTCAATATGTATGTAAACAACCCTCTGGAGTATCATTGATGCTTGATCTTTGAGCTTAGCTGTTTCCATGAGTGCAATGTTATTGCTTTTGTAATGTCGGAGTACTGCAGAAATGGGCTGTTGATGGAGGAGCATCTGAAAGGATGCTCTTACCCCACATCTACACCTGTTGCATATAAACTTCTAGTGGTTTACAGATTTGAAGAGACTAAGTTTCTGTTGACCCCACCCTGGAAAACAAATCCTGGTTAAACAATTAAAGTATTGAGTGCCTGACAAACAATATAATAATTTTTTTTTTGTTCTTGTACCACATATTGCACATCATTTAGTTTTGCTAGCAGAACAAGCACTGCTTTAAAAGAAATTCATTTGTTTATAGGATTCTTTGACAACTGCCAGATAAAACCATGTTATTATGGAGGTGTTCCCTGGAGATGTTCAAAACAGCATGTGGCTGTGGTGCTTTTGGTTTAGCAGGCATGGTGGGGTTGGGCTGATGGATGGACTGGATGAGCTTAGAGATCTTTTTCAACCTTACGGATTCTATGATTCTGTGATTCTAAAGAGAAAAGAGAAAGATAAATAAATGTGGTCTTTGAACCTGGCTGAGGTTGGTTTATACCCTGCTCTTTTCCCCTTCCCACTCCCATTTTGTTGCCTTTGAAAACTGATTTGTACCAATGTGCTTTTAACCTAAATGTGTGTTAGTTTGCTGAGTAAAGAGCAGGTCCTGTTTTGCATTAACGGTGCACCTACAGAGCAAAAAAAGCAAAGGAATTGTTAAAGACAATATTTGGGGCTGGAAGTACAGGGCAAAGGCCTTGAATGCATGTCCATAAATGAGCAGAAAGGAGGTTGAGCATGCTGGGATGCAGGCACAGTCTGGCTTTGTTGCAGTAAACTTTGAAAAGTTAAGTGAATGTCCAGAGGTCACCTGGACTCTCTGGCAGTAAGGACCTTATCTCAGCACAGCGAGCAAGGACAAAAAGAGATGAGGAAAGATAGCGAGGAGGCCAAATGACATCTGTGATATCTTCAGTTGCGAGATACTAAAGTTGAAACATCCTGGGGCTGCAGAGCTCTTGAATGAATGCTGCTTTTAAGAAGTGAAAATGCTGAGATCAAATGTATTGGCAGTAAAAATAATACTGCAAATGTAACTGTGGGAATAGCATAAACTGGGCTTCCGAATCTCTAGATAGGGAGTATATTGAAAAGAGGCAAAGTTGCTGCATGAGCCAGCAGCTGGCTCTGTGTTTACTTCTCAATCCTGCCATCTGCTTGCTGTGCCAAAGGAACAAACTGGAGTGCAAGTCATGGTCCTGGTGCACACTGCAGCTTGGATCCTTTGAGCTGAAGCGGTGGAGCTCTGGTGGGGTAGATGGACCCATAGCCGTATGCATCAACTTAATAACATAATGCTAAATGAAGCCCTGATGTCCCCCTGTTCTTTAAAGCGTCTTCCTTCTTTTACTGCTTCTTTTGCTTCTTCTTTCTCTCTTATAGTGTAAAAGGTTATAAAGTGCTTTTTTAGCAGGCAGAGCTAACTTCAAAGGCACAGAACTGTGATTGTGTTCTTACAACAGGCAAACGCAAATGTAGGTGATCTGCTTTTACTTAAGGTAGTAACCTCCCAAAAAGGAGGATTGAAATATGTCACCGTGAACAGTGACAGAAAATGTGATTGAGTTTTGTAGTGCTGTGAAGGTTTAAAAACAAGAATAACCAAAAAAAACCCCTAAACCTCCAGTAAGAACAAAGCCTCTAAGCCTGATTGGTTGTGTCTAGGCCAGCAGATGTGGTTGAAGAGGGCTTTATTCTGAAAAAAAAATTTAAAAATCTCTTATCAAGGTAAAGAGGCAATAAAAAATACCACCAGGTGAACTGAGGGAAAAGCAGGTAAAGTTGATAGTACAGGACCTCTCAGAGTGTTTTGAGTAACACTTATAGAAGGTAAGGAAGTTATTTGAAGTTATGACCTCAAATTGCTCCAGGGGTGGTTTATATTGGATATTTGGAAAAATTTTTTCACTGACAGAGTTGGTGAAGCCCTGGCAGAGGCTGCCCAGGGCAGTGATGGGGTCTCCATCCCTGGAGAGGTTCAAAAAATGTGTAGCTGTGGCACTTTGGGACGTGGTTTAGTAGGCACAGTGGGGTTGGGCTGATGGTTGGACTGGATGAGCTTAGAGGTCTTTTCCAACCTTAGTGATTCTAATGGTTCTAAAAGCTGAACGGATTATTAAACTCTCCCTGAAAGTTGTAATTGTACTGAAGCATTGAGCATTATACTGCATTTGCGGGACTGATTTTAAGTCAGGAAAAAAGCAATCCACAAACTCCCCTGAACACTGCCTTGTCCTTCACCTTCTAAAAAATACTTCTAAAAAATACCCCAACAACAAGAACCCTGAATCCAACACCCACAAACCCCCAAAATCAAACAAACAAAACCATCACCAAAACTTTATAAGACCTTTCTCAGAAGAACTAGACTCTGTTGCTCCATCCAGTGCCAAAGTCATGTCAAGAGATTGGAATCTCAGGATTACCTGAGGAAGGCTGTTTTCTCCTGGGATGGCTCAGCCAATAACTGCTGCTGGCTGTAGGAGAGATGGGATCTGGCTACTTGCAAGAAAACCACAAGCTGTCAGTACAGCTGTTGTAACTGAAACTGAGCCCTCCAGACAGCTAAAAAGGAGCCAAAAATCCATTTCTATAAGAGAAAATCTGCAATATTATCTCTGATAGTCACACATTTTTTAACTTCTGCATGCAAAGAATTAATAGGTACAAATTACAAATTCTAAAGAGTTAACTGAGTAGATGGGGTCAAACAAGACTTAAGTTCTATTCTTTATGCCTTCTGTTTAAAGATTTATAGTACCAAAATATACACTCGAATTTATCTTCATCTTTTCAGGTTTTCTAATTTAGTCGTAATTGGAGAAAAGGGTTGTATCAATGGCGAGTAAATGCAGGTCACAATTGATATACTCATGCGGCCACTGAAATTGGAGTGACTTCTTCAGGGGCAGATCAACATGGTTAGTTAGCAAAGAATGATCAGGACTGATCTTAGAGGTGTTTTCCAACCTTAACGATTCTACCAAAAATTGGAGCACAAACTAGAAAACTAGTTTGTGCTCCGAAGTCACCATTTTATTTTTTGAAAAGGTAATTTTGTCATTTTAATGACAAATCACTGAGAGTTCTGATAATCTGTGTGTGGAATTTAATGTGTAGACACCTCTTTTGAATTAAGACTTAGGTATAATTTACACTGAAAATTCTGTCTATAAAGTACATTGGTTTAAATTGCATAGAGAGGTTTCAGATGCTGGATCTTGATTTGTAATTATTGTTGTATCAATCGCCAAACAAATTCCTGGGACAGAAGGCTGACACCAACTCTGTCCCCATAAATTTTATTGTTTGTCCTTTCTCTATAGAATAAACATAGTGAGATCTTGTCTTATCTGAAAGATAAATGTAGGGATATAGTGGCCTTCCAAGCCTGAGGATTAAAGTCATAAATTCTGTGTGTAGAAAATTGCTCATTCTCGTTGAAGGCTTCTTGGCTCCTTGCTCTAACTCTAACCCACATGTATATCTAAAATACATTTTGACAACAACCCTCTGCAGGCATAATTTTATTAAGGAAAATACAAATACTTGATACAAATGGAAGACAAAGCTTGATTTGATCGTTTTCTGAATGTTTATGGCCGATGGTTTATGTTTAGAGGCTAAATTGATGGTAGTGTTGTGCTATAGATATCTTCATGTCCTGAGAAGCCTTTAGCTGCCACTAGAGGCAGGGACCTCTGTAAGGGAGTATTTTAATTGGAGCCATGACTGTTGAAAAGCCTTACTTGCATCTTATTATTTTAAATGTAAGATAAAAGCATGCACTCCTTACTTAAACTCCACTTTTAAAGAGATTTTTACCTGTAAATTGAAAGGCACTCAGAAAGAATTCTGTCTAGAGGTTCTCCTTATGATCACTTAATTTAAGCTAGAGTAAGTCCTTCTGTAGATGTAGGCAATACGGAGGGACACTGTGCTAATGCTTCTTTCTTTTTTCTTCATAGTTTTGCAAGAAGAGCTTGTTTTCTGTTTAGTCATGAAGCAAAGGTGGCCACAATATCACTAAACTTCCTTAGGGATCTTTGATTTCCAGTTGTATCTTAAAATTTTACTATGCAGGTCTTAATTGTTTCTGGGGTTAACTTGCATTCTTGCATCCTCAGCTGTTAAAAAAATTAATCTAACTCAATTAACTCAGCTATTAGAAACATCTGAGTGAGCTTGGATTGCAATGTGACTGGTTCCTGAGCTGTGGTGGGGACAGACAGGTCTTCAGATCAGAGGTGAAATAGTGAGTGGTTAGAAAAGTGTCAGCTGGAGGAATTGACTCATTTGTAAAATGTTTCCTCTAATAGGATGAGGTGTTTTTCAAACAGAATTAAATCAGATGCACCATTGCAGGGTTTTAATAGCAATTTTCCTGTAAACAATTAAAAATAACCAAAAAATTGAACAGTAAGGGGGGCTGAAAACAGGTAAAATGGATTTGAGAGATCATAAACCCAAGATATTTTAGTCAGTTTTCTCTTCAGCTTTAAGGCTTTGTTCTGATACTGACTATAAGAGCAGCCCCCACTTATCAAAGGAAAATATTTACTTCCCTTCCATATGGCACTTTGGCAATATTCTTCCTGAGATCGTAAGTTGGCTTCACCGCGGAGTCTTAATTGCTGAGTCTCATGAGGCAGATATCGGTGCTGGACTTCATGTAGAGCAAGTGCAAACTGCAGAGCCTGCTTCGCGCAGTGCCACGCTGCTCTGGAGGCAGGAGCTCCACAAAGCACTTACTGCTACCTGCTGCAGGGAAGGGTCACGGAAAACCTCCGTAAACAAAGTTTCCCCTCTCCTTGTTTTGCTTGGCTGTATTTTTTTATTCTGCGGGTGATTTTCTGTCCTGCTCTGTAGTACGTACAGAGGGACCACATTGGGAATAGCCTGTCTGGGAGGACGTGGCTGGCTGGGAATGGTGGGGCTTTGTGCCATGTGCCGGGCTTCTCGGGGGGAATAGGAGAGGAGAGCCTTGAACGTATCTTCTGGCTTAATTGCTTCCCCTTCCAGAGGCGGACAGAATCAGAATGTCCTGAACTGGAAGGGACCCACAAGGATCATCGAGTCCAGCTCTTGTTCCTGCACAGGACACCCCAACATTCACACTGTTGGGTGAGGGTGTTGGCCAAAGGCTTCTGGAATATTGTCAGGCTTGGGGCCATGACTGCTTCCCTGGGAGCTGTTCCACTGCTCCACCACTCTCTGGGGAAAAACCTTTTCCTAATGTCCAACCTAACCCTCCCCTGGCACATCCTCCTGACATTCCCTTAGGTCCTGTCGTTGGTCACCAGAGAGAAGAGCTCAGCACCTGCTCCTACTCCTCCCCGTGTGAGGAAGATGTAGAGTGCGATGAAGGCTCCCCTCGGTGCAGGACAGATAGGAGATGGTATTTCTCAATTGCTTTGTGTTCAGACCGCTGCTACTTCACTCTGCATGCAGCTGCGTTCACGTGTACCCTGAAAAGAAGGAATTGCACCTCCCTTCCCCTCACCCCAGGTATCGCTGATAGTTGTGAGTGGAGGATAGCGATGTTTCTCCAGTTAGCTAGACGTGCCCTGAGGTAGTTGCCTTTGTTTGCCGAGTCTTATGTGTCTTTACCTGTTTTTGATAGATATTCAGGTATGGAGGGCTGTGCCAGGCTCTGCAGGTGGTGGGATGATGTAGCATCTGCCCTGTGCGGGTCCGTATTTGCATGCTGGAGGAAGCGCGTTGCTCTGCCCCTCGCTGGGTGGACAGATGGATCCATAACCTTGATGAGAAGCGCATCGCGCCGTCTGCCGAGGGGGCTGCGCTTTGTGAAAACAGAGGGCTTTGTATCCTGTCCATTCCTGCAAACTATTTTCAGACATTAAGGGAAAAGAGGACTTGTATTAGTGGAAAATGCATTCTAAATGAGCCAGGGTGAGCACAGAGAGGATGTGTTCAGCCCAGCTGCTAGCTAAGCAGAAGCTCACTAGCATATGTGGCAGCGTGAGGGCTGGGCAATGAAATCAAGCTGATCCTTTTACAGATCTCTCATCAGAGGCTGCTGAGAGTTTGGAATAGATGTTTCTTGGACAGCAGTGGCTGTAGACAGTCCAGGAATAGATATAACAAGCTCTTTATGGAGACCATATGCCACTAGCTGCATTTCCATGGCATTTATCATAGAACGTAAGTTATCTATGGGAGAGAAAATCTCTGCTGCTTCTCGGGGATTGAGACACATGGCTACTTGGGTATAACAGTTTAGCTTTAAAAGACAAAAATGCATCTACTATCTAAGGAAATTGCTGTTTTCAATGTTCCTGTCCAGGCTTGCACTTCACACAGGCAAGTCCACCATTAAACCATGTCCCTAAGTGTCATATTTACATGTCTTTAAATGTTGGCTCAATCACTTCCCTGGGCAGCTGGTTCCAATGCTTGACAACCCTTTCAGGGAATTAGTATTTCCTAATTCCAGTCTAAACCTCCCCTAGCACAATTTAAGGCCATTCCTCTCAAACTCTTACTTGTTACTTGGGAGGAGACCAACGCCTGCCTCGCTACAGCCTCCTTTCAGGTAGTTGTTGACAGCCATGAGGTCGCCCCTCAACCTCCTCTTCTCCAGACTAAACAGCCCTAGTTCTCTCAGCTACTTCTCATAAGACTTGCGCTTGTTGTTCTGTTTCTCTCTCTTTTTGCTATTTCCTTTTAATTACATCACTGTTGCGTTTATGATTTGTATTTTTAAATTGTTCTTATCTCAACCCACGAGTCTTTCAGTTTTGCTCTTCCAATTCTCCCCCACATCCCAGCAGCACTGGAGGGGCAGAGAGCAAGCACCTGGGTGGTTCTTAGTTGCTGTCTGGGGTTAAAACACCAAGGCTGGTCACAGAGGAGCAGTTCCAGCGGCATAACTGACAATTATAACTTGGTTGCAATGAAATACAGTGGGAATTGGGCACCTGCTGTCACTTGATGCCTGAAAATGCTTCTTATCTCTCTGGCATTGGATCTTGCAGCTAGTGATTCATATGTTTCTCCTTGTGTTAAGTTCACAACGCCATTTTGTGTGGGAGATGGTGTACTTACATGTGTGATCTGCAATGTGATCTATTAGTCTGAGTGCCAGCCCAAATTTAGTTTATTGATACTGCTAATTCAAGTTTTAAGCTTTTTACTGATTGGGACTTCAGGTGAAATGCCTTTGTCCCTTGTAGCAATGGAAAATCACATCTGGACTCTTCCGGAATTTCCACAATTAGATTGTGTTTGTGGTGGTTTGTGAGGTCCTACACCTGGGTCAGGGCAATCAATCCATGGTTTCAATCCAGGGTGGAGGATAATGTGATTGAGAGCAGCCCTGAGGAGCCCTGATCTCCCCATGGGAGGTGTCCCTGCCCATGGCAGGGGGTGGATCTGGATGATCCCTTCCAACTCAAACCATTCTATGTTGCGATGATTGCACATCTCTGGAACACTCACAGTCATCTTTTAGGAAAGAGCATCCCCTGTTTTAGGGGCAGAGGTTCTCCCTTCGACTTTCACTGACCCTGTCTGTGAGATGTGCCTTTCCTGGAAGGTTCCATGATGACATTTTTAACTAACTACATCGGGAACACAAACACATGGGCAATTTTTAACTTGCCAGTAGGTGAACTAAGTGACTGGGTGGACCTAATACAAGGTACCAGGGGTTGTCTCCTGCTCGGACTGCGTGACCCTGCTGTCGAAAAGTAGGGAGAGCCAGACCTCAAACCTACACACTGAGTTGCTTGGCATTTTCCTGTAGTGCAGTTTCGCTCCATCACCCATTTTATTTTACCTTAAAAGGATTTATCAGACATGCTTGTTAACAGGGCAGCACTATGAGTCTGAAGGATTTGGGGCAGCAATTTTTAAGCCTATCTAAAGCACTTGAGGGGGAAGTGTGATGGCTTTCAGTCCTTCTCTAACTGAATAAAGGGAAATAGCTCATAAATATTGACCCTGTCCTATCTTTCAGGCTGACACGGAGGTCTGGGCTGCGGGTGCCTCTTAATGACAGACTCCATCCAAGCTGAGTAAGGCATGAGTCTCCTGGCCAGTCAAGCGTGGTCCAGGTTGGTTAGCAGGCAGCTGACTTGTCAGATCAAACCTTCGGAAAGAAACTTTTTTGTTTCGTAGAAATCTTTTAGAGATCCTGTCTAGTACAGTGCTGAATCTACTTTCTCATATTATCTGGAAAAGAACAAAAAAGACTCTTAGGATACTAGTGTTATCAAATAATCCATGAGAATAGTGTTTTTCCTACTGTGCAGGACATTTTTTAATCTCCGTATTACATGGAAATGCAGTGCAGTAATCATATTTCTGTAATTCACTTCTTCCTATTACTGCCACGATGGGCAGCCCAAGAGCCTGTTTCTGCAGTGAGTGCTCGTTCCTTCATTCTGTTGTGCATAATAACAATCCTGCTGAAAGCACTATAATTAGTGGCAAAATGAATAATATTTCGCATTCTGAAAATTACCTTGTTAAAATGTACTGACTGGACAGATCTTACTCTAGTTTATTTTATCACTTCTTTTAAGAGTCTCCTGCCCAGTGAAATTTTCCTGTCCTGTGTTATACAGCGCCTAGTAAACTAAACCCATGGTTTGGAAAGGAAAATCTCATTCCCATATGTCTTTTACTGCACGTATTGTTTTGTACTTTGCTGGCAATGCATTGATGCTGATCTAGACCTACTTTGCAGGGCAGCAAGGGCAGGGCAGCAAGGACGTGTTCCTCGAGGCTCAGGGAGGTTTTGGCTATGCCATATACTAAATATATGGCTATCCCATATACTCTTTCCAGACTCCTGGAATTAGTGTTTCTTTACTTAACAGTGTATTGCACATCTCTTGAGATCCACAGGGGCACGTAACATCATTCAGGCACAGTAGCCTAAAATACAAACCTCAGAAAGCCCTAATAGCCTTTGGATGGGGCTGGACGTTTCCTGGCAGCACCTGCCTTGTTTTGAGTTGCTGCTCAGAACATACACCCATAGAAACTTGATGCTGAAGCATGCTAACGCCCACTCATGAGACAAGCAGTATTGTTTATATAGCCAGTAATGAAGTCTCCCTGAAGCTTTTTTCTTGAAGGTGATATGTTTGCATTACAAATGCTGAAAGTTTTTGCATACTACTAAACTAACTACTGTTGTGGACGTGGCTTTCTTGGTGCGAGTCCTGGGCTCAAAGCAAAGCTTCATCAGATGCACTGGTTCTAGTATTGCTCTGCAAAGATTTGGTTCAATCTTTTCCTCTTGTTAAAAAAAAAATGAAATGAGGATACTCTTCAGTATGTGGCTACTGTATGCTGATATCGATACGGGGTTTCCTAAAATCAGTTTAAAAAGTAAAATCCCTTCTTGTGGGTTGTGATAATATTTCAGATGGGATATGATTATTTGGTGTGGCAATATGATGTGCTGCTCTAAACCTTGGCTTTTAGCCAGTTCTTTGTATTCTGGAGGAACTGACCTCTGACTACGTGAGGAGATAGGACCTGGCTTATCACCACATGGGTGGATGTGGGGCTGTGAAAGTGCATTCAAGTCCTGTTCGCTTGTGGTGTTTGGCAGTAAGATTTCACTTCTTGTTTGGGCTGTTATTCTACCCTGCCATATAAAGCAAAAATTTGCATCCTGAGCATGAATCTTAAACAAATAGAGCTTTAAAACTCTTGTTTCGACTTTTTACTTTGTTTCTGTACACTGTATGTATATAACATACATACTCTATGTATTTTTATAGAATGTTGCCATAACTCTGTGCATTTCCCAAACAAAGTATCTGCTAAGCCTGAAGTTGCAGAGGCAGTTAGGTACATCGGTCTATGGAAGATGCATTAATGGTTATGAACAAAATTATATTTTGGAAATCAGAAAAGCATAGAATGGTTGGGTTGGAAGGGAACTCAAAGCCCATCTAGTTCCACCCCCTGCTATGGGCAGGGACACCTCCCACTGGATCAGGGGCTCCAAGCCCCATCCAACCTGGCCTTGAACCCCTCCAGGGATGGGGCAGCCACCCCTGCTCTGGGCAGCCTAGGCCAGAGCCTCCCCCACCTCACAGCAAAACATTTCTTCCTCATATCTCATCTCAACCTCCGCTCTTTCAGCTGAAACCCATTTCCTAATGTCCTATCCCTACACTCTGTGATCAAGAGCCCCTCCCAGCTTTCCTGGAACTCTTTTCATGAGTCAGACTGAAAGCTGGTCCTGAAGCTGCTTTTAGAAGCATCAAGTCTACTGAAACCATTTGTGTTGTTTCAATTCTAGTTATAGCTTTATATCTAAACAACAAATAAGATGGCATAAGAAATTTGGGTTGTTTATTCATAGAATCATTAGGTTGGGAAAGACCTTAGAGGTCATCGACTCCAACCATACCAGCCTACTACTAAATCATGTCCCCAAGCACCTCATCCGCCCACTTCCTAAACACCTCCAGGGATGGTGACTCAACCACCACCCTGGGCACCTGTTCCAGGGCCTGAGAACCATTTCTGTGAAGAAATTTTTCCTAATGCCCAATCCGAACTTCCTCTGATGCAGCTTGAGGCCGTTCCCTCTTGTCCTCTCACTTGGGAGAAGAGACCAACACCCAGATCTTTGCAACCTCCTTTCAGGTAGTTGTAGAGAGCAATAAGGTCTCCCCTCAGCCTCCCCTTCTCTAGGCTAAACAACCCCACCTTAAGAGTGGACAAATGGAGAGAAATGAACATTTCCTGATAGGTTGAGCCAAAGACTTGATAAAATCTTTTGTGTGAGGAAAATCCATTGAATGAGCTTTGCCTTTGAAGCCCAGCGTCTGGGACTTGAGACTCTACTCTTACCTAAGTGAACAAGAAACTTGCTGATGGGGACCTCTCACTTTTCCCAATTTGAATGGCTTTCCTGCCTTTCTCAAAGGTTTCCTCAAAATTGTGATACTCCTGTAAATGGCTTTCAGTTTTTATGAGTTGACAATATCCCACCAAGAAAGTTTTATGGAAACTTTGCCAATTAACTCAGCAACTGGAAGGCAGGATACTTTGTCTGTTATTTTCCTGCTTGGTCTGTGTATAGGAGGATAGTGGTGACTGTCTCTTGGGTATGAAAGCGGAAGAGAAGAAGTCATTTTGGTAACGTGAATGGAGATGTTTTCTAAAATCTCCAATTGTCACAGGTGTGGACAGGCAGATGCAGGTTGATGGTAGCACTTTTATGGAACTTAATCAGTCAGGATTTTAATAGTCTTTTGGTTTGCTGTCTTCTCTGAGTCTTAAGTACTAATGGTTTTGGTTTTCTCTGCCTTTGATTTTTTGGTCCAAGGTTTGCTATAGAATCATAGAATCATTTGGTTGGAAAAGACCTTTGCGATCATAGAGTCCAACTGTACCTGTCCACTGCTAAACCAAATCCCTGAGCAGCTTGTGTGCCCATCTCTTAAATCCCTCCAGGGATGGGGACTCCACCACTGTCCTGTGCAGCCCTTTCAGTGCCTGAGAACCCTTTCAGTGAAATAATTTTTCCTACTCTCTGATCTAAACCTCCCCTCGCACAAGTTGAGGCCATTTCCTCCCATCCTATCCCTTGTTTCTTAGTAAAAGAGACCACCTCACCACAAGCCCCAGCAGACAGTGATAAGGGTTGTCACTGCTATGATTGTACCTGTTCCTCCTGGCCTCTGTTTGAAATGGAATTGCAGCAAATACTGCTACTAGTGAAGCCATTTCTGCTTCTCTTGGCTACAGCAATCTTAAAGGGAATATTTTGCCATATTTGCTTCTGAGAATGAAGTTCCTGGGGTCAGAAGAAGACAAACTAGTACTTCAATGGGGAGTGTGGTTTAATATTTAGTTCTACTCAAAATGAAATATTGGAAACCAGCCAGAGATGAGAGGAGAAATCTTGGAGAAAGCCACACCACATATCACATCACTGATATAACTTATATTCCATTTTTATATCTATTCTATTTAAAGTAAATTACTGTAGCATAGAGAATATGCTATATATTGTAGCTTTTTCTTCCTTTAAGGTCTGCCTTAAAAGAAATAATGCAATATATTGTCAGATATTTTTCACCTTTCTCCTTGTTTCAGCAGCGATGGTATCATTTCTCTGAGTCAAAAAGGAAAATGATAATCCAGAGCCCAGCACACGCTTAGAGCATAAGCAGAAACATTAAATATTGATCCTAGTTTTAAAGAGTACTTAAATAAAATCTAATGCTTTGTTTCAAACTACAATAGCAGTTTTTTTCAGGAGTGTGTTCATTCAGCCCTGCAAATCAGTTACTCATTCTCTGAGTAAAATCGACCACCTTTGAATAGCTCTTAAGAATTTACTCCAGTAGATCTTAAACTTGAGGATGTAAATTTAGCAGTTGCAAAGCTTAGTGGCTTTTTTACCTTTGAGGATCTTAAAAATAGAGAAGGATGATGGTCAGTCTTCACCCATTGTTAGCTGTGCTGAGTTGGAAGATGATGAGCATGGAGAACAGTTGGTTCTAGCCTTGGTGCACTGGGCAGACCTCAGCAACAAGCATCTTGCAGAGACCCAGCGTTTTCACCTTGCCACTTCCCTTGCCTAGAACACCTTCAGTTTTAGTGAGAAGATAGTGAGCTGGTGGAAGGGTGTTCAAGAATAGCTGGTTGCTGCTTCTCATGACCTCAGAACACTTCAAGTGCTCAAAGACATTTTCCCTGTTCAGATGATTCTAATGGTTTTGTTATTCTCGTCAAGAGGAAAGGCAGAAAATGAAGGTGTTAAAAATCCAGTTCTCAGCTCTATTTGAAAACTTGAGAGTACAGGCAATTACGTAGAGCATCTTTTTCAATTCTAAAGCTTCTGTTCTGCAAGATGTAATTTGCTGAAAACTGAGTGTGGGAAGGTGTCAGTTAAACACTTTATTCATTAATTTTTTCATTACTCATGGGGATGCATAGGTGAATTCAATTCTCTTCATTCCCTTGTGTTCCTGTAGCTTTCAAGAATAAGGTAATCTTGTAGAAAAAGCTGCTTTGAAGTTACTGTCTGACTAGCAGAATATGTGTGTTTATCTAAAACTTAACCATTTAAAGTGACCAGGCAGGCTTAAAGAAATGAGAATCGTAGAATAGCTTGGGTTGAAAGGGACCTTAAAGATCATCCAGTTCCAACCTCCCACGGGATCAGGGGCTCCAAGCCCTATCCAACCTGGCCTTGAACCCCTCCAGAGATGGGGCAGCCACCACTGCTCTGGGCAACCTGGGCCAGGATCTCCCCACCCTCACAGAAAAAACCCTCGTGAGCTAACACTGTGTTAGCTTGAATTCATGAAGCTGCAACCTAACACTAGGGTTTAGCCCCGTGCCAACCCTTTCCTCACCTCTCTTCGGGATCATATTCTGTGTGTTAAAAGGTGTGCGTGAAGGTGGATGTTGGGCTGCTTGCGGTGCTTGGGCAGGGGGCCAGGATGGAATTGCAGACCCCTTGTGAGCCTTGCGAGTGTTTTTATGTTAAAATGTTCTGAATAAAGTAAAGTGACAATGCTGGAAGTAAAGCCATTTGGTATCGGATCCTATCTTCATTAACAAGAACTGACTAAGTGTATCTCTTCAATGTTTCTTTTAGAGCCCTTCTGGGTATGGATCTGTGGGGTTGATTTTACATTCCATATTGTTTTGTAAAATCTTTTTAATATTCAGTAAACTAAATCTTGTGATAACAGATAATGATGCCAGTAACAGCCCTTATGAAGATCAAGAGTGTTCTTTGTATGGGCTTTGGGTACACAAAATGCTGCCCTACGTTTTTATGATACAGCAAGATACTGTTAAATAAAAATTGTAATTCTCACAAATGAAGGGCAGTGATGTTTTTTCATCACCTCAAGTAAAAAGATGATTAGAACAATTTCAAAGAAGCATTTGTTTTTTTTTTTAATTTAAAACAGTG
Source organism: Clamator glandarius (assembly GCA_033459285.1). Classification (NCBI taxonomy): domain Eukaryota; kingdom Metazoa; phylum Chordata; class Aves; order Cuculiformes; family Cuculidae; genus Clamator; species Clamator glandarius. The sequence continues at coordinate 31,115 of JAUNZM010000272.1, read as the reverse complement.
TCAAGCTCTACAGTGAACTTTCTCATATCTGCTGGGTGTTTAGATTGAGAGATTGTGCAGTACAGCTACTTATGGAGTTTTTATTGCCAGGCAGAAGTTGATTCAATCTGCTCTGGGCAACAGAATTTCCCACTGTGCTAATTTTGCTTCTGTTTTAAAGTGTTCTCTGACGTTGGCTGTGAGGAACATCAATAAGCCTACTCGTAGGTATACCTGGCCACCTTTCTGTAATCTAAACCCAGTCCCGATTTCCAGCGTGCTTCCCACTGCCTGTGTGTCTCATAGGACGTGAGACTGCGTTCATATTTCCTTCTTACCTCTTAGCTTGTGCTTTTAAAATCACCCAGACGTCTTTGAGCTTGAAGAAAATAAAGATGACATTAGAGAGTACAACGATGAAGGGGAAAAAAATGTCAGGCTTTTGGTATCTATTGCTACAATAGATTCTGAAAATTAGATTTTAGTAGTTTACTTTCTAGCATTAGACTTAGGAGACATCTCTAGCTGTAACTTTTCCCACTGTGCCTAGCATAATATGCAGGCTGTTTTCAGAGGTAGAAATCATTCTACTAGGCAACTGGTATTATTCCCTTCCCCCTCCAGTCATCCAGGGAAGATTCTTTAGGTCCTAAAGAAATACCCTTATCTTTGGTTTTGAGGAAGCAACTTTGGTGTCAAGCGCTTAAGTGCTTGAGTTTGGAAGTTCATCTTGATCACCTTTTTATTTGGGTCCCTGGTAAGATAATGGCATAGAAAGTATGTTTAGAGGCCCTGTTTTACCCTGGAATCTCTGCTGCTTTGCTTTGCATGTTTGATTCTGGGTTTTTTTGTGGACACTGATGTGTATGTAAGATTTCTGTGGCACTGAAGCTGGATTGTTCTGGAGTGAGGAAGGAAAAGAACTGGGCAAATGATAGTGTGTTTTCTTCTGTTTGGGGTGCCCAGAGGAGGGCAAAAAGGCTGGTGAAGGGTCTAGAGCATGTGTCTTATGAGGAGTTGCTGAGGGAACTGGGGTTGTTCAATCTAGAGAAGAGGAGGCAGAGAGAAGATCTGATTGCTCTCTGTGGCCTCCAAAAGGAGGTTGTGGTGAGGTGTTGTGTCAGTGGAGGATTAGATTGGAGATCAGGAGACATTTCACAGAATCACAGAATCACAGAATAACCAGGTTGGAAGAGACCCACTGGATCGTCGAGTCCAACCATTCCCACCAATCCCTAAATCATGCCCCTAAGTACCTCATCCACCCTCACCTTAAACACCTCCAGGGACGGTGACTCAACCACCTCCCTTGGCAGACCGTTCCAATGCCTAACCACCCTCTCTGTGAAGAATTTTTTCCTAATCTCAAGCCTAAATCTCCCCTGGCGGAGCTTGAGGCCATTCCCTCTCGTCCTGTCCCCTGTCACTTGGGAGAAGAGCCCAGCTCCCTCCTCTCCACAACCTCCCTTCAGGTAGTTGTAGAGAGTAATAAGGTCTCCCCTCAGCCTCCTCTTCTCCAGGCTGAACACCCCCAGCTCTCTCAGCCGCTTCTCATAAGATTTGTTCTCCAGCCCCTTCACCAGCTTCGTTGCTCTTCTCTGGACTCGCTCCAGAGCCTCAACATCCTTCATGTGGTGAGGGGCCCAGAACTGAACACAGGACTCGAGGTGCGGTCTCACCAGTGCCGAGTACAGGGGGAGAAGAACCTCCCTGGACCTGCTGGTCACGCCGTTTCTGATACAAGCCAGGATGCCATTGGCCTTTTTGGCCACCTGGGCCACTGCTGGCTCATGTTCAGTCACTGTCAACCAACACCCCCAGGTCCTTCTCCTCCAGGCAGCTTTCCAGCCAGGTTTCTCCTAGTTTGTACCTCTGCTTAGGGTTGTTGTGCCCCAAGTACAGGACCCGGCATTTGGCCTTGTTAAACCTCCTGCCGTTGGTCTCAGCCCAGCAGTCCAGCCTGTTCAGATCCCTTTGGAGCCTCCCGACCCTCCAGCAGATCGACACTTCCACCCAGCTTGGTGTCATCTGCAAACTTGCTAAGGGAGCACTCGATGCCTTCATCCAGGTCGTTGATAAAGACATTAAACAGGGCTGGACCCAGCACTGAGCCCTGGGGAACCCCACTTGTAACTGGCCTCCAGCTGGATTTAACTCCATTTCCCACCACCCTCTGGGCCCGGTCATTCAACCAGTTTATCACCCAGGAGAGTGTGCGCCCGTCCAGGCCAGAGGTGACAGTTTCTGAAGCAGAATGCTGTGAGAAACTGTATCAAAGGCTTTACTGAAGTCCAGGAAGATCCATCCACAGCCTTTCCCTCGTCCAAGAGTTTAGTCACTTGGTCATAGAAGGTGATCAGATTACTCTGGCAAGACCTGCCTTTCATGAACCCGTGTTGACTGGGCCTGATCACCCGGTTCTCTTGCAAGTGCTTCATGATCCTGTTCCATGACTTTCCCCGGTACCGAGGTCAGGCTGACAGGCCTGTAGTTCCCCGGATCCTCCCTGCGCCCCTTCTTATAGATGGGCATTTCTTTCCTGACGGAGTGCTGAAGCCCTGGCAGAGGCTGCCCAGGGCAGTGGAGGTGGCTACATCCCCACAGGGGCTCAAACAGTGTATGGCAGTGGCACTTTGGGACGTGGTTTAGACGGCACAGTGGTGGTGTGATGGTAGTTGGAGTAGATGAGCTTAGAGATCTCTTCCAACCTTAAGCGTTCTGATATTCTATGAATACTAGGTTTCTGCTTCTTTTTGGAGAAGGAAACCTTGTTGGAGTGAATAACATTAAATTAAATTTCCTTACTTAAAAAAACATTGAGGGGAAAGGCTTTGTTCTGGTTTGGATTGGTGAAATTATCTCACATTGAGAAAAATATGCCCTACAGGAGCTTCTGGAACTTAGCATACCTTATCTCTCATTTTTGCATAACTACAAAATTCAGACAAGGGTGGGATATTTGGAATTGCTTTTTTTTGCAGACCTTAGCCCTTTGAATAGCGCCTCAAAATCCTGGGCATTAGGTTGCTGAATGTATTTGCCTGTGACCTTTTCAACTAAAGAGTGAGAAAGGCTAAAAAAAAATCACAGAATCACAGAAAAACCAGGTTGGAAGAGACCCACCGGATCATCGAGTCCAACCATTCCTATCAAACACTAATGGTACAAGATACTCTGCTTCTGCATTAATGTCAGAGACCAGTGCTTTTCACCTGCAAATATGAAACATAAATCTTTGTTACTGCTTATTTACAGAAGGTCTATATTGAGAACTCAGGGTATCAATGTATGTCTTAATATTGCAAATAATGACTTCAACTGTAACTGGTTTCTTTAACTTGTAATGGATTTACTCTAAAGTTAAATAGACTGTTTTGTACATTTTTTTCTAACTTTCTTATTAGTAAGGAAAATATATGAAGTTCAACAAGGCTAAGTGAAAGGTCCTACACCTGGGTTGAGGCAATCCCCAGTTTCAAACAGGCTGGGGGATGATGTGATTGAGAGCAGCCCTGAGGAGAAGGACTTGGGATGCTGGTTGATGAGAAGCTTGATATGAGCCGGCAACGTGTCCTCACAGCCCAGAAGGCCAAGGGTGTCCTGGACTGTATCAAAAGCAGCGTGGCCAGCAGGGTGAGGGAAGGGATTCTATCCCTCTGTTCTTCTCTTGTGAGACCTCATTGGGAGGATTGTGTCCAGTTCTGGAATCCTCAACATAAGAAGGAGATGGAGCTGTTGGAATGAGTCCAGAGGAGGCTACAAGGAGGGTCATCCAAGGGCTGGAGCACCTCCCATATGAGGACAGGCTGACAGAGTTGGGGTTGTTCAGCCTTGAGAAGAGAAGGCTCTGAGGAGACCTTATAGCGACATTCCAGTACCTGAAGCGGCTAAAGGAAAGCTGGGGAGGGACTGGTTACAAAGGCTTGGAGTGATAGGACGAGGGGCAATGGGTATAAACTGGAGAGGGGCAGATTTAGACTAGACATAAGGAGGAATTTCTTGACTATGAAAGTGGTGAGACCCTGGCCCAGGTTGCCCAAGAAGCTGTGGCTGCCTCATCCCTGGAGGGGTTCAAGGCCAGGTTTGATGGGGCTTGGGCACCTGATCCAGTGGGAGGTGTCCCTGCCCATGGCAGGGGTAGGACTAGATGGGCTTTGAGGTCCCTTTCAACCCAAACCATTCTATGATTCTACAAAAACTGTAAAAAAATGAACTGAAATAAAAAGGCTGAGAATGAACTAGAAGGTCTACCATCTTTATTTTTAGACTATCTGGTGTTTAAATGCCAGCAGTAACTATCTCCTAATTATTTGTGTATTACTTTACAGGTCTGAAGGTGACAGTTCAAGAAGCATCAGGTAGGTGTATGTTGTATTCTTTCTGTCTTGGTTATCAGAAAATATTTCATTTAAAAAGCCTAACTTTTAGGCTTTCAATATTTTTTAAAATGTTGGGTTTTATTGGTTCTACTTAGCATGCCATTTGCATTTTAAAGGACCTTCTACCTTGGACAAGTTCAGTAATAGGTAACATGACATTTCCTGGATGCTTTTATTTCCAGTGTGGTTTGAGACTCAGTTTTCGTTTTGATAATTGCAGAAACATATTGCTGGTTAGTTTTTAGTGTTTTCAGTCAAATGTATAGTAAATGGTCATTTGTATTGGCAAAGCTGGGAGCCAGATTAAGGGGGGCAACATCTGTGTTGGGGAGAAGACCATTACTTGTTCAGGCTTTCTTAAGTCTCCCCTCTTTTACTTGGTGGTGAGACCCTTCATTGACTCATTACTGCAGTACTCACCTTGCACCTGGAATGTTCAGTTAATTTAAAGAATTTAATGTAGTTATCAGATACTTCACTTATTCATTTAGCATTTTATACTTTCTACCTCGAGGGGAGCTTTTTAAACCAACCCTTTTGAAAAGGTGGCTGAATCAAGCTTCTAGAACTCGTAACAGGGCTCTAAACAGGACTGACACTTGAAAATTGCATACTTGAATCTGAAAGTGGTTTGCGTTCATTAGACCATTGATCAATGATAATAAGATCCAAAATGTTAGCTGTGGATTCACCATAACACCCTGCAGCTTGTTTTGGGAATTGCCAGGACATTGTATTTAAACATATTATATTTAATTTCTTTAAAAAAACAGAAACACAAAAGCCAGACCTTTCACTTGCAGAATTAAAAATCCAGTTTTACCCACAGGTGTGCAGACTGTGCACAAAACCAGTGAACTGCTGAATAATTGATCCGATACCAGAAGAGTAGGAGCCCATAGGGAGTGATCAAAGATCCCCTGAAATGCATTTTTCTTACAGCAGAAATCAAAAGTGGTTACAGTATTGACCGGAGTTCAAGGCTGCTCAGGGGAAGGTGGCGCCGTATTTTTAATAGACAACAAGTGAGCTGCACAAGCTGCTGAAGCTGGGATGAGAGTAAGATGCCTGTGCTTTATTCCTTGGTGTTGAGTTTAACTTCCAGTAGGGTTGCCAGTGGGCTGGCACGCTGTGGAAAGACTAACGCTGGTCAGCTATTGCAAACGAAAAATAAGTCCACTGACTTGTGAATCTACAGAACTATAATTAAGGTCACATTTTAACCTACCGCAGACATTATTGGTTTGACGTGCTGAGTCTCCTGTAGTTTTTTGTGGCTCAGATTAGGGGGTCGCTGATGCAATCTGAGCTGAGTTCATCGTTAGAAACCGTGTTTTGAGGTATTTTAAGTAGTGTAGAGGTACAGCTGAAAGCCAGTTACTTCAGATATGTTTTGGTGCTGCCTAAAATCTAAATGTTAGGAGAACTCTAGCCCTTGCTCTTCGCATGTGTCTTAAGGACTAAGGGTTATTTCATGTGGAGGGTTATTTGACTGACAGGCTAAGGGAGTGGGCTGCAAGACCGATGGAAAAATATTTCCATGCTTTGCCAGATAAATTCTCCACCTTAAAGGAGGGTTCTGCTCAGATTTGTGCTTCTCTAGGAACTAGTGATGCTGCGTGAGGCTTATTTCTCCTGTATGCAGGCTTCTGGGTTGTGGTGGTAAAAATCAACACCATGTGTTTGCTCTAGAAACCTGGAGGCAATCAGCATGAATCTTGGAGCATTGATATAATCTTCTGTTTTGAGGCTGTTCACTGAATTAATTCTGTTATTTACCATGAACTTGACTTACTCTAAGGCACTTGCAGACTTTTATGATAGCTTAAAATCAGGCTAACAGATAAATGCAGTAGCAGGCAGCTCAAGCAGAAGGCAGAGCCGTAGTCCTCCTCAAGTGGTCTTTCAGTCCAGCTCTTTCATCCTCCCTGTTCAACTGTGTTTCTTACGAGCAGAGGTGAAATGTCTCTCAGAGTGTGCTTATAAGTTTCTGCCTGCAAAAATTCCTGGTCAGCTTTGCCTTTCCTTGGACAAAAAAAAAGTGAAAAGCTCACTTATCTATGTCGATGTTGTGTCTTTACATTGTGGTTCATTTCCTTCGTACTGTTTACCTTTGTTACTCACAAATGAAGATGGGCTGTAATGATCTCAAATGAAATTAGAAGGCCAGCCTAGGGAATACTGCTTAAACACTGAAAAGAAGAAATCATCATTCCTGCTCTCAAAAATATCAGCCAAATACCATCCAATCAGTATGCTGACAGTGCTATGCCGATAGCTTCTACCAAGTTGTTCTGTTGGATTCATGAAGTCTAGGAAGGAGCTACAAGCAGGTGAGAAGACAGGAATAAAATGCACTGTCTGGGCATTAAATGGACAGATACCATATTGAGTGAAGTTAGTTAAGGGCTTGTCTTTGCAGTTGCTTAGCAAAAGTACTGGTCAGGATTGTAGTCTGTGACTCTCGCTAGCATTAGCGCTTAAAATAAAAGGATCACTCTGGAAAATAAAAAGAGGTGCAACCATGTATTTTATTTACCTCCTTTCTGCCAGAGATTGTTTTGAGATGGGATGGATGATAGCTTGGCATGTATTTCTCCATCACTAGAGAACTGTACCCTGTGACAGTTTAGTGGCTTGTTCTGGAGAAGCAAGATTTTTCTCATGTTCAGTGCTCTTGGGTATGAGATGAACCAGTGCAGGGATTACCTTTGATCTTTGTTTCTAGCAGACATGGGGAGAAACACATCTGTCTCTTGAATTCAGCTGAAGTCCGAGCTGATACATTGGAGTGACATGGGCAGAGCAGGTGTACTCTGACCTGTATCCATCCTTTTCTTTTTCCTTCCTTGTGTCCTGTCAAACCTTTGTACCATTGTCATCCCCATGAAACTTTTTAGTTTTTCTGGAGAGCTTCTTTAGAAGATTTTTCTGAGCAATAAAAAGAATTAACATTCAAAAGGGCAGGCAAATATATATCTTGTGAGGATACCTTGCTTGTTTCCTTCCTGTCATTTCTTCCTCTCCTCCCCAACTCTGAATTAGGATATCATAGAATCACAGAATCATGGAATAGTTTGGGTTATTAGGAACCTCAAAGCCCATCCAGTTCCACCCGTGCCATGTGCAGGGACACCTCCCACTGGATCAGGGGTTCCAAGCCCCATTCAACACCTTGAACCCCTTCAGGGATGGGGCAGCCACCCCTGCTCTGGGCAACCTGGGCCAGCCACCCTCACAGCAAAACGTTTCTTCCTGAGATGTCATCGTGATCTCCCTTGTTTCATGTTCAAACCATTCCCATTCATTCTATCCCTGCACTCCCTGATCAAGAGCTCCCCCCCAGCTTTCATTGAATCATAGAATGGTTTGGATTGGAAAGGTCCTTAAAGATCATCCAGTTCCAAACCCCCTGCGATAGGCAGGGACACGCTTCACTAGATGAGGCTACCCAAGGAGCCTGATGCTTTTCTAGAACCCCTTTCAGTACTGGGGTCTGCTCTAAGGTCTTCCTGGACATGTCTCCAGGCTGAACAACCCCAACTCTCTCAGCCTGTCCTCACCCGGGAGGTTCTCCAGCCCTCAGATCATCTTTGTGGCCTCCTCTGGACTTACTCCAACAGATCTATGTCCTTCAAGATCCTTGTTATTCCTATGCTGTGGACTCTAGAGCTGGGTTGGGCAGGTCACAGGAGCCTGACACTCAATCCACCTATAAAAATGTGTACATGGGACTGGGAAAGCTTGGGATGAGTTTGGATGTCTCTTGCCATTGAGTGGGTGTAATCAGTGTATTGACTGCATCACTTGCACTGGAATAGCTGGGTTTTTTTCATACTGGAGTGGAATGTCCAATCCATATGATGCCCTAGAGTTTTATTGTGTTGCTCCATTGCAAAAGTTATTGTGTTGGTGGATTTGGGTTTGGTAGTTTTATAACTTGTCATAAAGATTAAAACTTATTGCAAAGATGTTCTGAAGTGCTCTGAAACACAGCGAACACTGAATCTCACTATGCAGAAATGAGGTTGATTCGGAAAAGCAATACCATTCTAGATAATACACTGAAGCAATTAAAAATCATCCCTTGAAATTCTTTCTGTTTATAATACTGTTGTACTGTAATGAACTTGGATTGCTTTCCTTTTGGTGAATGCCATGTAATTTTCAAGCCTAGGTATTAAATCTACTAAAATTTATAAATTGCTTTGAACACTTTACGTTCTCAGATGTTGTGAATGTATACACAGTGTGAGGTATGAAATTGTCAGCATGATAGCCCTTTTAAATTAGCTGTCTTTATTCACATATTTTCAGTAGAAAATGCAGTTTTAATATTTAGTAGTATGGCCTGACAGTTGTGGATAAGAATGTATATCTGTAGCTGAATCTATTAACTCAAAGTTTGCAAAAATAGTATTTTTCAATGATTAGTGACTACAGGATGTTTCTCTTACCTCTAGTATGGACCTTGTCACTCCCAAGTAACAAATGATGGGACGAGAGGAAATGGGCTCAAGTTGCACCAGGCAGGGTTAGATTGAATATCAGGAAGGATTTCTCTACTAACAGAGTGGCGAAGCCCTGGCAGAGGCTGCCCAGGACAATGGTGGAGTCTCCGTCCCTGGAGGAGTTCAAACACCATGTAGAGGTGGTGCTTTGGGACATGGTTTGGCAGGCATGGTGGTCTTGAGCTGATGATTGGACTGGATGAGCTTGAGGTCTTTTCCAACATAAATGATTCTATAATGCTATGATTGTTTTGCTTAATGAACTCAAGGCAACAGAACAGCGGAGTCAGGATCTGTGAGCGTGTCTGAAAGCTTAGAGCAAACCTCTTAAGTCCTACCCACAAACAGTGCCCCTATTCTGGCTCTCCTTCTTTTCCTGTTCTCATTCTTGTAAAGGATTAATAGTAGTATGGATGGCTTAAAGATGTTGAGATTTAATTAACCATCCTCCTAGATATTCCTTTGCTGCTTTTCTGCTGGTAGAATAGGTGAGATGTAACTGCAGTTCAATTCGAATGAATTTCTGATACCTCTCCATGGTATTTCTGGTGCAATGCTGCCAGTGCAGCTGATCCTTTCGTTGGTGAGCAGAGAGAGAGAATGGAGAGGTGCCAAGGCTATATACACATATCATTTAAGGAGTATGTGAAGAAAGAGAGAGCCTGAATGTTAGTTAGAAAAGAGGAAGAAAAAAGAGGACGCTTGAAGTTCTAGCTATGCAGGAAACATAGACTCATAGGATCATAGAATGGCTTGGACTGGAAGGGACCGTAAAGCCCATCCAGTTCCACCCCTGCCATGGGCAGGGACACCTCCCACTGGGTCAGGGTGCTCAAAGCCCCATCCAACCTGGCCAGTGTCTCAGTCTGTAATTCTTTGCAGAATCTAAATAGAAGAGGACATGGAAAGCTTTGCATCTGTTGAGGGTCATGCAAAAAGGCTAATTTCTTGTAAAGAGGTACATTAGATTAAGTGGAAAAGTAATTGTGTAATTTACTTAGGAGCAGGAAAGCATTGTAGAATATCAGCCTCATTCTCTGCTGCGTGGAGAGTGGGAGGACCTTGGCAAACCTCAGTAATTAAGCCAGGGAGACTGGCTAGTGGGAAGCAGAGTTTTGGGGGGTTTCTTGTTTGGTTTTACTCCAGTAAGATCTGCGTTAACTGTGTGACTCGACCTCCTGTCCTTTAGCTGGTGAACAACAGGTTTTGGGGAATTGAAGACAGAGATGCTTGTGAAACTGTTCTTCAAGTTCAAGTGTATTGCTTTATAGTCTAAGTGAATCGGTGACTACAAGTAAAAAGGGCCTTTTCTGCCTGGTTTTAATCATTCTATAAAGACTTCTGTACAGTTTTATAATTGGAGCTTAAAATATGCAAAATCACCATTTGTTACTGATCTGAAAAACAACAAAAAAACTTCCCCTGATGGATTTTTCATAAATGTCAGGCTGTCTCTGTACATTAGAGTGGAATATGATGAGTTTCCAAATGTTAATTTAATTTAGTTTTATTGCTACTAACGGAAATAAAATATATGGAAACCACTTCTAGTAGCTGAGCTGGCTGTGGAGTTGCCAACAGCTTTAAAATTACAAAGCTTTAATCTGAATTTGAGGATGAAAGGACAGTAATACAGTCATCAATTTGTCAGACCTGTTTCTTTGTCATCTTAAGTAGGGACGCTTGTGATGTTGAAAACAAAACAGATATTTTTCCTAAAACAGTGTGAAACATCTACTTTTACAGAATAAATGAGAGTGAACTAAAAAAAAAAAGTAAAAGAAGTTTGGGAGTACATATTCATATTTCTTATTAAAAGCCTATCATCCTGTGCACCTTGGAATCACATGAAGAGTGTGCTGTAATTTATATGACTTACCAGGAGCAGGAGATGGTATTAATGTTAGAAGTCTTCGTACAGAGTGCTCAAATCAGCACTCCCTATTTTTCTTGCTGTATCCCTGAACAAGAGCAAGTCATCCTTATTACCACACACCACAGGCTCTCTGTGTATATACATTAATGAACTCTTGGGAATTGAGGGACTTTCTTGTGACAACTGCTTCAATTCCATTTCATGGCACTTTGGGATGTGGTTCAGTAAAGATGGTGGGGTTGGGCTGGAGGTTGGACTGGATGAGCTTAGAGGTCTTTTCTAACCTAAATGACTCTATGCTTCTTAGAATGGTTTGTTGCAATCCTCAACATAAGAAGGAGATGGAGCTGTTGGAACGAGTCCAGAGGAGGCTACAAAGATGATCTGAGGGCTGGAGCACCTCCTATATGAGGACAGGCTGAGAGAGTTGGGTTGCTCAGCCTGGAGAAGAGAAGACTCCAAGGAGACCTTATAATGACCTTCCAGTACTTGAAGGGGCTACAGGAAAGCTGGGGAGGGACTATTCCCAAAGGCTTGTGGTGATAGGACAAGGGGCAATGGGTATAAACTAGAGGGGACAGATTTAGACTGAAAATAAGGAAGAATTTCTTCACTAAGGTAGTGGTGATGCCCTGGCCCAGGCTGCCCAGGGAAACTGTGGCTGCCCCACCCCTGGAGGTGTTCAAGGCCAGGTTGGTTGGGGCTTGGGCACCTGGTCCCATGGGAGGTGTCCCTGCCCATGGCAGGGGTAGAACTGGATGGGCTTTGAGGTCCTTTCCAACCCAAACTATTCCATGATTCATCCCTTCATACTTCATCTTTGGACCATGAGTTATTAGATTAAGTACAGCAGATATTTGACCACACAATCCAAGGCTACAAAGGAAGGAAATCTGCCACAGAACCTTCTTGAAGAAAAGATGGTTGTGAATAGAGGGTAATACAGCATTGCTGGCTTTTTTCCGTGATTAGGGCCCCAGTCTCGGGACTGTCCAGGCAGGAGGACCATGTGCTGAGATGGCAATGGATAGGCAAGGATGAGGGTGACGAATCTGAACCACAGGGTCAGTGACACAGCAGTGAGCAGATTTCCTGATCTTGGTGCCTTGCCCGTGGGACTTAAGCTGTATCCCTGATTTTAGTTATGCACTTGTACCACACTCTGGGAACTTGATGGTGTTGAATTATAACAGAATGTTAAATTCTAGATATTCTAGGTCTATCTATTTAGATAACATAAAAGCAGCAAAGTCTAGCCATGCAAGCACTACCTACTGAGTATTCTTAAAAGCTGAGTAATATTTTCTGAGTAGATCTTCTCGTTAGTAAAACACACCTCATTAACATCTTAGAATTAGTTTAAGCTGCTATAATGAGCAACTGTAATTGTAACTCCAGATATTTTTGGAGTTGATGAAAAGAAATTAGCCCTGTTTCTGAAATCTTGTGCCAGTGTTCCTGTTTATATGCAACTAGTGTGTCTGCTCTACCTTTCTCGCTGCTAGAGGAATGCATGCTTATTTATAAGATTTAATAGCAGACTGGATTTATCTCCCTCCTCCCCCTGACTTTCCATTAGGGTTAGACCTTATAAATCATTTCGTGAAATAATAGATGAAGCATTAGCAAAGCTTACCAAAACTAATAATTATTCGGTAGAATCCAAAGTGATCAGAAGTTTCCTCATAATTATGGATATCTGGAACCTGCCATCTCCACTTGTATTTTGCTAAGCTCTAATGTTCCTTAAAAATTGTCTGTAAGAGGTTCTGTAGGCTTGTTAATTGAGTAAGTTTCTTTCTACTTATAAATCAGGCAGTTTATTGAACGAGCTCTCTCGGATGCCTAGTAGCATCGACGTTGTCTTGTACTCCTTTGACTACTCAGAACTTAATTTGTAATTGGGAGGGGGGAAAAATTCAAAAGGCTGGTGAAAAGGATGTAATTCACTGATAGCTAGGGTGGTAGATTACAGTAAAACTAATGAAATTCTCTGAATTTTCCATACTAAATGCCATTCACCATTTTGTCACTGGTGAAGAGCTGCATTGAAAGGAATGGATAGCAAAATGAAATGTGTCTTGTGGAGCAGTAGGTGATGTGTGGGGTGGGAAAGCTTTTACAACAGGTGGATGTCACAGGCGGCAGGGCAGGCTAACCTGCCAGGACAGCAGGTTCAGATCCCGAGAGATTAAGGCACAAACGAGGCCAGGTCTTGCCCCTAACCATTTAACTGTTCATTAGAAGAGAGGGGGGTAAAAAGAGAGAAGAACAGGGTGGGAGAGAGAGTGCGTGAGACAACAGCGAGGGTCACCACTGGGGTTCTGTGATGTCTCGCGGGAGGTGGGGCTGGGCTGGTCCTGAAAAAGGGCGGCAGCCCCTGCAGGGTCAGTGTCCTTTTATACCATCTCTGCTGCGGGTGCCATCCCACCCCCTGTGGAGCTGGACGGTCTGATCGGGACCATCCCATCTGCTCCCAGGTGAAGTTTAGAAGGTCCGGCGTGGGTATCACACACAGGCCACGAGCTCACAGCCCCCATTGCTCAGCCTGGGCCAGACCCCACCCACCCACCACCGTGTGCCCCAAGCTGCCACAAGCGAAGCAGCTGCAGATACACAGACTTTATTGTATATCTCTCTTCTTCGTGCCATTGTCTTTGAGCCCTGCCAAACATAAAACCCAACAGTCACAGTGGGTTCATAATTGAACAGGAATTTTTGCTCTTCTGTGCTGCTTCAGTAAGACTCGTGTCTGTAGGATGTGGTAAGAAGGCAACAACTGTGTGTCAAACAGAATCATATTCTTAGATGTTGCTGTTTCTCTGGACAGCACTTTAAATTCTGTGCTGTGGACAGATGGGTGACTGCCGTCGTACCCTTTTGCTTTCTGAGGGAAGTCAAAAGTTTCTGTGTGGAGGGAAATAGTCAAACAGAGATTTGGGTGGTGTTTGCAAGACACTCGCCAGGTTGGAAGACAAGGTGATACTGCTTCATGCAGCCAGGTTAGCTAGAGTTTCACATCACTGCTCTTAATGCACTAATGTGTTTGAAACCACCCTGTGGCCTGTGCTTTCTACCCTGCTCTTTGTGGTATACAATGAGCTGGTGTTATCAGAGACTCTGAATGGTGGTTGAGAGCAGAATGTGGCCATAAATACACTTCAGTTGATAAGAAGTCGTTATTTGAGCTCTGTAATACAGTTTTCATAATTTTTTAACTTCATATTCTTTTTAATGTGATCTCTTCTCCCTGGTGACCAATGACAGGACCCGAGGGAATGGCAGGGAGATGTGCCAGGGGAGGGTTGGGTTGGACAGTAGGAAAAGATTCTTCCCCCAGAGGGTGATGGAGCCCTGGAACAGCTCCCAGGGAAGCAATCACGGCCCCAAGCCTGACAATATTCTAGAAGCCTTTGGCCAACACCCTCAGCCCCACGGTGTGAGTGTTGGGGTGTCCTGTGCAGGGACAGGAGCTGGACTCAGTGATCCTTTAGGGTCCCATGTAACTCAGGACGTTCTATGGTTCTAACATTTGAACAGAATGAACTCAACATAGGAAAGTTTTTTTCCTCAAGCGTAATTTTATTCAGTGCAATGAAATAACTTGACAGTGTCAGTAGTGGCTTTTCAGACACTTGATTTTTGGGAAGGGGATTACATAAATTGATTGTATACTGCAACTAGACCGTCAAGACTTCGTGGTGACACTGAATGCTTTAATTGAGGTTTGCTGTGGGTTTTTTGGGTTTTTTTAGTTGTTTTTTTTAAGTACGCCATGTAAGATGTTTTAAAACTTTCTGATTTTCAAAGAAGGTCGAGTGTACACCTCAACAATTGGTCTGAGTGTTTCAAATTGTGTGCCTGACTTACCAAGCAGAATTACTCATATATTTTAAAAAACACTTGTCAGTCCAGTATTGATATCAGATCAGAGTGACATTTCAGCATTGACCACTTACAAGAGTAGATGTAGAATATTACCTAGTAAAGATTCAGAAGATAACATCGGGAATGTCGGTGAGAAGCATAAACCTTATTTCTTTTATGATCTATTGTTTTTACACATTCCCTGTTGGAAGAAGGAAAATGAGATTAATACAGTGCTTTTCACAGAATGAATCATGAAATAGCTTGGGTTGAAAGAGATCTCAAAGCCCATCTAGTTCCACCTCCTGCCGTGGGCAGGGACACCTCCCACTGGATCAGGGACTCCAAGCCCCATCCAATCTGACCTTGAACCCCTCCAGGGATGGGGCAGCCACCGCTGCTCTGGGCAACCTGGGCCAGGGCCTCCCCACTCTCACAACAAAACATTTCTCCCTAAGATCTCATCTCAATCTCCCTCTTTCAGCTGAAAACCCCTCATCCTATCCCTGTCCTCCCTGATCCAGAGCACCTCCCCAGCATTCCTGGAGCCCCTATAGGTACTGGAAGGGCACTTTTCTGAGACAGTTTAGTCAAGATAGGAGTAAATTGAATTCTACTTCTTGGGTGGTAAACCCAGAATCATATTTTTGCCTCCAAGTATTATGTGGATCTGTACAACAGTGCCAGGCAGTAGGAGGAAGGTGGTCGAGAGAACCTCTTCAGCGTGACTTTACAAGGAGTCTGTGATTCTGTGCTTAACGTAGTAACTTTTATTTTTTATAGATTGCTTTTTTAACATATTGAAGAACCTTCAGGTGTATCGTAATGACTCACAAGGAAATACATGGCAAGGAAATAAAATAGCATTGTACTGGTAGGTGAGTTAAGGGGAAAAGGGCTAACTTTTTTTTGCTGTGTAAACACAGATATGTGTGTCTTTGCTTCAGGTCATGTATTATACTAGTAGTTTGCCTTCTGAATTACTGAGATTCTGACCTTTTCTACTGAAAAGTAGCATCGTGTCTCACTAAAAATCGGAAACCATCCAGGTGGATACACTAGCATATGCAAGCATTTTGTCTAAAATTATTTCCACTGGAAATAGACAGCTGTAATTTATGTAAGTTTGTAAGTGCTGATTGTGCTCAACAGAATTCTCTTGACAGGCTGGCAGTTGTTGATTTTGCAATCTCGAAAAGACAAAGCTTTGTAAGTGGTTTCACATTAGTTCTATACAGCTAATTTTTATACTTGGCTCTTGAAGTACCAGTTCTTGTTCAGAAGTAAGCCCCTTGGTTACTATGTAAGATAAGGTTCACTTAATGAGCAATGTGTGAACAACTTAATTGGTCAGTTGAGTGCTTCTAGTGCCACAGGATTTCTCTTTTGTGTAGATAAATTTCCTTGGTGACTTTGCCACGCCTTAGTAAATTCTGAATTGCATTTGTTCTCTTCTATTAGAATTGACACTAAAAAATTAGATAAATCTATGACATGAAATATAAGTATAAAGAAAAAGAAATGTAGAATGCTTTATACTTCCTGTGGGCTTCGTAGTCTTATTAGAATCATAGAATAGCTTGGGTTGGAGGGGACATCAAAGCCCATCCAGTCCCAACCCTCTGCCATGGGCAAAGACACCTCCCACTGGATCAGGGGCTCCAAGCCCCATCCAACCTGGCCTTGAACCCCTCCAGTGATGGGGCAGCCACCACTTCTCTGGGCAGCCTGGGCCAGGGCCTCCTCACTCACATCGTGAAGAAATTAATCCTCATGTCCAGTCTAAATTAGCCCCTCTCCAGTTTATATCTATTGTCCCTTGACCTATCACTGCAAGCCTTTGTAAACAGTAATCAGGGGCCTTGGTTAGTCATAGAAACATGGAATGGTTTGGGTTGGAAGGGACCTCAAAGCCCATCCAGTTTCACCCCCTGCCATGATCCCACTGGATTGGGGGCTCCAAGCCCCATCAACCTGGCCTTGATCCCCTCCAGGGATGGAGCAGCCACAGCTTCTCTGGGCAGTGAACAATAATGAGAGAGGGTTAAATGTCCACTTTGTTGTGAGCCACTGCAGTCCTAACAAAAGCTGTATGGCAGGGCTGCCTTCTGGACTGCAAACTGTTGTTATGATAAGCAAGTTAGAGAGTGGGCATTTCCAGCATTTCCTATAAATGAAAAGCTTGCTGTTAGTTAATAAAAGTGTGAAAAAATAATCCAAAATCTACTTAGAGTTTTACACTATTATTTGGCTTTAAAAGTGAAAGGAAACTTTAACCAAGATCGGGTCTGATTTTTATTTGCTAGAGGTTTTCTTTCTGCTCTATGTACAGAACAATGTGGCTCCCAGTACAAGATTGCGATAACAGACCAAGAAACATCAGCCTTGTCTCAGTCCCTTTTGGAATCAGTACAGTAAAGAGGCAAGGGCATCCGTTCCCAAGTTTGTGTTTGGGGTTGATTTGTTTAGTTTTTGAAGGGGTTTTTGGTGACTTTTGTTTTCCTTTGTAATCCTTTGATGAGCCCTCAAAGGATTGGCTGCAGGACTGCTCCCCACTCGGTGAGGAGAGAGTGTTCTGCCTGGGGTATAGGAGGGCTAAGTTGGCATTAGAGATTTCTGAGATGTTGCTGGGTATGAGATTTTTGAGATCTTACTAGGTATGCATTTTCCAGTAGTAGGGAAGAGAATCCATGTGGCTGTCCAGCATTTAAACAAACTGTGCCACTAGCCATGGGTTTCCCAGTTCAAGTTAAGCAGTAGCTGCGAAGAAAAGATGTCTTATAATGTACCCGTACAGAGGAGCTGAAGACTTCACTGGAAAAGAGAAGGAAAAAAAATCATTTGTATATATCATTGATGATATCAACCTATTATGCTCATCATAACAGGATATAAGGTATTTTGGAAAGTAGTTGACTTAAGTACTGTGCCTTTAATGTTTCAGCTCAGTTTTAAGTCTGTATCTCTCTTGGAGGAGCATATTCTTGTACTGTTTCAAATCAAGATCCCAATGAATGAAAATTTTTATGTAGTCAATGGATTCTAATTAGCCAAGTGTTAGTGATGGGAGATTTTTGGTTTTTAATTTAAATAGGCTGTAAAGAAACGTGAGGGGAAGGAGGGGAGAAATCCTATGGACATGTTACATTGAAGAGCAGAAAAGACAAATGTTTCTGTGGTCTAAGTAACAAAACAATAGACACAAACCTTTACAGCGCAAAGAAAACATTGAAAAAAATAGAAATATAGTGAACTTCTCATGCATCAGTGGAGAATTCCTTTCCTACTGCAACTGCAGAGAGCATGGGAAAAATACCATAGCTTTAATGTCTTCCAAATACCAAGTTTCCTAAGGAATGGGAGTAGCAAGAAAAGACAAAGGGCCTTTTTTCTCTGCTGCACATGTAGCGTGCACTTGAAGGCAGATTTCTGAGCTGATGGACAAAAACTCTTCTAGAGAAGAGTCCGATAGCGAACTTGGATGAATGGTGGAGTGTAAGTGTAGGCATCCTCACTTTCTACAATATGGAAGCAGAGGCCAAGGAGTTCTTTGAGTTCAGTGGCTGTATTAGTTGTTTCTTTAGTGCCATCTCCTAATGTTTGTCTTCAGGTTGCTGTGGCCACCAATGTCATACAGGGGCAGGAGCGTGAGAATATCTATGACTAGATTTGATAATTGTGGCAACAGAGTGTTGCCAAGCCATTTCAAATTATACTTAACTGTTCTAACTTCTTTTGTGAATGAAGCTGTAGATTTTGCCTTCATTTCAAAGGTGAACAAAAAGCAGTAAGGAAGCCTTTCATATGTACTTCTTGTTATTAAAGCGCAGTGAAGGCCGTATAGGTTTCTGTGACTTCTTTAGTAAAAATTACTAACTGAAAGCTTTGACCTTTATGCCTCTCTGACTTTGCCCTATCATTAGCTGTGTTCCATTGAGGTTAAGAGGAGAAAGTAATGCACTTTAATTTGTCTCCAAAACACATGCCCTTACTTGCTGAAATCCCATATTGATTCTGGTCTTATCTGCTGAACGCATCTGTAAATACTTTCAGCTAGTCTTGCCTAATTTCTGCTATCAATTTGGGCTCATTAACTTCTTGTTGATTAAATCAAACATGTTACTTTGGGTACTCCTGTAATTTATTTATAATAGTTAACTTTATAGGGGAATAAGATTTCTCCTCTGAATTTTAATGCAGGAAACCAGTAACTGTATACAATAATAGATGTTGGAGCCAAAATTAATGGAGCTGCACTAAATACTAGATACATTTACCATACAACAAATAGAATAAGGCTTTTGAAGATAAATAATAACTGACCTGCTCTTGGTTTTAGTCAAGTTTTATTCTAACCTGTGTTGTGTATGATGCTTAAGTGTTAAGTTTTATACTCAGGAACTATGTTGTGAAGGGTTGTGAAGTTAGAGAACGTTCTCTGGGTATCCTCAGTCATTCAGTTTCTTCAAGTGCTTTTGTTTATTATACAACGAAACTTGATCTTTGAAACGTTAGAAGTGGTAAAGACTGGAACACCTCACTCAAGTTAGAATGAACTTTGAACTCAAATCAATTGGATTCTTCCTTTCTAGATACTGTAAAACCAATCGTATGCATGAATTAAGATGACATTATTCAGTTTTGGGGAAAAAAATGTCACTTTGTGCTCAAGCATTATCAAAAACCCAGGAAGAAGTTATTTAAAACACTAGCCTTCTAATAACCCCCTCAGCTGTGATGCATAAAGTGAGGAAGGCTCCCACATTGCCATGTAGTGTGTGCTCAGAAAATGCTAAGGTAAGCTTGGCTTGCCTGAGTTACCACAGCTCTTTTTTTCCTTATCTTTTCCTTCTGTCTTTTGTTTTAAAGTGAGCTGCTTTGAAAAGCACTGCTGTAGGTAATGTCCTGGCCTATGTGTGGCTCTGCAAAAACGACAATAGGCTTTTCACAAACACAGCTACAGAGGACTAAATGCTACCAGGTGACACTAGCGAGGTATTTGAGCATAACTTTGATAGGCACTTCATCGATTGTGAATGAGTGTTTGACTTCCAAGAACTGGGTCTGCTACTGTGATGATGAGCTCCTATGCTGTTTGTAATCCTGTGGCGTTAAAATGTGCTGTGTGTCTGAAATAATTGTGTGTTTACAGCAAATGTAATCAAGTTCCTTAGGAGATGTTTTCTAGAGCATTCTTCAGAATTCAGGTATCTGAACTGTTTAACAGTCTTATATACAGATCTTGGAATAAAACGTAAATGGGCATGCTGTTGGGGAAAAAAATACGATGTGTGTTGCTTTGGGATGCTGAAGAGAAACTTGCCAAGCTATTCAAATTACACCATCAACAAGCCTACCTAAACTATTCTATGCCTACTTTTTTTGAGGTTGATCTTTCTTTGAAACTCAAAGCAAGCATCACTTTTCCAAATCTGGATTCTTAAGAAAGAGTTGATTCCTGTTCTGAGTGAAGGAAAAAGTAACCGCTCCCCTCTAAGGCTTGAGGCATTGGGTAGTTCACATGGCAAAGGACTTACTCAGACCAAACATGGAGTTACCAAATGAACCAACAGTTGTTATCTACTTGGTCTTTTGTTGTAGCTCCCTAAGTTTTTGGAAGTTAAAAAGAAAATTGAGGAAGCTGAACAAACCAACCAAGGATGCTCTTCGTTGCATGATGGATTTTGTAAATATGACTGAGTCATCCATGAACGTCTTGCCAGCTTTTTTTTCATTGTTCTTGCATTCTGTTTGGAAGGCCAAGGCATGGTTTGCCTAAATGTTCTGGCTGAATCCAAAGAGGATTGGAAAATGTCAAGACTAAGTGACTGAACGTTTTGGTAATTTCTGGCTTCGCAACTTAACTAAATTGCTTTATAATCCTTGTTCCATGGAGCTAGAGGAATTTCTCTCAGACGTGCTCATGATTAAATTGGAGAGGGTCTGAAGGCGTTAAACTGATGCGATAATCTCAGAGTGCAGAATTTATGCTGGATTATATTGTAAAAGAAAAAAGTAGAGAGAGATTTAAGGAATACCAAAGGTAATAACATGCTTTCTGATTTGCCCTTGTGTTTTTATGAAAACCTCTGGTGTCTGCCACTATGGCCAGGTCCTGACTAGAAGATTTTATCAGAGCAAGACTGATCCTCTGAGGTGGCTCTGTCCTGACTGATTGCGTGCCATATGGTGATGACAAAATGGTCTACAGAGAGGGAGTTGCTCCTTGCTCAGTCCATTATTTAAACAGCTGATTCTGTCTCAGATGTAGCTCCAGCCCTAACATGTTCAGAATCGCTTCTATCTCTTCTTGCCCTTCCTGTGTGAGACCCGGATTTTATTCCAATCTTTTTTCTTTCTATAAAGAGAGAGCAAAGAGGATCTGCTTCAGCACGAGTCATTTCTCAGTGCTGCAGGGCAGCAAATGTGCTTTCTTTCTTGTAAAACAATCCTTGCAATGACGAAGCATTATTAATGTCCCACATGTGCCATTGAAATCTGTTTCTCTAATGGCAATCTGTTAGGAAGAAACAGCGTACAAATTTGTGGAAGCTTGATTTTGCATATGAAGAAAGCAGCACCATATCAATAGCATAAACCAGAAAGGCTTATGTGTTCTTAAGATCTGCACTCTGTCTCTGTAGTGCTGCTTCATCGTTTTAAGGAGGTTGCATAATCATGGCTTATGTTCTGGTTCTCTACAAATTTTCCTTCAAAATCCTAAAGTACATCACAACAACATTAGGTTTTCTTCTGTAGAATCTATTGTTTCTACTACTTGAAGACCAAAGCCTTTAGAACAACATTGCAATAATGTAAATGAGACAGCATACAATACTGTGTTGGTCTGAGTGTTAAAGATTTAAACTGAACTGAATAAAATGAATTGAATTTGTGTATGTATGTATATGTGTATTAATGCAGATTCAAAGTAGCCTGTAAGGAACTGTCCTGTTCTATAACAATATGTCATGACTCAAGCACTTAAAGGACTCCAGGAAATCTCTATGAGAGCTTAAGGCATTTAAACACATAGAATTACAGAATCATAGAATCACCAGTTTGAAAGAGACCCACCGGATCATTGAGTCCGACATATTACTCCAAGAATCTTAATCACACTGTGAAAAGAATAGTCTTTTAATTTCCTGTTTCCACTCCATAGTAGATGCTAATGTATGTATGTATTTGTTGGTGGAATGATGTAGGCAAAAAGGTTGGGTGCTTAACATATTTCCTTTCCTTTTCATTTGAGTTAATTTGAAGTAAAGGCAGTGTGAGCGCATGCTAAGCAAGGAAAACTGAAGGGGCCAGAGGTGAAGTTCAAGGATAACTCCTCACTTAAAGTGCTGTAGCTGCCTTTTAGGGGGATCTGGTGGGTTATTGAACAGACAGACTTACAGTAAGAGGTGCAGCACTATTCTCCTAACCTTCATCCTTTTGTATGTCAGTGCTTGAGTGCATATATTTTCTATGTATGCATTTACATTTTAGTGCTAATGAGCCTTGAACACTGCTCTCAGGCCATGCTCAGCGAGTACTTCTTCATTTTATGCCTTGCCAAGAGTGACGCCCCTTCCAAATTACATTAGACCATTGAAACTATAACATAAAAAACCCAAACCCCCAGGCCCACCCCATTATGTAATGCTGGATACCATCAACTTTCTCATTTATGAAAATAAATAGGGAAATGCTTCCAAACCTGCTCCAAAATTACAAATAGCAGCTGGCCTTCCATTCCTCTGTTGATATTGTACGTCTTTCACCATCCGTGCCTGACCTAAGTCATTACCAGTCTGAAGCTTTTATGGAGGTCTTTTAATGTGGTTCAGTAATGAGCATTTTAATTATCACTTCAAGGACAAAGATCCTGCTGCTGCTTCTTAGCCAAAGTGGGGTGATGCTAAAGGCTTAGGATTAGAAGAGGATCATAAAAGCTTATTTTTTTAATTAGCTACTGACAAAATTGATATCCACTCCCTGAAAGGATGTAGGAAGTTATCAGGCTATAGATAACTGACAGTAGAAGAAGAATGGAAAGGTACAGCAAGACTTTTATGCAAACAAATAAAATACCAGTTCTTTATTCAGAAAGGATGCTGTGATTGCTGAAGCTTGTCTGTTCTCAGTTCCAGTTACAAGTTAAAAGT
Organism: Clamator glandarius; assembly: GCA_033459285.1. Lineage (NCBI taxonomy): Eukaryota > Metazoa > Chordata > Aves > Cuculiformes > Cuculidae > Clamator > Clamator glandarius. Next base: position 8,350 of record JAUNZM010000272.1, on the reverse strand, counting down.
ATTTGCCAGTTAAATGTTGCGAGTGGACAAAGCAAGTGCTCTTAACCAAACCTGCAAGAGTTGTGATTTCTGTTCTGACCGCCACAAGGTAACACTCAGGCTTTTTATTTTTCCTGCTTCTAAATGTAGCGAGCAGTAACAGGTGGTAATCGGAGAATTTCCTCTTAGGTATAAGTGCCAAACAAATGGGGTGTCTGCACTGATCTCCATGGGCTCTTCCTAAGTAAAGTCATTCTTCCTTCCATAAATGATCTAAGAGTGGTTCAGATCTCTGGCTTGAGCATCTTCCTGTTCTCCTGTATCACTGAAGTAGCAAATGGGGCTTTCCTGCTGGTGCGGTGAAGGATGCAGAGGTACATTTGTCAAAGCTGCATGAATTTCATGCAGCTGTAAGTAAGTCTCATTGGTGAACATAAGCTTATCCTTTATGCTCATTTTTGCAGGGAACTCAATATTAGTTTTCAAAATTAAAAAATTTGAGTTGTAGCTCTTACTCTTCAGTTGCTTTGTGGAAGATGGAGCTGACGCACAATGCTTAATGCATTAAAACTTAATGTGCACTTAACTGATTCTTAAATGGACTCTTGGCAAAAACACAGATTAAAACTCATATTTTGAAAGATGATGTAGTGTGGATTTATCTTTTTGCAAGACCAAGAAATGAAAGATGGAGTGTTTGAATGATTAAGCTTTTTTTATATTGGAAAGATATATTTAAGTTCAGACTGTTTCTTTGAAGTGCTGTTGTACCACTTCATTCATTACTTTCTTTTATAACCAGTGGCTTTGCTCTTGGACTTTGTTCACTTTCCTTGAAAGGCTTGTATGCAAGTCTTTCTAAATGTGCTTATTGTGAGTCCAGAGAAAAAGAACTGACTGAAACCATAAAGCAAACATTTAAAAATACTCTATGACCGTGGAACAACTTATATGCCAATACACTGAATAGTTGGGATGCTTTTAACAGCTTTGTTTTCCTGGAGAGGAAATGTTTATTTTAAGAAGTTGCAGAAATTGAAAAGAAACCAACCACCAAAACCCAACAAGAAAAACAAAAAAAAACCCCAACCACAAGCTCAACAAGAGAAGAAAAACCAACAAACCCCAAACAAATTAATATCCTTTGTATATAGTGCTGCAAAAAGCTTAGGGAAGAACTTGGAATACCAGTAATGGGGTAGCAATTGCCTTCAAATGCCTGTGTAAAAGGGGTTGTAGGGGTGATTCACGTGGCCAGGTCTTGGATTCTAAATAACTCACACCACCTTCAGGTAAAACAACCAGGAAACCAAAGATGGGGAGAAGTATTGTTTGGCATAATGGGGAAAAGTGCGCTTCTAAAGCTCAGGATATAGAACCAGACGTGTACTGGAAGACTCCAAAGGTACACAGGCAGCAATATTAACCCTGTGAGTTCCCAATAGGACTCCAAACTAGAGATCCAGGGCTTTGGGTTTCCTTTGGTCTTGCAGCTACTTGGAGCTAAGATCCCTCAGTTGACTCTGTAGGTGTATGTGGAGGGAACAGAGGTGCTTGCTGTTTGTTTGGGGTTTTTTGGTGTTAATTAAAAAAAGCTCTACCAACATAATTGGGATAATCTCTTGCTCTCAAAACCACAGTATTTTGAAGATTGCTTTTGGCCATCAGGGATGAACAGTGTGTGAAGGTTGGAGCTGACTTTAGGACAGTAATTTTGAAACAATAGGTGTTCGTAGCCCTCCCCCCAAGTTTCATGGATTCAAAGCAGCAGAACCCTCACCACAAGAGGGATGTTGAGGCTCTGGAGCGAGTCCAGAGAAGAGCGACAAAGCTGGTGAAGGGGCTGAAGAACAAATCTTATGAGGAATGGCTGAGAGAGCTGGGGATGTTTAGCCTGGAGAAGAGGAGGCTGAGGGGAGATCTCACTGCTCTCTCCAACTACCTGGAGGGAGGTTGTGGAGAGGAGGGTGCTGGCCTCTTCTCCCAAGTGACAGGGGACAGGACGAGAGGGAGTGGCCTCAAGCTCCGCCAGGAGAGGTCTAGGCATTAGGAAAAAAATGTTGACGGAAAGGGTGGATGCAGGGCTCTTCTCCCAGTGACAGGTGATAAGACAAAGGGAAATGGCTTCAAGCTGGACCAGGGGAGAGTCGTATTGAACATCAGGAAAAAAATCTTTCACTGAAAGGGTTCTCAGGCACTGGCAGAGGCTGCCCAGGGTGGTGGTTGAGTCCCCATCTCTGGCGGTATTTAAAAAATGGGAGATGAGGTACCTAAGGACATGGTTCAAAGGCAGGTAAGTATGCTTGGACTCGATGTTCTTGGAGGTCTTTTCCAACCTGGTGATTCTATGTATAATCTTGCCTATCCTCTGAGGTCTGGTAGGTAAGTATGGGAGATCTAGGACAAAAAAGAGGTGGCAAAGCGATGTACAGACTGAGATACAAGTTGTTCCATTCCACACTTTCACTAGAACAAAAACAGGGACAAGAATTCCAATATTCTTTCCAATTTTTCTTCGTTGTCCCTGAAATCATAGGTGAATAAAAACAGTAAGCTATTAATAAGTTATCTGAAGATTTGTTATATCATGACGTACTAAGACTATCCTGTTCTAAGGTCCATGCTAGATGTATCTGTGATTCACCTGAGGTTTGAGCAATCATTTAAGTAAGCCAGGTGATTAAGTTAAGGCCACAGTAAGCAAAAAAGCTGACTGGGCAAAATGGGAGATACTGTGAATTATGAAGCAAAGATGAACACCAATTTTTGTGTTTGTGTGTGAACTAATGAATACAAATATAAAACTTGTGAGATCTCACCTGGAGCCCTGCAATGAATTCTGGAGTCCTTGGTACAGGAAGGACATAGGTTTGTTGGAGCAGGTTCAGAAGGAGGTCACAGAGATGCTCTGAGGGCTGGAGCATCTCCTGTACGAGGACAGGCTGAGAGAGTTGGGGTTGTTCAGCCTCAAGAAGAGAAAGCTCCCGGGAGACCTTAGAGCAGCCTCCAGTAATGAAAGGCGCTCCAGGAAGGCTGGGGAGGGGCTCTGGACCAGGGAGAACGGAGATAGGATGAGGGGGAACAGTTTTCAGCTGCAAGAGGAGAGATTGAGATGAGATCTTAGGAAGAAATGTTTTGCTGTGAGGGTGAGGAGGCCCTGGCCCAGGCTGCCCAGAGCAGTGGTGGCTGCCCCATCCCTGGAGGGGTTCAAGGCCAGGTTGGATGGAGCTTGGAGCCCCTGATCCAGTGGGAGGTGTCCCTGCCCATGGCAGGGGATGGCACTGGATGGGCTTTGAGGTCCCTTCCAACCCAAACCACTCCATGATTCTAAGAAATTAGGTATTCTACTGTACTAAATTTGGAAAGAACACTGTATATTAGCATTTTATTTCCTTGATATCTGTAATAATGAAAGATACCTAGAATTAAAACAAGGAATAAGCATGAAATACTAGAAGGTGTCCATGGTGAAGAGTTAGAAATGTGTTTAGACAAAAGTAACCTTACAGAAAATAACAAACTTCGGCATTGAGAGGCAATGGGCAACCAGATAACATCAAGTAACTTCCACATAAGCTTGATGATACTGAATACCACAAAATCACATTTGGTCAGCTGGCTTTATCTAAGCTAACCAAATTCCAACTAGGAAATTAGTACTAGGGTTCCTGGAAACTTCCCCTTTGCTCACAAAGCTGCTAGTCCAGGCAACACCACGTGTGTGAACAGGGAATGAATAAACTTCCTTGCGTATGTAAATAAAACCAAGAGGTCAGGGTTCCCGCAGCATCGCTCTGAACAGTGCCTGCTGTTGCACATCCCCGATGTGTAGACATCTGCACAGAACCTGCCATCCACTTGCCACAGCTTTCCCTCTCCAGTGTCTTGCTGCTTCTTTCCTGCCTGTCTGCAGGGATGGCTTTTGGCACCTCGTAGAAGCTGTGACGCAGGCAGAGGTTGTGCTGGGGAACAGCAAGGTCCTGAGAGCCAGTTCTGGGAATGGAAATTGTCCTAATGCTGTGTTGGGGGAGGAGGTATTGGAGGCTAATGCGTACGAGGAAGGGAAAGAAGGTGGGACCAAACCCCTCTAGTCTTCTGGAGAGCCGTGACCTATTGAACCAGTAGTTGACTGCAGCCTTTTGTTTTTCTCCCAGAGAATCTGACCAGGAGCCAACCACTTGCAAACAGTAATTAAAAAGAAGTGACAGTGACTTCAAATAACTTCCTAAGTGCATTTTTCTGTACAAAATAATGACAAATACCTTGAGATAAGAGAAGGCTTAGTGCATTTTAATATCTTTATAATGAATAAATCATCTCCTTTGTAAGGTTAATGAAAGCAGATATGTGAAAGACGAAAATGCATTTGCTGTTTAGCAATTCCTTTCTAAAGTGTGTCCCTCCACAGTCTTAAGCAAATAGTCCCAGAGGAACTGTGGTGTGAATTTATGATGTTTAATGCATCTAGCAATCTCACTACCTAATAAAAGCAGCCTGTCTCCAAACATTTACTGAACTGCATCTTAAGTCCCATTCACATATCTAGCCTTTCTTCTCATTACATGACTGGTGGTCTGCAGTGTCATAAATACTGAAAAATGCCATGTAATTAAGAATCTTGTCTGTTAGTAAGACTTGTCATTGAAATTAAGGACAAGGATTCCAAACACAGAGCAAAATTCTGCTTTTGTAGACACTTTTGTCTCTTATGCTGACACTAAGTGTGTATTTTGATATATCAAGTGACAAGATAAACACAGCACAGTTTGCTATTGCTGCTTTTTATAGTTTCATAATGGATATTCTTCACTCTTAAAAAGGCACTATGCAGCAAAAATTCATCCATTGCGACTTCTTCATTTAGTTTAAATCAACATATAAACAACTTCAAAAATTGCCTAACACATTTAGAGGTTAAAAAAACCAACCTAGAATTGATTTCTTATGTACTTTATTTCTTTGTCTTCTTTCCTTTCCTGATTGCTTGTTAGATGTAAACCTAAGTAAAAGTTAAGCATCTTCAAAATGTTTGTAGTACTCAGCTGCTTCTTCTCCAGGCTAAACAACTTGAGGTCCCTCAGCTGCTCCCAGAGCCCCTGGGCTCCAGCCCTTTCCCCAGCTCCGTTCCTCTTCTCTGGATGCACTCCAGCCCTTCAGTTTCTTTCTTCTGAGAAGCCAAAAACTGAAGTCAGGATTTGAGTTGTGGCCTCACCAGCGCTGAATACAATGGGAGGATCCGTTCCCTGCTCCTGCTGGCCACACCATGGCTGATCCAAGCCAGGATGCTGGTGGTCTTCTCGGCCACCTGGGCCACTGCTGGCAGTTATTTTCCTAGGGACTCTAAAAACCAGCCCTAGGATCATCATATCAATACCTCAAAGTCTACATTTTTAGCTAGGAAAATGGTTAAATATATTTAATGTGTGTATCCTCTTGTCTTACAGAATTGCGGTAGCTTTTTGTAACACTTGTCATCAACCCCTTCCAGCCTCAGAGCCTGTTGTCCCTTCTCAGGGATACAGGCTGCTGTTCCTGTGATTAGTTGCAAGGCATCGTTTAGGTATACAGGCTGAAAAATCTTTTTTGACTGGTTCTCTCTGCATGTGAAACGCTCCCTGATTTTTCTGATGTTTTGTTATTAACAAGCCACACATCACCTGAGTCATCTCAGAGGTCCCACTTGTTCTTGGGGACAGCTTAGTTGCTTGGGTTTTGTTGTGTTTTGCTCTTTAAAACTCTTAACCTGAAAAATACTTTTGGCTGCTTACTGTAAATTCTCCTTGAAAGTATGTGACCATCGTAACCATGGCTTGCTTGTTATGAAACACAGTAATACTTTTGAGGTATAGCAGGATGATTCATCAGGAGTATTCCAAGGGGTTTTTTATATTTCAAGAAATAAGCTGGAGTACAATGCGAGCCCAGTTTCTTCTGTGACTTGGCTTAACTTAACGTGTTAATATTGCATTGAGGATTTGTGAGGTCTGTAAGTTGAAAGCTACTGGCAGGCAAAAGGTTTCTCCTGTCCACCGCCTGATTTACTTCTGTGCTTAGCGCTGGAGATGCCTCTTTTCTATCTGCCCTCAGTGTCACCTTTGTTAAGGGAGCAATTTCTCATGTGCCTGATGACTAACTGGCATTTCAGAGCGCTGTCGGAATCCATGTAACGGCACCTCAGATCAACTTGCGAAAATGCATGCAGGCTCTCGCAGCATGCCAATTCACATTTTCAAAACATCACATGAAAAGAGGTTCGCCCCAGGTTATAAATCATAGAATCACTGGAAGGGACCTCAAAGCCCATCCAGTGCCACCCCTGCCATGGGCAGGGACACCTCCCACTGGATCAGGGGCTCCAAGCCCCATCCAACCTGGCCTTGAACCCCTCCAGGGATGGGGCAGCCACCCCTGCTCTGGGCAGCCTCCCCACCCTCACAGCAGAACATTTCTTCCTAAGAAATCTCCCCTCTTGCAGCTGAAAGCTGTTCCCCGTCATCCTAACCCCATTCTCTGATCCAGAGCCCCTCCCCAGCTTTCCTGGAGCCCCTTGCAGCAATGGAAGCTGCTCTAAGGTCTCAGCCCATCCTCGTACAGGAGGTGCTCCAGCCTTTGGATCATCTTTGTGCCCTCCTCTGGGCTTGCTCCAACAGATCCATGTCTTTCCTGTGCTGAGTGGCTGCATTAAACTACTGAGAGGTAATCATGGCTTCAGGAGTTTATTCTGGCTTTGAAATATTGTCCTATATTGGTTACTCCTTGTCCTGTGGCTAAGCCTTCCAGGGTGTGAATAACTCCAAATTTTAGCAAGTTTTGTCATGGGCATGTCATGTTGTTTGAATGAAGCTTTATTTCTCTGTTTAAGGTAACGGGATTTCTGCATCTCAGATGAATGAAATATGATTGCGTGAAGCTTTTTATTATTTGTTGGCATATTTCTGATGCTGGCTGATTGGTTGTGTTGCTGTTCACCATGCAGTTGGTTTATGCAAGGAAAAAAAAAATAGAAACAAGTTCCTTTTAAAGACAACTGAAAGTATTTTTAGAAAACCTACTGCTCACAGCCCCTGATGAAATAACACGCACCACATTCTGCCAACACCTTCTGATGAATAACGAAACAATGCTGGCTCTCCATGATATGGGAAGAGGGGGCTTATCCAAACATGAACCTATGCTCGTTTCTGCAGACTTTGTTTGAGGTAATAACTGCTAATAAATCATACCAGATTATGAAGCTGGCAGGCATGAGATATTGGAGGTTTAGAACAACTATTAACCACTTTGTGTTCTAAAATTATTAAATATACGTTGCTTGCTGATGAACTATTTCCTGAAGCACAAAACTGCATCGAAGATTTATTTAAAATAATTTTTACCAAAGAGAGCTTGCTTGTTCTGATGTTTCACTGACTGAGAAATCCTCATTGTAGAAGGGTTTTTGCAGACCTCTGTTGGATCCTTTTTGGAAATCTGGCATCAATATGTACCCTGCCAGGAATGGGAGCCTGAGGCTACTTGGTCATGAAAGCAGTGGGCTCCAGGAGTTGAGATATTCCAGAGTAAATTTCCATTTGTATTGTTTATGTGGCGTAAGGATGCAGCAATGCTTCTAGTTAGCAAGGACTTCTTCATGAATAATTTCTCCTTACCTCAAAATCCTGAAAAAGCGCGACAGGCAGGTCAAGGGAGGTGATTCTGCCCCTCTGCTCCACTCTGGTGAGACCTCACCTAGAGCCCTTCGCTCAGTTCTGGAGTCCTCAAGCACAGGAAGGACATGGAGCTGTTTGAGAGAGTCCAGAGGAGGCCAAGGAGATGATCCAAGGGCTGGAGCACCTCATGTATGAGGACAGGCTGAGAAAGTTGAGAAGAGAAGAGAAGAGAAGAGAAGAGAAGAGAAGAGAAGAGAAGAGAAGAGAAGAGAAGAGAAGAGAAGAGAAGAGAAGAGAAGAGAAGAGAAGAGAAGAGAAGAGAAGAGAAGAGAAGAGAAGAGAAGAGAAGAGAAGAGAAGAGAGAGAAGAGAAGAGAAGAGAAGAGAAGAGAAGAGAAGAGGAAGGAGAAGAGAAGAGAAGAGAAGAGAAGAGAAGAGAAGAGAAGAGAAGAGAAGAGAAGAGAAGAGAATAGAAGAGAAGAGAAGAGAAGAGAAGAGAAGAGAAGAGAAGAGAAGAGAGAAGAGAAGAGAAGAGAAGAGAAGAAGAAGAGAAGAAGAGAAGGCTTCCGGGAGACCTTAGAGCAGCTTCCAGTAATGAAAGGGGCTCCAGGGAAGCTGGGGAGGGAGGCTGTGGATTAGGGAGTGCAGGGATAGGACTAAGGGAAAGGTTTTTCAGCTGCAAGAGGGGAGATTGAGATGAGATCTTGGAAAGAAATATTTTCT